>JAGPOW010003685.1:15897944-15927308 GCA_030014935.1 Caiman crocodilus
GCTAGGGATAGACATTACACATAAACCAGTTTAATTGATCAGAAACTGGTTTAAACCTGCAACAGAACAGATATTCAGTGCACATAAACCAGTTTGAGAATGGCTGAAACCAATCTGAGATAAACCTGGGTGAATGTAGTATCAGACTTAACTAATATGGCTCAAACAGGTTTATGCAATATCTGTCCTAGACTCCTTGCTGGTTTAAGATAAACCGGACACCCCCAGCATCTGGGCATGAGCAGGGCTCTCTGCTCCACAGCAGAGCTGGCCCCTCCCCTCTGCTCCCTGGCTGCAGCTCCTCCCCCTCCCTCCCTCTCACCACTCACTGCTAAGCAGGAATTCCCCCCCCACACACACACACACACTTTGCTGAGGAGGCGTTTGTTTATCTAGCAGACCACATACTGGCTATGGTCCATGCTGAATCAACAAGGAACTGGTAATGTCCCTCTGTTGTTTTCTTTCTTCGGTGATAAAAACTGCTAACAATTCCTTTCTGGGCTAATTAGAGCATCCTGATGAGCCTGGCCACCCCTTCCCCTCCCTACTCAGCTCCATGCTGTGGAAGGGAAGGGAGAGCTGCTCTAGCACCCCCTGGATTCTAGCCTGTGCCACTGCAGGCATATGCCTGCATTTTTGGGATCTGTCCAGTTACAAAGTAATTCAGTCTAGCCAGTTCAGACTAACCTGCAAAGACTGAATCAGTTCAGGCTCAGGATTTTTGAATGTCTGTCCCTAGCCTAGATGTAGACAATTGGACACCTGGGCAACAGGTCCTTAGAAATAAGTCCAGCAGAAATCTAAAGTAGCCAGAAGTAAAATGCAAAGGCAGGGATTGAGCATAGGCTCCTAAGTTTCTGATTGTCCAGAGACAGATACCTGTCTTTCTGGTCAAGCAGACTCCTCCATTCATTTGGGATCCTCAGTGTTGAACACCTAAAAAAAGAGAGAGAGTGACCATGCAAACACTCAGAATATCAACTTTTCCAGTGCACAGACCATTTACACTGCCTGTGAGATTGCCAGGTTCAAATCTCTATGCTAAAGGAACAGGGCAGGGATCTAACCTCGTATCACGGGTGAGGTCTAACATCCAGAATATTGGCTATCATTGGGTAGAGCAATTGAAAGCTCTCCTATATGCATTATTCAATTTTGAATTAGTCATTAGCTATTTAGTAGAGCAGAGACTTAAATCTCAGTCTCCCATATCCCAGGTAAGTGCCATGAGCACTGTTCTGTACAGTCACTCTGTCTAGAAACCAGTGATTATTTAATGCAATTTATACAAAGTGGACATCTCCAGCAGGGGAATTCCCACTCCAGGTATATGGGGACTAAGGTTTAATTCTCTGCAGAACAGTAGAGATTCAAACTTGTATCTCTCACATTACTGCATCTAGCTATTCTGGGGTAAGACATATAGCTTCATGCCTGCCCCCTGTTCTGGAGTTCACCAGTAAGATAAATAGATAGTGGTTGCAAATGTAGGCCTTTTTGAGAACCCTACTCCTCAGCCTTCAGGACTTCAGCTTGAATAAGAGCCCAGAGCAGCTTACTACCTACTGGCAAGCATCTGTTCTTAGACGGCTCTTCATATTTCTGAAAATAGAACATTAGATGTCTACCGGGTTTAAACAGCTGTTCTGAGGATTTCAGTAGTACCTAAATAGTGGATTTTGGGTCCTAAAGAAGCTTATAAGCACCTCAGTATCTATGAGGATCTGATCTTAGGTAAACAAAAAATATCTGTAAAGCTGGCATACTAATTAAGTACTGTAAGTTCCTGGTGTATTGTGAGGTCTAACAAAGCTCAAGAAAATGCTTCAAATTCCCCATAGGAAAGTGCAAATTATTTTGTGGGGAAGTGTTCCATGTATACTCATCATATCAATGACATCCTTTCGTCTGTGAGAGACGGTGGATATTGTAGCCTATGATGTAGATGGTTTGCATTGTCTCATGTGACTGAAAAGTCCAATCCGAGATCGGCATGATCTGTGGCAGTGGTTGCAAATGTATGTGTCATGATTGGGTGGTTCAGGAGCTGCTTGCTTTCTACAACTCTTTTCTCTTCAAGCTGTTGGAGCCAATTCGTCATGGACTTAAATGCACTGGTGGAAATGATACCACCTGTTCTGAACACTTGCCAAGGGTTCACATTGGCAAGAGTCAGTTTCAAATGCCTTTATATCTCACTTGCATGTGTCTTTATAGTGAAGCTTGGGGCATCCTGTTATTCTTGCTCCCTACAATAGTTCCCTGTATATCATGTCCTTGGGTATACATCCATCTTCCAAACTGCTCAGATGGACTAGCCAGCACAGTTATCTCTAGCTCAATAGGGCTGTCACATTTGGTAAATTTGCCCTTTGAAGAACTTCTGCACTGGTAACTTTATCTTGCCACTTGATGTTGAGTATGCAATGTAAACAGCATAGCTGGAAGCCATTTAACCTTTTCTTTTGATGTGCATAATTTGCTCATATTTCCTCACCATACATGAGAGTGCTGAATAGCCAAGCTTTGTACACTAGCATTTTGGTCTTGATGGTAAGCTTTGAGTTGCTCCATGCTCTTTTAGTTAGTCTGCTGAAGGTGATGGCAGCTTTTCCAATGTGAGATTAAGTTCTTCATCTAATAAGAGGTTAGAGGTCACTGTAGAACCTAGGCAGCTGAACTTTTCAACTACTTCTAGCTGGTTCTCATTAAGGGTGACTGTTGGATCTTGTGCCAGGTATCCAGGTTGTAGTCGTATTGGTCTAGAGGAAAAGGCAATCAGGACTTGTAGAAGAGATATCTTTTATTAGACCAACAAGATTTTTGCAAAAAAAAATCTTTAATTGTTGGATCTTGTGGAACTCCCTGTCCTAGCACAACTGTTTTCTTTATGCTGATAGTGACAGCAAATGCCTGGCAAGCTCTTGAAAGGTGATCCATGAGTTCTTGTAGTAGGCCTTCATTGTGGGCTATCAGGGCAGCACCATCAGAGAATAGAAACTCCCTGATAAGCACCTTTCTAACCCCGTCTTTGTCTTGAGTTGTGTCAGGTTGAAGAGTTTCCCATCCAATCTTGTGCAAAAAGTACACTTCAATTTCCATAGCTTTAAATGTTCAGTTCAGGAGTACTGAGAAGAAGATTCCAAAGAGTGTAGGGGCAAGAACACATCCTTGTTTCACTCCACTTTTCATGTCAAAGCTATCTGAAATGGATCCATGAAACTGAACAGTCACTTTCATGTCATGGAAAGAACATATAAAACTTAACAGGATTGGTGAACATCCTCTCTTTTCTAGGACTGCAAATAGGCTTGCTCTGCTGAAGGTGTCAAATGCTTTGGTTAGGTCCACAAAGGTAATGTACAATGGTCGCTTTTGCTCTCTGCATTTTTCTTGAAGTTGACGCAGACAAAATATCATGTCTGTGGTTGATCTTCAGGCCTTGAATCCATGCTGAGATTCAGGGTAGGCGTGACTCTCCAGCTATTGTAGGTGCACCATGATGACCCTTGCAAAAGCTTTTCCTGTTATATTTAGTAGAGAGAGAGAGTACTTTTGTAGTTGTTAGTCACCCTTATCTCCATTATTTTTTATACAGAATGACGATGTGTCACACATGTCTTGTGGTACGTCATCCTCTTCCCAGCATTTGAGTAGCAGCTGATGAAGATATGGTCATAGGCTTTTTTTCCGACACTTGAGAATTTCCACTGGGATGCCATCTTTTCCAGGAGCCTTCTCACTTCATAATGAATCAATGGCCTTGCTTAACTCTTCCACAGTGGGCTCCACATCTAACTCCGGGATGACTTGTAGAGTTGGTCCAGTGATTCACTGATGATGTTTCTGTCTTGTGAGTATAGCTCTGAGTAGTGTTCAGCCCAGGGGTGGGTAATTATCTCAGTCAGAGGGACACTTAATGAGGTTTGGAAAGCTTTCGAGGGCTGCATTGGTAGTCCTGCCCCTTGACAGGTGTCCCACCTACAATCACCATCTTATGACTGGAAGTTCCCTCCCTCTAGCCCCCGATCTTTGTCACCAGAAGTCCCTCCCCTTGCCCCTTTCAGCAAGGGGTTTTGCCACCTCAGCGCCAGAAAAATACAAAATTATATTCTAAAAATCGAATATCTACAACATTCATTAATTTGATTTCAAAAAATACTTTTGTTCTGATTGACATGGGTTTGTGTAGTGTACAAAGAGGTGATTGCACAACAGCTTAAAATGAGGTTTTACACTTGTATTGTGGGGGGGTGGGGGCTGTTAGGTGTGGGTATATGGGGTGTGGGGGAGGGAGCATGTCAGTGTGTGTATGGATATGTGGGGTGTGGGTGGGTATGGGGTTTGTGGGAGCGTATGTGTGGGGGGAGGGTATCTGGGGTGTGTGACGGGTATAGGCATGGGGGTCTGCATGAATGGCAGTGTGAGGGGGGTGTGGTTGTGGAACTTGCCCAATAAACACACACACACACAGTCTCTTTCTCTCTTTCCCTCCCTCACTGCACGTGCGCGCGCACACACACACACACAGTCTCACCCTCCCCCCCGACACACGCAGTCTCTCCCTCCCCTCTGCACACACAGTCTCTCTTTCTCTCTCTCTCACACACACACACACACACAGACTCTCTCACATACACAGGCTCTCTCTCACACATATACAGTCTCTCTCTCACGCGCACACACACACACATCTCCTGCTCTTGGCCCTGGGCTCCTGCAGTTCAGGATGAAGCCACATGGTGCTGTAGCAGCCCAAAAGCTGGGACAGGCAGACACTTCCTGGTAGGGGAGCAGGGATAGCAGGGGACTGGAGGGGGGAGGGGCGGGCTAGATTGTTGCCAGCTCCCCTTAGGTCCTACTGCCCCTGGCTCCTGTCATCCTTGACAGGCAGCCAAGAGCAGATAAATATACATTTTCTAAATATTTTAGGGGCCCCGAAGGCTGGATAGAATGGTGTGGCAGGCTGGATCTGGCCCACAGGCCCTATTTTTCCCACCCCTGGTTCAACCTAATGAGACATCTGCTTGCTTCTATCTGTAACAGCTTCACTGCTACATGATTTGAGAGGGGCAGCCTTGTTGACAGTAGGATCTAGAGCTTTCTTCAGACCATCATACATGACTTTTAGGTTTGCTGTGCCTGAGACTTTCTGCATCTCTTCACAGGGTTTAGTTCAGTACTGATTTGCAAAGCTTCTGATTGCTCTCTGTACAATGTTTTTTTCATGTCAAAGTCTCACTTTGATGCTCACTGTTGGCTTCTTGTTGTATTCTAGATAGGCTGTGTCCTTGATGTTGATGAGAGATAATAGTTCTTCTGCATTTTCTTTGAACCAGTCTTATTGCACGGTCTCTTTCCCCAAATGTAGCTTTAGCTGTTTCATAGATTGTAGTTCTTAAGCTTCCCAAATTTCCTCTGACTTTTCTGGTAGTGATTTCCCAAACATGCTGAGTTTGAAACCCTTCACAAACTCTTGGCACTTTCTCTAGTTCTTGGTTTTAGTGGTATTGATTTTGGGCTTGCTTCTAGCTTTTGCTTGATGTAGTTTTTTGGCTGTAATCTTCACTTTGCTAGTGATCACTAGTGAGTAGTCAGTGTTACAATCAGCACTGTGGAATATGTAGGTCTTCTGCACTGAAGGAAGGTCTTTTCTCCTAACAATAACAAAGTCTAGTTGGTGCCAGTGGCCTGATCTTGGATGTTGTCATGACATTTTGTGCCAATCTTTTCCAGCAAAATATGAAGTGGTAATTCACAATTGGTTTTGGGTGCAGAATTCAACAAATCATTGGCCATTTTCATTCACCTTGCCGATGCCAATATGTCCTAAGTAATCTGGCCATAATTTCATAGATTCCATAGACATTCAGGCTGGAAGGAACCCCAGAGCATCATTGAGTCCAGCCCCCTGACCAGGGGCAGGAAGTCATCAGGTATCATAGGATCCCAGCAAGATAAACATCCAAAAGTGTCTTGAAAGCATTCAAAGTGGGTGCTTGAACCAACTCCAGCAGCTTGGCCAGTAAAGAAGTTCTTCCTTATGTCCAGTCTGAATTGAGCGCAGAGGAGTTTGTAACCATTCAATCTTGTCATTCCTTGGGGCACTCTGGTGTACAGACATTCCCCCAGATCCTGGTGAACACCCCTAATAAACTTATAGGTTGCCACCAGATTGCCCCTGAGCCTGCGCTTTTCCAGGCTGAAGACTCCCAAGGCTCTCAGCCTCTCATCATAAGGTCTGTTATCCTGACCTCTTATCATGCATGTGGCTCTCTTCTGCACTCTCTCAAGCTTCTCCATATTCTTTTCGAATTGTGGAGCCCAAAACTGGATGCAGTACTCCAGCTGCTGCCTCACCAAGGCCAAGTACAATGGGAGAATGATGTCCCAGGATTTGTTTGAGAAGCATCTATGGATGCAAGCCAGTGTTTTGCTCATTTTACTAGCTGCATCATCACACTGAAGGCTCACGTTCATCTTGTGGTCAATCATGACCCCCAAGTCCCTTTCATCTGTAGTGCTAGCCAGCGTAGCACTGCCAAGCCTATAAGCATGCTGCAGATTTTTTCTCCCAAGGTGGAGAACCTTACATTTTTCGGTGTTAAACACCATCAAGTTCTCATTTGCCCACTTCCTGAGCCTGTCAAGATCTGCCTGGATTACTTTCCTGTCCTCAGGTGTGGATGCTTTACTCCAGAGTTTGGTGTCGTCAGCAAATTTGGCCAGCCCACTTCTGACACTAATGTCTACATCATTGATGAAGATGTTAAAAAGTAAAGGCCCAAGGACAGAGACTTGAAGGACTCCACTGGTCATGGGGCACCACGATGATTGACTTTGATCAACCACAACCCTCTGGGTCCTGCCGCAGAGCCAATTCCCCAGCCAGAGGACCGTGGTGAGGTTGAGGCTGCAGTTAGCTAGTTTTGCCAAAAGGTGATAATGGAATACCAGATCAAAAACTTTTTTAAAGTCAAGATATATGACATCAATCTCTTTCCCCCCGTCCAGGTGATAGGTCACCTGGTCGTAAAAGGAAATGAGATTGGTCAAGCAAGACCTACCCACAACAAACCCATGCTGGGTATCCCTCAGGATATTGCCGTCATCTAGCCTATATAGGATGGCTTCTTTGATAATCTTTTCTAAGACCTTCCACAGAACAGAGGTCAGGCTGATGGGTCTATAGTTTGCCGGATCCACTTGCCTCCCTTTTTTGAATATAGGCACCACATTGGCCTTCTTCAAATCTTTGGCCACTTCACCAGAGCACCAGGAGTTCTCACAGATCCGTGCCAGGGGCTGAGCTATGATGCTCACCAGCTCCTTGAGTACCCTCGGGTGTAAACTTGAAGGTATCCAGCCTGTCAAAGTTTTACTTCACAAGGTCAGCTTTGATGGGTGGTAAGGAATCTCCTTCACCCAGGCCTCCCTGTCCCACAGGGGGCGGGTTGTCCCATGGGACTGGTGAAAAACCGACACAAAGTACCCATTTAGCAAGTTTGTCTTTTCCTGGGCATCTGTTGTACCCATCTGGTTTAGCAGGGGTCCAATGCTGCCCTTGCTTTTCCTCTGGCTCCCCACATACATTAAAAAGGACTTTTTATTGTCCTTGATATTTGTAGCTAGCTGGAGTCCCATCACAGCCTTCACTTTCCTGGTTTGCTCTCTGCAGGGCCAGACCACTGCAGAGTATTCCTCCTTTGTGGTGGTGCCAGTCATCCATCCTTTGTAGGTCTTCCTGTTAAGACACAGGAGGTCTGCTAATTCCCTGAAGAGCCAAAGAAGCTGCTGTGCCCTTTTGCTGCCTTTCCTCCAAGACAAAAAAGATTTTGCTCGTGCATCCAGGATCGCTCCCTTGAGGAGCAATCACTCATCCTGAACTCCCCTACCCTTTGGATTGTGGCCCTTTAGGGTCTCACTGACAAGCCTCCTGAGCTTGTCAAAGTCAGCTTTCCTGAAGTCAAGGACTTCTGTACTGCTGACTGACTTGCCAGCTTTATGGCAGATGGTGAAGGTGATCAGCTTGTGGTCACTGTCACCCAGCTTTCCTTCAATCATTTGGCCACTGATTAGGTCATCCCCAGTTGCTAGTGCCAGGTCAAGCAGTGCTTTACCTCTCATCGGCCCATAGACTTCCTGTATTAGATAGAGGTCATGCATGCATGAGAGAAAGCTTTGTGCCTGCTCGGATGTGGCTGAGCACTCCTCCCATGAGATGCCTG
Source organism: Caiman crocodilus (assembly GCA_030014935.1). Taxonomy (NCBI): domain Eukaryota; kingdom Metazoa; phylum Chordata; order Crocodylia; family Alligatoridae; genus Caiman; species Caiman crocodilus. Next base: position 15,906,176 of record JAGPOW010003685.1, read on the forward strand.
GGTAGTTAAAGTCTCCTATGACAACCATACACTGGGAGCACGTGGCTTCAGCCAATTTCTGGCAAACTCCTGGTCAAGACCTTAGCCCTGGGTAGGGGGTCCATAGTAGACTCCCACCATAGTATCCCCAATACCGTGTTCTCCATGGATTTTAACCCAAAGGGTCTCAAGTCCACCATGGGTGCCCATGTCGGCTTGAAGGGATGTGTAGCTTTCCCTGACATAGAGAGCTACACCCCTACCCTTTTGTCCACTTGATCCCTCTTGTACAGAGCATACCTGTGGCCCAGTCATGGGTGGAGTGCTACCAGGTCTCCATTATCCCTATGACATCATAGTTTTTTTGCATTTAGCAGGAGGACAAGTTCCTCCTGTTTGTTCCTCAAGCTCCTAGCATTTTTGTATAGGCACGTAAGTGTCTCCTTGGGGGCCCTTGCCTTATCTACAGTTCATTCCAGGACTGAGGCAGGGGTGAGCTTCCTTAAATGCCTTGGTCTGCTGGCTTTGCAAGGGTTGCTCAGCAGACCAGCAGTGGCGATAAGCCCCACATCCCCCCAGCAAGCTTAGTTTAAAGCCTGGTGGAGCACGTCAGCCAGTCTGACAGAGAAGAGTCTCCTCCCAAGCAGAGAGAGGTGGAGGCTGTCCCTTCCCAGCAGCTCACTGCCTCTCTCACCAAAAAGTGGGCTGTGTTCATGGAAGCCAAAGCCTTCCCGATGACACCAGCGGCACAGTCTTTGGTTAACTACCTGGATCCTCCTCTCTCTCCTCAGCCTGTAGCCTGAGACTGGGAGGATTAAAGAAAACACCACCTGTGCCCCCAGACCCTTTAGCCCTGCTTATAAATCCCTGTAGTGCCTCATGACCTGGCTGGGAACACTCCAAGCTGTGTCATTGGTGTCCTCATGGATGAGGAGCATGGGATAGTGGTCAGTGGGCTGGAGGAGCTTAGGGATCTTCTCCACAATGTCCCAGATATGGGTTCCTGGAAAGCAGAAAACTTCCTGGGCTAAGGGGTCAGGGTGGCAGATTACTCCCTCAGTCTTGGGGAGAGCAGGGGCAGTAGCTACAGTAGAGCCCATGTTGCCTGTGGGAGCTGGCAACTCATCAGGCTGTGCTAGGGTTGCAAGAGGTTCATACCTGTAGCAAAGCTCCAGCAGGGCAGGGGTCTTGGTGTGGCAGGCCTTGGGTCCCTTGACCACCTTGGTCCATCCCCTGGGCTAGACAGAATGGGAGGTCCCCAAGTCCTCCCTTGTACTGGAGGGAGACCCTGGTCTACCCTCCACCTCCCAGGGAAGAAGGGCCTGGCAGTAGGAGTCAATCTCCTCCTTGCAGTCCCTAATGGCACTCAGTCTCTGGACTGCAGCTTGAAGCTCCTCCAGCTGGTGAGTTGATGGTATTCCTTTGATAACTCGGAGCAGAATGTCATAAAACTTATCCTTCTCTTCAGGGCTGGAGTTGAGTGTTGGTGCATAAGCACTGATGATGTTCACAGAACTGATAGTTGTCTCAAGTCTAAGTGAGGTTATATGCTCTGACTTCCCAAGGGGTGTTTCTATAAGCTTTACCAACTTGTTATTGACAGCAAAACTGACATCATAAAGATGATTTTTTCAGCACTTTTACCCTGCCAAAACAAGGTATAATTGGCCTCTTGGATAGAACTAGCATCTGCAAGTCTTGCTTCCTGGAGCACTGCAATGTCAATGTTGAGTTTGTACAGCTCACAGTCAGACAAGACTGACTTCCGTATGCTGCTCATAAACTGTAGGTTGTCATCACCTGTCAAGCCAGGACACATGGTCTTGATGTTCCAGCTTCCAAGCCAGAAGGTTCTTGGTTTCTCATTTTTGCCAGATGGGAGTTTTCATCTACTTTTTAGCTTTTTTAGCCCCATGTACCTAATTATGCAGATAGATTGCAGCAGGTCAGCACCTAACTGTCTGGAGGCTGCCCAGCATTATGGAGGGTGGTGGCTGACCAGTGGAACACAATGATTCCTCCCACCATTGAAGGTGGCCCATGGCACCTTCCTCTATGCCAATTGAGTGAAAGCTTATGACCTGTAGCTGCCATCTTCAGTGTTGTATGTATGCTGCCAGCAAGGATGGAGCATCCTCTCCGCCTGGTATGTCTGCAATACCCTGGGCAGTTGATATGGAAATACTGCTTTGCCCCTGTATTAGTGTCCCCCTCTCGGCTTCAGTGGCCATCCAAAGGAAAGAAGGAAGTCAATACATGTGGAACCACCTACACTGAAGGAGTTGCCAGCGCAGAGGAGGTCTTCCATCTACCTGCCTTTCGGAGCTCCACTCCTAGATTGGTTGCCACCCATGGCTGGAGAACCCAGTCTGACCTGTGTGGATAGCATTGGCAAAATCAGTGAGTGATTATGCTCATCTGCCTTTTGATGGCATTTCCTCTTCCAAGGGTTCCACTGCTCTCCTTAGAAGCTCATCTGCCAGAAGCCATTGGCACTTCCTGAGGTTGCCAGGTTAGTTAAATGCCACCCTGCACTTCGTGTTGACCAGTAGAGGTTGTACCGATTATGGTCATAGCAGTAATAAATTTTCAATCCTGACCTGACTCTGTGTGTGTGTGTGTGTGTGTGTGTGTGTGTGTGTGAGAGACACAGCATGAAACACTACAAAAATCATTAGGATGTATGGGTATATGCATAACAGTATGGTGTGTGTGTTTAATTGCAGGATGTGAACTGGAGGGGAGGAAGGGAACTTTTCATTCAGCTACCTGTGGGAACTCACCACTGTTGGTTCCCAGTTGCTCACAGAAAATTTACAATTTTCTTAAGTGCCATGAGAGAAAAATGGCTATGACTTGTTCATTTGAGTGAGTAACATTTGCTTTGCATAGTCTTTTTCTCTTTTTTTTTGCATGCACATCTGTTCTGGCATCACTTGAAAGTGGTCTGAGATGCATTTGATATTTTAAAAGGCTGGATACCCATTACACATCGTTTAAATCCTATACATCTCATTTACACAAGATCAAAAGTAGAGGTGTGCAGGATGCCACAAAGAGAGAGAGAGTTAGCTGGGTTCTTTGTTGTTTGTATTTTCCTTGAACAGAAAGATTCTTTTCAGGTGGAAGCAACACTGAGAGCATAATTGTCCCTCTCTGAAACTGCCCTATATTTCAGTAACAATGGGCCAAGTTCATCACAGCTGAGAGTCTACCACCTTCAGCAGAGCTGTCCCAAGACTAATTTTGGACCCCTGTGTTTGAGAGTTTAGAAGAGTGCAATGAAAACATATGTCATCAGTTGGTATCTGGATCTGAAAATCCATCAGAACTTATTTTTATAACCTACTGTGTAAGAAAGATATAAGAGGAAGAAGAAAAGGTGATAGATAGTTATGAAAGGCTATGATAAGAAATGGATAAAGAAAAATGGGGAAACAGTAGTGTGCTACTGTTAAGATGACAAGTGATCAATTCACTGTCTTGAAGGTTTGTTTGACATTAATTATCATCCTGAATGGTTTTCTTACCTTTATTAGACAATTGCAAGGATGTGCATTCAGATAGATTGAATTTGCACATTGTCCACCTCCTTACTTCCCATTTGGGAACTTCTGCACTATGCTGGGTAGGGCAAAGATACCCAAACTGCCTACAAACAAGGATCAAAGTATATTAGCAGATCCAAAGCATTGTGATTCCAGAGTTAGACTGCTTCTAGTATGTAAGTTGGCTCAATATAGCAACAATAAAACAAACTTGCCTTACCTAGAAATAGTAGGGCATACCCAAAGTGCAGGGAAGGGGTATACAGAAATGCACAAGATAGCTGTGCTCACTAAGTCCAAAACCTGAAGCAGCATACCAAGTTTGTATGGCAATGCCCTTTGGCTAATTAGCACTACTGAGAAGAAATGAGCTAATTCACCTAGGCACAGCACCATGCAAGATGCTTGTTATCCTGCATAGCACTGCTTTGCTGTGTCAATATGAACATTAGTGCTTTCCATTCATACATCTTAGTATTTATTAGGATAAGCTAGCATTATCCCAGATTTAAAAATGGAGAAAGTGGGTCACACAGCAGAGACAGATACGTTTGTGTTCATACAGGTTTGTGGTGGAGATGGCAACAAGAACCAGTATCCCTGCTTTTACCTGGACCAAACTGCTGAAATGTGAATGTCAAATTTACTTTGATGCAGTATTCACCTTGTTTCTGAAGCCTATAGAGGTTATAGTAATATGTCTTAATTTAAGCATATTAAAGTTACTATTAAATGGGTACTGTTATGGAACTTGACCATGTGCTCAATAGAGTCCACCAAGGCCCCGAAGTAGCATGAAGTAAACTAGCACCTGTTAAGCTGGAATGTAAAATGCTTCCCAAATGAAAAAGTTCAGGGCATTCTTTGTATGAAAGATGTGGGCAAAGCCCTGCTTTTCCAGATTTTGCTTTTTCAAAGCAAATAGAGATAGTGAATCCCATATTTCAATTGAATGCCCAACAGGGACAAGGCTTTGGACAAGAGGTTGGAGCATGCCTACAGCACTGAAAAAAGTAAGATAGAAAACAAGAAGCATTAGAGAAAATTCGCTCTCATAAAATTGTTGAGGATTCTGCTCATGACTAATTTTCGCTCTAAACTCAGCAGAGACAGTGGAGAAATTGAACAGATTGTAAAGGTTTGTGCTGCAAAGTCTAAATATCTTTGTGATGTAACTGAAACCAAATAATCATGTCACATGACTGCAAGAAACCGAGAAACTGAGAGGAGGACAACGTCGGCACTTCAGAGAATTACAGCACATTTATCATGATGGCAATAACCAGAGGCTGGGAATGATGGCTACCCATGAGCCTCTGACTCTCTACAGGTACCTGTTCAAAGATGTTTCTCCAAGCTCATCTTTAAAGCCTTAAAAAAACCTGTTCGTTGTTTTCTCCTCAGTTTTCTCCCTTGTTAAACCAGTTCATCTCCTCCTTATGGGACCTCCAGAAAGGCAGAGAAAGCTTATAAATAACAGCAATATGAACCTTTATCTTGAAGTCATTCCCAATGTATACCAGGCAACATGCCTCCTATGTCAATATCTACCATTCCCCCTAGTCTCCGTGGTTGAATAGATAGAAAGAGAAGGGAGAAGTCCTCAGTACACTAGCTAAAGAGGTTAGACAGCCACTTAACCAGAGACAGAAACATTAGGCTTTTAACAATCCCTAACAACAGTCAGCATTTTTGTCTACTCACTGCAAACAGTCAGTCCCTTCCCTACCTGTAAATGAGCAGTTTGCTCTCAAGGTATGTGGAATAGATTAGCAGGGGATTTGGTCAGCCAGCTTCTTGTAAGCCTCCCAGAGTTTATGCACTCAGTAAATGCTCCTTCATCATGGGCACGAAAATGCCAAATAATAAGCAACATGTCTCTGAATGTTCAGGTTTTACCAGAAAGCATTTTAACTTCTTAAGCTCTGTAGGCTACTATATAAGAGCAGCTTGCATTAGTGTTGCATAAACCATCTCTGCCATGTGGTAACATAGGTTGGCAGTCTTACCCCAATTTACAGGCATGAAATTTGAGGCAAAGACAGTCTAAATGACTTGTCTAAAATCATATAGGAAGTCTGTGGCAGAGCAGAGAATTGCATTTGAGTCTCCAAGTTCCAGGTTAGCTGCCCTAACAAGTCTGTCCTTCCTCTCCTCTTGTGCAATGATGCTGTTTTCTCTCCCTGGAAAAATCTTTCCAAGTATCTAAGGAGGAACAGCCCTACTGGTCAGAGTGATAGGAAGCCTCGATTGACCTGGAGTCACCTCCCTCCATCCTGCTCAGTGATGTTAGGAGTGGGGGCTGCAGTGGTCCTATTCAACAGGACCACAGACACAAGGATGCAAAGAGGGAAAAGTATTGTTTCCTACTAAATGCTTTGTTTTCATGAAAATAAACTATGATTCTTGGAAGTCACACTATTTCCTACAAAACACCCTGTTTTTCTCCACTGCCCATATGGTAAAATGTCTGAATACATAGTGACAATTACACAATTGAAGTAAACAAAATATGTCCAAGAAAAATGTCAACAGATGCTGTGTAGAAGGCCAGAGGCAACCAGTAGCTCATCTAGCCTGAAATTTAGCAATGCTTAGGGCACGTCCAGGTGAACACAGTCATGCAGTATGTGGTGCTGCAAACATGTTCACAGGGCCACATACTGCACAGTCCAGTGCTCCCTGTGCTGCAAGGGCACACTGCCCGAGTGTGTGTTGTGCCAGGTGCTTTTTCCACGTGTTTTTTTTTTTGACCCCTAGGTATCCAGGGGTCAAAAAAAACATGGGGGGAAAAATCAAAGCAACTCACACACTTGGTAAGCATGCACTGCTGAAAAACCCCATGCAAGAGAATCACTGTGGCTGCAGTCCCAGGAGGCCCCCAAGGCCCCAGGTAAGGCTGCTACAGTCATCCCAGTGGGACTCCAGCCTCTCCTCCCCTACCTGGGGCAACATGATGTGTGCCAAAGTGCACGTGGCAAAGGCATTCCCCGGGGACAAGTACTGGCAACAAATGCAAGGCGCACTGCCGCTACTTCTCCTTGGGAAACCAAGTGTCCATGCACATCTGGACACACCCTTAGAATCCAAAAAGAACACTAGTAGTTTCACTGAAAGTGAAACACTAATAGCAACTGGGCAATTACCCTATAGCTAGAAAAAGGCTTGGACCAAAACTGTAAATTCAAATATCCTGAGCTTGCTTGGAGTGAGCAGTAGGGGGCTAGGATCTAAAATCAAGCTTTAACAGTTTGACACTGGATAATTTAAACCAAAGGCACAGAACAGAATCCCTTGAAGAGTCAGATTCCACAATGCCTCAGTGAAGTGGGCAGTTTGTTCTTTCTGTACAGGGAACTGGTAGTCTTAGCTATGAGATAATAGGATGTTGCAAAGCAGCACTGAGTTTCACTGGCAGAATCATGCACAAGATCTCTCTCATCTTCAAAGTCGAAAGCAGCAATTGGATTTATGCAAATTATAAAATTAAAATAATTAAAGATAGGTCAAAGGTGGAAGGCAAATACCTACAACTGGCATCACTAAAATCTTGTTTGTTAAACAATCAAGATAGTCAAAGGCAAAACACTGGTACCACAGAAACCATATTTAAGTACAGCACAATGTCTCTTCCCCAGCAGCGTCTCTTTAGGAAAATCTCACAAGGAAAGGCCAAGTTGTACCTTCATTTATACCTACACAATGCAATTGAAGCCAATGGGGGTTGCATGGAGATAAAAGATAGAACACTGTAGCCCATTCATCCCTAATTTAAAGGCAATAATTAAAAATAATTCAGAAATTATATACAAAACAAGAGTGAAATAAAAACTAGTGGTTAGCTCCCTGTACAGCAAAGATGAGGGTAGTATTTGACCTATTCTGCTTTTTGTACTACTTTCCATTTCTGCTTAGTATTGTGATTGAAGTAACGTGTATGCAGTTTGCACTACATACATCACCATTTGAAGGCAAATTGTATTCCTTTGTGCTGGTATCTGTCAAGACAGACTGTACTGAACTCTACTGAGTTATTACATGATAGTAGCTATGTATGACAACAGAATTTAGCCATAATCCAGCAGCAAAAATATACTAAAATGCTAGGTAAAATATTTTCTGTTGAAACTGTTTTAATAAGAAACTACATTATGGATAAAAATTAAATTACTCCCAAGAACTATCTGATTTCTATGGAAAACTTCAGTACATTGTTGAAAAAGAAAAATAAAATACTGGGGCCAAAACCTGAAAGATTTTAATTCAAGATGGCATTGTGGTGCCTTTGGTTCCTGTTGTCTTCCAGGCTAGGGACAAACATTGTACATAAACCAGTTTAAGTGACCAGAAGCTGGTTTAAACCTGTAACAGAACAGACATTCAGTGTTCATAAACCAGTTTAAAATGACTAAAACTGGTCTGAGTTAAAGCTGGTTGAATATAGTATCAAACTTAACTGATTTGGCTCAAATCAGTTTATGCAATGTCTGCCCCAGACCCTTTCCTGGTTCAAATTAAACCATACTCCCCCAGCATCCCAGCATGCTCTCTGCTCCAAACACCGGGCCAACCCTGCCCCTCTGCCCTCTAGTCAGAGCAGGGACAGGACATGGCGACACACTGCCCAGCATGGCCGTATTAAGGGCAGGGAGGGGATTAATTCTTCCCTCCTCCCCCTCCTCCCCCACCAAAGCTGGGGTCTGCCCGTCAGCTGGCAGAAGAAGGGAGGGGACTGCGGCAGTGGCTTCTGGGGCTGGCAGACCTCAGCTACAGGGCAGAAAGGACCAGAAGGGCTGGAGGGAGGAATTAACCCTTCTCCCTGCTTCCTTAACCTTAGCAAGGCCATGCTGGGATGGTTGTCTGGCAGGACAGGGAGGGGGGCTCTGTTCTGTGCTGGCAGAGACTCTTCCCCCTCCTCCCCCCAGGGTGGGAAAGAGCAGCTCTGTGGGACACTGGAGGGGGATGACTCCTCCCCCTCCCCCTCCCTCTCCTCCCCAGGGCTGGATTGGGGGATCTATGCAAGGCTGCCTGGTCCCAGAGGTGGACTCTTCCCCCACCCTGGCTGGACAGTGCTGCACAGAGCCCAACTCACCCCATGGTGGGGGCGAAGCAGGGGGGAGTCCCCTTGAGGGCTGGGGCCAGGCTAGGCAGCCTCCCATAGTGCCCCCTTCTCATCTTGCGCCTGCTGTTCCCCCACTGCCACAGGGTGGGAGGCTCCATGTGATGTTGCCTGGCCCCAGATGGGGACTCTTCCCCTCCTCCCCTCCTCTGCAGGGCAGGGAGTGGGGCTCTGCCCCATGCTGATGGTACTCTTCCCTCTCCTTCTCCTCTCTCTTCCCTGCCCCCATCACCAAGGGGTAGAGAGGGGGGCTCTGTGCAGGCTGCCCAGCCCCGGAGGGGGACACTTCCCCTCCCCCCCAGGATGGAGAAGCTCTGTTCAGTGCTGGGGGGGAACTCTTCCCCCTCCTCTTCACCGCAACCCCCACCACCATGGAGCAGGGAGGGGAGGCTCCTGACATGTTCCCCAGCCCGACCTAGCCAGAGTGTGAAAAAAAGCTGTAAAGGAACCACAGCTGCCAGAGGTAGCCCCAGCCCCACAACCCAGCCCAGCCTGACCTTGCACAGCCCCGATTAAGGCAGTCACTTGGTGGGGCTGGACCAGGCCATGGGGGGGTGAGTCAAGCCACCCCTGGCAGATGCAGCTCAATGATGGGAATGCAAGCACAGCCGGGCAGCTGTTTCCCCTGTCAGCGAACACAGCCAGTGGTTGGGCGGGCAAGGCTTATCCAGGATGGCTTGGCAGCAGCTGGGCTCCAGGCCCTCAGTGCCTCTGAGCTGGCCCAGGTAAGCATTGCCTGGTTGCACTGACAGGGGAAGCAGATGCCAGGCTGCACTCATGTCTCCATCACTGAGCTGCATCTGCCTGGGGTGGCCATGCCCCTGCAGCTCAGCCTGGCCTTACCAAGTGGCTGCCTTAGCCAAGGCCGAGCAAGGCTAGGTCAGGCTGGACTGTAGAGCTGGGGCCACCCCCCACAGCTGCTGCTGCATTACAGCCACTCCCCACACCCCTGCTGGGCCAGGCCAGGGAGCACCGCAAGAGCCTTCACTCCTTGCCCCAGCATCAGGGATGGGGGAAGAGGAGGGAGAAGAGTCCCCTCCCAGCACTGAATAGAGCCTGTCCCCTGTCCTGCAGGGCGGAAAGTGTCCCCCTTCAGGTCCAGGGATGAGGTGGCAGGGTTAGGAGTAAGGGAGGAAGAGGAGGGGGAAGAGTACCCTCCAGCATGGAAAACAGCCCCCCTCCCTGCCCCACAGAGGGTTGGGGATGAGCTCCCAGCTGAGGCCAGACACCATCAAATAGAGCCCCCCCACCCCTCAGTGGTGGGGAGAAGCAGGGGGAAGAGTCCCTCTCCAGAGCCCCCCTCCGTGGTGGGGGAATGGGAGGACGCTGGGCAAGAGGAGGGGAAAAACCCCCCCTAGCACCAAACAGATTCCCCCCCTCCTTCTCCCTGCCCCAACAGATGCTCCCTCTTCCCCCACCCTCCAAACCGTGCAAGCTGAGGTGCGGTTTAAACCTCTCCCCAGTCTTATTCAGGCCTGCCAGGGCCTGGCTACACCACCCCCTCAGCTCAGGTTCCCTGTTGGAAGGGGAAGGCTGTTCTAGTGCCCCCAGGCTTCTGGCCAGAGCCACTGCAGGCATGTGCCAAACGCCTATCCATTTGCAAACCAGTTCAGTCTCTGGAGGTTAGACTAACCTGCAAAGATTGAATCAATTCATGCTTGAGTTTCTTGAATGTCTGTCCCTAGCCCCAAGGGGCAGGCTCTCTTTAGCCGACCTATATGTCCCGTGGTACATCACTGCCAAGTATTCCTACTAGGTACACCACATGCAACAAGAAAGGAAAAAGTGTTCTGTCCAAACTAAGGTAAGCTTCCTGGCCAGAAAGTCCAGCACATGAAAAATAATAGGAATATAACACACAAGGCCCATGAAGCATCACTGCACCAGCTTGAGGCTTCAGGAGGAGGAAGGGGGAGAAGAGACTACCGGGGGGGGGGGCACAAAAGCTGCAGAGGCAGGGCAGGTACTGGGGGAGTGGTGCAGGCCCCCCCCCAACTGCCTGCCTCCTACTGCCCGTTGCATGGGACAGCAAATTTAAGACAACCCTCCAATAATTAGATTCTAGACATGGACAACTATAACAAATTTATAAATTTTCCAAGTCTAGAGTCTAAATTATTGGAGTCATCTTGGATTGGATATAGCAATATGGGAAATGGTTGATATGAAATCCCCAGCATTCCTTTTGTTGAACTTAAGACATTCCAGAAAAGGGTAAATCTTATATTTTGGGTATTGTATGGCAAATAGCTCTCTAGATGACTGCTTTATATATGAAGGTAGCATCTTTTGCCAAATATGACTACAGATTGATTTTTACTGGTTAACATGGAGAACTCAATTTTTTTTCTCCTACTTGTTCAAGGTTTGTTGTTTTGTTTGGGTTTTTTATCCCTGCACTTGTAAGAAAGGAGAAAAACAGCTACCAAGTTTATTTTATGACATGCAGTCTTTGCCTATAGACGGCTTGAGATATCAGTGACAGATAACGGTCCACACTTCCTATCTGAAAAACGGTGTCTACTTTAAAAGACTCAGAGCAGTGAAACTCATTAGATTTTCCCTCATGCTTCTCATAGTAGGAAAGAGTAATTTTCCTCAAACCGGTTCCCTTTTGTTTTCTTCATTTCCATTTTTTTATTTTCTTCCCATTCATCTCTATCCTCTCTCTTTACTTAAAAAGTCATCTAGTTGTCTCCAGAGCTCATTAATGTTCCCTTCCTCAAAGGCCCTTTATAATAACTTATTGCACATGTTTATTACTCTCTATATGAAATAATTTTGCTTAAGCTCTCTGTTTCACAGTTTTCAAGTAATCTCCAGTCTCCATTCTTACATTACTAGCCCTTTGAGAGTAGTATAGCAGTACACACTGATTATAACTTAGGGTGATTATAAAAGTATATACAAAATAAAAAAGCAAGGCACTCCATATCAGTAAGGGAATGCTTATTCCAGGAAAAAATACAAAGGTGATGTGTACTTATTATATCTAATAGTCTATTCTTTCATTCTCCTTACCACTGTAAAGTGTTTGTTTAGATTAGAACTGGGTAAATAAGTTGCAGTAAATTATTTATTTAGTTAAATTAATCTCCTTCTGCCTGAATTGTTTGTTAACAACTTAGAACTTTATTTTTAATAATTTGAAATTATTTGGCAAATATTTTTGAGCTGTAGATTGGGCAGGAACAGAGCTTCGGAAGTGTTCAAAATTTTGTTGGATGCATGTTGCATGATATGCTTGCTCCCCAAGTAAGAGAGTTTTGTTCAGCCACTTGCGAGTGAGAATACCGACTTCTGCAAACAAAACATCTTGTTAAGTAATGAGTGAACCTTTGATTTTTATAGTGCATTTTTGGTGAAAAATATTATTTCACCCCCAGAAGCCCAGTATATATTACCAAACCCCTTTCTAAAGCTGTTAAGCAACTTGGCTGTATTGCAGCATCATTTCTGAGCTGAAATCCTTGCTCAGAACAGTAATGGCCCACATGGAAAGGGCATTACTGAATGTGTATTTTATGGTTGTTACAAATGTTTTTAATCTTTAAATACAATAATTATATTCAAATTATAACCTAGTAAAAAATGATTCTATTACCAGTAGGATTAGGATACATACATTTATAAGTATCTTTTTTTCTATTAAGACAAGCACAGTGGAAATGAATGGTATGTATGAGGTTTTGTAGTAAAAATAAGTTTTTCCTTTATGATAGCAGCCATCCTTAGCACCACTATAATAAAAGCTTAGGCTGCTTTCATACTGCACAGTAGTGTAGAAAATAGTAATACCCTGTTTTCAAGATTTTATATGCAGCAGACATAAAAATGTATTCAAGTCTGAAATCTAGCATAACACATTGCTCCCAAAGAGAGAAAAATTACTTAAAAACATATATTTTAGCCTATTTCACCCCTAAAATTGAGATTTTTTTTTTAAAAAGCAGTCAATTCATAGTCCTAATATTCTCCCAATGTTGAATATATGCATTTCCCTTAAAGAAAGTAGGTACGCCATTTTCTTCACATTTTCTTCACAAGTATTCAATGTTTTAAACAGAAGAAGCTAAACTCTTCCTAAAATGAAGCCAGTGGGAAAATGACTACTGACCTCAACCTGGTCAGGAGTTCATCCAAGATTTTCAAGTTGTGTTGTGCCTTCTGTGGCTCATGCAGATTGCCCCTAAAGAACATGTAAAGAGAAGATGTCTACAGAAATATAAAAAACTATGGCATTTTTTTCTTCATGTACTGTACATTACATCTCAAAAAAATCTGTTTTCTAGAGAGACAAACAGGCAAGATGAAAAGCAGCTTGGTGGTACATACTGTATTCCCTCTTGGATGAAGGGACTGCTTTTGTTTTCCTTAATCTACACTTGGTCATCAATACTAAAAGCATAAGCTTCCCATCAGTTCGACTCACTTGTTTTTCCCAATTCCAAGCATTCAAAATGAGCCATAGTCAAAAAGAGGATTTGCTGAAAACATGAGAGCTTTAATAATACTGAGTTTCCTTGGCCCCCAAACACACATTAGATTTAAATCAAAATTCACAGGTTAATTGCACGTTCAATGATAACCCAGCCACACGTGCAAGTTAATTTAAGGAGTGATGATGCAGTAAACGAGCTGCAAAGTTATTCCACATATAATGTGAAATAACTTTGTGATTCATTTGTATCACGCCTTAGATTGAACATTTGACATCTGTCAAAATTCCCCACTGGGCCCTATTTGCTGCTATGCTACCTGTCCCCTCCATAATCTGCTGCATGCCACAAGTTGGCCACTCCTGACCTTATTCATCCTGTCTATAGCACCTTCTATCTGAGGGGTTTGGTACTTTAATTTAATAGCTGAGTGAATCAGCTATCATCCCTGTGGGAGCCCCTGATCTTCACAGACGCTGCAGAGGCGAATTGAAGTAATGTGCTGCTTCCTCCAATAAAACACACTTTGGGGGTGGGAGGATACATCTGCAAGATTGGCTGCTTGGGTACTGAGCACCTGCTAATTTTTTTTCAGTGAGTGCTTCAGCTCTGGAGCACCCATTGAGTCCGTGCCTATGATAGGAGCCATATTTGATCAAACAAAAGAAAAAGCTCCTGCTTCATTATAGGCCTGAACATTTCCTAAGATCAAAAGGCAAAACAACACTTATGAAACCATGCCAAAACCCATAGAGAAAAAGAATGTATGAAGACATGCATAAAGAGGCCTGCTACTTTCTCTTAAATTACTGTGCCCAAGTTACTAAAATACTCACCTACAGCATACTCTTCTACACAACTAGCTGCTTGCAAGAAATAGCAACAGATTTATTAGAACATTCCCATAAAAGCTCATTTGATGCTGTAATGGCAGAACATGTCCTTGTCCTTTCAGTATAGATGAGGAAGAATAAACTTAATCAACTTAAAAGAGGAAATGAAAAGATACAACTGCCATGGTCCCAGCTCAAAAATACCTGATTAGCAAGACAGTACAGAGAAAATGCAGAAAGGGGCTGAGTACTCTTATCAAGCAAAAGCCTTGAAATGTTCTAACCTGAAGCATGGGAATATTCCCAGTGACTGCAATGCAACAGTTAAAGTTAAACCCATGCTTACATCTTTGCAGGACTGAGTATTATGTCATTGTCTGTAAATAGCTTGGTTTGAAAGGAACACATTGTTACAAAAAAACTTTTTAATCTCATGCATTCACAGAAGAAAGGAAAATGAAGGTAACTGCACTGCATATTTAAATTTTTCTCTTCTGGTTCCATTATTGACATAATTCCTTATCACTTCTGATTAGCAGGAATGAGAGAAAATGTGAAACTTTTAAGCTGCTGGAAATAAACCTGTCACTTCCTGTCATAGTTAAATGTCATAAATGCTACTGTTATACAAGTAAACTCACTCTAAACTGCAATAGATCTTAGGTCATGTACATTTTTTCTGGGTTTTTACCATTTTTTTTCTAACTAGGTGATCAAGTCTAATGGTACTTTCTTTATGATATGCATTAGATATTTTCCCATGGTATCACCAGTTTTCTATATTAAATGGCACACTTGGCACTCAACTGGTAGGCAGTGACTAAGCTATCTTTTCACCACTGACTGCTTCATTTATCTTCCAGATGCAATTCTGACTTACATTCTTCAATCTCCTCATATGGTAGCTTCTTTGTTTCTGATCTACAACTACAAAACCTGCAGAGAACTGAAAAAATGTGATGTGTGACTTGGTATTAACCATTAGGGAAACAGGTATTTTCTGCTAGCGAGAATGATTTTAAAGGTCAATTCCTGCTCACCTTACTTATGCCGGGAAGCCTATCCGGGGCATGAAAATGGAACTACTTATTACATGGAATAAAATAAGAAGTATTTGGGCTATTTTCATAGTCTCCCAGGTAATAACCCTTCAAGAAGGCAAGCCTGGCTCTCTCTAGATGGATTCGAAACTTTAACATCCCAAAGAAGGTATTTCCGTTCACATTTTTTTTCAATTAGAAAAATACAACTATCATTCTGTTTTCACTTCCACATTACTAATTCATCAAACTTTTAATTTAACATCCACATACACACGTTGGCTGTTATTCAACTTAAAATCAGCTCAGCACCAAGACAGAAGACTGCAATCATCATTGTCATCAAATCTACACATTAATGTAACTAAAAAAATTATTTATAAGCAATTCTGGGACATGAGAAACAATGTTGCATGATGTTATTTATATGCTGTGCTTCTACATCTTGCTCTCTATTTTATCTAAAGACAGACACATTGTCGTCTTGTGAGGACACCGGTTTTAAGTGCCCTAAATAGATTTTCAGTTTACAGGCTGTTTCCAACTCTATTATTTTCCCTTTCCCCCAAAATAAAGTTTTTTCTACATCATGGTTGTTGCTGCTATAGAGAAATGCATTTTCTGTCTTGCCTTAAAAAAATGTGAAACTGGAAAACGCTGATGGCACAAGAAGCAATTTGAATCCCATGATAGAAAACATAGCCTTAGTGGACAATGCACGGTAATAAGTAATAGTATAAGAACACTGCTTTTGACACGAGAAGAAAAGTGCCTGGAACATATTTTTATAAAATAATTTTTATTTTACTTTTTTTGCTGTTTTTTGGTAGCAAACCCAGGAAAGTGGAAGAAGGGGGAGTAAAGATTTGAAAAATGTATAATTGTCCATCATTCAATAGCTACAGAATTGTTTTTTTAATAATGTACATTGCTTCTACTGTTGGACAAGCAACATACAGAGGTCAGACATTATTACAAGCTATTTTCCTCAAGGTGCTTTTATACCTTTTACTGTTATTTTCACTGGCATTATCATGTCATTATCCTGTGTGTGGAATAGCAAAGACAACTGAATGTATTAGTACTATGAATGTCTTGGTCTATTTGTTTCAGGTCTTTGCTGCATGAAATCTATTGACTATATATTCATTTTAAATGAAATATAATATGGGTACCCAAGCCCATAGAGTTGCAAACCATACTTTAATGTCATCCAAATGGCTACTCTCTGCTTCATCTGAATACAGGAAGACAAGGTCCTTTGCATAAATCCAATATCTTGTATTAGACCAAATAAAATAGTTGGAAAAATTCTTATTTGCAAGCTTTCAGGCACAAACACCCTTCTTCAGGCAGAGGGAGAGTCTGCAATTTTTCTATGCTCTTCTAGATGGGATGGAAGCCAGAATGCAAGAATGTAAGTCAGTGAAAATGCAATGCCTAGCAGTAAGAGTCAGAGGGAGGGAGGGTAGGAGGGCAAGGGGGAATGGTAACCTAGTGATGGAATGTAGCTGGCAAACCTGGATTACCAGATGGCAAACAGGTTTTAATGTCATAAATACAACATCTATATTTAGTCTATGATTTTTTGTATCCAGTAGACTGATGAAGTAAAGTTCATAGGCTTGTCTGAGAAAGGTGTTTTGTAAATGACCTTTGAGGATTAGAACTGAGAGATTGGAAAGAGAGTGGTTGTCTTGTGAGAAAAGTGCCCCCATTGGTAATTGGGTCTTTCTGTCTTTGATAGATTGTTTTGTGCAAGTTCATTCTGGTGTACAGTTGTTATTTGGTTTCTCCTACATATTTTTCCATTAGGGCATTTGTGGACTGGATATTAAACTTCAGCTATATATTGTTTACTCTTTATCTTTGACATTAGATACTCAAAATTTAAGCTATGCTATTTAGTGATGACCTATAAGTTATATGGCATTTTTATATTTGGCTTCTAATTGCAAATAATCATAGATAACTTCAAATGTTAACACTCACTCAAAAAATAACTGTTGTATTAGTAGGAAAACTTGATCCATTCAGCATTCACAGAAAGTGAACAGCACTGAGGATGGGACTTGCATGGAAATGAATTAATAATTCAATATAAAAAGCATTCACAAATGATTGATCTGGTATTGAAGAAGTCAGGGTAGATCTGTATCTTACAGACTACATTTAGGATATAGTGTTAGTCTATAATTTAGGTTTAAGACTAACACAGCTAACTACCTCTCTTTGCTCTGGCACTGAAGTCAATGAGAGATATGTCACTGGTGCCAAGGAAAGTCATCCCAGTTTTGCTCAACAGATTAATTAAATCAAAATGGTTAGGGATGGGTGTAGAAGGAAGTTTATGTTCTTGCTGCGAATGTTATAGCAATTCTTTGGCCATATTAGTAATGCACACAGATAACTTTGTTGGTGACCAAACCGCCTTCAGCCAATAATAAGTTTGAAATAACTGTTGCATTCTTTTGGGTGAAACTCAAAATGAAGTTCCTGTTTTCATTCCCATGCCATATTTCATAGTAGTTTTCCCAGACTTAACATGTACAGTGATGCCATTTGATTGGCACCCTATGCCCAAGAGGGGGCTACATTTCAATAGGCTGTATACATGGAATGGTGAAGCACCCCAGGGTTCCATATCAATGTAAGCTATTACTTCTATTTCATTTTCTTTTGGAGAACGGTTAACTTTAAAGAGTCACAATATACTGGCAGCACATGTCTAATCACCCTGGTATTGCAACAAAAGAGTATGCATTTTACAATTTCAATGCACACCAACTATTTTGTTTCTCATTATCTTTAATTATTTGCTGCATCAAAAAAGAGAGAGAAAGAGAGAAAGAGAACAAGGCATTTTAAAAGAATGAGTTAAAACATAACAAACAGAAATCAACTTGCTTACAGATAAGTTTATTTCACTGAGCATGGTGTGAACAGCAGGGAACCTTCAACAGTGACACAACAGGAGAAGAGGGAGAGTTTATATAATCTTTTATTAAAAGAAACCAACCAGCATCCAATATGCTTATGGATTGGAAAATATGCAAAGACACACACTGGAGGAATTCATTCTCTTTGTCAAGAGTCTCCTTAGAAATCACAGGCTGGCTGTGACCTAATAATGACTTGGTTTAGAAATGCAGTTCACTTACAATACATGTAATACCTTGGTCTTATTGTCTTCTCAGCCCTTAATCCAAACCTTTTGTTAGCTCTTTGCCAAGACTCAGGTTCCATACATGAAAATGGAGTCTTTCTGCCTCCTGAGGATGATATCAAATGCCACTAGCTTCCCCAATACTAGCCTCTAGTACGAGACAGTGCTGAAAATATTGTAAATTATTTGTGTCACAGCTATTGACATTTACTCATAAAAGGTCTACATTAAATTGTTGTTCTATTGTGCTGTGCATTATACAAGCAAGCAAGCAAGCAAGCAGGCAGTCTTCACAAATACAGGCAACTATCAGATGGAAAAGGCATTTGGCAGCAAAGATAGGGAAGAAAGCAAACAGCCTTGAGTAGTAGCAGAAGGTAGGTTAGGGCTTACATTGAGAAGCTCGATTCTTTCAAGTTGGCAGGGCTGAATGGGATGCACCCAAGAGTACAAAAAGAATTAGTTGAAATAATTTTAGTGCCATTGGCTATCCTCATGAAGGTCCAGTGAGGTCCCAGATGACTGGAAAAGAGCAAGTACAGTGTCTATGTCACAGTGCACCTCGCTGCACAGGTCCTTGTGTGTGAAGGCTGCTGGGAAGAGCCCCAGCAGTGTGATAACGAGCCCACCTGCAAGTTGCCAGGGCAACTAAAGGGGGTCAGCTGACCCTAAGGGGCAGGGCCTGGCTCCTATAAAGCCTAGAGCCAGAGCCAGGGCTGGCAGTTCCAGCAGCCAGAGGGGCAGAAGCTTTGGGAGACAGCAATGTGAGTGCCGCTCACAAGAGCTCCAGATGCTGAAGCAATGGTGCTTTGGTATAGCCGGGGGTCTTATGCTGTTATGGTCAGGTGCCTTATGTCTGAGTTACAGCCAGGAGGCTTGTGTTTACTTTGATAGTATTATAACCGGTGGTTTGGGTGAGGCTATACGGGTTGGAGGAGGCCTCATAGGGACCCACAGGGTGTGGGGCCCTGGCACCCGGAAGGGCACGATCTAGCACCAGAGAGGGCACAGCAACATGGGGTGCGGGGACCCCAGGCCCAAGAGGGGCAGCATGGAGAAGCCCAGGAAGGAGCAGCATTGAGAAGCCTGGGAAGGGACAGGTCAAGCCGGTAATAGGCTAGCGCGGCATTAGACCTCAGCCAGAGGCTGGATGCTGCGGTGGACCCCGGGAGAGACAGGGGTTAGCAGTATAGCGCCTCCTAGACAAGGGCAAGTGCTGCGGTGGTCCCCAATCCAAAAGGGGGATAGCAGCATGGTACGCCCGACCGTAGTAGATGGTAGCCGTGCAGTGGGCCAAGAAGACCAGTGGACCACTAAGTGGCCCTAGAGAGGGAGCACTGTTGAGAAGCCCTGAAGAGGTGGCACTGTTGAGAAGGTCCAGAGCGGGCGAGAACATAGAGAAGGCCCGAAAGAGCAGGCGCAGTTTCAGACACACTAATGTCCGGTACACCTGCGAGGCTTGGGGTATGGTATTAGGGGTTGGTCGGAGCCACACATAGCCCTTAAGGCTAGGGTGCCTGGGGAGCACCCATCAGACAGTCTGGGAGACCATGGGGATAGAAGTCCTGATATGTCATGCCCAAGGAGGTATAAGGCAGCCTCCCAAACTTATTTAAGATTAAGACGTGGCAGATGAGAATCTGAGGGTGCCTTGGGCCAGACTTGGCACAGGTAGAGGGCCTTCAGGAGACCACGGCCCTCCTGTAGGACCCTGCCGTGATAGTCCATCTTTAAAAAAAGAGATGAAGGAGGATCTGAGGAATTATAGACCAGTAAGCCTGACCTTGATACCTGGAAAGATCATGGAGCAGGTCCTCAAGGAATCCACCGTGAAGCACTCAGAGGAGAACAAGGTGATAAGGAATTTATTAGCATGAGTTCACCAAGAGCAAGTCACGCTTGACCAATCCAGTTTCCTTCTATGATAAAATGAGAGGCTCAGTGGATAACGAGAGAGCAGTCAAGATGGTTAACCTACCTTGAGTTTGTCATGGGAGATGATGTCTCAAGTCTTGCTATTCTTATCAGCAAGCAAAGGGAAAAAAGTCTGAATTCAGATAGTTTTTGATATTTTCAAATATACATTATAGCCTAAGGGTTTCCAAGTTAATTAGTGGGTTGGCTCCCCAGATTGAGACCCCTAAAGGAGTCTGAACTTCAGAAAGTTCTGGCACTAGCCTAGGAAGGTAGGTAGGTAACAGACAACCTAAAACACCAACAATTTGGAAAGTGTTGTCCAAACTATCTTTGCCTTCATAAACTATTTAGCAATGACTGCTAGCTGTTAGTTGAAAGTGGTGTTGAACTGTTTCATTTTATCGGTATTAAAATTTGCTAGCTTTAAATGTCATTTATACATCCTTTTTCCTCATTCCATAAGAAAGAAAATGCAAAGGCTCACCTCATGGCTACTCATCTTTATAGTCGTATGTTATCTCTCATTAGGTATCTCCCAAAACTACAAAAACTTGATCTCTCCTTATCCTTAGTTCATCCTATGTTCCTGTCTGTTCAGGGCATGTCTATGAAGTGATGGTTGCATGTTCCAGTTGGAATATTTCTAAGAATGTCCTGCATGAACAGCAGACCAGAAGCATGCCAAGGACTCTGCTCTGAGATCATCCCCAGCAATTGCTTCAAGCATGCAGGAGACTGAGATCTCAAGTGTAGGCTAAAAGGGATACCCCAGAATATTGTAACCAGTTATTTCTATATTTGGAAGAAGTCTGCAAGAGTGAGTGGGGAATATTGTATAGATTGATATGCGGGCAGCAGAATAGGCCTTATGAGGAGCGTCTGAGAGACCTGAACCTGTTCAGCCTCAGTAAACGGAGGCTGAGGGGGGATCTGGTGGCTGCCTATAAGCTGCTGAGGGGAGATCAGCAAGAAATAGGACAGGCTCTTTTTTCTCAGCCACCACCAGGGGTAACTAGGACCAATGGTCACAAGTTACTGGAGAGCAGGTTTAGGTTGGACATTAGGAAACACTACTTCACAGTTAGGGTGGCT
>JAGPOW010003685.1:15944786-15960929 GCA_030014935.1 Caiman crocodilus
TCATGACACTTATAGCTGTCAAGAACAGCAGCAGAAATGATCACCAAGAAAAGAGCATGATTTAATTCAGTTCCCTAGAAAGCAGGATATTCATTCAGCTTTATTATTAATACTTAAGCTAATCCTAAAAACACTCACATTAAACCTATCGGTACCCTTAAAACATAACTGATCTTTTCAACTATTTAACAATTCACAGCAGGTTTAAACCTATTGTGGAAAGCAGATTTCAGTTCATATCTCTAGCATTCCATGCAAGTAATCCAAGGCTTTGAAAAGAGCAAAGTCCTGCCACTTTTAGAAATAAAGGTTTTAATTTCAGCTCTTTGGAATGACCGTGTCTGAAGAGAAATTTTGTACATTTGTTCTCTCCTGTACCGGGAATCTTGTGGCTCTAAATTGGAACAAGTGGATTATTGAAGTCTTTCACTCTTAATACAGAGCTTTTATTCAGAACTACTCAAAGCATTTCATCTGTTAAATAAATAACAGGTACCTTCCTTTTTCTTTTCAATTTAACCTTTACTTAAATTGGTTCCTAGCTGCTCTTTCAGACCAATAGAGAGGAAGGGAGATTGTGCACGGATGGCAATATTACCTGAAACTTAAATTTAGCAACAGGTCTATTGTTCTTCCTGAGCAAAGGTATTTCTTATGCCTGTGCTCACAATACCAGCAAACAGAAATAGGGGGGAATAGACTCCTTTGTAGCAGCCTTGTGGCCTGTTCCAAGTATATGGGGAAATTGTTCGGTCCTAGAAATGAGATAGACAAACTTAGACAGTGCTGAATATCTGGCAGCTGACTGAATCCATATCCTAGGGAAAAATACATAAAAGCATATAAAGCCACATAAATATTCCTGGCTCAGCACACAAGCCAAGTATTACTGCAGGGGGATTAGAAATATAGTATCTTATCTCACAATTGTCCATTACAGTTTGTCTTAAGTATCTGGTATCAACCACTGTCAGGCAGGAGATTGGACTAGATGGACTGTTGTTCTACTCCACATGGCAATTGCTTCAATGGCTCTTCATGAAAGCATCATAAGGAGAAAGTTACCTTGTTCTCTCCAGCCTGGCAAGAAGAAGAAACGAGAGGAATCCTTCTTTGCTTCCAGCCAGAACTAGGTGAAGAGGTTCCCGTTCTCCTGCCTTCCTGGTCTGTTGACCAGATTGTTAGCAAGAGCCACCCAGACAAACACCAAGGGTATCTGCCCAAACCAGTTCCTGCTGGCCAGATCCTATCCTGCTGATTGTCTTTTTGCACTTTGTGGTCTTTTTCTTATTTTGAGATAATTGGCTCAGATTTACATATTCAAGTATGTTTTATAAAGCAGGTGGGTAGTGATGAATCCTGTAGGGATTGGCCTGCATGCCACAGGCTGAAAAGCTCCCAAGGAGGTAGTGGGGAGCAGACACTGCTAAAAACCCAATTATCAAAAAACCGAATCCCTAGTAACTACATATTCCCAAATTGTAATTATTTATTATTTACATAGCAACAACAGTGTAATTATTTTGCAGTACTCTAACCACCCAGTGCCTTGGTTGCTGTAACTGTAATTTAAATTTAATTACAGTGTAATTTGATTTACAATAGGTGACCTACTTAGAGATTCTCTGAGAGAATCTCTGACTGCATGCATAAGGTTTACGCACCCTGAAGCACAAAGATGGTGTTCTGGGCTCTCGTGACTTAACAGCCAGATCCATGTGAAAGTCAGTAGACAAGACGTTGCATCACTCAAGGCAAGCTGTGTTCGGCATTTGTACCACTCGATCATCTGGTCAGTTTTCTCCATTTCAAAAAATGTAACCACACAAGCTCTATTTCCACGTGAACAGATTGAGCTGCAACAGAGACCACTCAGTCACATATATATGGCAGACCCGCATATTTAGCTTAGAGGTATGAAAATTCCCTGTCTAGAATCATGACATCTTTAGGGGCTTTCTGCCTCCTCAAGTCACTTCCTTATATCCAAGTTATCCACCATTGCATCAAATAGTTGACAGGCTGGTAAATTCTAGCTGCCTTTCACACCAAAATATAATATCCTTTCCTTATCCTTCCTTATCCTTATCCTTACCAGACAAGACCAATCCAATCCAAACCAAAATCATGGATTCAGGTCCATGTCTTAAATGCAAACAGCTTATTTTTTGAGGTTTTTTTAAACACCTTCAAGAGGTGTTAGGGGTGCTTCCTCCTACAATTGGCAAGTTGGACTCCTTCCCTTTTTTGTTAATAAAGGGATCTGTGCATGCCTCCTCAGAGGAAGGCTAACAAAGCAGCTCAAGCGGTTAGGTCTTTTCTAAAGGTTACTGTTAATCATTTAACATTTGTAGTATATAGGGAGTTCCCAATTAAAATCAAGATCTTTGTTGTGCACAGCACTGTGATAAGCTCTTCTGGGGTGACTATGCCTATAGTCAAAGGGTGGAATTTTTCAAAGGACTAAGTCTTGGCCTAACTCAGTTTCCACTTAAGTCTTTGAACCTCCCACACTTTGATGCTATTTAGACAGGTATTATACCATCTCTATTCTTCCTCTGTAGAAAAGAGTATGGGAATGGCTTTGAAAAGGCAGTCAAACTAACTTTACAACTTTCCTTTTGGCTTTTGGCTGATGTGTGGCATATAAGGACAGCACAATCTCTTTGCTGATACACCCCTGGAATAGTAGTTTTATCCAGCCCACATTTCCCCATTATGTTTCTGAGAAGGTTGTATGAGACCTTGTCAAAAGCCTTGCTGAAGTCCAGATAGACTATATTATTCCCTTCATCCACCAAAGCAGTTACTCTGTCAGGGAAGGAGATCAAGTTTGTCTGACACTATTTGTTTTTCATAAATCCATGCTGGCTGCTTGCCATCAGCCTTTTCTCCTCCAGATGCTTGCAAATGGCCTTCCTCAGGATATGCTCCAATAACTTCTCAGGAATTGAGGTGAGGCTAACCCATCTGTAGTTATCTGGGTCCTCTTTTTTGCCATTTTTAAAGAGAGGCACTACATTGGCCCTTTCCAGTCCTCTGGTACCTACCTGACCCGTCTCTCACAACTTGAGGAAGATCATTCCCAAGAGCTCCAAGACCTCCTCTGCCAGTTCCTTCAGTACCCCACAATGGAGGCCATCAGGCTCTGCTGACTTGAATTCGTTCAGATCCAACTAAAGCTTTCTGACCATCTCTTTTGTTATCTCCTCCCTCAGCTTGCCTCCCTGCTTATCCAGGTAATCCTTATTAAGCGTGTGGTTGCAGCTTAATTTTTTTGTGACGACTAAGGCAAAGTAGCTATTGAGTAGTTCCACCGTCTTTGCATCTCTGGCTAGGAGTTCCCCCTGGCTTGTTAAAAAAAGGACCCACAGTTTCCTAGGACCCACAGTTTCCTTGGCCCTTTTTTTCTTGAACACTTTTGTCAAATATTTTCATTTGTTGTTTTCTTTATAGCTGAACCCCTGATCCACACAATCTGAACCTATTTTTAATTATGTCTTCTGGATGCAGACAAAGCCTCAATTCAATAAAGTCATTAAGCAAATCCTTAAAGTAAAAAAAAAGTACCTAAGTGCTTGCCATCGTTCAACATCCATCATATATAGGTGCAGTGGTTTTTTTGAAAATGTGCCTTCAGTGGTAGATCCCAACACTTCTGAGATTGTAGCCAATAGTCTGACTGTCCTGCAGCTCACAATCTGAGAAACAGAGATTATGCTTCCTTTCTCCCACTTTGTGTGCCTCTTCTCTAAACTGCAAATTCTTCAGGGCAATACTAGCTTACTACCAGCACTTTGCCCAGTGGGGGGGTTAAGTGCCTCCGCAGTACTGTAATGCACAAAATCATAGAGACATAGGGGTGTCCAGAGGTCATCTAGTCCAACCCCCTGCCTGAAGCAGGATCATCCCTACCCAAACCATCGCATACAAACCATAATCTAAACTCTACATAAGACTACCATCAACCCTAACACAACATAGGCCTAACATCCTAACCTGTCACAGGTAAAGCAGGGGAACCACAGTAGCTGATGTCCTGCTTCTATAAAATGTTGTCAGTGTATCCTCAATAGTTCCTAGGTAGAGTGCCACACCCCCCACTACAGACAAGGGCAAAACCCCCCACAGCACATAACAATCTGACCACTGGTTAAAATTCCTTCCAGACCCCAAATATGGCAATCGGTCTGACTTTGAGTGATAGGGCAAGACCCTCCAGCCAGGAATCTCCAACTTGGGTCCCAGCAGAAGCAGTGGTACACCCCAGTGAAAGTCCACAGCTTTGGCTGTAGCCAACACTGAGTGCATCTGGGAAGGCTTAAAAACACCCTGACACAAAGCAGAAAAGAGGGAAAGGGCAAAGGCAAATAGTAAAGCCCAGAAGCATAAGAAATACCCATAGTAGTACATAGGCATAGCTATGCCTAGGTCATCCCTGACCAGTGGCTGTCCAATCTTGAACATCTCCAGTGATGCAGAGTCCACCACTTCCCTGGGCAGTCTATTGCTCTGCCTCCCTGGTTTAACAGTGAAGAATTTGTAATCATACTGATAGCTTTGCTTTGACTCTCCCAAACCTGAAGGGACTTTAGTTGAATACAAAAGGATCTATTTTCAAAGTGGAGTTCAAATGTGGGCCAGAACTTTCACGGGAACCTTGATCTTTCAAGACTTGCATTATTTAAACCCAAAATTGCAAAAGAACATCCCAGCACACTTAGGATTTATTTATCCTAAAGGCAACCTCAATCTTGAATTCCACACTTTGTCCCTTAAACCTAATCTAGAATCATACCCATAAACAAGCAATTAAAGTAGATTATTGACTCTGATCAATATGATTTATTTAAATACAGCTTAGGAAGTCAGTTTTAGATATGCCAATATAGAAATCACTTGTGGACCCACAATAGCAAGCAAGTTTGACTTTTGAAACCCTACATAAAGCCTTATTGAACATAGCAAAGATCAGAGAGAATACATCTCAGACGTATCATAAGGCTTATTCATAGGAAGTCATGCTCTGACAATTTCCTGAATTACAATGAAACCAACTCCTCTTTATCAGTTTCATTGATCCTGTCTCATGTTCAGTTTCTCCTAAAGCAATGCACAGGAGGGCAGTTTGATCAACCACTACTTTCCAGATGTACAAAAAGATTCACTTGCTCCCTCTTCTCCAAGCTAAAGGGTGAACTAGATCTTTAGGAGTAGTGAAAGCCTCCTCTCTGACCTGTGCCTCAGAGCCCCTGGACAAAGCAATACAGGGGACCTTTAGTGTTGTGAGAATTGTAGGAAAGAAAGCACTGCTGGAGTGACAGAAAGTGGCATTAAAAAAACTTTCTCAGTTGAGAATGACAAGGTCAGAACAGGACATTTATAAAATACCACAAACTAAAATCAGAGTTAGTTTTAACCGTAAATTGCCAAATATCATTTTCCTCTAGAACAGATGTTTTGCTCTTCTAAAGGAAATATTTCATTATAAAGTTTCTGCTTAGACATATCAAGGTAAGCATACATAAACATGGCGTGAGAATCCAAAGAATGAAGACAAGCAAGAAATAAATTCAAGTGCTTTCAGAGAGCTATTTGTTCTTGCATTTCCACATAATCTGCTGTACGAAACTAGGAGACTTTAGTGACAAACCCTAGGGGAATAGGCACACTTCTGTTTTTTATGCTGTATAAGTCTTTTGTTTAGAAATACACTTTAATTTCCACCACAGTTTTAATGGCAGTGTTCACCCGCTCATCCATGGCCCTGTAGAGACATGACTGTTTGTTCATAAAAGTGCCATGATTACACAATTACAGAATTTACCCATAATCCTCTACTGTTTGGAGCAAAATGGCAGCTTTACAGATTTATATTTTGTTTCGTAAAGTGAGATCAGTGTGGCATAGTATCAGCCCACTGAAAATAAATGACAGCTGTTTTTCATGTTCCTTTGCCAGTTGACAGGGAGGGCTGCAGCTTTGTTCTTGTAGTACGTTACTCAAAATTTAAAGAAATCAAACAGGCATTTTAATGAATGAAATACTAGGCTCTCATATAGGGGACAGCTATAAATTAACTTGCCCTCCCAAGGGACAGGCATTTTGGCGGTCAGTAACTGATTTCCCCTATTAGAGGATAAAATGAGCCTAGATAGTATACACCGAGTTCAAGCAGAGCATGTTTGCTGTGTTCATTGTAAACAATTTAGAATCTGCCTTATGATGCAATTGAAAATATAGTTAATTATTTCCTTCTCTTCCTCCTCAGTTTGTTCACATCACAGAATCACTGCTACAATATGGCAAGATTAACAACCTCTTCTCAAGGGCACCTCTTGACTGGAGGTGCCAGGAAGCCATAGGTCAGGATAGAGGTAGAAAGTATAATTGCTTTTAAAAAAAATCAATAGGGTGGTGCTATACAAAGGCATTGTTCCAAGCAGAGCAATTCCAAACACCATGCATGGGGTGGAGGCTGGAGGAGGGTCAGTCTTTCATTTCTCTGCCAGAATAGTGACTGAGGTCCACGCCTCTTACTAGGCTTTATTAACATTCCAATTTTATTTTGGAATGGAAATTTTTATCAAAACTGAAGTTTCTTTGGATCATCCCATTTTGATTTAATTACAGTTTGTGCACTAGGTATGGCACATACACCTAAAAATGATTACACTCACATAGCAATGAGATAAAGAGCAGCTTCCACCTAGCTTCATTATATTAAACCAATAAGTTTGTCCCTTTATTACACTAAATGCAAGTGCATAGTCTGCCACCTGGTGGAAGCTACAGGCAAAATTCACCACAATTAACGTGATAGTATTAAAGCTCAAATTATTGTTTTTAAGCAAATGAGCCTTCCCACACTAAAACATTAATACGGAGCTAAAAATTCAAGTCATGTATTCTTTATAAAAGTGACTCTAGTATAGTCTATGCAATTTCCCTACTAGGTTTCCCTAGGGTTTGTAGAAACAAGAGAGATTTGGAAGTCTTTCTGAATGCTGGTCCAAAATATCCAAAATGCTTAAGCTTTCCTAACATAGCACAGTTCAAGAGTGAGCGAAAGCCTGTCAAAAAGACAATTTCTAGGATTGAAATCAAAATAACAATATTAATACCTATATAATAATGAATATTAGATCTGCCTAATCATGCCACTAGATAACCAAGCAGCCTGGCATGAAAATATGTGGCTGTTATAAAAAAAAAAAAAAGCGGTAAATTGGGGTGAACTTATGAATGTTCCTTCATTCCTGACCTGCCACAATGCATATTGTTCCCATCTACATTGGATAGCCCCTGGTGTTGCAGCATTAAATAAAAGTTGGTTCATGCCTTGATTCAGCAAAGCACACCGGCTACTTCCAGGGTGAGAAGAAAACATAAGAGCCTGACGCCTGGAATAAAAGGTATCAGGAACCATGAGACAAGCAAAGAAAACCCCAGACCAATACTCCAGCATGGGAAAAATGGTTTGGTTTCAGAACACTTGGAGCCCACTCCCACTGCAGGACCATTTAGAGATTAGAGATTACCAATCAGAGGCTCACAGAAGCGTACGGAGCTCACAGGCTTATATCCCTAGATAGGCTCGTTCCTTCTTACTTGGAAGAGCACCTTGTACAAGCCTGTCTCCTCCTTCCACAACCCGTCCATCTAGCTGCAGCTGAAAGGCTCTTAGCCATGTGAAGATGATTTGAAAAGAGGGGAAAATGGACTTATGTTCTAAGATTCCTTTTCAGGAAGAAAAGGAAAAAATAAAGAACAGCAGTGGGTGGAAAAAATAAGGAGATGAGTCCTTGCCTTCAGTGCAGAGACCAGACTGAGGGAGCTTAAGGGGAGAGAAGCTGCACTGGGTTTCCAAAGTACCTGGACCAGTCTGCTCCTGCACAGATCAATCTGGCCTTCATCTCTAGAATACCATACAACTGCCATCTTTGTCTTATCCCCTGGATGGACAGTACGAAAATAATGGGCAGACCCCTAGAATTCTGCTGGCTTTTAGCAGAGGACTATATTTTGCTGCTGCTGTTTTTCGAAGTGGGTTATTGGTCAAACTGTCAACTACCTGTTTGACTGCGATTCTCTTAGGTCTTGATGCTGTAATGAGTTCCCTGTTATGAAACTGCACTGTATGGATAAAGGGTCCACTCACCGTTACTAACTTCAGGGACTTAAATGTCCTTTGATGCATGGGAACAGAGAAGTCTGGAATACAAAGAGCTAAAGAAATGGAAAAAAGGGCAGTTTCATAAAAAGAACAAAACTAAACAAAATAAAAGCCGACTGCTGAATCCTACATTCAGCCCTCTATCCTACTTGTTTATTCAGCATTTAAATGCTAGTCCCAATCTAATTAAAAGATCAGAGCAGGGATAATATATTCCTTGCCATCTCCCATAATCAGTTGCCATAAGTTTTCAATTCAACTGAAATCAAAGACGAAACTGCAATAAGGCTCTCTGCAGTCCTGTGTGCATGAATCATTTATCTCAGTGAAGTTTATGCTCAGTGTTTCTGGGAAGATTCAACACATTGTGTCAATGTACTAGCATTCACAGCCATCAAATCTTCATACCTTGTATGATTTCTCTGGGGACCTTTTCCAGGTCATTTGGTCAGTGTCAGGAAGGAAGTGATAATTGTGTTCAGCTTCCCCAGACTATGAAAAATTGCTTCCTTTAGTTATTGCACCAAGACAGGCAGGAAAATGCTTATGTTTATTTTCTTGAAAATGTGATTATCATCATCTTTAAGCTAAAGTGCCACACAAAATATATATATTCAGATGCCAAGCCTGAAATATTTTAAAGAAAAAAAGCCTGCAAACTGTCATCAAATATAACTGAAACATTAGGTTAAGCATGCCAGTTTTCATACCCAAGAGCACACAAGGGAGTTATGTAACCATCATCCAGTCAAGCAGTCTTATCTCCCTATCCTGAATGATCAAGTAGTCATTTATAGCTGAGTCAGAAGCAGGATTGAAACTCTAAAGACACAAACACCACAGACTTTCCCTATGCCTGAAGGAGGGTATTTGTGCCCCAAAGCTTGCAAAGAACAATTTTTCCAGCTATTTAGTTGGTCTAATAAAAGATATTGCATCTACCCAAAGAACCTTGTCTGCCAAAGTCATAGTAAGGCAACAGATCTGCTTTGCCACCACACTCCAGACACCCTACTTGTACATAATTCTGTCAGAAAAATGAAAGCAGATTATAAACCACAGTTCATTTTGGAGTGGGGAATGCCTAAGTGGAAAGAAAGGGTTTGCCAGAATTCCTGCAGAGTCTCTGGTAAATGGCGTGCTGGTAAGCTCTTGCTGGACAAAGGCAGTTCCACAATCCTAAATTCACCTTTATGAACTTTAGTTCTAGTGGAAACACTGCACAAGCACAGCAGCTATTTTCGCAAACCCAGAGAAGTGAAGAGAGGGACTCCTGCCATTGTCTTGCACATCTATCTGAAGCAAAAAAAACACCCAGACCTATCATGACTAATCAGGGAACTAGTACACAGATGTACACAGATAAAGTCAGTGCATAAAATCTTCACTAAATTCTAGATGTATATGTCCTGACAGCTGGGAGCTAGGTGATGGCATATGCAGCTCGTTGGTTTAAGCTCAGCTCAAAGTACTTGTGATTAAAAGGTATATCTGGTTTTTCAGCAATTCTGGATAGAACCCAGAGATGCTCCTGAGGAGCCACTTCCATTTCCATGCCTGCATGAAATGACTCACTACTCATACATATTTCTACCAAGTTTTATAAGAAGAAGTTTGTTATTCTGCCATGCTGTGGCTAGGCTTTGCAGAGTATTTGTATCATCTTATCAATGTCACTATTGTGCTACATCCCCTACATTCTCATGCTGCTCTGTTACCTTCCACCCAGACCCCTACCGTCTGTCAGATCTGAAATTGTTGTAAGCGTTCGGAGACAAACATAAGATTTTCTTATCTGCATTGTGCAATGTCTAGTACATTTCTAGGTGCTGTAGCCACAAGAAACAGCAACAGCAACAGAAAGGAGACTGATTAATTCAGAGTGCACTGCAGCATGCAGAAACGTTAAGGAGCATAATATCCTAAGGTTTGCTTACCCAGGCACATTTACTTATGGCAAGATTACTCAGTGACCTTTAAGGACCAAAGATAAATTGTATTGAAGCCATGATCACTTTACCAAATAGAATGTATTCTCAGTATGTCCATTATTAAGTATAGGTATCAGCAGACCCTCCTCATTTGGCTACGGTGTTTTGTTGTAGCTGTGATGGTTTAGGGATACGAAGGAAGCAAAACTGGTAAGGCGCTGAGCAACTTCCACAGTTGAGAGAAATAAGAGGTTTTCAGACTTCATGTCCTGTATGGCTCTGGGAAGGTGCTACCCTGCCCTGCCTTCAAGTCTGGAAATAGAGTCACAATCCAAGATAAATGAAAGTCAAGACAATTACTTGCATTTAACTTAATTATATAAATGAATTTTGACCACTTGAAAAGGAAATGGTTAGTTATGACCTGAGGAGCAAAGAGAAGGTGACAGAGGGGAAAGGTAAATTACCAATATTAAATTTAAGCCAATATTAAAATGTGATGCATTTTCTTAAAATATTACAATTAGAATTAAATATCAAATGTAATATTAAAATTAAGCTAATACCTTTGTTAACATAAAACCTCTCAGATGGACTGAGTACCAGGTTTTGCAATTTCAACAACTTTGCATGGTCATATTAGCACATTAACATATTCTTTCTGGAATATATTGATATCAACTTTGTAGATACCTTATCAACATCAAGCATGTCATCCTATGAACAATCACATACATAAAGAACAAAAAAAACACCCAAAAAACTAAAGCCCACCCTGTTTACCTCCACAAAATCAGTAACTACCCCAAATAACCAGGGGTAGATGTGGGGGGGGAGGGCCAGGTTAGGACTGGAAGGACTGGAGCCAGAGCAGAAGGTTAGTGGGGAGGGGACAGCTGGAGGGAGACAAGCAGGGGATAGAGGAGGCAGGAGGTGGGAGGTAGGTACAAGCATGGAAGGTAGGCTGCAGATTTCCTCCGCACTCCCCCCCGAGCTGTGAGTTCCCTCCCCTGCCAAACGAGCTGTTCTCACCAGTGGCAGACAATGGCTCAGCTCCAGCTTCAGCCCCAAGCTCAGGGCCAAAACCAGAGATGAGTTGCAGCCTGCCCATAGTCCAGTACTCAAATCCAAGTTGAGACCCCCCCCTCCCTCTCCCCGCAGTGATAATGAGGAGGACACCTCATCTTAGATTTGAGTAAATATGGTATTTCACAGTTCTTGTCCTCAAAAGAAGCCTCACATAACCTTAACAAAAGAGAGACCTGAAAATGGAAACGTATAACTTCAGTGGACATCAAAACTGTGTATGTAACAGAAACATTGGTGTTATGGCTCACTGTAACTTACCTCTCATTTCTTCTGGTAACTTCTCTAGAATGCATGGGTGATTACTGCCCAATTCCCTTTCAATTGGGCAAATTGATTTACATAATTTGAAATGAAAGCAGTTGTTTGAATTTGTACTTAACTGGGCCTATAAGTCCTTTCTCAGGCATGATGAAGCCCAAAACTTTGTCTCCTATTTCTCATATTGGACAAGAGGTCCAAATAAAAGACATATATTACTGCAAAAACCTTGTTCTCTCCAATTTGGCTGTCAGAATCAGGAAAACAATCAGTAGATCCAGTGGGGCATCAAATATGGATCCTACTAGACTTGAGGGGCCTTTGCCTCGGGATATTGCCTTTTTCTTAGGTGAAGGTACTACGAAGTGTCTTTCCCCTCCTGGAGATGCATGCTCTTTAGCCACAGCTGCCAAGACCTTGGACAAACATCAGTAGTTCCTATCACCAGTGACTTCAGAAAAGAAGATGAGCTTTAGATCTGATTTTTACCCTGTTCCAACCCTGTTTAGTTCCCATGAGATAGAAAAATGATGAAGCAGCAAAAGAAGCTAGAAAAGTGAAAAGAAGACAGGCTCTCCCTTGTTTTCCAAACCCACTAGGCCTTCCCTAGCTATGTGCACTGTCTCCAGTTGAACTGCTTGAACAGTTTAGAGTCAAGAAATCACCTAAACAGACAACTCCATATGGAACTGTGACGTGTTTCTAACTATACAATAAAGGAACTATTGCTCATGACAGGTCACTTTAAAACCACTACTACAAGCCTGGACTTCAAAGCCAGCCCTAAACACTACCCTAAGCAACTACTACAAAGATGTTATCATGATTCACAAACATGTTTAACAATTAAGTAATTGGATTAGACTCAGACTAACTGAGAATCTGGTTAGGGGTTTAAGAACTGGGAAATTAAAAAGACTTCTCTTGTTAGAGCAAATCTTTTTTATAAAGGACTTTTGACTGAATGGTAAGTAAGACTCAGACCTGTTAGAAGATTAAATGTTCTGTTCAGCTTCTAAGCCTATACTTAAGGCAATTAATAGCTTGCCAGGTCTGGTGGGGTGAGTTTTCTGATCACTTCTTTTTAATTACACAAGCCTTAACACAAAAGAATTTGTACGATTCCTGCTTCCAAATTACATTAACCCACAAACATGATAGAAAGGCTGTATTTTAGAATGGAACAGGAGCTAATTAAATTAGACAGTACTGTAAGGTTATCAGTTAGGAATAAGGAAAACTGTAAATGGCATGCTATAGTAATCAGCTAAAATGGATTACCCTTTATTCTTTGGAAATTAAAAAATAGTTGGAAAATTCTCTCTTCTCTGCTTTTTGATTTTTTTTTCTTTTGGAAAAAAGAGAAGTGGGAATGCAAGATAGGAATGGAAAATGATAACTTTAGCTTTCAAACAGCAAAAGGACCTCCATTTTCAAGTTAGCTTAAATAAATCTTCTGCAAAAAGTGAACAGCAGAGACTTCCTATGCCTGAAGATGGGTGATTGCACCCCAAAGCTTGCTAAGAATTTTTTCCAACTACTCAGCTGGTCAAATAAAAGATATCACATCTACTCAAAGAACCTTGCCTGCCTATGTCCTTAGATCAACACACCTACAACCAAACACCCTGCAAAAAGTACATTTTTCCAAAGTTCTGATAATTTTCTTTTAATATTCCATGACTAGAATTTTTGAACCAGCTTTATTGTGTTAATGGCCTAAAGGAAGAGACTGTTTATACAGTATTAAAATCTACCATCACCATCAAACCCTTACCAAAAATAACACAGAGAGAAGGGCTCACTGCAAAGTGGCCTAAATATACGTGGATCATAAGTTTTAACTTGTGATCGACTACTTTTGATCTTTGTATACATTAAAAAGACTTCTCTTGTGACACAAAACTATTTTCAGCTCTACATATAAAATTATAAACCCAAAGATATAAGTCTCTGAAGAGCAACCCATTCATTGGCACAATTCTATATGAGAGCTGAACCAAGAGCTGTCTTTGGAAAAGTTTCATCACTGTAATGCTGACTAACAAGTCATGATTTAAATTCAGAATGATTTGCAATTGTCTAATGAATAGTTTGTGCAAACAAACTCTAACTTCTATTCACTTCTTCCTATTCACTATTCACTCCAAATGTCACTTAGTCACATGGTGTGGTCCCTGGACAGCCAAGCTTTATAAACCAAATCCCTATTTAAAGTAAGTCTCTTTTTAGTTAAGAATTTATCCTTTAACTTTTATATTTTCTTGCTAAATCCTTGTGTGAATAATAAACTGAACTTTTTTTTAATACAAGCTACTTCATTGTAAAGTCATATTTGCATTCCTATTCAAGATGCTTTTGCTTCTGGAAGCATTCTTGTGGAGAAAAAAAATCACTTGCTGCATTGCTCATAAGTAAGGGAATACAATAACTACTAGCAAAGTGCATCACCAGTTTTTCTTCACAGTTATATTAGCAAATACTTTTTAACCATAGTTTCACAGTTGTGCTCAATACAACAAATCAGGGGATGCTGATTAAATTTTCATGGCTACTGGCATTATAGAAATGGAGCTGTTATTGTTTGTGTCGACAACCGTTGATCCTCTGGATCATGGCATACATGTAAAAGGTCACATCAGATGCCTAATGAATCCATTTGGGGCTGACAAGCCCAGTTCGAGAGCGACACAGCTTGTTCCAAGTTTTACAGATCCATACATTGTCTGAGTGGGAGTCCAAATTTACAGCGCACTGCTTTCTTGCTTTGCTTCTATCCTCTGGATCAAAGCTGCTTCATGTTGAGCTGCACCTAGTGCCAGATGTCCCCTACAGTTCGGATAGGATTCTGCATGCTCCTCCCGGCTTTCTACATTGATGTTGAATGACTTCATATAATTTTTGCCCATATCATTTGTGTTTGAGTGGTTGTGACATGTGTACCCCTTATGGCTGATTTATTAATCTATTAATAATGAAAAGGAAAAGAAAGAGACTCCAGTTCTCATTGCAGAACTTCTTTGGACAGAATTCTATTTCACTTAACATGGCCCAATGGCAGGTTTCCAGATGCTTGAATGGCAATTTTTGGTACTTCTGCAGAGTTTGTGATTCTTTTACCTGTGCAATATGCACATATGAACATCCACATAGCTACTGAATAGGAGCAGTAGGCTGTACACTGGCGAAGCAGTTACATAGCTACATATGTGCCTATGATAGGAGAGTGCAAGCATGGGAAAATCCAAGAGGGAGAAGTGGGATGTAGGGCACATGCACAGTGAGCTGTCTGAGATCGCTGGCTCATTAGTTCAGCTTCTGTCAGAGCCACTGCTTTAGCATAACTCTAGGATGCTGGAAATGACCCACTGCCATAGCTAATCCTCCACTTCATT
This sequence comes from Caiman crocodilus, assembly GCA_030014935.1. Taxonomy (NCBI): domain Eukaryota; kingdom Metazoa; phylum Chordata; order Crocodylia; family Alligatoridae; genus Caiman; species Caiman crocodilus. Next base: position 15,959,636 of record JAGPOW010003685.1, read on the forward strand.
GCCTGCCACTGATTTGGCAGCAGTGGTAAAGTGGCACCAAGGAATGGTAGCATTCATCCACATGGTGCCAGGGCTGTGCCAGAGCAGCAGCTTCACCTGACAAACCAGTGAGTGTGGAAAGCTCAGTGCTCATCTGCTGCACAGCTAAAGAGTGGGGGGAGGGTCTCAATGCATCCTCCTAGATCTGCCTCTGAGTGCAAGTAACAAAATTCTCCCCATGACTAGCAAGTATCAGATGTCAGAGGCAAAGGAAAGCCTCCCCATGATTCAGTCCCAGTAGCTAAATGGCTAGGCATTTTTTACAGCACTAGGAGACCCAAGATTTAGGCCCCTCACATCAGAATTAGGTTGGACTTTGTATCTAACTCAACTTCTCAATACAGTGACAATAAAGACAGTGGCCTAGAACTTGGGTTAACCTGTGGCTTGGCATTATCCAGTATCCTCTCTAACCCTCCTTTTGAAGAAGAAACCAAAAAAGCTATACAGTGTGCAGCTCAAAGATATAGCCATTGCAACAGAAGGACACTGATCCTAGGTTCTAGCTAGTACTCTTGCTTCCAGTAATTCAGAAATTTCTCCATAGCTCTCAATCCATTTTATAGAATGAATATGAAATGCCACGTGCAGTGTCTCTGCTTCAAAAGGAGTGCTGGAGAGGGCCTAGATAATGCTTGACATGTAGACTGGTAGTCAGAGCAATGTGCTGGAAGTGGGAAGGGGTACCTAGAATCAGGATCTCCTGCTTCTTGGGCAAGTACCTGACCCCTCAGCTGTTGGAGCTGAACCATGGGAGAACCTCCTTCTCTTCATTTCTTTGGGACTTACCCGCAGGTACATGCAAACATCGCTGTATGCATTCATTGCCAGTGCACAGTCATCCACAATGCATAGGTAATAGAATTTTAACCAAAAATACTACTCATATGGCTGGAAAACTGCATTTTGGATGTGTAAAGTGAAACAGAATTCTGTCCCCATCACACGCTTAGCCCATTCAATGATATTATTTACACAAGGGAAATTGTAGCAAGGGGTCAAAACTATTTTCTCGGCTTGCCAATCAGTCCGTCTACTTAGTTACCCACATGGTCTGCGCCACTGAAACCCGAAACCCTCCCAAGGTTATCTATTCAAGAGGGTTGTGGACGGCCTCGAGAGGGTCCAGAGGAGGGCCACTAGAATGATATGTGGACAGCAGGATAGGCCTTACAAGGAGCGTCTGAGGGACCTGAACCTGTTCAGCCTCAGTAAACGGAGGCTGAGGGGGGACCTGGTGGCTGCCTATAAGCTG
>JAGPOW010003685.1:15992569-16018639 GCA_030014935.1 Caiman crocodilus
GCCTGACCAAAGTCACATAGAGGGGGAGTATCACCTCTCTGGACCGGCTTGAGATGTACCTTTGGATGCATGACAAGGTATGGCTGGCCTTGCTGGCTGAGGTCTGGCATTGGTGGCTCATGTTCATCTTGGAGTCAATAATGACTCCAAGCTCCCTTCCCGCCTCTGTGCTTTCAAGGGAACTCTCCAACCTGTATGCATGCTGTGGATTCCTTCTCCCAAAGTGCAGCACCCTGCCTTTGTCTACATTGAACCCCATCCTATTCTTGTCTGCCCACTTTTGTAGTCTTTCTAAATCTATTTGCAGCCTCTCTCTCCCTTCAAGTGTGTCCACCTCACCCCACATCCTCATGTCATCAGCAAACTTGGACAATGTGCTTTCCACCCCCTCATCCAAGTCACTGATGAAGATGTTAAACAGTGTGGGCCCAAGGCCTGAGCCCTGGGGTACCCCACTGCTCGCATCTCACCAGGTTGAGTACAACCCGTCCACCACTACTCTCTGGGTGCACCCCATCAGCCAATTTTTTACCCATCCAACTGTGCAGGCATCAATGCTACAGTCACTTAATTTATTGATGAGAATGGGGTGAGAGACAGTGTCAAAGGCCTTCTTAAAGTCTAGAAAGACTACATCCATGGCAACACCATCATTCAAGGATTTAGTTACCTGGTCATAAAAGGCCATCAGGTTGGTCAGGCAGGACCTGCCTTTGATGAACCCATGCTGATTGCCCCTGAGTATGATCTCCCTTGCTGGCCCCCCACAGATGTGCTCCTTGATAATTCTCTCCAAGATCTTCCCAAGGACCAAGGTGAAGCTTACAGTTACTTGAGTCCTCCTTCCTCCCTTTCTTGAAAATTGGGACCACACTAGCCAGTTTCCAATCCCCTGGCACCTGGCCAAATGACCACAAATGCTCATACAGCCAGGCCAAGGCCTCTGCGATGACCCCTACCAGCTCCCTCAACACCTTTGGGTGGAGGGCATCTGGATCTGCAGATTTTAAAAATGTCTAGCCCTTTCAGAAGATCCCTAACTACATCTGCACTGACTGAAGGCCTGACAGAGCTGTCCCCGAGATTGTCCCTACCTTCAGTAAGTGGGATGTCCTGGTCCCTGTTCAAGAAAACAGAGACAAAGAAACTGTTAAAAATATCAGCTTTCTTGTCTGACGTAGCCACAAGATTACCGTTTGCATCTTGCAGGGGCCCTACATTGCCTGGTGCCCTCTTCTTGCTTCCAATGTACTTGGAAAAGGACTTTTTATTGTCCTTAATCCTGGACCCTAGCCTGAGTTCCATCTCTACCTTGGCCTTTCTAATAGCCCTCCTACAGTCCCGTGCCAAGGAGGAGTACTCCTCCTTTGTGATAGCTCCTCCCTTCCAATAGTTGTATGTCCCCCTTTTAGTCCTCAGGCACTGCTGAATGCCCTTGCTGAGCCATAGGGGTTTCTGAGCACTCTTAGCCACCTTGCTTCTCTCAGAGACTGTTATCCTCTTGGCCTGGAGAATTGCCCCCTTAAGGTACGACCATCCCTTGTGGACTCCCATCTCCTTTACCTTCTGGGTCCTCAGTGCCTCCCCCACTAGTCTCCTAAGTTGACTGAAGTGAAAGATGAAAGATCCTTTGTAATGCTGAAAAGCAGAGCTGGGCTGCCTCGAACCACGCTGCAGCTGCCAGCCAGGGTCATACCCACGGGTCAAAAAACCCATGGGAAAAAAAAAACTGGAGCAGAGCATGCATGGGGAACACCTAACTGTGCAGTATGTGGTGCTGCAGCCGTGTTTGCAACACCACCCACCACACAGCTGTGTTCATCTGGACTCGCCCTTTGAAATCAACTCTGTTGATATAAGTAGAAATGCATGTGTCCTTTTAAGGTCACAACAGGTCTGCTAAATATACGAAAGATCGTTATATCATGGTCTGGTACATATAACATATAACCTGGGAACTACCCCATAATTTGCTGTTTCTCTATTAATCTGCAATATGTGCTGCACATAGAACAATACCACTGTAGCTGAGAGTCTTTTCATTGCCATCTGAGATTTATTTTAACTCTGTATAAATGAGAGGAAAATATGAACAAAGCTATCACAGGTTGATGTTCAGCCTGCATGTGTAAAACTGATGTAATGATTATTTATGGTCACACACCCACACACACACACACTTCATGGGCAACTGGTGCCACTTTAGCCTGGGGAAGCACGTGCCCCCCCCAGCAACCAGAATGACCGGGGGAGGGGGAGGGATCCCCCATAGCCAATCTCGCCAACCGTGGGTAGGGGCAGGAGTCCCAGTGGCCAATTGTGCTGACTGAGAAGTGGCCATGGTGCTCCTGGAAGTGGCTGTTGCACTCAGTGGTTCTTAACCTTTTTAGACTCAAGTCACCCCTCCATGGACACAAGGTACCCCTTAGAAAATGCCAGGTCTTAGTTTCCACTCAGTTTTTGACTACAGAAAGATACTAGAGCAATTTTGTTGCATAGAACTCAGAAAGCCCCAACAGGGCAGAATGTTTTTAACGCTATGAATTTTCTGGGTTTATCCTGTGAATTATTTGCACACCTAACTATGCTAACATTGCATGGTACATTGCAGCATGCTTGAAAGCATCTCATAGTACCTTAGTTGGGAATCACTGACTGACACACACACACACATGTGCATGTGTGTATGTTTTAGTTAGTCCCCAACTTGGAGAAAAATACTGAGGACCTGAATGTCTAGTTGCTGCCATAAATCAGGAGTGACTTCAGTGAAGTCAATAGTCTCACACCTTACACCTGAGCAGCCCCAGTCTGAAAAGATCATGCCCCAAAGGTCACATTATGGACCACTGTATACAGCTATAATTCCAAAGTAAACCACATGGACTTCAATTACACTGACCCATGGAAGAGCCAAATTTGTGACCTCAGCATGCCACTCCCATAGTGAAAGAGCTATATTGATTATTCATCAAACATCAAATTGATCTTAAAATTGCTTTAAAGATTTATAAGGCAGTGCATCATTTTGTGACTTTTCTATTAACCTGGCTTGCTGACTCCAAGTTGCTACTGGAGATCATTTGAATCTGATCTATTGATCATACATAAAATGCAAGTTAAAGGTGTGGGTAGCAACTACCATCAGCTGTTTTATATATCAGACACAAAATGTGCTGATGGCCAAAGTAACAGTGCTAGCAGAGGGCACTTTTGCATTGCTGAAACTGATGCACTGTATTTTATTAGAAAGCTCCTTAAAATGTATTTGTGTAAGTTAATTCACCCTTCCTGTGCCGAACTGTGTTGAGCTGATGACCATAACTATCATTACAAGAAATGTAATAGCTGGACTGATTCATACACATTCAAATAGTAAAAATCTATTACATACGTATCTATTCACACAGAGGCTTTGAAAAATAACCACATAACATGCCTTGCAGTATTCTGCTTTCACTTTTATAAGTCATGCAAGGGGAAAGATATGGCATAGAAGAAATTGGACTAAAGCTACATCATGCCACAAAACTAATAATTCTGAAGCTGGGCTAATAAAAATTGAGAATGCCTCAAAACTTAAATATTTACATATTGTAACTATTACAAACTGTATTGTGAGCTGAACACCACAAATATTTGTAATATTTCAGGGAAGAGTTTACGCAGGCAGACCATAAGAAAAATCAGAGCATAAGCAGAAAGGACTAAAAACTCCAAATCCTGTTTAATTCAGAGAGGAGATGGGAACTTAAAAAAGAATAGGAAAAAAAATAAGTTGTCACAACCCTGGTAAAATTCCCTACCTGGGCACTCATCAAGTTATTGTGTCCAAGTCCCATTTGGATAGACCTATACAAGTTAGAGCTTCTCAGGGATCAGTATAGTCCAGTACTGTCTCTTTCATTGGTCCCTCTGCTGCACTGCCTGGCTACCATCTCTCTATTATCTACTAGGGCTGTGCAAAGCTTTGGGTGCTGATTTGATTCGGAGGAGATCTGGCCCGATTTAACAAGTGAATCTCCGAATCCGAATCAAATCAGAAGACCAATAAAAAGGTCCGAATCAATTTGAAGCTCTCCAAATTGATTCAGAAAAGATTCAGAATGCTTCAGAGAGATTCATAGATTAAGACAGTCCCCGCTCACCACCGCAGGGAGCTGGACCCAGACTCTGTGCCGGTAAGTAGGGGGCGGGAGATGGGAGGCTAAAGGAGGGAACCATGGGGGACTCCAGCCAGGCCCCATCCCCAGGCCCCATCCCCTGACAATTCCCCCAGCCTCCCTGAGTGCCACCAATCCCCACCTGCTCTCCCAGCCCTGCCCCCATGACTGCCTGCCCAGCCCCAGCATCCCAGCTCTTTAAAAAAAAAACACAACCCCCCCCACCCCACACACACACTCACTGGCAACTACAGCAGCTGTTTGGGCCTCTGGGGGCTTGTGGCAGAGCACCTCCCCACAGTGCGGGGCAGTGGGGGCAACAGGGATCACCCACACCACTCCCCACCTGGCAGGATCCAGTGAGTGCAGGGCTTTTTTTTTTTCACCTTTTTTCTAAAAGAGCCAGGACACTAGGGCCAGGCATGGCAGCCATTGGTGGGGCTGGGAGAGTGGGCAGGGAATGGGGCCTGTTTCATTCAGAGATTCAGCCAATTCGGTGGTGGCCAAATCTCCGAATCAGATTCAGCTAAATCAATTTGAGACAGCGATTCAAATCACTGAATCAAATCACTGTCCCCCAAATCAGCCAAATCCGAAGCAAATACTAGCCACTTTGCACAGGCCTATTATCTACCTATTCAAGCCAAACTTTAAGGTTCCCAAGACCAATCCCTCTTTACTTTAGCCAACGCAAGAGGTAGACCATATATTAAATTGCTGTACACATTCCCTGCCTTGGTTTCCTAATCACTATTGAGCTTCCTGTGGCTCACAAGGCCTCAAGAGTCCAGGATCTTACCTCTCTTGCACATGACTTCTCCGCAATTCTCTAATTCCCTGAATTATAGAATCTCTCTCACCTTTGTACACGCATGCGCTTTCTCTCTCTTGTGCACATGTGCGCTCTTGCTCTCGCTCTTGCTCTCCTACCCAGTAGCATAACTGAGGTGAGGGCCAACCTGGGGAGTAGACCTGGGAGCTACCCTGCTCTGCCTCTGCTCCTGCTGTCCTGTCCAAGCTTCCTTTGCCTTACTGTTCAGTGACTCTAATCAGCCACATCAGGTGTTCAGCATTGACCTGCACCTGCTGAAGATTTGATTGCCTCTACCTGGTATCTCAGACTTAGAAGGCATGATTCAAGCTGCGCAGTAGACATCTCTGCCCATGGAAGTTACATTTCATTGAACAATTATCCATGTTTAATTACATTCTCTTCTTATCCAGGTCCCCAGTGCAAAAATATTTCCTGTGATCTCCTGTTGACTTTCACTCAATACAGAGGAAAAGCAGCCACTAAGACGACACCTAAGAAAGCAACAAAACCTAGTATTGGTAATGGAGTTTGCATTCTGACACAGATGTGCAGAGGATCTGAAAGGACAGCATTTGTAACCTGTAACCAGAGATTCCCCAAATCATCCCAGGTCATTTTCTATCTACTCTCATATTAAGAAAAAAGAGCATTCAATGAACCTAAAACACATTTAAAGTTGATGAGAGGATTTTTTTTCCATAATCAAGTAATTAAATTATGGAACCTATTGCCATCTGATATTACTGAATGCCAAGCATTATTAAAATCTAGGAAAGAATTAGGATTTATAAGGCCTAAAATAATGATACTATCCACAGTTGCATTAGACAAGGTGGATAGTATCAGTGATTGCTGTCCTTATACTTTGATGCAAATATCTCATATCTTCCTGAGGTTAGCAGGATGCTTTATCTAAGGTCAGACTGAGTGGGATTCACTAGAACCCAGGTAATATATCCATATATTTCCTTGCAGAGAGCAGGAAAATGTGCAAAAAGGAGCCAGACTGACACTGCAGTAGGTTCCATACTTTTTCTATAGACAATGGAAATTCATTGAGACGGGGACTTACTAGGACTCTGTACAGTATGTTGCATAAAAGGTGCAAACTCCTGGAGGCTCCCAAATTATTACTTCAATAAAACACAATTAATAGAATGAAGCAAATGAATAAATAAATAAACATTTTAAAGCCAGTTATGTTAAAGCATTATTCCAAGGAGTTAAACTGGATGTGTTATAGTATCAAGGTTGTTTGTCTTTTGCTTGTAAACAAGACCAGCACTTTGACAATAAGGGCAAATGCAGACCTTGCTTGCAATTAAAGAAAAAAAAAAGCTGTCAATAACACTCTACAACTGTCGGTTTTATCACCCAACTCCCCTATCCAAAACACTATTTATTTCACAGCCATGGTAAGAGGCCAAATTGCTTTATTTCCACAAAGTATGACTACATTTAAAAAAAGCCTTTTGTGTGTGATATATTCCACAGTGCTTAATCTCATTAGTATTGCTCCAGCATGCATGCATTCATGACCAGCATCTTTATTTTGTACAGAGGCATCCTTTAAAGAAATGGAACGCTACAAGGTCTATACATCAATGTTATGATGCTGTATTTTCATGAAATCTGTAAATAAGGTCAACAGGATAGGGATATTCCAGATGACAGAATCTTTAATAGTTTTTGAGGAACAGCCTGTTTCCCAGTAAAAAATCAATTTACTTTTGACCCATGCCTATTAAAAAGCACATTTTATACAAGTAGGGGCAAAATACAATTCCAGCCTTTTTCATGGCTATAGGCAAATATTTTTAGAGTTATGTATTCAAGCATAGTTGCCCCTGGCTAAAGTATTAACATAATGAGGACTTTGGATCATTGCTTGAGTCTAACCAATATTTTGTTTTAAGGTCTCAAAATATTATGAAATCACAACCAATACAGACTGAAAAAAAAAGGAAGAAAAAGCAGCATTGGGCCCGTGAAAGCTATAACTTAGAGGACTAAATATGCCATTTTTATTACTACAAATGGAAAAGAAAAGGAGCAGAGTTCCTTTGGGGCTTTGGGCCCAATCCTGCTTTCCCTAGAATCACTGACTTTGCTGAGTGCAAGATTGGGTCCTCTGCTTCACACTGAAAGGATTTGCTGTTTCTTTCTTTTGCCTGTCCTGTCAGCAGCTAATCAGAGTCCATTATTGCAAAAACTATTGAGCTCAGGTCAAAGGTATGAAGAGTCCCCAGGTCAGCAGTGACTGAAAATCATTACAGCCTGATGACTGTTCAGAGGTTTGTGAGAAATAAATCTACGTGCTGAGTCCAGGTCCTGCGAGACAGCTGTCCACACAGAAATCACTGCCATGACTGGAGCAATGAGGAGGAAGGAAAGGTGAAAGAGGAGAAAAGGAGAGAAGGGAGAAAATAGATGAAGGAAACAGAGATGCAGAAATATGGGGAATTAAGTGAACCAAGCAAAAAAAAAAAGTGTAAAAAACAGAATGGATCATGATACATTACCAATCCATAAGGTTTTTAAATGTCTAATTCCATTCTTTACAGGATATTATCCTTCGACAAAGTAGACATTAGATATTCAAACTAAGTATTACTCTTAGTCTTAACTATAAAACAGAGAGTGAAAAGAGAAGAAACTGAATTCACATAAACAAAATTGAATAGAATCACGAGTAAAAAAAGCCTGAAGAATAGAGAACAGATAACAATAAGAACACGATCCAACAGGTATCCGACGGTACCTCTATAGGAACTATAATTCTTTAATAGCTTAACAGTTCATCACCAAAGAAGTGAGAGCTGAAAATAACAAAGGTTGACAACATTAGGTTAGTATTAGTGACAAAAAGGGGTTGTATGTCATTTACTGAATTATCATGGTGCTCAGCAGTTAGTGCATAAGAACTTGAGAAGTGCATTATTTCTTTTAGGAGAGACATGAGTGGCCAGCAGACACTGAATCCATAAATTATCCTAATCCACTTGTATTTACAAGTGTGCAGTTTTTGAAGATAGGCTTTGAACAGAGGTGGTTTTAGCAGTAAAACACAGCAGCACAGTTGTCACCAAGACCCTTTTGATGACTCACAGCCTTTCTTTCTGAAAGCCCAGTCCAGAATGTTTCTCTCTCCCCTGCCCCCTTAAAACTCAATATATATTTCTTTCTTTCAGGGTTTCAACTCATGGCTCAGACTCTGTTTGTGACCCTGGCTAAAACCATTAAAATTCCTTTTGTTCTCATGCACAGCCACATGTTTGCAAGGATCATTCAGGTGGGAAACCCACCTGCTGGGTCTTGGAGCCAGCTTGACTAGGATTGCCTTACAACACCAAAGTGGTCAGATAATCATTTTGTCACTTCTATGGCACCTATTTTACTGCAGAGTGACCCTCCCTGTTAGAGACAACCCCTAACTATTTAACTGCTGTCCACTGAAGCCACTTGGTTTTCATTTCTGATAAGCTCTATAACAGATGCAATCCTATTTGGAAAAGATTTGTATTTGAAATGGAGAGAACATGTTTTATCAAATAAATCTAGCTGTTACTCCCTTTGCAATAGCATTTTCTATTTGTTTATACTGCAAACTGGTTCTGTTACTACCAGCACCAATCAAAGCTACTCTCTGGACTGTAGCCTTGGTTGTGTCCAAGTCTTGATGGAGGAAGCCACAGAGATGAGAAATGACAACACTTCAGAAGGATTATGGCAACAGTAGCACAAGTAGAAACCAAGTGCTTGGAGTGATATGTAGACTCTTCTCATCAGACTTCAGAAGATCCAAATAGTTTTCTTATCATGAATATGCTGTTCATTCATTCTTCTTCCCTGGGGCATTATTCATTGTTCATTACACATCATACAATTATTTAGACTTATATACTTATTTTCACTCCAATGCACAGCAGCAGGAGCACATCAACCCTGGCCAGTACCTACCTATTGGGTTCTGCTACAAAATAAGATGACAAATCGGGTTGGGTAAATACCAACTAAATAGTTAGAGAATTTGCTACAGAATAAATAATGTAACAGAGGTCTCCAGGACTCCAGATACAGATGGAGTTTGCACTCTTGTTTTAGTTTTCCCTTTTTCTATCTAACGTCTTACTGGATACAATTTGGCTTCACTGTCCAAAAAAAGACCATAAAGGTGCCATTCCAAGTCTGACACTTGGGCTCACTCCTTTTAACACCTTCCAAATACTAACATCCTTGCGTTTGTTCAAGCAGACTCACACTCACTGTACTCTAAGAGATATTTTTAGGGAAACATGGAAAAATACCACCATTTAGAGGTACTAATGTCTGAAAAATATAAGCTTCTGTACAAATCCTTGGGTAGCAGTGTCTCTAACTGGCAGTTCCTCTAGCTTCCATCACCTGCTGGATAAGATCAACAATGACAACCATGATAAAAAGATGATGACACTCCTGGTTGGCTATCAATATCAGAGACCTGATGGCTAATACAAATTCATCCTTGATTATAAGTACATGGAAATTCCATGAAGCACACGCAACACTGAAGGTAATATATTTCAAGAAGTGAGGCACTTTCAAGAGTTTTGAACTCTGCCCCTAGATCTGATATCAAACCTTTGCGAGAATTTTGATAAAACATGTACCCTCTCGTACCTAAAATTCCCAACCTATAAAACTAGAATTAACAATCCACTTTTGTAAACTACATTGAGATCTGCAGCTAAGTACTAACATTATGAAAAGCCGTTTGTCACAAACATGTCTTGTTATTTCAAAGGTGCCAAGCTCCTCAACGATGTTCAAATAAAAACACTGCACATTCACTATGGAGCAAATAAAACCAAAGGAAGTCTTAAACAAAGCTTAATGTCTAATTGAGATTAACAGCATTTCAGCAGTTTATCTGTAATCCTCTGTAAAGATGTTTCTAAAATGTGTACATTTTTGTTTTCTAACAGAAAATTAAAAGAAATTCTTATCCTGAGAGTAGTTCAGTTTTTGTTGGCAGCTGGCACTGAGTTTACTAATGTATCTGTTGGAGACTTTCCAGTTAAAAAAAAAACCACGAACAATTTGGTTTATATTACTTTTGTGTTAATCACTTCTCTCTAAAGTCACACACACTGGGCTAAATCAGTTTCAGTGGTAAATGCTGAAATATTATAAGGAGTCCAAATGGCTGTGGATTCTTCCCATCTGTCATGGGCTGCAACTAGAGTACCACACTGGCAAAATGATATTACTTTCAAGTTAAAAATAAATCATCAAACCAAGTCTGTGTCTCTAATCCTATGTGTGTTGCCCTACCAGTGACCTTCCCATGGCCAGGACAAATTATATTCTTAAGGAGTATGTAGAAATTCATTCTTTTTCTAGTTTATTTCTGAGCTCCTTGTGAAATAGTCTACCAGTTAGACCACATATGCATTCTGTAATTTGGGCTCCTTTCCACTATGGCCTGACCAGGCTTCTGTTATAATAAGATCTCTGAACATGTCCACTAGCATTTTGTAAAAGCTAATACACTATAGGCTGAAGACCGCTCCCCTGCCCCACAACACGCTGGTGTGCTTGGAGAGGAAGGTGGTAGGGGCTTCTTTTCACATATATGAAAAGCAATAAAAGTTCTTTTCACAGGTCACAGGAAAGAACAATAAAAATTTGTGTATGGCTTACCTCCCACCCCATGCATATTACCCCTAATAATAGGAATAATGGTCATGTCAAGCCTTCTTGCTAATGTATGTGCTGCCTGTAAACAGCAAGCACCATCCTGATACACACTCAAATGCTATTCCATGTCAGGAGTAGCAAAGCCTTCTCAACCTCAGTTTCCTCATCATCAGGGATCTGGGTTTTCCATTTCCCACAGAAAAATGGAGAAAACTGCATTTTACCTTTTACCAGAGATAAATGCAGATTTCTCATTTTAGCAGAGAAACCCATGGATTTTGCAGTTTTGCAACACGCTCTCTGCAGGTGGCAGAGTTTCAGCCTCAAAGAGGATGGGAGTGTGCAGGAGGAGGGCGGTCAGGCAGGGGGCACCATGTGCATGTATATGCACATGTCTGCCAGGCAGCCTGGAGAGCAGCTCTCACAGGTAAGTGTGTGGGGATTGAAGCTGCCAGAGGGAGGGAGGGGAGCTCAGCAGGGCAGGGGCTGGGGTTGCTGCCCAGCTGGGCAGTGCTTGGGGCTGCAATGCACATCCACAGGGCACAGGTGGAAAGCAGGATGGAGTGATGGGCAGCTTATCCAGGGTGTGTGGAGGGGTGAGGCCGGCTCCCCACTGCAGAATGCACTCCCAGGCAGAAGGGCCTCCCAGAGCTGTGTGTGAGGTTGGGGCAGGGCAGGCTTCCTGCTGCAGGCTCAGGTGGGGGAGCTGCTCCCTGCACCTTTGTGCACTCTTGATGGCGCAAAAGGGACCCATGTCCCTCAGATCTGTGCACGAGGCACAAGTGTAGGTGTGGGCTGCCCACTTCAGACATGGGCTCCCACCTTGCTGCACTCCCCTGGGGCCACTGCAACCAAGCGGGTGCAACCCAGCACTGAAAAGAACAGCAGGACCATGCAGGAAAGCTGCCTGCCACTGCAAGCTCCACACTGCCCTGGCAACATGCCCCCTATGTGCAACCCTGTGCTGCCACCCCCACTGCAGCTGTACACTCAAGGGATGCGTCATCAGGACAGTGCTGAGCTCACAGCAGCAAGCAGCTTTCCTTCATGGTCTCACTGTTCTTTGCAGTGCTGGGTTGCACCCACTGGCTTGTGGAGGTCACAGGGGAGGGCAGCAGAGTTGGAGCCCATGGCAGGCAGCACACAGTTCCCACCCCATGCACAGATCTGAGGGGCACAGGTCCTCCTTGCCCCACAGGAGTTAGCACAGTGGTGGGGAACTGGCCCTCCACACCTAGCCAAGCCCAGAGCAGGCACTGGGGCGCAGCAAGCCGGTCTCCTCATCACCTGCATCAGCCACCTGCATCAGCCACCATCTCCTGTTAGGGGCAGGGGGCTGCAGACCCACGTGTCTGGTCCCATAGTCCTGGCATCTGGGGGCCCCCCTCCATCAGGGCTGGGGGAGCAGGAGCTATGGGTGGGGGTCAAGGGGCACCAGCAGGGCTGGGGAGTTGCAGGGTGGGGAGTGAGAGGCATCAGCAGAGCCAGGGGTATTGTGGGGGGCCTTTCATTTTAATCACAGATTTGGGAGGGGTGGCATTATTAGAGAATTTGCATTTTTTTTTTATTAGAGAATTGGCAATTTTTTGTCAGAGAAAACCAGGAACCCTGTTCATCATTCCCATCTAACTTGATTATGTGAACGTGATAATCAGAGTAACATCTCTGTTTCCCATTCATGCATTAGGCAAAGCGAAATTCAGGTTTAAGGTATATTCATTAAAATCTTGGTTTATAGTAACTGCTGGCATACCTTTATTGACAGAATACCCATACTAAGTTTACATGGTCTGATTAGTACATAGCCAATACACTTCTGAGAGTGAGATAAATAAATTCACCAGCTGGTAAATACTGGTAGAAGAAAACAAAGTTTCATTTGTATTTTAGAAAAATCTCATAAATGATTCAGAATAAGAAAATGAACCAAAAATATTTTCCAGAGTAGACTGTCACAGCAAAAAATTCTTCATGACAGACAATTTCACATCATATTATATTGTAAAAGCTATGGACACATTATTTTTACTGAAAGCCTCTCATTCACCTCAACTAAAACCGTCAAATACAGAGAGCATTAGAAATATCAGGTCACATGTACCTGCATTGTCTTAAAATGAAAAATATCCCAATTACAGACCATTTTAAAGACTAGGAAAAGAAGTTACACATAAACTGGTTAAAGCGATCAGAAACTGGTTTACCCCTGTAACAGAACAGAATCTCAATGTACATAAACTGATTTCAAAATGGCTCAAACTGGTTTCAGATAAACCTGGTTGTAGTATCAGACTGAAAATCAGACTTAACTGATTTGGGTCAAAGTGGATCCCTTCCTCTTTCAAGTTAAATCAGAGTCCCCCAGCATGCTTTGCAGCCCTGGGATGGGCTGCCCCTCTGCTCCCTAGCTGGAGTAGTGAGAGCTGGCTAACAAAGGAATATAGGAGGGAGAGGCAAGCCTGGCTGGGGATGCTGCCCAGGCTATGGGGGGGAACTACCCACTTCCTCCTACTGGCAAACCCCAGATGGGCTCTGGGACCAGGAAGGCAGGTTAAACACCCCTTTTATTGCTCAAAGTTACCGTTGGCTGCAACTGTAGACTATAAATTCCAGAGGCACCTGGAAGCAGAAAAAGGAAGTGAACATACAGCCCATACTGGCAATGTGCCAGAGAGCAGTGCTCTACCACCCCCAGCTTCTGGCCTGACCAACTGCAAGTATGTGGCTGCATTACCTGAAACAAAGTTAAATGTTTGTCTAGTTGTTTCTCAGTTTAATCTCTGCAGTTTAAACTAACCTGCAAAACCAGAATCAATTTAGCCTCAGGCTTTTTGACTGTCTGTACTTAGCCAAAGTGTCTATTTATGTGACTAACTTAAGGTCATGGAGTTTTCTGTACAAAAAAATTGTGTAGGGTCTCCCAGTTCCTCATCTTAGTTAAAAGGTTTATTTCAGTTTCCATGCTTCCCCTGGAAGTGTTAATTTGCAATTTACCCACAGATCCAGGTGCCTATACAATTGTATGATTGCAAACTTAGAGATTGCTTTCCAAAAGGTGGTTCATGAATCAAAACTTCTCAGAAACTCTGTTCATAGAATCTACTCCTTTCAAAACAAAAAAACATTACTTCTAATCAAGCTCCACTGATGTTCAGGACTTATGGTAACTGTGGCAACAGGTACACACTGTGATTAATGTTTTGTTTAATCAAGGTCATGAGAGAGAAAGCTGGTGAAGATGAATCACTCTGCTTCCTTTACAGCCTATGTCATCAAAATAACTTCAGTGCAACTACATTAAATAGAGCTAACTCTGGAAAGTAGCATGGATCAAAAACAGAAAGATGGCATCAAACTGCAGAATTCAGATCCAGATCTCATTTATGAATGCACAAACTTTTGGGATGCTCAAATCAGGGTTTTAGTTCAGCCTAAAGACAAGTAATGTGTAACAAATGAATCAAGACCAAGGTTCAGATGTTATCTTCTTTCAGTCATTTAATGTGGTTTGATTTAGGCGCAAGTTTGGAGGTATTATAGATTTTTAGAAACAAATAGTAGGCCCAGAGCCCATCTTGAGAGAAGACATCAGGAAATTATTTATTATAGCTTCCAAACAGGGGAAATAAGATGGGGTATATAATAACACAAGTTAAATATTTCTTATATATATCTGCACTGCTTGATTTGTACTAATAAGAAAGAAAAATGGATAAACAGCTCATCACGTATTTTTAACAGAAAAAAAATTAGGTGAACTTATGAGGAGGTTTGCTGACAAAAAGCATTTCTGGAAGTAAAGTATGAGTGAGTATCGTGGCAGGGTCCAAACCATTTGCAGACATGAAAGGATTACCTTTGAAGTGTAAAGATCAAAAAACATTTTTTCAGGTAATAAGATCTCTCTCAGATAGATTTCAGTAATAGGAACTCGCTTCGCTATAGTGAAGTAATAAAAATAAAGCAGGGAACAATAAAACTACAAGTTGAAGTAAGTTACTAACTCTGGATATTCAGCATCAGCTCCCACAAACCTATGCATGGAGTTTACAGTGGTTAATGTAGCATTTGCTTATAGTAGAAAAATATAAGTTTCTGTAACTTATGAAATCTGAAATAATTTGCCCATTGTGATGACATCATAACAAACCTCAGGAACAAGGCCCAAGTAGCCTGTCATGCCTCCAAGTCCTAAAAGTCTTTTCCAAGGTGTTGTTCAAAGGTGTCTCAGATAGCATGAAAGAGCAGAAATACAGAGAAATCCTTCCTTTCCTTGCCTCTGATTTCCATTCCTTCACAGGCTTCACCCCCCACTTATCTCCCTGTAACTCTCCTTAATTTCTCCCTTCCTAACAAAAATAAAATAAACAACATATTAATCTGGCTGTAATTTTCACTGAACGTCCGGACCTTCTTCCACATTCACTCTGATTTAAATGGCTTCTTTGCTCCCAGTATCTCAAAGTACTACACAAGCAATGGGGGAGCTCCCAGCACTTCAGTACAGAGGCTCTGTGTCACTGAACAGCTTACAGAGGGATGAACAGAAACGCAGAATCCAGTCACTCGAGTGGCAGAGCTACGAAGAGAGTGCTCTGAAGTCCTAACAAGCAAGCTCTTGGCTCAAGCCATTGAAGAGCATCCTCTTCCACTGTTATTTATGAAAATGCCTACTTCTCAGGTGTTTCAGTTCCCAATTTACACTTCTTTATAGAAAACTGGTCCCAGTGGGACAGCACTGAATGAAGCACAAAGCAAATGCTGAGGCAAAGCACCGAGCATTAATCTCAGCACTGAGAATTAAATGAATGTAGGGGAAAGGCAATCATTAATCTATTTAATCTCACACCTGCAATGTACAAGATTTGAGGGAATTTAAAGCCTGAACTCCTGTTTTTGCACACCAGTAACAGGCTGGTCCATTAAAACAGTTACTTGTTACAGGAGCAATTCACAGTCATAGAAATACTAAACACATTGCTTGTTTCCTACCATTGATTTAGACTGTGGTCTAAATCTGGGCAAAATACAGCTTGTGGGCCAGATCCAGCCTGCCAATCGATTGTATCTGGCCTGTGGCTGTCCGCCTGACACGCCTCATGGGGGCAAACCCTTCCCATTCCCGCCGGGGGCATCCTACTCCACACTGTGGCCCATACCCACCCTGTGCTTGCTGATGGCACTGTCCCAGTCTGGTGGTGCCATCACTGGCCAGGCCCCACCTTCCTGGTGGGGCTGCTCCCACCACTGCTGCAGCTGCCCAGGCACTGCTCGGTTCTCCCCAGCTCCTGTGGCTCCTCCTCCTCTTCTTGCCCCTGCTGCACCACGCCAGGCAGCAGGTAGAGTGGGGAAGTGGCAGCAGCCATGGGGATACATGCTGGGAACCACATGCCAAGCCAAACAGGGAGGAAGCTGCAGCCAGACAGCTCCTGCCCCAGCACACAGGGCTCCAGTTCCAGTTCCTGGCCACCTTCCACCCACTCAGCTGCTTGGCATGATGAGCAGCCACCAGCGCATGGCTGACTGGGTGGAAAGCAGCTCTGCCAGAAAGCTGTACACACTGGCCAATACTGGGGCCTCAGTTAGGGTGGTGCCACTGGTAGGCACAAATGGGAGCATGGCACAGGCTGCCCCAGGTAGGAGTGGATGGGGCTTAACCCCATACAGAGCACTGCAGGGGCAGCTACAGGCAGACAGTGGGATGAGCAACCCCTGCCTCTACACCTGCACTGCACCATCTGGGAAAGCTCTGCTGCATGTGCTCCCTGTCCCCCGCACCTCTCCCTCCCCCTGCCCCTGGATGGCTCCCAGGACCTAGCATGTGCGCAGCCCATCCACACACACGTGCACCCACTATGCCCCCCACACACACACACCCCTAACCCCCTGAAATACCCACACACAATTATACGAGAGTAAGGTTTTATTTTCAGCTATTATACTTTGAGCTATTATTATTCAAAAAACTTAAATCTGGACAAAAATTATTTTTTGAAACAAAATGAAAATATGGTATACTAGGTGCTTGATTTTTAATACATGATTTTTTTTATCTACAATTTATTAAAATTATGTCTTCTGAAATATTTTATATGTGCAGCCCTTGACAGCTCACCAAAACTCATTAATGGCCCACCAGCTGAGATAATTGCCCATCCCTAGTCTAAACCCTGATCCTCTTCACATTTCAATCAATAGTGTAAGCTGGGCCTTACCCACAAATTTCCTCAGTTCAGCTTCTTTCCCCAACTCAGAGATTTTTAGTGAGGTCTTTGCTTTTCACCTAATTCTCCAGCTGGCAGAAGCACATGGATGTCAAGTGATCTGCTTAGGGTCACATAGTCAGAATCTTGAGCCCGTAGTAAACTCTGCATACCCCCTGGCATTCTGGCCCTCTGTTAAATATGCAAGGGGCTAGCTGTCTGCCGACTTCACATGAACTGAATATGGGAAGTTTGGAAAGAAACTGGCTTAGGTATAAATTCAACTGGCAATAGGTTTCCTGCATTAAATGTTCAATTTGGATTCAATTTCTACAGTTTTAAATCAATTTCCAGAATTGTGCCCTATCTAGTGTTGTCTCCTTTTATTCCCTTTCAGCAGGATTTCTCTTCTTCTCCTTGTGGTTGTCCAATAAGCTAAACTGACCTTTAAGCTGACTATGAGGCAGCTTTAACTTGCACTGGCAATCATGTTGGTTCCAGGATAAGTAACGTCACCCCAAGTTCTGCTCCAGACCAAAAATGTGAGTATAGTCCTATATATACAAGTTATAACATGACACACTGAGATATTTTTATTACTTGGGCTACACCTTTCACCACCACTATATAACAAGCTGCAAATCCAGAGGGCATAGGTGGCCATGCAGTAGGTCTCAGGATCCACTGTGTGAGGACAGGGACTTCTCTCTGGGGATATAGCAGTAGGAACATCCAAAATGTTTTCCTGGCTCCTGCCTGCTTGCAGCAGCAGATCAGATCCAGATGATATTTAGTCACTTCTGGTCATTGCACTTTGTGCATCACTCTTGACCTTTTCACCTTTGACTTCTTTTCCTTTCTCCATCTGCTCATAGGCAATCTGAACTCCTCACAAAAGTTCCCCAAGATTCTCAAAGATTAAAACTGACTCACAACAGCAGCCAGCCACAAAGCACTGACTGGCATCCAGACTTGCTCTTCAAAATCTATCACAAGTGCAACAAGAATCCTCTTCTAGGCTGTCTGGAATGCCTTTTGTTGATCCCTGGTAGAAATGTAAGCACCTGAAGAAACCCTTTGACAGCCCTTGTTCTCAGCAAAATGAATGAAGCAAATGGGAAAAGGGGACAAAAAGAGACAACACTAGGTAGGGCACCATTCTGAAAACTGATTTAAAGCTGTTGAAATTGAACCCAAATTAAACCTAAGCCAGTTTCTTTCCAAACTTCCCCATATTCAGTTCATATGAAGTTGGCAAACAGCTAGCCCCTTGCATATTTAAAAGAGGGCCAGAATGCCAGGAGGTATGCAGAGTTTACTGTGGGTTCAAGATTCTGACTATGTGACCCTAAGCAGATCACTTGACATCCCTGTGCTTCTGCCAGCTCAGCTGGAGAATCAGGGGAAAGGCAAAGACCTCACTGAAAATCTCTGAACTGGGGAAAGAAGCTGAACTGAGGAAATTTGTGGGTAAGGCCCAGCTTACACTATTGACTGAAATGTGAACAGGAACTAGACTGGGGCAAACAATTATTTCAGCTGGTGAGCCATTTCATGAGTTTTGGTGAGCTGTCAAGGGCTGCATCCATAAAGTATTTCAGAAGATATAATTTTAACAAATCAGATATAAAAAAAGTATTAAAAAATCAAGCATCTAATATAATATATTTTCATTTTATTTCAAAAAATTGTTTTTGTCCAGATTTTTGTTTTTAAGTAATAATAGCTCAAAACATAATAGCTCAAAATAAAGCCTTACTCTTATATATTGTATGTGCAAGGGTATGCGAGGGGGAGGTGTTAGGAGGTCGGGGGATGGAGGTGCAAAGAAGGGCATGGGGGGATGTAGCAGGGGTGCTAGGGTGGGTGTGGGGGCACAAGTGTGTGTAAGAGGCTGCACACATGCTACGTCCTGGGAGCCATTCAGGAGGAGGGGAAGAGAGGGATGCAGGGCCAGGGGGTGTATGCAGCAGAGCTTGCCCAGATGGTGCAATGCAGGTGCAGGGGTTGTCCACCTCATTATCTACCCACGGCTGCCCATGCAGTGCTCCGTATTGGGCTTCTTCCACTTCTACCTGGGGCAGCCTGTGCCATATTCCCACCTGCACCTGCCCAGCACCTACCAATGGTACCACCCCAATTGTGGTCCCAGTATTGACCAGTGTGTACAGCTTCCTGGAAGAGCTGCTTTCCACGCAGTTAGCCATATGCAGGTGGCTGCTCATTGTGCCAGGCAGCTGAGTGGGTGGAAGGAGGCTAGGAGCTGGAACTGGAGCCCCACATCCATGTACTGTCCAGATGCAATTTCTTCCCTCCCTAGCCAAGCATGTGGTGCTCAGCACGCATCCCCATGGCTGCTGCCACTTCCCCACTCTACCTGCTGCCTGGTGTGGTGCAGCAGGGGCAAGAAGAGGAGGAGGAGCCACTGGAGGTGGGGAGAACCAAGCAGCGCCTGGACAGCTGCAGCAGCAGTGGGAACAGCCCCACCAGGAAGGTGGGGCCTGGCCAGTGATGGCACCACCAGACTGGGACAGTGCCATCAGCAAGTCAGTGCCATCAGTCTGGTGGGTGTGGACCAGACTGCAGAACAGCCTGCCTCCAGTGGGAGTGGGCAGGGTTTGGCCCCATGTGGAGTGCCGGGGGACAGCCACAGGCCAGATACAATCAATTGGCAGGCTGAGTCTGGCCAACAGGCTGTATTTTGCCCACCTGTAACAGGGAACTCTAGCCTTGTTACAAGAAGTCAGGGTAGCCCTTTTCCGACCCAAGTATTCAAAGCACAGCCTGCCAGCAGGGCATTGGTTAAAGGCTAAGCCTGCAGGCCCATCAGCTGATAGGGTCTATTGAGTGACTGAGAGGGCCTAAGGCCAGAACTATATAATCCCTGGCCTGAGCAAGCCATGGGGGAAAGGCTGAGATGGATGGCAAACTCCAGCAGGCTCCTAGCAAAATCACAGCCATCCTACAAGTGGGAGCATCCAGAACTGAAGGCTCAGAGATGGGGAGCCCATGAAGAAAAACAAGAAAGAAAGCTAACTGTTGCCCTTAACTTTTTGTTATAGCCCGGGGCTTACTATTTATGTTATAGCTTAAGACCAGTGGTTTGTGGCTGAGGCTGTAGGGGAAGTGGAGACCTCATTAGTGTCCGGAGGGAATGCAGCTGCAGAGAAGCCAGAGAGCCCAACCCTGAAGGGGCACAAGTCACAAGAGGCAGGAAAGCCCAGCGCCAGAGGGGTGCAGCAGACAAGGGCCAGGGGCCCAGTGATAGACACCTTATATAGGGCCATGGGCCCAGAACACATTAAACAGCTAGAGCCTTAGTGTTGGGCCCTGTCTAATGGATCTAGGTTGGTGGGCCTAGCTAGAGAAAAAGGGGTAGAAGCCATGTAAGGCTGAAGCCCTGACAGAAACATACGGATAAAACTGCAAGGCATGGGGCACGTTAAGGAAAGGTCCGAGCGTGCAGTTAGCCCTTAAGGCAAAAGCTCCTCACTTTTATGAGTAAGAGCATACATCCTACCTGGGAAGCCCTGGGGCAGCCTCCTCTTCAAGAACCAAGGAACATCAAGTCATGGCAGGTGAGCGAAGGGGAGTTTGTTCCCAGAGGAAAGGTAAAAGATAAAGGGACTCAGGAGTGCCTTCACAGGCTTTTCAAATGCTGCTGAAGATGGCACCCTGTTACACCACTCCAGTCTAAACAAGTGGTAGGAAACAAGCAATGTGTTTAGTATTTGTATGGCTATGAATTGTCACTGTAACAAGCAACTCTTTTAATGAACCAACATGTTACTGATGTGTGAAAACAGAGCCATTCAGGCTTTAAATTTCCTCCAAATCTTGTACATTGCAGGTGTGAGATTAAATAAATTAATGACAGCCTTTCCCCTACATTCTCTTAATTCTCGGTGCTCCTTTGCTTTGCCTCAGCATTTGTTTTGTGCTTCATTCAGTGCTGTACCACTGGGACATTGTTTTCTATAAAGAAGTGTAAATTGGGAACTGAAACACCTGAGAAGCAGGCATATTAATAAATAGCAGTGGGAGAGGATGCTCTTCAATGGCTTGAGCCAAGGGCTTGCTTGTTAGGACTTCAGAGCACTCTCTTCATAGCTCTGCCACCTGAGTGACTGGATTCTGCGTTTCTATTCATCCCTCTATAAACTGTTCAGAGTGACACTCTCCAGGTTGCTAGGCCCAGTATTGGCAATCACACCAGTATTGGCCAATACGGCTCGTTAAAAATTGGCCTTCAGTATCAGTCCAAAAATCTCTATCAGTGCACCCCTACTAATTAAGATCTAAATTAGCCTTTCCTAGAACATTCTGTTACTTGCGACTCAGTTCCATTAACCTCTCTTACACTAACTTGGCCTAACTTAAATTTAACATAGTCAAAGGCCTACTAAAATGATGACAATGCAAGATAAAAGCACACATACTTAACCTAAAGGTCTACACTTTCTTTCAGAGCAAGTCAGTCGTACCCCCTCTATTTCCTCAAGACTCAGCAAAAGTGCCACACCCCACAATGGCATGCAGGCTCTCCTTTCTTACCAGGCCCATTTGTGCCCCGCACATACCACCTCTTCTTTAAGAATGATAAATGCTCACTCTTACAATGACACAGGTAATGGCCCTTGTGCTACAAGTATTGGTAATGAGGTCACAGGTTGAGAACCTTCATCGTAATTCATCCAAAAGATTCTGTTGTAGGGAGAAAGAAAGTTGAATTCAATATTGTACTAATACTGTGGGGTATTTCCAAATCCTCAATGTGGCTTTTACTATAAAAAAAAAGAAAAAAAGTCCAGGTATACAACTTGAATAAGGAAATAACTAGTCATGTTTTGTTATATAACAAATATTTTTACTGACAACATTTGCTAGGGTGCCTAATAAAAACATTTTATTTTCCAACATGAGTGAAAGGTTCAATTATTTTGTGGATGACAAACTCACCATTGTAAATAAAGACAAAAGCTCCATCCTAAACAATAACAGAAGTATGATTCAACTTGAGTTTTCTGAGTGATAACAACTGCTAAGCACAAGACAAGGAACTCAAGCATCTTATGTCTTAATCATCTGGAGAGGTTACTGTCAGACAATGCCACCAGGAAAAAAATATTTCTTTACTTGTTAACTGAGCAAGTCATAGCTGAATTCAGGATATCTACCCTTTTGTACTTACACACTTTCTTATGTTCGTAGGGATCTCAAGGCCTGTTATTAACATAACATGAAATAAGCCTCATAATACCCTGCAGAAATTGGTAAGTAATATAGTTTCAATTTTGCAGGTGGAGAAATTGAACCACAGTGAGGTTAAGTGACTTGTCTATAGTCACATGGGTAGGCTACAAGACCAAGGATGAAGTTAGTCCAATAAAGACAAAACATTCCTATTTGACATTGTCCTAGTGATCCGATCTAGACAAAGTTCTTGGAGAAGATTGAAATCCACCTGTACAAAGTGAGGAAGAAGAGGTAAAAGGATGTGGAGACAAAACCATAACAAAATCAGGAAATCACCAATCAATTTTGACACTGAATAATCCTTAATTATCTTTAATGCACTTAACTCAGTTTTGAGAAAAAAGCTGTGAGGTGAAGATCCAGTGCCATTTCTAGCTAAGAACTTCCTGACTTGAACCCACTTGTGTCTCATTTGAAATATGAATGTTATTGCATTATTTTCCCTGAGGGAATGACTAGGTCTATTGATTGATGGGGCCAAAACAGATTCAAGTACAAAGGAAATATTTACTGTTCTGTAATTAGAAAGTTTTCTTTGTAGGTCTCTAATGGTTTTGAGAGTAGTATTTCTTCCTCATGCAGAATCTGTTAGATCAATACAGCATGTAATAAATACAGATCCTGCAAACAAGAACACGCAGTACCTCTCCAAAAATTTAGAGAGAGAGACAAAGCAACCCATGTAGAAGATAGAACAGTGATTTCCAGGCAGAGTACCATGGCAGCCAGGGGTGCCGTGAGATCCTCTCAAAAGTGCCAAGGATGCCAGGCAATGTTAGCATGGTTAGGTGTGCAAATGTGATTCACAAGTTAAACACCCTGCCTGGCTCTGGGCTTGCTGAGTTCTTTGCAACAGAAGAATTGTTCTAGTATCTTTCTGTAGTCAAAAACTGAGTGAAAACAAAAAGCTGGCATTTTCTGAGGGATGCCTTGAGTCTATCAAAGTGTGCTTTGAATTTAAAAAGGTTGAGAACCACTGAGATGGAGATTACTCGAAATTTTACCTGGAAAATAGCCCCTACAGAAATTCTCCTGTTCCTTTTTTATGTGTAACTGCCATTTGTGACAACGATAATCCTGAACAGAATAATACAGACAGGCTTGCTAGGAATTTATTTGTGAAAATGTAAGTTCTTATCCTGCGTCCATTTCTTTAACTGAGGTTTGACTTCCTGGTTCCATTTCGACTGCCAGGTACACACAGTTCCACACAAGGAAAACACATCCACGTGTACAACATGCCTTGCATGTCCTGATGCTGTGTAATGCAATAATGTACACATTTGTGTGCATTATATATCCTGAGGTGAAACTGCTACTGTTGTGCAGCTCCCCTTCTTGTTCACATGCACTGCAAGAGCGGGGCTTGTCTGTCCTCCTATTACTAGTGGAAGTTTTGCAGCAAGTTAAAAAGAAACACACCCTCTCCGCAAAGAACAATTTTTGTTCCAAAAGTTTGTAATGTTTTAAAGCAAACCCTAAACACTAACACCTTTAACATTTTTAATTGAACTGTAAAACACTTCTCTGTTTCATGTAGGCATGCTTCATTGCTTCTGACTTCACACAAGAAGGATCAGAGAAGGGTCATGACCTAGAAGGGGCTTGCTCAAGAGGAGGACAAGGGTATGCCCAGGGGAGATTTCTCAAAAGTGCAACAGCAGCAGCTTCTTAATGAAAAGGATGATAATGCAGCCTGAGCCAACAGAGGTTGCCCCTCTCCCTCTGTCAGTAGACATTTCTACCAGATAGGACCCTTCTCCAACTACCAATTCCTCTCCAAAGCTGTGGTTCTTCATCTCCTGAATTTTGCTTTCCCACCCAACCTACCAAGGATTTGCATTTTCTGCTTTGACTTGTATTTCCAACTATGGGCCAAAGTAGCTACAGGCTTTGGTCCTTGAAATCTTGAAGGAAGTATAGCAATCAATCTTACATCAAACAAAGGACCTGGCAGTATACCTGTTGCTCTCTTTCCTGAGCTGCTTTTGCTTCATTGTACACTGTTTCTGTCCCCAGATCTCTAGCTAAATGCTGTATCTATTGCTACTGTGGAAGACACACCATATCTTCTCACATACCATGTGCCCAAAAATAGGAGGCACCTTATTTTGAGGAAGGCAGAATGAAGACAAAAAATATTTTTTTCAAAGTTATTGTTTCAAAGAGCAGGGGCAGAGTATAAACTTCTTTTCATAATTAACCAAAAGCTAACACCCTACATGCTGCTGAAAGCTAGTCTCCATGGCTAAGTACAGACAGTGAAAAAGTCTAAAACTGAATTGATTCAGTTTTTGCAGGTTAGTCTAAGCTGCAGAGATTGAACCAATAAGCAAACGAACACACTTTCACTTTTGATTCAGGAAATGCAGCCACATATCTGCATTATCGTGAGCCAGAAGCCAGCGGCGCTAGGGAACACCATCCACTGCTGAAGGAGAGGGAAAACAGAAGCCCTCCAAGACTTTTCCCTGATCTCTGGTGGAGCAGAGGAGGCCTGTACTCTGCCTGGAGGGAAGGTGGAAAGGGAGGAGGAGGGAAGGTAGTGAAATTGAATTCATAAAAGCTTAAATAAAAATAGTTCTTTCTCTGAAGAAGTATAAACTGAAGACCTATCAGCATGCTGTATATTCACTTACTCTTTCTGCTGCCTTGGAGGTCTCTGGGATTTGCAGTTCAGAATCAGAGCAGCAGGACTATGCAGGGTTGCTCATCATTTCCTCTTCCTGCTTCCAGGTGTCTCTGGGATGTGTAGTCCATAGTCGCAGCCAACACTAAGTAAGCCAGCAGGGCAGGGCAGATCTGTACTCAGGGGATGGTGAGTTTAGTCCCCCTTCCTGGCCCCAGACCCCAGCCAGGGTTTGCCGGCGGATGGAGGGGGGTTGTGAGCCAGCCCTCACTGCTCCAGCTAGGAAGCAGAGGGGCAAGGCTAGCCCTGCTCTCTGGAGCAGACAACACAGTCCAGCCCAAGGCTGCAAAGCATGCTGGGATGCTAAGGAACTCTGATTTAACTTCAGCCAGGAAGGGGTCTGGAACAGAAGTTTCATAAACCACTTTGACCAAAATCTGTTAAGCCTGATACTACATTCAACCAGGTTTATCTTCAACCAGTTTCAGCCATTTTGAAACTGGTTTATGTGCTTTGAACTTCTGTTCTGTTACAGGTTTACACTAGTTTCTGACAACTTAAACCAGTTTATGTGCAACTTCTGGTTTAAGCCCATGGGTAGACCTATAATTTTGGAAGATCTATAAATATTCTGCAAGGCTGTGAAATAGAAGAGAGACCAGAAGCAGTTAGAATATACTGCAATTACCAGAAGGAATTTTAGTTTGATTAGTGGAACATCAAGGCCACTAAAAGGGAGAAACAATCCTAGTGTTAACCAGTGGAGTGAAGAACAATGAGCTATTCAGTCACCGGGAATCAAAGCTGGAGCAGGCATCAAAGTTTGTACTTTGGGCAGAAAAAATGGGTTCTCTGCTTAGAACATGCACCCCAATTTTGGGGAGCTGATTTTTTGGGGAAAAGGTGCATGTGGTATATGAGTAAATACAGTCTATAACTGAAGCCAGCTCATACTTGTCAGGACAAGATGGTGACACTACATGAACTGAGTGTGGTATGAAGTGTTTCTCATGGAAGACCGCTACATTGCTTCAGGGAAAGAATGAACAATGAAATAATAAGCAGCACACGCCACCACAACAACCTCTCTCTACCAGAGAAAAAGGCCATAGAATTTCTAAGATCCAACCACCAAATAGTAATAAAACCAGCAGATAAAGGGGCAGCCATAGTCATCCTAAACCGTGAGGATTACATAAAGGAAGCCAACAGACAGCTGTCTGACATCACGTACTACAAAGAACTACAAGAAGATCCTACTCCCCTTTTCACCAAAAAACTCAACAATACCATCAAATCATTTCCATCAAGACTACAAGAAAAACT
>JAGPOW010003685.1:16033121-16057073 GCA_030014935.1 Caiman crocodilus
GGGGAGTAGTGGATTTAGGTGCCATGTGCATGCAAGGCATGGGATATGGTGTAGGGATAGTTAAGAGCCGTGTGTTTCAGTGTACCAGGGCCACAAATGGGGCAGCTTCCCACATTACATCTATTCATTTTACATCAAGAGCAGGGCAGACTGCCCTTAAACAAGAGGAGGCATCTATCTCGTTGGGTTCCTGGGGATTCCCCGCCCCCGCCTTTACACCATCACACAGTGTTTCACAGTATTCAGATGTGACTACTATTTGGCCTGCAACCTTCAACACTGAAACAGAGTTCTTTATTTTTGAGCTAATAAAGTAACTCCTTTAACCAGAGGCAGCAACAGGCTGTTGTCCTCTGTGAACCAGAAAGTTATATGAGGTACTTTAAATAATGCATTACCCAGTCTTTTGAAATACTGATCCGTATACAATGGAGCCACAATAGTTCCACTGCACACAGACCTGAAGAAAGGACAGACATTTCAGCAGAGTAAGATGTGTGTGTCTGAACAGCGACAGTGCAGTTATCTAAGAAGCAAGTTATAAGCTTGCCTAGTCCAAAGGAACATATCCACTGACATGCAGTAAACAATAATACTGAAAATGCAGACCTGTGTCTGCACAAATGGTGACAAAAATTATGTCTGGTGGAATATATTCTTTTCAAAGGAATCTTACAGTGTTCTGCGGTCTTTCCCCCTACATAAGAGGAATGAACAACAAAGTCCTTGTGGACAGAATTTAAATCTCTTTAGTCAGATAAATGTCCACATTTTATTTCCCTCACTGTCAGAAGGCAGGGCAGTAAGGTACTTTAAGACTAATTAATTTGGAAAGATCTAAACTTCATTGACTACAGCCTGCTTTGTAAGATACTAAAAATGAAATATGAAGGGACATCTGATGAAGTAGGATGCACCCTACAAAATAGTATGCTTTTCTGAATGAGTTAACCTTAAAGTTGTTACCCTGCCATGCCTTCTGGCTGACTTCAGACTAACCTGGCTAACTACCTTTCTTTCTCGTTATGAAATACCATGCATATTTACAATGTCTGATTTTTTTCCAGTTGAAAGAAAAGAGCAACATTCTTGCTTCTACTGCTGCTTTAGATAGTGAGTAATACAATATATAGTGTTCCCAGTCATCTTTATGGCACAAAGCATATTTCACAGATGGTTGAAAATGCCCTATGAAAATAATTGTGAAAAAGACGATACGAGAAGGCATGTGAAGTGATGAGTATCTAAACAATAGGAGGGAAAAGGGAGCATGTGATTTTACTTTCATTTGGATTGAAAGGATTTCTTTCAGTAGAAGCTGGAGCTGCCATCTATTTCTTATGGAACTGCTCCAATAGGTTATTAAATGGAAAAAGGCATGTTCCAAAGAAGTATAGGATGGGCTCAGATGTGTCAGACAATTCCTTCTCATGTGTTGCATCCATCACAGGAAGAGGATGCTCAACCTGCCAAATGTTTTATATTGAGCTGAAGGATTTCAAATGTCTCACAAAGGTGTCATACAAACAAAAGGAGACATGCGAAGGTGACAGCACAGCTCTCAATGAAGTGCTGCTGCTGTTTCAAACACAAAAGCAACAAAAACAAAATTTTCCCCATTTAAGGAAAAAAAAAAGAAATCCTAAATAAACTTAAACCTGTTCTCTATGAAGATTATGGGTCTCTACAAAATTTTCTCTTAACAGTGGAGGAAAAGTCCCTTTTTTTGGATGCAAAGAGAAGCTCAGTCAAAACAGCAGGTAACATACTTCTACTAGTAACATTTTAATATGAAAACCAATAATGCAGTATGAACATTTCAATAATTTAATTACATACACAATTTTATTGACTAAAAGGATTGTCCATTTATCAATTTAATTTCCCAGCTAGCCCCCAAGAACTAGCTGTACCAGGCAACTATTGATTAGCTAAAAAGCAAGTCTTGGGAATATTTATGAAATATGCATCTGATTTCATGCAAAATAATTATGGAAGCAGACTGCCCAACATAAGTGAGTGATGATAAAACATAGAAACAAGGGGTAGCTAAAAGAGTGAGACAGTAATGCTGTGATCCATACTAATTTGAAGAATACAGTTGAATGGATGTAGCCATTGATCTATATCCTATAAAGTATTTGTAATAGTATTTAGAAATAAAACCTCAGCACAGATTAACAATAGCAGGCTCAGAAGTGTGATTCGTTTAGTTGCAAGTAAGTGTTTCAGGCAGTGCAGAAGAAATGTTACAAAAATAACTGCCTAGAGTCCAGAAAAACAGCATTTCCTATCCTGGCAATCATATCACATGCAAGTAAGTTATTTGTTTAGTGGCAACCCAAATAAGGAGAAATATGATTGAAGTGTGGCATTGGACCTCATTATTATAACTACTCAAGCCAGGCAGAAACTCAACAAGGCCTTACTGCAGCACAGAGGTTTGTAAGGTTTCAAAAGATAACATACTGCAACATTCCCCTAAACTTCCAAGTCAGGGAGTACAGGTCCTCTTTGGGTATAGAAGAAGAGCCAGTATGGTCCAGACTGCTTTTGTCATCTACGGGTGAGCATCAGAGAGAGGGGGAAGTACGAGGAGAAGGAATCCATTTCAGTTTATATGTTCAAAATACACAGCCTATCTTCAAAAAACATGCAATTTTAAGTCTGGGTATAGCTGGGGAGTATGAAGTAACCTTATATTAGGATGGGGATGGAAAAGATACAGGCTAGTTCAGACTAAGAGGAAAGAAAGTGGAAAACTGTCACTTTTTTTCTAAGGTTTCAGCATGTTCATAATTGTAACACAGCACAAAGCAAAATCTTTTTTTCTCTTCACACCCCTCTCAGATATCCTAATTTTTATACTGATACAAAACCACTGAATTCAGTAGAATCGCTCTTGGTTTAGGGCAGTGTTGTAGACACAAACGGTCCAGGAAATATGTGTCAAATTAGTTCCTTTGGTGACATCTTTTAGTGGACCAACAGTACCATTAGGAGAGATGCTAGACAAGCATGTGGGTACAGTCTCCACCTTCAAGTCTTCAGATGTCCTTTCCCAACTACACTGTTGGTCCAATAAAAATATCACCAAAACTCTTACTTCTCCAGATTTATATGTATTTAAGTGAGATGGTAATCCAGCACTTTGTCTACAAGTATTTACCCTGCCTAGTCTAAGACAAAAGCTGTTTTCATTTTAATAATGAGCTAACTAATACATTTTAGAAGAAACAAGTTTTTAAATTCTCATGCAGTTAGGTGAGTGGTATATCATGTCCCAACTGGTAAAGACAATTGAAAGATCAGTTACATTTTAGAAGTACAATGTTATGCTTGCTTAGAAAAGCCCCTTTTCCTCAATTGTCCCTAACATGAAAGGAAAGGAAATTGTTAGATTAAAATGAAACCAAACTGTAGCCACTCCGTAATTTCTAAGATACAGAGAAACTCTTGTATATAGAATCTACATATCGATGTTCAACTGTGAAAATATACTATATTAAAAAATAAACAACATCACCTATGATCCATCACTCATATGTAGTTATTTTATTTATGTATTGCTTCATTATTGAATTTATTTCTTTAACTGCTTTAACTTTTCAATGGATTTTAATTTTGTATTATGATTTTACATTTTAAATTTCCTTGATCAGATATTTTCAGTTGACTAATTTCCTAAACCAATTAGGTAGATCTTGTTTCCTCTTTTTTCAGTCTTCATCATTTGTTTTTTCAATTTAATCTACATAGGATTGAGATACCAACCCTTGTTCCTCTGTAATGTTTACACTTGCGTTAGTCCTTATCTGTTCTGACTTTATCTTTAAGTACTGTGGTGTTGTAAATACAAAAGGTGCATATTTCAAGGCAAACAAAGATACCACAGTGGAGTAATACTGACAATGAAGTGATAATTAGAGCCTGAATGATGATGTACCTGAAAATAATAAATTGCTCTAATTAATTTTTACCATCACAAAAAAGGTTCAGCCCAGGTAATCTGACTTGAAACTATTGGATTCAATTTACAAAATACTGTGAGAAAAAAGAAAGACTAAAAAGTAGGCCAAAATCTGCTTGTAGTCATGTCAGTGTAACTTCAAATACCATTTGTTTCTGAGGATTTATTCAGAGGAGTTACAAGAGCAGAGATTGACTCAACACATAAATTTAACCTTCATGTCTCACTGGAATTGTTTCATGTAGACTGTACTCCATGAATAAATAATATGCATCAAAAGCACAGCTTTTGTTCATGACTTTAGTGTTCATGCCTGTCCTAACACATGGCTAACCTGAGTTCGGCAGAAACAAATATTTCAACAGCATTCCTGTAAGTTGTGAAAAGCAATGGGGAGGCCTTGAAATCCAAAGGGGAATTTGCTGGGCTGGTCCTTTGGACAGAGCCCAACTCTTTAAGAAATGAAAGGTGCTAGTCTCTCATAGTTAACACGGCCAGGAGAGTACAAATCAATGGGGCCCTCCCCTCTAGTGATAGCTGTGGGGACCACTAAAACCTGAGACCAGCTAATAATGGGGGAGACAAAGGCTGAGGAGAAAAAAGGATGGAAGGTCAGAGGGTTAAAATGAGAGAAACAGAGGGCACAATTGGTAGGCAATTCCATACAACACACTATTCCAAGAAGCAAAACCTAATGGATTGACAGCCGTGGAGCCATGTTCTGCTTACAAACTGAAGTGGTCCCATAGAGGTACTGGTCCAAATCTGGCTTGAGCTGTAGCAACAACCTCAAGGGTAAGTAACAGATCAGGATCTCACAGCCAGGCAATTCTTGGTTTCTATGGAGGTTAATAGTGGTGGTGGTAGCTTTCAGGGAGCAGATGCTGGGTAAGACAAATTTACTTGCTATCGAGTGTGTGTGACAAAACCATCATATGTTAATTTTTGCTTACATTTGGCCACTGCTAGTTTTGAACCAAAAGAAGTGCCATACTGGGTCACACCAAGGGTCTAGGTAGTCTAGTAGTCTGTCTCTGACAGACAGACATGGATGCCATAGAAAGAAAACACTGAACCAGATATTTCTAGAGTGATCTATCTGATCAATAGCCTACCTGGAATCCACTATTATTGATTTAGAGACACCAGAGGAAACATCTGCAACCATTCTGTTCAATGGCCATTAATGAATCTATCAGCCATAATTTTATCCAGTCCTTTTTTGAACCTGGCTGTTAGCTGTCTCCACCATCAGCTGCGACAATGAATTCCATAAGGTGACTATGTGTTGCTTTGAAAAGTACTTTCTTTTGTCAGTGGAGGACCCTAGTTTTAGTATTCTGTTATACATGGCACATTTATATTAAAGTAGTGCTTTATTACTGACCTGTAGTTTGTATACTATATTTTTCCACTACTTCAAACAATCGCTGTTAAAGAAATTCATTCATCTTAAATTAAATTATGGAAGTAAAATGCATTAGTCTTTTAGTTTGATTATAGCTAAGTTTCACAGAGTTCATAGACATTAGGGCTGGAAGGGACCTCGGAAGATCATTGAGTCCAGCCCCCTGCCCCAGGGGCAGGAAGTCAGCTGGGGTCATAGGATCCCAGCAAGATAAACATCCAGAGTAGGTACTTGAACCACCTCTGGCGGCTGTCTATTCCAAGTTGAGGGTAACTCGGAGAAATCATATGGATCCTTCATAAATCTGACAGTTACTGTTTTATCACTTTTTCTTCACATTGTATTACTATATCTTTTGATTCATTGACTGTGTTTTACCTTGTAAGATCCTAGGTAGGTTATGTTGCTTCTTTTTGTGTGTAAGCATTGCCCAGGACATCGTGGGCGCTATGCAAACAAGGATTAGTAATAATAGAAGGAGACTCATTTGATTCATAGCCAGAAGTCACATAAAGAATCTCATTAAACCCTCAGTGGAGCTAAACACTGGTTTATTGCCTAGCTATATTTGCCAAGATTAATGATACTATTGGAAATAAATATTTTCATGTGAAATTTTCATTGTGTACAAGAGAAATGGGAAGGTACACTTCGGTGCTTATAAGAGATTAAACATTTTTGGTGCAAACTGCATTTTTTCTGTGATCATTGTAATTAGTTACAAAAGGTAACAAAGTGTACACATTAAAGTATACTTTAATTTTGGTCTTCATAGAAATCAGATTAAGGTCTCTCTCCCAGCTCTGCTACTAACTTGCTTTTTAAGTTTAGCTGAATCTCTATGACTTGGTTTTGAATTCTATAAAATGAAGATAATGGTCTTCTTTGCAAAGTACTTTAAGATCTACAAATAAAAGTGCTGTGTAACAGTGAAATGCTAGCATTATAGTCAGTCTGCTGAAATAAGGCTTCAAAACAAACCATTCCCTTTTAATCTTGTTTGCTTCAGTATGCCAACTATCAAAGACTGAAAAACACATTTTAAAGTAGCTTATGATAAAAGGAAGGTCAATATAATGAAATAAGCTCTGCAAACATCTCATTTTGCCTGGACATAACTATGATGAATCTTATCTATTCTGATAACTTATTTTTACCTTCCTAATTTTACAAAGCATTTGCACCAGATTCTGTCATGGTCTCCCTTATTTCATGCTCTGTAATTCTATCTATAACCTGACCATGTAATGTATTGCCAGGATGACATTTCAAATGCTAGAAACCTGCCCCATCACAATGAATGCAGTCTTTCTATATCATTAATGCCAACATTAGGATTCAGACCCATAGCTTCTAAATCTTTCTGATAGGTCACTTTGCTGTAATAAAGCAATTTTCTTGCCTGTTTGCAATATTTTAAGTGATAGTAAAAAGACTATGAATATTTTCTCTGAAAAGCATAAGTTAGGACTTCAGCTGTCTTTAAAACTCTGGTACTTCTGCAGCCTTCCACAGAATATTTTGTCACAAACGTGAAAATGTCAGTCCAGTGATCAAGGAAATTATTTTATGAATAAGGTAACCATTCTCCTCTTGATGTGTGTATAATCCTTGCTGGCCCTCATGGGAGACTCATGCATATCAAATGGTGAGCAAACACCTAGGAGATAACACAAAAGCATCTGCTTGACTGTCACAATCTCTGTCCTTAGCTGAAATGAAAAAGAGGTCTTGATATATCCATGCAGACAATAAATAAGCATCTGTTATTGAATGTACTTACATAAAACTTCATGATTAAACATGTTTGTCATTTCCAACGAAGCAGCAACAATATATCCTAGGGAACAATTATTATTTTACTAGCATCTACAGTGATTTCCTTGACCAAGGTTACTCGTATTTTTTTCCATCAGGTCTATGTCACTTGCCTAGAATAGCTACTGAATCTTTCTTTCAAAACACTATCTTAGGTCATTTGTTCTACTGATGAAAGTTTTGCAGGTTTGTCTTTTATTATGCCTTCACCAAAATTACTGCAAACATTGCTTCCTCAGGGCCAAAATACTGCCGACTACACTTAAAGAAAACTATTGCCTTATTTTAAGTCTTTAAGTCTTTTTAAGGATGCAAGCTTTAGCCCACAAGAAACAGCAATTAAAAGGGATGAGTTCAATATCACAAGACAAAACAACTTTCCACAGGGTTACTTGTCAGTAAAAAAAACCCAAACAAACAGAACAGCTAGTAAGAAGGAAAAGCCAAACACTGAATGATTAGAAAAGCCAAACTAAAAGCCAAACACTGAATGAGACCTTAACAAGGCCTTGCACTGAACAGGAGGCAACAATACAATGATCCTAGCAAGATCCTCAGAGAGTATTTCACAGACAAGGACCCTGCAATCACAATGGTTGCCGCCCTAAACCTGATTCAGGTGGAATTTCTATGTAAAGGATAAGAGCAACTCAATCTATTTCTATTGCACTGGAAACAGAATCACCTGTAAAGCAACACTTTTCCTTCAGATACTTTTTGTATCACTGCATGCCATCCTTCCTCCTAGAGTGCCCTGTCTTAAGCAACTGAGTACACTAGATTTTCACCAAATACATCCTGATTTTTTAAAAAGGTATGACAAAAACGTTTCCTAACACCAAACAGAAAAATACCAAGATTGTAACCAATGTTTTTCCATTCTAGTCATTCCCTGTATAAACTAACTTCGGCAGAGGAAGGTAGTTAGCCTTGTTAGTCAGGCAGAAGGCAGGGCAGGGTGTCACCTTAGAGACCAACTGGTTCAGAGAGACACAAGCTTTTTATAGGCAACAGACTACTTTATCTGATGTTGTCAATTACAAAGGTTTATGCATCTCTGACCCAGTTAGTTTCTGGGGTGCTACTTTGCCCTTCTTTCTGCCTAATTTCATCATAAAAGTCACCAAAGAACCTTGAAAAGGTAAGTTTTGGCCTCTGGGGATGCTTGTACATGTGATGCCATTATCATGCACATGTGATGAAAAAGTCACTTTGTGTGTCACACTGTAAGCATGAAAAGTTTGGGGGGTTTTAAATGAGTTCACAACATTGCAAAGTAAACCACATCCCAGTGTAGTTTAGTTTCCAACTTTGCAAATTGCAACAATGCAGGGATCAATGTGCCCCCCACCAGCCACAGGAGAGGCAGGCAGGCTCCACAGTGCTTTATCAGTGCTAGCCAGAGTCCAAATGTGACTATATAGGATCTCTTCCAGGATAACATGGAACTGTTGTTTACTGACTCCCATGACAGATAAAATCTGTCCCAATCTTTCACATGATGTTTAATGTCATCAGAGTCTCCTGTCAAATTTTACCAGGAATCTGGGTGGAAAAAGAGGTGAGATGGAAAGCTTCTGCATCTTGAAATTCATTGTAATAATGTTTGTTTTCATTTTTACCACCTGAAAACTTCTGCTTGGCTGTGCAATTCTGTAATGCAATATAATGCTGAGATGATGGAGTATGTTTTTGTAACAAGTTACTTATTTTTAGCAGGATTTTCTACCACTTGTAAACAACTCAAGAGGTCTTTTTTTCCAGTGGTGCTGAGCACTTCCAATTGCTATTGAAATCAACCTATATTTTGTTACTCAGAACCTCTAAAACTGGGTCTATATTGTTTGACCAGGGTACATACCTGCTCTAAGTTGTCACAAGCCTACTCCCATGCCAATTCTTTCAGTGGCTTCCTATTAAGTAACAATTCATTGTAAAATTTCTTTCCCTACTTATTACCCAATTCTGTGAACCTTTAGCAAAATAGTCCCAGTTCACACGGGCAGTTGAGAGGTACCCATGCATAATGATTGCTAAGGTTAGTAAAGATTTGAAGGACTAGACTCTTAATAGGCCAAATTCATTCCTAACATTTCTCTGCTGAAATCCATGGTTACTCTGGGATTTCATTTGGCCCACACAGCCTTTCACTATCTTATTAAAAGGATTTCCTGTTTCCATACAATTCCTGTGCTCTTAGACAGGCAGTATTAAGCTTGTTACCATACCAAAGCACCAACTTGTACTCATTACTTGCTTTGCTTTGAGGTACTGAAATTACTTTTGCAATCAGCAGCTCTTTGACAGTTGTGAATGTTAAGACCAACTTTAGATATTGTTAGGATTGGGCATTTTTAAATGATGTATAAAGTACTTAATGTGTCTTGATTTTCTTGCCAGGGTCACAGTCTGCAGCTTGGCTAGAGTCCTGAAGTTCTACCATCTGAGCTATTACATTTTGGCCACTATTTTTATGTGCTGAAAAATAAGATGGGGAATACTAGAAGCTTGCACAGCAGTGCTAATGCTGGTTGGCCCAGGGAGCAAAAGCCTATGAATTAAATTGCAAAGAATAATTTTTTCCAACTATTTCAGTTGGTCTAATAAAAGGTATCAGATTTACCCAAAGAACCTTGTCTGCCACTTCCCACAAGGCATTCAATGCTAATTTCAACCTCTACTGATTAAAGCATTCAATAAGACTGCACTGATGAGTTCCTATTGTTATTTGAATTGACCATGAAAGCATTCAGTTGAAATAACCATAAATTCATCCTAGATTTGGAGGTAAAGCCTTGTCTTTATCTGAACTGAGAAGTCATAGCAGTAATCCTATAATTTGCTTTATTGTACTATATTTCTAATGAGCTTTAAAAAAGATCATTATATGGCTATTACAACAATTCAATATTCTAGGAGAGTCTTGAAAAGTATTGTTTGAACCTTAGGGAAGTAATATCTTATCCATGTATTTTTCAGTTTTCCACTGTAAATTACTGCAACAAGATTACTGGAACTAGAAAATCCCTTTCCCCCTCCTCCCCTCCCAATACAGGGTGATGCTTAGGGATTTTTGGTTGTGACTATTACTTTGGAAGAGGTTGGCCCTTATTGTCCCTAATGCCTCCTCTCTATGCAGGACAGCTTATGTAGATTGGGTTAGATGAGATGATTCTCAGAGTAGACTCTAAATACTAATGTACACATATTGCACATTTTAATTAGGTATTAAAATTGCCTTCCAATATGGGGACCTGTGAAAGAGAACATCCTTCCCTAAAACTGACCCCATGTTATGTATTCCCCTATGAATCGGCTTCACTTCCTTACCTGACAGTGGAAGGCAGAACTATGCAACATGTAATAAACACAGGATTCACCTTTTATTATACTAAAATGTGAAAACTCAGAGTGCAAAGAGTGAAGTTGTGATAGTAAAATATTTTTCATAATAAATACAGTATAATTTTAAGAATTACTCCCCTCAAATTATTATTTAATACTACAAATCTAAACAGCCAAATGCAGAGAGGTTTTGACCTCAGCCTTAGCCTTTTGTAATCAGTGAGAACCTTTTCATTGACTTCAGTGGGCTCTAGTTAAGGCTCCATTACATGCATGAATTCCAACTTTTGGAACATCATTTTGTACTAACAGTTATCATTTGAAGGACAATCAAGGACTGATAATGTTTAAAAGTAAATGCACAATCAATAAATGTCGTTTTGCAGTCCTTACTCAGATAAAAATACTCATTGCACAAAATGGTCCTTACTCCGTAGCCAAAAATTTCAGTGGGAGTTTTACTTTAGTAAGGACAGGCTTGAAAAGCTGATTTT
This sequence comes from Caiman crocodilus, assembly GCA_030014935.1. NCBI lineage: Eukaryota > Metazoa > Chordata > Crocodylia > Alligatoridae > Caiman > Caiman crocodilus. The sequence continues at coordinate 16,044,157 of JAGPOW010003685.1, forward strand.
AAAAAATCCTCTTGAAGAAGTCAGCAGAGTGCTATCACCACCAAAATTCTTTCAATAAGTGATTAAATGAGAGCCAGCTCGAGGTTGCAGAAAATATCTTTCAGGAAAACGCTGTGTCCATAGTGAAAGAACCCGGCATGACCCTGGGAAAATTAACTTGTGGAAAGCTCTAAACAAAGAACTGTGGGCAGATCAAGATCCCTCAATAAGTCTAGTAACACAAAAACCAGAAGCTAAGCTGGTAGGGAAGGAAACATTTGAAAGGAGTTTAGGAGGGTTATGTTTATTCTTTTTCATTAAGCTACAGGATTATTGTTTCGCCTGGGAAACACTTCAAAACATTCATGTTTAATCCATGAACTAGTACTCTTATATGAAAATAAAAAATGTATGCATCTAACTTGCAGACCATTTATCACTTAGAAGAACTAGATGCTTTATTTGGTAATCTAGTAATATTTAATATATTTACAAATAAAGGGATAATTGTCATTCTAGTTAAATGGGCACTATCCCTATTTGGTCAGTGGGCAATGTGGCTGCAAAGAGACTGCAAGATCTAGCTTATATATGGATTTTTCACATACAGACCAAGGGCAGGGGATGACTATAAAATATAAATATAAAACATAAAAGCTGCAAAATATAAAATATATATAAAATATACAAGATCCACACTATAGCTAAACCTATGTTAAAATCCACATTTATTAAAAGGCAACCCGTACCCAGGGTGTCTCTAAGCACAATACAGAGTTAATGTTCACAGGAGATGAGGGACACAGCAGTCAGGAAGAGGAACAAAAACAGAGTGGATAGGGCGTGAAGAATGAAGTCACTAAGGCTTCTTTGTAAAAACTGGTGGGATTTTTGTTTTGTTTTGTTTTGTTTTAAGAGTGCAAAACACATTGTACTTCCCTAACATGTTATATTTCCCTCACCTTGGCCTTGGAAAACACCATTTTTTATTTGAACTTTCCAGAAAAATGAGACCAAGCAGACATCCGAGTTATTACATTTTGGTCAGTGTGGCTACATGCTGAAAAATAGGATAGCTATACTAGATGCTTGTACAGCACTTGCTTGATTGAAGAGATCCTGACCATGGTTAAAGCTTGGCCAAGATATAAGCAACTAAAAAACAGTGATAAGCCACTGAAAACAGAATTAAACTGTTCATTGTTTCAACTTCAGCTTCCACTGATTGCACAGGGACTATGGGCACTTGGCCCTTATTTCAATCACCCTCTTGCAAGAGCATGCTGAACTTCTGGTGCTGCAACACCTAAGTGGAGAATGATTTGGATCTGGCCCTTTATACTTCCACCTTTCCAAACAGCTTCCAGTCATGAGACACATTAATGTTAAAATAGGAGTAAATTGTTCCATTGTTTTTACCACAGTCTCAGTTCTGATTTCGTGATTCATTATAAGCAGCAACTTTATTTGCATTCATATGATGAATGTTATTATGCCCTGGTGGTCAAGGGTCTTCGTAGCATCTGTCTCCTCTTGAAATTCATTATCTCTTACAGCATTAAGAGTTGGAGGTGTAAGTCCTGCCCAGATGATTTTGGAGATATATACAGTGTCCTAAAAGATCACCTCTGCATTCAAGCCCAGATGTGATGACAGTCCCTGAAGAGTCCATCCCAGACTTTACACAAGACTCAATGCACATTCAGACAGGAGACTCTTCGAGTAGCTCCATTCTATTAAAACATCAGCACAGCTCACTCCATGCAGTAAAGCAGCTACTAACTGGGCACATCTACACAGGATATTAATGTGATTGAATAAACTCTGGTGTGGTTTGCATGGGAGTTTATTGCTCCTGGGAACTGTGTTTACACACATGCCCGGGACTGCAGCACATTGAGCCAGGCTGGAGTAGCCCCAACTGGGGGGAGCCTAAGGAAACAGCCTGCCAGCCCTGGGGCTGCTCCAAACCCTACTCAACACGCTGCGGAGGGGCTGGTCCAGTGTGGGGCTAGCCAGTAGACAGCCCCCGTGCTGAAACATCCTGGTGCCCCAGCCAACCCTGTCAGTGTCTATATGTGCATTGTGGCACACTAAATAACACCACTGTACCTGTGTTTACAAGCGCTAACTTACCACAGCATTTATTAATTTACTGAAACCTAAGAGGGCTTCACATGTAGATGCTGAGACGTTATCAGGCAACTGCACAAAATGTCTTGAGTAGAAGTACCCACTGACTTCAGGTCTTAGGGCATTAAGATTACACAACAAATAGGGATAATTTCTAAAACTAAACTTTTATTTGTTTTATTATAAAAGAATGTATTCTAAGAGCAGCTAATATTTACATGGACCCTACAGTCTGGTAACAAATTCTCACGTATTTGTTTGCTGATCTATGCACGTAGCACTTCCCATATAAAATTGCTACACATTCAAATTGTGAGCACTTTATACAGAAACAGGGAGAATCCACTATTTCTCATATTTTTTGTATCCTAAAGGTCTGGACTCTTTCACTTCTCAGTTTCTCAGCAGCTCTCATTCTTCCCTATGTATGAACACTTTACTTGAGTTAGATTCTCATTTACACTAAGTTTTCTAATACATTTGATAATGTAAAATGGTTTCAAACAAGAATAAATGCAACTTAAATCTACTCACAGGCTTCTGAATACTGGTCAGAGAGATGGAAAGATTAAGAATTTAGTTCTATGAGATTCACAACATGGACATTAACCTATGAGGAACTGAATGGAAACTTAAAAATCTCATGGCATTTAGTCTGTCTAGAATTTGCAGGGTAAGATCCCAGGCCCAAGGAAACCAATGGGATTTTTTGCATTTCTCTATACCAGCCTGGACTACCTCTGAATGAGTGATCTAAAGATCCAGAGGATTCTGTATCCTATGATCTACTCCCTGAGCCAGTTTATGCTTCCTCATAATAAAAGTTTGGCGAAATAAAGACCTTTTTTTCCTGCTGCAGGCTCACTCATTTGACTTAAGGCAGCATTTCATGTTAAAATAATTTTTAAAAAGAACTTTTCTCTGGGAGAAGAAAGAACTTTGCTTTCTATTCTTTGCTTTCAAGGAGGCAAGATGTTTTTTCATCCCTCTCAAGGATCTTACAATATGATTGGCAAAATATCAGGAATAATAAGACAAATGGTGACATAACCCCCAAAGAGAACAGTGCTGCTTTTGTGCAGATCTCTCATCAGAGATCTTGGAAATCCTACAGTGGGAAGCAATGCTGGAATGTGGGGATTTTTCAGAGTTGTGACATGTTATACTTACAATATTTGAAATGTCTAACCAGCTTTAACTGCAAAGAATTAAGTCCACGTAACATATTCTGTTTGTAACTAGTACCTGCTTTAATTTTAAACATACATTTTACTTATTAAAAATTATGCCTTAGAGAATAATAATAAAAAAGTAAACCTTGGTATGTTTTTATTCCTTGGGTTTTGTTATGGCTAACAGTCATAGACTGCTTATGCAATATTTTCTCTAAGGTATGGAGTAAGTGCTGCAAGCGCAAGTAATACAGCATATAAACAAAAATATAAAAATAAAAGTATGACTTCAATTGAAACAAAATAAAGATCTCAATGCTTAGCATCATTGAAAGGAGTGGCTTAAGATAATATTGTTGGAATGGGGAGGCGTAAGTGGCTGAGGCCTGCCCTACACATTACAGTTATTACACAATTAACTAATTAATTGCACAATACACTGAGACCACCTACACTTGCAGAGTACCTAACACACCACTAAAAGGTCCAGCCAACTATCAAGTTAAACCTTGAAAATGTGTACTAACTTTGTATTTGGTTGCTTTCCTGCTTGAATTTGCACATGCAACAGTCTCCCCTGAGGCTGGGAGCCCCATCAGCTGACCTGGCTCCCAGCCACAGGGGTACATCATGGGCAGCCAGGACTGAGTCCTGCAGCTGAGAGAACTTTCAGCCCCAGCAGCATCCTGTGCTGCTGGGACCCCAAGTTGTGACAGCTGCAGGGCATTGCTGTGATCTCCTATTTCCAGGGGTGTGTGAGATGCCCCCACTACTGGGAGATCATAGCTTTGTAATCTCCCAATCACATGCCACAGAGACACATCATGCAGCCCCAGGACTGGGAGATCCTAGTAGACAGCCCCCTGTTCCCTCAGCACATGTGACATGGCAGGAGGCACAAATATGTGAATCCCACATTAGATCTCATCACACTTTTCCCTGCCTGTGTAGAGGGGTACTTATGCAGGCAGAGGGGGACTGGTAATCATGCGCCTGTTTCTGAAAGACTGGGGCCTTAATGTTTCTGTGGCCTGACTTGCAATTGCAACTTATAAAAGCATTAATGAAGGCTTGGCAAAAGATACAGTTTGGCCAAAGGAGTGCACACCAATGATGCCCTTAAATTTGTGCAAATGTATGTACAGCAAAACCAGTGTTAACCGGCACTTTATTAGCTGGAAAACTCTATTAACCAGCACCCAAAGGACGTGGCAAAAGTGAAACCAGAAGTACTACTCCCGGGTTTCGCCACTGCCGCGAGCAGAGTTCTTGCCACTTCTTCAGCCCATGGTCCAGGGCAGAGCAGCCTGCACAGGGCACAGCAGCCTGTGCAGGGCTCTCCTCCCTGTCCCCTGGCACACTGATGCTGGGAGTACACCAGACGGTGCACATTTGATTAACTGGAATATTTGATTAACCTGCATCCCCCATTCCCGGGGGATGCTGAATAACAGAGCTTTTACTGTCCAATAATCTTCAACTGGCGAATGTCTTCAGCATGGAACTAGCTCATAATTAACACATTCAGATATCTTCTCCCATGTTACCCAAACTCAAGGATATGGTTAAGTGCTTGATTTGAGTACCAAAAATTTCCAATGCCACAAAAACATGGGGACCATCAGCCCCTGCAGCTAGCTACAGAATCCTGCATTCTCCAACCAAAAGGCAGTAAAAAGCTGCTCCCTGGGTGCCCCCAGAGGGCACGTCCAGACAAGCACACAGATCCAGTTTGTGGCACTGCAACTTGCATGTGGCAAATACACAACTGTGTGCTACGCTGCAAATTTGCAGTGCTGTACCAAAATTTTGTACTGGTATGTCCCGCTATCAAAAAAAAAGATAAAAAAGCCCACCAGAAAAAGCAGCATGGTGCACACAGCAGCAGAGTGCACCACCAGAAATGGAGCATGGCCATCTAGAGCCAGACGCTGACTGCTGTTCAGGCTCTGTGCAGCCAGAGCAGTGCCGTTGCTGCCCCAAAAGGCCCCCAGGACCCCAGGTAAGGCTTTGTTATTTGCAGTGTGCCAAACGCATGCCCCTGCATTTGGAGACACACCTAAGGGAGCCAAATTAGTAACAACCTGCCCCTCTCCCTGGCCATGGTAAAGGCAAGGCTGTCAGTGATCAGCTGGCAGCTTCTGAAAAGCAGCAGCTACCAAAGACTGCTGCTGAAAAGGTGGCAGAAGTGAAAACTGTTCTCATCACCCCATTCTCCACCCCATGCATTCCCCCACCCTTTGCACAACCCTAGGGAAAACCCAGGACTGTGCTAGAGCTATGCGTGGTGGCACTGCCACTTAGTCCTGGTAGTCTTCTTCTTTTGCACAGTCCTGGTAGCCTTCCCAAGGACCATGGAAGGAGTGGGGAGCTGTGGCACTATGGCTTGAATCAACCATTGTCTCCCCAAGACAGTTCAAGACATAGGAAATGTCCTTCACCCTTTGCATGGTCCTGGAGAAGGCTATCAGGGACCCAGCCACTGTCCCTCCCTCCCTTTGGAGGGCCATGTGTAACAAGAGGTATTACACATGATGCAGGGAAATGTAAAATTTCTGTTTAAGGTTGTGGCAGAATCCCTAGTTTTTTCTAGCCACAAGCTGCTTGAATGCTTGTCCCTTCCCTTTTTGTGCCAGGAGAAAAGACGAAGGTAACATCTGTCCGTGCAAGCAGCCAATCTGCATAACAGTTGCATTCCTGTGGCTGCACTGGTACTATATGCGCTCATGTGCAACACTACGATTTCTGGTAACATATCCCCCTTGGTTTTCCACGCTGCAGTAAGCTGAACTTCTCTCAACTCTTCTCCAGGTAGTTGTTGGTAAGCTTCTCTGTTCTTTATAGGCACAGCACACAAGGAATTGTGGGAATGTGCTAGAGGACAGTTCACTATTGAGGGGAGCTAGCTTCAGTCAATCCTACTGAATATTATCAGCAGTTAATGAATTATACTGACTCGGGTTTAAGCATATGCCTCCCGATGGGCCAACCAAGTAACATTAAAAATATCCACATAACCAAGTAACATAAAAAAGTAACTCCAAGAATGTGTTTCTGAGTGTGGCGAGGACTAGGATCAGAATGCGTTAACTTTACGGTGAAGACATATCCAGAGTTGGCTTCTGTAGGAAAATTTACTATGCACTTAGGTAATCATACTGCATCTTTGTTTGATCAAAACATGTTTTTCACCAAAGAAGGGCTGATTTAGCAAGTCCATGTAGTTAGAACACCATGGTGCTAATGGGGTTGCTAAGTTTCAGAACTGGGTTGAGTCGCAGCAGGCTGTGTGTCATGGTGTGGTCACTAGAAGGAAAAATCTATGTCTGGCTATGTATTTGGTGAGTATTTGAGAAGAACAGCTAAGACAGTTGCTTGTTAGCATAAGGCCAGAGTACTTTACTCACAATTTCTACAAAAGTGGAGTATTTGCATGAAGTTTGTTCCTACTTCTGTCCAGGAAAACAGGATTAACATAAACAAATTAACACTAACAAATACCTAGATAGTATTTTGTCTGTCTGCAGCCACAAAACTGTTTAAAAACAAAATCCTTACCACTCAGAAGTGAACACAAGCCAAACAATATTATTCATGGGATGAAATGATCTATCTGAGACCTGAGACAGGTGGGCACTAGGGCCTGGCTGCCTCTGCCACTTCTCCCTGCTGCATGTTGTGGCAGGGCACAAGCAAAGCTCCCACTCCACTGACGCTCCTGGTGCCCAGCTACAGAATGGTGCAGACAGAGCTCCCCACTGCCAAATATTGCCAAAACCAAGCCTGATCCAAATGCTCCATTGGCCAGATCCACTTGTGGGTCATAGGTTGCCAACCCTTGCCAACTGGTTTAAACCTGTAACAGAACAGAAGTTTAGTGCATATAAACCAGTTTCAAAATAGCTGAAACTGGTTTGAGATAAACCTGGTTGAATGTGGTATCAGACTTAACTGATTTGGGCCAAACCAGTTTATGGAACTTCTGACTCAGACACCTTCCTGGTTTAAGTTAAATCAGAGTCCTCCAGCATCCCAGCATGCTTTTCAGCCCTGGGGGTAGGGAGGAGATTATTCCGCCTTTCCTCCCCTTTCTGCCCCCAGGGGATCCCTTCCAAGGTCTACCTGCTGGGGGTGTATCAGCCTTCTTGGGCATTTCCTACCTCCCCCTCACCACTTGAGCAGCAGGGGGCATGGCCAGACCCGGCAACACCCCGAAGTGAACCCCCCCATTCACTTCAGGCTGCTGTCAGGGCTGGCCATGCACCCCGCTCTTCTAGCAGCAAGCGGGGTGAAATGCCTGATGGGGGCTGCTACACACCTGCCTGGCAGACCCCAACCAGTGTCTGTGCCAGTGGGACAGGGGAAGGAGGTGAGGGGAATTAACCCCCACCTCATCCCCCTGTTTGCTTCAGGCCGCTTCCAGGGCTGACCATGCCCCCCACCACTCAAGCAGTGATGGGGGATGGAAAATGCCTGGCAGGGGCTGCTTCCCTCGCCAAGCACACCCCAACTGGGTACCATGCAGGCCAGGGTCAAGGTTTAAACCCCTCTCCAATCATACTCAGCCCTCAAGAGCCTGGCCACACACCCCCACCTCAGCTCAGCTTACTTCCCACCCAGGGCTCACTCTAGCACTCTCCAGGTGCTGGCCTGAGTGACTGCAGGCATGAGGCTGTATTTCCAGAATCAAATGTGACTGTCTACTTGCTTGCCAGTTCAATCAACACAGGTTAGACTGACCTGCAAAGATTGAATTGATTCAGGCTCAGGCTTTTTGAATGTCTGTACTTAGCCTTGATATAACTTGTTTCATCTTGCAACTCCAGCAGGAGTACAATGAAGTCAAACTGCTGTAGTTTTAAACTTGAAATGAACATGTTTAAAGTTACAATAGTTTAGTTTTCACTTAGATTGGAACAGAGCAGATAGACAAAACAGTTACAGTGAATTATCTGCAAAGTGCTATAATTTTAAAACATTTAAACTGTTCATCTGTCCACTCCCTGGGTTGCCAATGTCTCATCCAAAGAGTAATTACCCAGCAAAATACAGAATATTGGCTACTGCTCAGCCAGAGCTATATCCTAGGACCAAGCAGTGAAAGGAGAAGTTATTCCTTGTGATATTATCTCCTATTTGAATGGCTGCTGTTGGAATTGGTCATTTTGTGTAGCTAAGCTGCAGTGTGTATATATAAAATGTTCACAGGTCAATATGTAATAAAGGTTTCTTAAACAAAGCAATTCCCTATCATTGAAAGATGTTGATAAATTCCATAGCTGGTTGCCTTGGGAGTACAATGAAAGCAAGTGGCACTAACATGAATTACAACAAGAACATAGGAGCATTATGACCAAAAGAGCCTGCTTCTGTACTCCAGTAGTTGCCTACCATCATTTCAACAACTAGACATGTTTCTCTAATTCTAAGGAGAAGTTGCTAAACATATCAGTGTGCTATATTTAATATGCTCTTCTTTCACAGAAAAATGTGTGTGGCTGTTAGGGTTGGGTTTTTGGGGTTTTATTTTGGGGACAGTTCTTTGTGGTCTTTTTAATTGTGGAGTGGGGTTGAGCTGGTTTCAATGCAGCCTATTAACTAAGTAGCTACTATTTTGCAGAAGTCATGAAATCCACAGAAGCAGAAAAGGGAAAGTCATTCAAAAGCCATTATTTCATGTTGTCATTATATTACAGTCATAAAAGTTTTGGAGGCATTGATTGCAGCTTTTTAGTTGTTTTAGAAACATTATAGCAATGCCAACTGATACAGATAAAAGCCTTAGGTTAAAGACACTAATAAAGTAACATTATATAAAAAATAGTCAGTTAAACAGTTCCCCAAATTAACGGTTGCTTTGTACCCTAGGGCTATAAAAATCTTGATTGGACCAGCAAACTTTCAAAGCCAGCATCCTGTCTGTCTTCCTGCCCTAGGGAGTCTTTGTATGAAACTCATTGTTAAACACAGCAGCTACTTCAGTAAAGGAATCACTTTAAGAATTTAAGCCTTATGTGAAAGGATTATCAGCCATTGTTTTGATGTTTCTTAACTTGCAGTGTTTAAAAGAGGAAATGTTAAACTAGTTTATACTCCAAATTCATTAAAAGCTTTTGGCTTGTTTCCATGGAAGTCAAGTCTGTTTACCCCAAGCTGTAATAAACTATACTTTTTGCAAAGGGTGTGTATTAATTCTGATGTATTTATTCATGCAGTTTGTCAACACAAGGAAGCAAAAGCAGGGAAAACACTTGAGAAGAGAGGTAACCCTTTTGTATTCACCTCAGGCAACTGGAGAATCACCGCAGTTGCGCATGTCAGCACACCACATTTTCAGAGTGAGTACTCATTCCAGATTGGTGCAGAGTGAGCTGTGCTGGGTACTTCCGGCCCTGGAGAGGGGCAGCCTAGGAGAGGACCTAGCATCAAGAGGCCAGACACACCGGGGAACTCACCTTCTGATAATGGACTGCTGAAAGTGGAGCAGGATCGTAGCACCCAGAAGAAAGCGAAGGAGGTCGGAGGACCTCCGTTGGGGAAAGTACTGCTGCGGGAGTCAGAAGTGGCAAGATACAGCTGGCAAGCCTTAGCCCTGAAGTAGGGAAAGGGGAAAGGGAAGATCTGGCAAGATCATCCCTCTCAAGGGGCAGGATTGCTCTTCAGTGTTTAAGAAAGGGAAGAAGGAGGATCCAGGGAACTACAGACCAGTTAGCCTCACCTCACTCCCCGGAAAAATAACACAGCAGATCCTCAAGTAATCCATTTCTAAGTACTTGGAGGAGAAAAAGGTGATTAGGAATGGTCAGCATGAATTTACCTGGGGCAAGTCATGCCTGACCAATCTGATTGCCTTCTATGACGAGGTGACTGGCTCTTTGGATGTGGGGAGACCAGTGGATGTGGTTTACCATGATTTTAGCAAGGCTTTTGATACAGTCTCCCACAGCATTCTCGCAGGCAAGCTAGGGAAGTATCGGCTGGATGAATGGCCTGTAAATTGGATAGAAAACTGGCTAGAGCATCAGGCTCAGAGGGTAGTAATCAATGGCTCAATGTCTAGTTGGCAGCTGGTATCAAGTGCATTGCCCCAGGGTTCAGTCATGGAACTGGTTTTGTTCAAAGTCTTCATCAGCAACCTGGAAGATGGGATAGATTGCTCCTTCAGCAAGTTTGCAGATGACACCAAGCTGAGAGAGTAGTAGATATGCTGGATGGCAGGCCTAGAATTCAGAGTGACTTAGACAAATTGGAGTTTTCAGCCAAAGGAGATCTCAGGAAGTTCAATAAGAACAAATGTTAAGTCCTGCACTTAGGAAGGAACAATCTCATGCACCAGTACAAACCGGGGACTGACTAGCTGGGCAACAGTTCTGCAGAAAAGGACTTGGGAGTGGCAGAGGACAATAAGCTGAATATTAGCCAGCAGTGTGCCCTTGTTGCCAAGAAGACTAATGGCATACTAGGCAGCATTTGCAGATGCGTTGCCAGTAGGGCAAGTGAAATGATTATTTTCCTCTATTCAGCACTGGTGAGGCCACATCTGAAGTACCGTGTTCGGTTTTGGGCACTACACTACAGAAAGGATATGGACTAATTGAAGAGAGTCTAGAGGAAGACAACAGAAATGGTGATGGGGCTGGAGGACATGACTTATGAGGAAAGACTGAGGGAACTGGGCTTATTTAGTCTAGAGAAGACTAAGGGGGAATCTAATAGCAGCCTTCAACTACATGAAGAGGATTTCAAAAGAGGATGGAGATAGACTGTTCTCAGTGGTGGCAGATGGCAAAACAAGGAGCAATGGTCTCAAGTTGCAGCAAGGGAAGTTAAGGTTAGATATTAGGAAGAATTTTCTCACTAGGATGGCAGTGAAACACTGGAACAGATTACCCAGAGAGGTGGTGGAAGCTCCATCCTTCGAGGTTTCCAAAACCTGGTTAGACAGGGTTTTGGCTGGGATGATCTATTTGGGGATGGTTCTCCATTTTTGAACTACCTCCCAATAATAATAACAATCAGAAACATCAAAGGAATGGCAGGATGAACATACAACATCAGGGAGGGGCAGCACGAAGTAATTGTTATATCTCCTTGCCCATGGGCAGACAGGAAAGACCCCAACACACTGAAGACCAAAGCCTTATAGAACCTATTGTCAACATATCTGAAGTTCACTAAGACATCCATCCATTATGTAAAAGTGATCTCTTGCATCTATCACTGAGTAGTGTGATATAAAGAACTCTAAATAAGACAACAGCACCATAAGTGCCCATAGATCTCAATGGGGTACAGGTTGTAACCATGCTGGTCTAAGGACATAGGCAGACAATGTTCTTCTTTGCAAGCTTTTGGGTGCAATTACCCTTCATCAGGCAGAGGAAGCAACTGCAGATGGGCTATGCTCTTCCTGGATGGAGTAGTAGAGCAACCAGAGGCCAGTATGTATACAAGAAAGCCAGCCAGTTAAGATGTAAATTGAGGTGGTCAGTAAGTGAAAGACTGGTGCGGGGGAAGGGGGAGAGGGCAGGGGAAGGGGAATGAATGTAGTTGTAGTCAATGGATGAGAGACAGGAGGAGGGGGAAAGGGAATGATTATAGCTGGTAAGAAATGGAGGGTTTACCTGGGGAGTCAGATGTTAGGTAGATTATAATGTGTTATAAATCCAAGGTCTATATTTAGTCCATGACTTTTTGTATTCAGTAGATTTATGAAGTGAAGTTCATAGGCTTGTCTGTGAAAGGTGTTTTGTAAAGTGCCTTTGAGGATTAGAACTGAGAGATTGGAGAGAGTGGTTTTCTTGTGAGAAATGTGTCCCCACAGGTTACCGGGTATTCTTGTTTTTGATAGATTTTCAGTGTGCATTCATTCTGGTATGCAGTTGTTGTGGTACTGGATGAGATAAGTTACATTTCTGGAGGTGCAGGTGTAAGATCCAGAAATGTTGATGGCTCTGTTGTGGGCTGTAGTAATTGTGGGGATGGTAGAGATGTGTTGGCAGGTTTTACATTTCTTGTCATGGCATGGTCTAGAACAATTCAGTGTGTTTTGATCCATAGGAAGTTTGCTTCTGGTAATGAGCTTGGCAAGGTTCAGTGCTTGTTTAAAGGCTAGGATGGGTGGTTCTGGGGAGAGTTCTTTAAAAATTTGCTCTCCTTCTAGTATGGGTTGCAGTTGTTTGAGGACTTTCCACATAGGTTCCATGGAGGGATGATATGTCATAACCAGTGGTATGTGATTCGTGGGGTGGGGTTTCTTCTATACTGCACCAATTCTGCACGTAGTATCCAGGTGGCACTTTCAAAACTGTGATCTATCTCTCTCAAAGACTGTCCTTGTTGAGTTAAGGCCCTTTTGAGATTTGTGAGGTGATGATCACAGATGTTCTCCTCAGTACAAATTTGGTGGTATCAGAGGGCTTGGTTGTATATTACAGCTTTCTTGGTGTGTTTAGAGTGATTGCTGGTTCTGTGCAGATAGGTATGTTGGTCCGGGGTTTCAGAATGGTGGTCTATATTTTACCATTCTGGATAGTGACCATCTAAAAAGGAAATGTTGGTGTTGGAGTATTCCAAAAATAGTCTGATGAAGGGGTGATGCTTGTTGAATTTCTGACGTAAATCAACCAGTGA
>JAGPOW010003685.1:16065014-16103226 GCA_030014935.1 Caiman crocodilus
GGTCCTGTGACCCTGGCACTCGTTCCTGCCATTGGCAGGGGGTCAGACTAGATGGCCTGCTCTAGGCCCCTTCTGACCCTAATTTCTATGAAACTATGAAACTAAGTAGTAGTGGCCCCCCCATGCAAATACCAATGGGATGGTAAGCAGGACAGACATATGGACAGAGGTCTCCTAGTTAATAGCCGGAGACGGAAATTGTGATGTGCCCCCATTGTGCCCGCACAATACCTGCTCTGGGAATAAGTCTTTCCATCATCAGGACTCATTTGTCACACTTTCACAAATAGTACAACTCTTCATTTTTCATAAACAAATTTAAAATAGACAGGCATAGTTTATTTTTATTTTAACTAAAGTGTATCTGATTATCAGCATTTTAAATATTTTTTCCCAGAACTGAAGTTTGGGATTAGAGGTTGCTCATTTGCTGAATTTTCTCTTGTGGATGGTATACAAGTCCCAAAGGCTCTTGAACAACTCTTATCCTTAGTGCACTAGAACAAATTTCCCCAAAGGCCTCTCTGGTTCCCTCTGAATCCTCATCTGTAATTCAAGTAATCAGCTTCAAACAAACCTGCTCTCTTATAGGAAGAGTCCTTATTTTTCCCTCACACAGCCACAGTGAATTTACTTGTCTCTAGCTTTTTAACGAGTAAAACAGAGAATGACTATCAGCTTCATCTGTCATTAACTTTTCATGCTGCTGCCCTTCAATGGCCCTACTGTCTCTCTTCCTACCTGACTGTTGGCTTCTTATGAACTTCTTATTGTTCATTTCTTCTTCCTCGGCTATTTTTAATTCTCTTCACTATTTAACCTTACTTAGTCAATGCAGATCTCATTCCACATATAAAAAAACTCTTGACCTCAAGGTGAGTTCTTCACACAGAGTAATGTCTGGATCCAGCCACTGTTCATTTTTATCCTCTTTTCATGTTGCCCTGTATTTTTTTTTCTGAAAAGCTAGATGTACAAGTAAGACTGGCTCCTGGAAAGAGCCTGTGTTACTAGCACTTACTCGGGACAATTAAGCTGACACTTTTCCTTTCCTCCAACACTGCAAGAGTGATACTTTCATTGGGGCAAGTTATTCTTGCATCACAGTGCATTTGCATGAATGATAACTCATATAAACAATCATGTATATCATATTGTCCCTTCCATCTCTTACAACCAGCTTCTCTTCAAGTTTAGTTTTACTCTTTGGACTCCCACAACTTAAGTAAGTTGCCTCTGGAATGTATCCGTGTGAAAAGTGCTTTCCACATAAAAGGAGAGTTTACAATGCACCAAATGTAAACCTACCTGATCCTTAGTGTTTTATTACTCAGCACTAAGCATCTTTTCACAGACTTTTGTCCAGAGAATGGGCATGAAGCCAATAAAGCACTCACTGCCATTCCTTGTCCATCTGTCCCCATTTGGACTGTAAACCATCCAGTTTTTGCATTTTAATGGATTATATGCTCTTCCATCCCGTATCTAAGTGATGGGAAAGTCCTTTTATGTATTCCGTTTCAATATGTATGCCTGATTTGTAATGGCCAAAAGGTGCCATTCAATTCTCTAGAGCATTTAACCTTAAAAATATATATTCCGATAGCCTCCAGGCACAACTGCATTGATGAATATAAAAAAAAAACTTCTCCTCTATTTCAAAATAATGGCACATTAGAAATTAAGACTGATACTTCCAAATCTTCTTAGGACAACTAATTTCCAATCATTTTAATGGAAATGTGGCATCTATCCAAGTCCCTTAGGTGAACTTGAAATCTGAATCAAATTATCATTGAAGCCAACTCATCCTAGCACATCAGGCAATGTTCTACTGAGTCATGGGTTATGGATCTGTCTGGAGTTTTCTTCATTTTGTCTTGCCTTGTCTTAGCTTTCTGCTTTCATTGCAAGAGCCTTCTACTGGTAGAAACACAGACTGCAAACCTGAGAGATCTTGTCACTTTCTGTCCTCTTTGATTTTAACTGTTTATTTTGGACGTGCTTTGGGAGGGCTAGCATTTCAGTCATGACTTACCTTTCCCGAAGGGGACTCTGATGTACTGACTAAGTAAACAAATGGATATTTTAATTGCACTAGTGATAAATAAAGCACGGGGAACAGAATATACTTTTAGATGGCAATTCACAAACAACAGACATCATAAGGTTCAAATATTTAACTTAGATACTGGAAGTGAAATATCTGAAGAGGTCAAAAGAGAAGCTACTATGTACTTAGGAACACGTAATGCACAGATTTGTGGCCCTGAACATTAGAATGTTTAACTCATCAAAGAAATAGGATTGTAATTTGTAATTATTACTCTTTTAGATTTAAGCCAAAGGGTTTTTAACTTCCAACTTCTGTAGCTATTTCACAGAACACAGCAGACCTTCCCCCAAAGTCTAAAGTACTTATACTGTCAAGACCACAGCTGAATTTAAAGGTACATCTGCTTTATTAAAGACTTCAAGCTCCAGTCCAGCTTTTGTAGTTTAAAAGTAATTTCATTTAGTGGTCAGCCTATGTGTCCATGACACTGCAAAAGCCTGAAGGCCAGATTTCTGCCCCAAAGACATTTATATGGTAAATCAGACAGTACTTATATGTCACAAGGATTGGTACCATACTAAAAAAACAGATAAACATAATAGCCAAAGCATGTGCAGAACTCAGCTGGAAATTAATCAGCATTTAAAATATGGCTATTATGCAAAAGGAATAAATATATCACAATTCCACCTCCCACCCCCATAAGCCTACAGCAGTACTTAGAAAGTACAAATATCCTCCTGATTTGGCTATCTATTTAATCATCACCTTTTTCAATTTCAACATCAGAGCCACCATCCTTCCAGCTAAGGAAGATTGCATAAGACTCCCTTTGGAACATCTGTATGACACTTTTTTAAGAATCAGAAGAGTAGTTTTTTCCATGATTTAATTAATTTCATCTCATATCTATTTCTATTGTGACTTCTCATCAGTACCCTATAGCATAGGATCAGATATAAAACGCTGGCTCTTTTGAATTAAAAATTACATAATGCTTTTTACAAGTGCATAGATGTTACAGCTATTGGGTACAATATATACTATAAGCCTTACAGACTTTATAGGTATCAGGAAAACAGAATCCAAGAATCAAGTCACAGAAACAAAGGATTAGAAGCGACATCTTGGGTCATCAAATCCAGTTCCCATTATTCCAGGTATCATCTCATATAATCCCTTTCACAAATAATACAATTAGTTAAGCTAGGAAGTCCAATCCAATTCTACTTTTCTATGATTCTTGCCCCCACTACTGCAATGGGGAGGCTGCTCCAGATTCTCCCTCATTTCCAGCCTATCATGGCCAGTTCATGCCCTTACATTCTTGTACCAATGTTGGCCTTTAGCTTAAACAGACCTCGCTCTGTGCTGCCTTCACAAATATTTTTACAGATAGTAACTATGCAAGGGCAGATTCAGCAGAGATGCAGCAATGTTGCCGTACCATTCCTTCAGGTGAGTATCACTGATCTTCACCCTCTCCCTTTCCTGCCCTGCTGAATTCAGTGGCGAGGAGAAAAGAGGGGACAAGCAGTGGTGGCATTCATGCTCGTCTGTGGAGCTGCATGAAATCAGTGACTCCAGCAAAAGACCACACTGACCAGATAATGAGCTCATAGAGCTCCCTGAGCACATCGAGCTCCAACAGCAGTCCGTGCTTACCTGGTGGTGAGCTCAGAGCTCATTGCCTGTGTGTGCAGCACAGCAAAACAGGAGAATAGCTGCAGCCCCTTGCCCCACTCCTGGATTTGCTGCTGTAACCATATCCGCTCTCAGCCTCCATTTTGCCAAGCTTGTTTAGCTTTGTCTTGCAAAAACAACACACTATTCTCTGATTGCCACAGTAGCTCTTCTCTTCCCCTGTTGCACTTCAGAATTATCTTTCTTGAACAAAAGTGACTAGAATTATACAGGGTATTCCAGAGCTCTTGCTCGTGCCTTTTAGAATGACATTAATACTGACTGAGCTCTACTGGAAATATGTTCTGATCCATCGTAAAATCATTTTTGCATAATCAGCCTGCAATTGACAGGTCTTTCTTCTCCTTGGTTACTTCCAGCTGAGGCACCTACCTCTTGTAAGAGAAATTACTGCTATTAGTCCCTACTTGTGTGACCTTGCACTCCTCCTATAGCATTTCATCCCACTTCTATTTTTCCAGGCCTCAGGGTCATAAACTCTTGATTCTCTCCTGTCTGGACTGTGGCTCCCAGTATAATGAATATGCTATATTTTTTGTGTCAGGGTCACCAATGAAAATATTAAATAAAATCAGTCCCAAATTCAATCCTTGAGGAATTCTATTAATGACCTCCTTTCAGGACTTCCCTTTTCAAAACTACATATTATCATTTCCCCTTTAGCAAGTTTATTATTCATTTTACAGTTCTTCTACTAATCCTCATTTCTCCAGGTGCTTTTTCAGATAGATTAGATCTACCATATATTCCATGCCTAGAACATCAGCTATCTTTTTAAAGGAAGATCTAATGCTAATCTAACATGATCTTCCTTTGAAAATCCTATGTAACATTTCATCCCATTTTTCACTTACTTCCATGTGCTTAATTGTTCTTTCCTCCAAGTTCTATTGTAAAGTCTTGCATATACTCAAGACTGAAGGATGTGTAGTTACCTGCTTCTTCCCCACTCCTTACACACAGATATTACATTTATTATTCTCCTAATCATAAAATAAAATCCCAACTTGGTAGATTTACTAAATATCATTGCCAACAGACTTATGATTGTATGCACTACTTCCTTCTGAATTTTGGTATGGCGATTATTGAGTCCTCCAAGCACTTAAACTATTTGAGTTTTGTTTCCTTCTTAGATGTGGTACTTTTGTTTTCAGTCTCTTGTTCCCATTAGCCACTCTGCCTTTCTTCCCATGTGCAACATTATCATTATTGAAAATGGGGGAAATTTGTTTAGTCTCTGTTTCTTGAGCTACATGAGAACATCCTGCAGCTGAACTACTATTAGGACTTGAACTCTTTGCATCCCAGTCACTTAAAAGTAACAATCAGAAATACTTGAGCAGATTAGACATTCCATTTAATGGAAGATCCTAATAGATCCCGAACATGCAGCCAGAACACAAACATAAGTTTCTGTGTCCCCAAGTTTAAGTCTAAACATATCTGAAATGAAGCCATAGGATTATTTACTTCCTATCTTCAGCAACCTCAAAAAGTGGAAAGTACTTTTTTAAATTCAGTAGTACACTAACATACCTACACATTCCTTTAACAAAGTGGAATTTGGTTTCAGTTTTAAACCACACCCTGTCTGCCTTTCCCAAAAGTCTTTCTTATGGTGGATTAATTGTTACTGAGGCAACTGTGCCATCAACATCTTTGCTTAAAACAAACTTTTACTTCACAGAGCTTACCAAACCGCAAAAAAACCGTTGAAAACTTAAAAACCACAATGCATAGGAACACACTGAGTCCTCCGATTACCTAACACAACTAAATGCAGTTAACATGGCATCAGGCCAAATGTTCTGAACAACAGCCCAAGGAAAAATGAGAAAAAGTCTCCATGGTTACAATGACCCTTACTTTGCACCTGAGGGGATCTTGCTAGAAAGAGACAGGTAGAAACCTTTTAGCAGGGTCTTCAGATGCAGCAAACGATTCTTCCTGTTTTTATATGATTTATGTTAAAAAAAGAAGACAAAAACATCACTGAGCACACAGCGTCCTGAACACAGACTGTACCCTAGAAATATTTTTAGAAGACCCACCGCGATATGTTTTTACCACTTTCACTTAACAATGAACACATGATCTCAGTACATACTTCTATATGTAGTCTAAAGCTCCCAGAATAACAACTGAAGAAGACAGCTTCAATATAAAAAAGCAGCTTCAAGTTCTGAAGCCATTCTTCTTGTGATTGGTCCCAATGAACCGATGCAAATAATACAGTACCCTAGACTACCATTTGTGGGAAGGGAAACACCACTGACAAGCACTTTCCCTGTGCCACCACTAGGAAAAGCAGCAGCAGTGGCTGAGTCCTAGCATCTGCCTACTGCACACCTGCCCCACGTCTCACCTGAACTGAGTCAGTCTGGCTGCCAAAGCCTCATATCCATGAACCTGATCAACTGGCTCCCTGGACCACATCTGGCTCAGGGGCCACAGGTTATCAACCCCTGATATAGTTGGTCCAGTAAAAGATATCACAAATATACATTTCCTGGACCATCGGTCTGCAGCAACACTGCAACCCCACTGCAGTCATTTTAGAATTGAATTCTATGACTATATCCAATGTTCTTTCTTGTCCAAATAGATGTAAATAGATACTTAATGATCTACAGTTTCATAGGATACTTACCCCTCTTTTGTATTTAATTATTCTCTTGATCTTTCCCTGATTTGTTCAGGAAATCTTCCTCCTTTTGTTAAAATTAGGTCATCCACTCATTAAAAAAGCAGCAGTCATTAAAAAGTGATTTAGGCAACCAGGTACATGGATCAAGCAAAGAACCCTACACATCAAACTTTTAAAGATGCACTTACAGCAAAGAGTTCACAGAGACTCAAAGGCTCAAATATATTTGTAAAAATTAGTATTCAGTCTACTATGAAGTATAACAATGTGTGAAGACCATTACCATTCATAAACAGAAAACATTGCTACAAATAGGTCTACAGCTCTGTATCAGTATCCTGACCTCTGACAGATAAGCACATGGATTCCCAATTCTATTTCTGTATGCACTGTCATCTGAAGTAAGTTTTGTTGATAGAGGCTTTTAGTCTTCGGGGCTACCAGCATTCATGGGGAAATTTCTGTTCTAAAGAAAGTTAACTATATTTTCAAGAGTGATCCCCAAAGCATAGATTACCATTGCCTTCACTTTGACTTAAATAATTAGCCAACTAACAAGTTAATACATGAAGGATAAGAATATTGGTACTGTAATGAGGAAAATGCAGCTGCAAAATATGATGTGTCCCCTAGCCTACCAGAATGGGAAAAGTAGGCCACCTTCCTAAAATCATGCAATGACTATATAGGCCAATCTTGCTTCTAAGCATTAAAAACATTTGGAATCCTGCAATAAGTGAATATCCTTTTTGGAAAGGCTGGGAAGATGAAGTGCATAAACTGAACCAGGTATCTAGCAAAATTTGAAGCATACAGCAGTGAACTCAACTGACCTTCCCTGTCCTAGCTTAAAAAACAATTTCAACACCAGCTTGAGAGGAAGCAGCAGAGAGGCACTATGCCTAGCAAACAGATTCAAGCATAATTGTTTTTGTAGCAAAACACTCTATTTATGTCTGCTTATAAAGGAGGTTTTGGAAAGAATGCAGAAATCTTCAATATCCTATAGCATCAGAAACATGGTCACTTCTTTTTCCTTTTGTGTGAGCTTTTTATGGTTATATCAGTGAAACTTAGCTAGATCCTGATTTATTTCAAATTAAGTCAGTACCTACATATAAGCTTTCTCTAAAAGATTGCTGGAATTAAGCTGAACCACTGCTGGATCTTAGATTAGTAGACCGAATAGAGTTAAAAAAACAAGAGCTCTACTCCTCTCTCTGCTTTCAGTGCCATTCCTAATAAGTCAACACAAAACACGTTTTTCATGTAAGCCAAATAAGGTAAATTAATAAATGAATGCATGATGACCAGGGTTTCCATTTCCCATGGAAAAACAGAAAAAAATATGGATTTTTCATTTAACAGAGAAATGTGGATTTTCCACTTTTGCAAAGAGCTCTCTGCAGGCTGGCAGAGTTCCAACCTGCTAGGGATTGTGGGGGGAGCAGGAAGAGGCTGGTCAGGCAGGGGGTGCCATGTGCATGTGCGGTCTCACACACGCATGTGGCTGCCAGGGAGCTGGGAGAGCAGCTCCTGCAGGTAAGTCTGGCAGGGGTGAGGGGATTGAGGCCCCCATAGAGAGGGAGGGAGTTAGGCAGGGCTGGGGTTGGAGCTGCTGCCCAGCCAGGGTGATGTGTGGGGCTTGCATGGCTCCTCTATGAGGTAGCAGGGAGCTCATCCATGGGGAGGGGCAGCTGGCTCCCTGCCACTGCACACACTCCTGTGAGAGCATAAGCCCCCCCAGATCTGTATGCGGGGAGGGAATGCCTGCTGTGGGCGCAGGCTCCCAACCCTGCTGTCCTCTCCCCAAGGCTTCCACAGCTCAGTGGGTAGGACCAGGCACCCAGTGGGCAGGACCTGGTATGGCAGGGAACAGCAGGGCCAAGCAGGGAAACCCCTTGCCACTGCAAGCCCTGTGCTGCACTGGTGAGGTGCCCTCTGCCCACCTGGCAGCAGTGAGGGACGTAACCCTATAGTGCCATCCTTGCTGCTGCCAGGTGAGCAAGGGGTGCCTCACCAGGGCAGTACAGGACTTGCAGGGGCAAGGAGTTTCTCAGGTAGGCTCTGCTCCACCCTACCATGCTGGATCCTGCCCACAGGGCTGTGGAGGCTCAGGGAGAGGGCAACAGGGTGGGAAGCCTGAGCCCACAGTGGGCAGCCCCCCACCGCCGCCCAGGTTCCACTCCAGATGTGCTGCCCGTAGGGAATGGGGAGCCAGGCTCCATGCTCCACTCCACCACCTCCCACAGGCAGCAGCCAGGGCTCAAGCACTGCTGCAGGGGCAGAGAGCTGTGGACCCAGGTCCCTGGCTCTGTAGCGCTGGCAGCTAGGGTCCCCCACTGGCAGGGCTAAGGGTGGGGAAGCTGTAGGTGCATTGTGAGGGGCACCAGCAGGGCCAGGGAGCTGTGGGTGGGGAGTGAGAGGCACCAGTTGGGCTGGGGCAATGTGGCTTGGGGATTGAGGAGACTGGACCTGTGTCCTCATGAGCAAAAAGGGCAGGGGAGCTCTGATTTTCCATGATAAAAAAACCCAAAATCAAATATCACCATTTATAGGTACCTCATATTTATTTTTTATAGTGATTGAGGCACTGGTAGACTTCCAAATTGCTTTAAAATTGTAAATAAATCAATAAAATATTGTGTCCAATTGATACCTATATATTTAGTGGCATTTCATTTTGATCACAGATTCTGGGTTTTTAAATCAGAGAATTTGCAATTGTTTTTAAATCAGAGAGCTTGCAATTTTTAAACAGAGAAAACCAGGATCCCTGATGATGACTCGTGCATCTTTGCACGAGCACATGTTGCATTGACAGCCATAGGAATACACAGATGGTGTTGGTTTCTTTCCCTGTCTAGATGGGAACAAACTATCATTATGTCCTCACACTGTTTTAAGCTCCCCAGTTTTATAGGGAAGACCAAACTGTATTCTAAGCACTATATATAAATGTAGAAACTATATTTACATATAGTAGAATATATTATGAAAAATGGACGTTTGCATATTGCCAGCCTAGACCACAGAGCAAACGTAGTTCTTATTAGCTCAAATTGAACTGCCCTGCAGAACTTCAGTGGAACTTTACAGTACAATGTTAAACAAGGAGGAAAATCTCTTTTAGCAAAACATATGTGTATCAGAAAGATGGACTAGGCAAACCCCTGCTAGACTTAGGGTGAGGTAATAATTTATAACACAGGTAATACACCCAAATTTGACTTTGTCTTCATAATTCTGATCTGATTGCAATTCTGGAAGAAACCAGAAAAAATGCCTCCTGGAGTGCCCTGCAATATAATCATCAAAGATAAAACCTTCAGCTTCAACGACATGCAAATGAAAACATGTTTTTAAAAGGATTAACAAAGTTGTTCAAAGAGTCTCTTCAGAGTCAATCCGCCCAACTCTGCTTCCAAACAAACAATAAACTATCCACATGCAAGCAGATTTTCCTACCCATCAACCACTAAAGGGAAAAAAGATCAGAACTTTAATGAGTTTAATCTCCTTTGAGTTTGGGCTGATCAGTGTCACCAATAATATCAACAGGGTCTAAAATAACTACTTTCCATCTTCAAAGGGCCTTCCAAACATCAAACAATTAGTTCCTACAACACTCCTTGGAAGTGGGTAAGTAAGTACTGTTACCCACATTTTACAGTTGAGTGAACACAGCAGAGAGGTTAAGTGATTTACTTTAGGCTACAGATGGAGATGGGATTAGAGCACAAATAATATGAGTATAATTAGATTATGATTATGATAAAAGAATATGAGTATTATTATTAGGCTCATCTTTTCTGGGCAGACTATTAAGATCTTAACCCAGTGGAGGTCCAGGCAAGGAATACTTGAAGGAAACCTAAATTAATTACCATCATGCACACACCAGGCCAATTTCAGTCCTCTCAAAGGCAGGAAGCAACTAGGTATACTCCCTTACACCATGAATGTCATATTCTGTTGTCTTTTAAGGATGCTAAAGCTTTTACTTTAATTTGCTCCATAAGAAACAATTGAACAACACGCCTTTGCACAGTGTTATTATTATGGCACATGATACGACCCCAACTGAAACAAATGTTTTGCCTTCTCTGCATTTCCTGTTGTTTTGTTTGTTAAGCTCCCAAACAAGTAACTATAGGAAGAATTATGGTAGGCACATCTGCACATGGTATTAATCCATAGTAGTTACTGCATATTAAAAAGGAGAAGTAAATTGCCCTCAGAGAAAGGCTTGGGAGAAAATTTGCTCCTAACTGGAGCAGGTGAGATCAGAGATGTTCCTGCCCTGCTCTGCCCCCATTACAATAGCCAGCCTGTTCCTTAACACCAGATCCCTCTCCTTTTTATAAGAAACTATCCTTTCTTCACCAAACTTCTTCCCAAACATAAACAATAATTCTAGGCAGGTTTCCTGCCTTTTTTTTAATCCAGTATGTATTTTTTCTACCTCAAAGCCTATTTTATAAAACCCTAAAATATACTGGGTTTGTATATGCTTATATGAGTAGTTAAAAATGCATCTATAATAAATGGCATAGCAATTTAGGCAGATTAATAGTGTATGTATATGTATGAATATATATTGAAGAGAGAGGTAGTTAGCCGTGTTAGTCTGAAGTCAGGCAGAAGCAAGGGTAGATTTGCACAGTAGAGACTAACTGAATCATAGATGTATAGCAAGAGTCTTTGAATTAATCAGCAAATGACAAAGTAAAGCTGGGTCTCATGGAGGTTTATGCTATACATCTCTGCTTTAGTTAGTCTACAAAGTGTAATTCTACCCTGCCTTCTGGCTATATATTAAGAAACATATGTGAAGGCAGCAGTGTAGCACCTTACAAACTGAGGAGCAGTTAATTTACATAGCATGATACAGACTATTACTATTTGTGTGCGTTGTGGTCGCATCTACACAGCATAAATCAGGGATTAGCACCCACGTGTGCTAGGTGCCCTACCCACAGAATTGTGTAATCAGCATTTCATTAGCTGAAACTTTGCTTTCCTAAGATCACATTCAACTCCTTAAATGAGGTAACGCACACAATAATTAAATATAAATTATTTTTCTACTCCGGCTCTCTGGAAACATGCTTTATAACTAGTTTAACTAAATATATTATATCAGGAACAATTTTACTCTTCATTGACAGACAAAGATATTTCTTTTTAGCACACAAAATCCATGTTAATGATTCACAACCTGAGGACCATGGTTGCTTGCACTATAGTTTAAGAATATGTAGGATTTCACTTTCCAAAATGCATGTTTTTATGAAACAAATGCACACTGTGTTGGGAGGGACCTGATTTCCACAGTAATTTTCTCATCAGAAAAATATTTAGTGCAATACATAAGCTTGTAAATTGCTATGTGCTTGCACTGTCTCTGGAAGATTTGTAGCTCGCTCATTGAATTACATGCTTCTTTTATCACTTTGGAAATCATTAACTCACACACTGCAGTCCCCCTTACAACAAAAGAAGTTTTCACATGCATTTTTGGTAAGGCAAAGAAAAGCAACTATAGATACAACACATCTAGATCAGTGGTTCTCAACCTTTTTAGACTAGAGGTACCCCTCATTAGATGCAAGGCACCATTCAAAAAAATGCCAACTCCTGGTTTTTGCTTTTTTTTTTAAAGAAAATAATAGAGCAATTCATCTGTTGCAATGAACTCAGGAAGACCACAACAGGTTAGAATGTCTTCAACACTATGGATTCCTATTTGAAATGTCTATGAGTTTATCATGCGAGTTGTTTGCCCACCTAACAGTGCTAATACTGCATGGCACCCTGTGACAACCTAGAAAGGATATCAAGGCATGCAGCATGTCACAGCACCCTGGTTGAGAATCACTGATCTAGATTTATGCTGGATTCAGGGAGTCTGTACTCCAGTGCTATCCCATTTGGCCAATCTTCAAATATCCTACTTCAGTAGCGCTCAACCTTTTTTCCCCAGCTGGCTGGATTGTGCAGCTCTCAATCTGGCACCGGGCCCAGAATGGTGGGCACCATCCAGCAATGCAGAGGGGGATGCAGAGCAACCCAACTGCAACCCAGCCCCACAGGGAAAGGGGACATGGTTTGGCCCCATGAGGATAAAGCGGGTGTGGCTTACCCCCATGGAGGGAGACATGGGCCCCAATCTGGCCCTAAGGGGAAAAAGAGGACATGGCTTGGCCCCAGGACAGGGGCAAGGGGATGTATCCCAGCTCTTCAGGGAGGAAAGTGCACATAACCTGGCCTCAAGCCAGCCTGTGGCAGGGAGGGGTTGTGACTCAGCCCAGATGCAGGGGAAAGGGTGAGGCCTGGCTGCAACCAGCCATGCAGAGCTTGGAGTTTGAGAATTTGGTGAAGACAGGATGACTATATTAATGGACACTGCTCCTCTGCCACCAAATTTCCTGCCCCATTAGGGGCCCTGCATGCCAGGTGCACTGGGCTTGCAGGCCACATCTGGCCTGTGGGCCAAAGAGTGGGCACCCATGTCCTGCATAATCTGTGCATGCTATCAGAATTCAGAACCACAGTTCCAGGAACTAAGACATCTCTCAACCCCAACCAACCTTCTTATATATGTCCTAGTGCAATTTAATGTCATTCATTCAATTATTTCAAGAAACCACTTCCCACTTCTCACACTGACCCTAAACCTCCGTAGTAAACTGAAATAGTAATAGCAGCGTAAACTCACTTTAAGCCAGCAAACGGAACAATAGCAGAGGTAAAATGGGCTTCAGCTCAAGTTAGCAATACAAACACATCATAAACCCACTACCAACATACTCTAGAGCAGTGGGAGTCAATCTTTTTTGCATGCCACAAACTAGCACCATAACCTCCCCAAAAGCCACTCCAGTCTCCCTCCTTTGCCCAATTTGCTGCGCTGCTTTTCGGTCCACACTCTGTTCTCCCTGCCCAGTCTCCTGGTCTACTTTCTGCTTCCCACCCTGTACTCCCTGCCTGAACTCCACCTTTACCCTTCTGCTTCCTGCTCTACCTGCTGTTGTGCTGCCTGGCTCCTCCCTCATCTGCTTCCTACCACACAAAGAAGCTGCCCATCTGCTGCCTACCACTTGTGCCGCAGGCTAGCCAACACTGCTTTAGTCTGTAATCCCACATCTGCATTGCTGTTGTTCATGCTATCTACATTCAACCTAGTACATATATGACAATCCACACATACCTACACCCTCATTTTTCTGTGTGGACAAACCATATATCTCTAATACATCCATTATGCCTTTCCTATTAACTAGTACGCTGGCCCTCAAATTTATGTACCTAGTCTTAATATTTGTGATACCCCTAAGGTTTTTTTCAGCTTGTCTGCAAGTCTGTTGGTCATAGTTTCAGCCCCAGGAGAGGCAGCAAAACATACCGTAGATCTACCAGGTATGCAGCTGGAGTCCAGACCTGACCTTCTCTGTCTTTCCCAGAACACATCCTCCATCAAAACACATCTGTTAACATCCTAACTTCTGGCAACTCAGAGCCAGATTTTCCATAGAGCTCCAGTACTAAGGCATGTAAATGAAATGGCAACTTTTTGGTAGCTCCTGCTGAACTTTTCATTCAGTCTGGCCCACAGTCAATGCTTTCAACTTTGAACCAGGAGTAGGAGCTGCTCCAAAGGTGCCAGCCAGTGGGAAGGAAGCCTTTGTATCAGTGGTGTAGAGGGTGCACAGGGGTGCATGTGCACCCCCTGAGAGTGCTGGTGCATCCCGACAGCCAGCGTTCCCCACTTAGGCAGAGGCGAGGGGGACGCAGTGCTCCCCTAAGCACGCTGGTGAGGGGGGTGGGGGCTCCAGGAAAAGTGCCCCTGGCACTTCATGTGATCAGCCATTGGGGGGGACCCCCCTAGTTGCCGACTGGATGCTGGGGGGGGAAGGGCAAGTGCCCTTCTCAACTCAAGAGGCACCAGTCGCCCATGCTTTGTATTTAGAGGTTTTAATCACACAGCAGCACTGGCGCTGAAAATGCGAACACCGATCACAGATGCTGCTTTTCCTTTCCTTCCCTTGCCGTCTGCCTGCCTGTGCCTCTCAGCCCACGAGCCGCTCAGCCATCATCCCACCCGTGCCGCCACAGAGTCCCGAGCGCTGGCCGTCTCCACGGCCGACAAGCACGGGATCTCGCGCAGGAGAGACCCCCCGGCCCGGCCCGGCCCATCCGGGCTCAATTCAATCGTGCACCCTTCACTTTTTCCAACGGGTTTCCATCCCCGTGCAGGGCACGGCCCCACCTAGCGCGGGGCGGCGGGACAGAGCCGGGCCGGCCCCGCGGGGAGGAGCCAGGCGGGCCGAGCGCTGCGGAGGCGATAAGAGCCGGGGCTGCGCGGGGCGTGCTCCGCAGGACGCTGGGGCGGCGGCATGGAGCTGGACGGGCTGGACGGGGTGAGCGTGGCGCGGGGCAAGGGGCCACGTGCGGGCAGCGGTAGGCGGGCGGGCTGCAGCCCCGGCAGGGAGGCGCAGGCAGGACAGGACCGGACCCCGGCTGCCGGCGGGGAGAAGAGGGCGCGGGTGCCAACGGGGCTCTGCCCGGCCCCGGCAGATGCTGCCCGGAGGTGAACCCCACCCCCTCGCCCAAAACATGCATGCAGGCGCTTCCCGGAGCAGGGGCTGCACGTGGCCGGAGTCCGGGGGCGAGGCGGGAGTTTCACGAGTCCGGAGCGTTGGTGGTTTCCCGCCGCGCTGCTTTCGCTACCCGTTTGCACGGGACGCTTCTGCCCGACTCCCCCGGGCTCCTCTGCTGCTAAGCAGGGATCCCCTCCTCCTCCTGCCTGGGATTCCCCTCCTCCCTGCCGGGCTCCCGGCATTGCAGATGCAGCCCGCAGCGGGCACAAGCGGGTTTCTCCCCATACTTCTGCACCTAATGAGCGAGGGAAGCCCCTCCCTGCCTTGACTGGCATCCCTGGGAAAGTGGCAGGAGATGGCCTAGGCTGACACATCTCAGTGGGACAGGCAGCAGACTTAACTCTCGCTAGAACAGTGGCATGCAAGGGGTGAAAACGTAGAACAGATGCTGCTTTGGGGCGTGCCAGGAAGCTGCAAGCGGGGGTAATGTTTGGGAACCTCTGGATTTCATAGATTTCATAGAGGTTAGGGCTGGAAGGGACCTCAGAAGATCATTGAGTCCAGCCCCCTGCTCCAGAGGCAGGAAGTTAGCTAGGGTCAAAAGATTCCAGCAAGATAAAACTGGGACCTACTGGACTTGGGCGATCCAGTAGGTCTCTCCTGTTTCTCATAGGGGAGGGCCCACTGTCAGCACTGAACTGTAGAGCAGAGGTTCTCAGACTGTGGTCTGTGGACCACCACTGGTCTGCGAGCTCCGTTCAGGTGGTCTGCACAAAGGTTGTGGGACGATTGAGAATATCTGTGCTTGTGAGGTATTAAAATGGGAGTTGTGTGCTTTGATTTGTAAGACAAAAACAAGTTTTAAGTGGTCCGCCAGACCCTCAGCAACTTTTTCTGTGGAAAAAAAAAAGTTTGAGAACCACTGCTCTATAGAATGACATGGCGGGGAAATGCAGTTATCCTTCATCACCATGGCTGTTTCCCAGGCACTTAATTCATTCTTCTATCCCCCTAGGGGTCAAAGCTTTACTTGGCTTCTCTGTATTGTGAAGTGTCTTGGATGAGCTGGAGCTAACAGCTGTTCTTTTTTTACTCTTATTATTGCAGTGGTCTTCTGGGGTCTCCTTTGAATTCCCTGATAATGGCACCGATGAGGTTGGGTCAGGTGAATTTGACCTTAAAGAGCCATGCTATTGGCAAGAAAATGCTGATTTCAACCGGATCTTTTTGCCAACTATCTACTCCATCATCTTCCTGACCGGAATCATTGGCAATGGATTGGTTATCGTTGTCATGGGCTACCAGAAGAAACTGAGAAGCATGACCGACAAGTACAGGTTGCACCTGTCAGTGGCCGACCTCCTGTTTGTCATCACATTGCCATTCTGGTCTGTGGATGCAGCCATAGGCTGGTACTTCGGGAAGTTCCTTTGCAAGGCCATACATGTCATTTACACAGTCAACCTCTACAGCAGTGTCCTGATTTTGGCCTTTATAAGCTTAGATCGTTACCTGGCTATAGTCCATGCTACCAATAGCCAAAGACCAAGAAAGCTGCTAGCTGAAAAAATAGTATATATAGGTGTGTGGCTTCCAGCTCTGCTTTTGACGGTGCCTGATCTAATCTTTGCCAAAACTAGTGAAGTAGGAGAAAAGTACCTTTGTGACCGCATATACCCTCATGACACCTGGCTGATTTCTTTCAGATTTCAACATATCTTGGTAGGACTTGTTCTGCCTGGTCTAATAATCCTGATTTGCTACTGTATTATCATTTCTAAGCTGTCACACTCAAAAGGTCACCAAAAGCGCAAAGCATTGAAAACTACTGTCATTCTCATCCTTGCTTTCTTTGCTTGCTGGCTCCCTTACTACATTGGCATCAGCATTGACACCTTCATCTTGCTAGGGGTCTTCAGACCACGGTGCAGTTTTGAGACAATGGTGACCAAATGGATCTCCATTACAGAAGCCCTAGCATTTTTCCACTGTTGCTTGAATCCAATTCTTTATGCCTTCCTGGGTGCCAAATTCAAAACATCGGCGCAAAATGCTTTGACATCAGTTAGCAGAGGATCGAGCCTAAAAATCCTTTCAAAAGGCAAACGTGCAGGACATTCTTCTGTTTCTACAGAATCAGAGTCTTCAAGTTTCCATTCCAGCTAACACTGTCTCATTGCCAACATTTTACAGTAAAGAACAATTTTTTTTTTTTAAAGAAGTTACACAAGATTTCTCAAAAAACAAGACTGACTATAATGTACAGATTTATAAACAGCTGGAGTTTTATATTGTTTCTTTTAGCTTATGTGAATTTAATTGACTTATTTATATAAACGCTTCCATATTGATGACAAAGTGTCTAGGCAGGACCTGTGGACAAGTGGTTAGTTCACAAAGTTTCAGTGCTTTTTCTGGTTGTATAGGTATGTGAACTAAACACTTCTAGGAGTGTAGTGAGTGACTGTTTAAAATGTATAAAAATGTTTGATTGTTTGTATGTACATATTTTTGAGTTTTGCTGTTTAAAAATTCCTAAACTTGTGACTGATGTTCCGGAATGTTTCCCTTTACTGTAAGTTGTTTGGTTTACAATAGTTTTAATTCTGCTGTAGACAGTGGCACTTATAACCAAAGCCTTCTTTGTCATATGCTAGATATTTTTTTCAGTTCTCAATATTGGTTTGGTTTGCACAACTCTGTTGTGTAAGGTTGTTAATAAAAACATATGATACAAACAGAATTTGAGTGATACTTTCATTTAACCTTTAATTCAATTTACTTTTTATCTTATTACTGTGCTACTTTGATTTTGCAGTTACTTAATGCCAGGGTAACATATCTTTGAAACGAACATAGTTTGCCTGATATGCCTAGAGGAAAATACAAGGTTTCACATGGATTGTTTGTCTATTGATGAGACAGACAATCTCAGAAATAGACACTTGTGCTGCCCATGGCATTTAATCTGTCTGGATTTATTTGTCATATCACTTGTTATTTCCATGAGAAGAAAAGCCCACTGCAGTCAACATTCTCTTTGACAGTTCAACCCCACTTCAGTTCAACTTTTTTTGGCTACTAGAACCCAAGTTCTCTTTATGATAACTTTATGCACCAAAAAAATCTATTAAATACATGCCAGATTTTGCCAGCCTCTTAGGATCTGAGGAGGATTACAGAAGGTCACTTCAGTCAAGAGAACACCTAAAACGTTCAAACTGAACATGGTAAGTTTTTTTGTAAAGAGTGCAGCAAATTGGATTACCAGTTTAACTATACTGGAAGGAAATGTAATGTTGCATATAATTATATACAGTCCACATTAAATACCTACTTTATATAACATTTACCTTGAAAAAATGAAATGTTTATTAGTACAATTTGAATGTAATCTAATACAAACTCTACTAAACCTTTAGGTTTTCCTGATTTAATTCCCATCTCTTTCCAAGTGTTCATCCTCTGTAAGTACAATATAGTTGCACTATAATACATAAACAACATGGGGTTGTCACTGGCATCTGTAGTGATAGATTAAGCCCACAGTATACATCATACACCAGAGAATACATGGAAATAGTCATCAGTCCAGGCAATAATTTCAACACGTGCTTAACTGAATAAACCCACTGAAATTATCTGCTTTACTGGTCAGGGCCAGGTTCCCACCTTCCATTCCTTAAAATAAAGATATAGGATACTTGAACAAGGACAATCCTTCCAAGATAAGGGCAGACATGTTTTATCCATTCATAAAGTTAAAAAAAAAACCTCTTGTCATGCTTATAAGGTCAAATGCTTCACTTTACTACTAGTAAGCTGTAGTGTCAAAACTGTTAGTTTCATATGCCAAAAATAAGTCACAGTAAGTAAGAATCAAGATCTTTACTAGAAAGGCATTTTATTGTGAGTAAAAACAAAGATGGCAAGCTGTTCCCTTTGTGAAACAGCCTTTTTTTCTGTCCTTGCTACAGAACTGTCTTCTTTACACACTGGTGGATCCAGATATGATGTTGATGATTAAAATCCACAGTCCACTCTCCAACACAGTAAAACAGCTTCCTTGTTACTGAATTAAAGTATAAACCAAGATATAGACAGTAATGTGGCTCTGTGCAGAATTTAATTACAAATAATTGCTAAAAGCCTAATTACACACACAAACACATATATAACTTCATAAAAACATTCTAAACAGAGTTTCAAGGCTTGTAAGCAGGCAGGGTTAGAAAAAAAATATTAGACTACCAGCCTGATACACTAGAAACTCAGGTAACCATTGTTATAATCATTTCTTTATGCTGGATACAATTGTGTGTTACAATACTGAATTCAAAAGTAATAAACAGTTGTCCAATCAAGAATAAAACTGTCAGAAAACGTGTACGTGAGAGCAGTATACAGCCCAATATGAGTCCAATTGTTCTGTATTTGTATTCCCTTATCAACTAACTGCTTTTGAAATTTGCACGAATAAGAGATCTTTGAGTGTTTTTCAGTTTATTTCTCACCTGAAGTCACGTAACGCTTTGTGACATGAGTTAGGGAATTAGTAACAAGGCATGTCTACATGTTCATTTTAATGGACAGTAGCCTATTTTACCACACTTTAAAGCGTCATATAAAACACCATGCAATTATACTAATGCACCATAAAATAGGCTACTGCACATTAAGCATCACTTCAAAAATGTACACTTTTGGAACTGTGCATTAAGGTAGCTTAATGCGTATTTATTTGGTACCTCACACTGGAGGTACTAAATTTAATGCGCATTAGGAAATGAGCATTAAGGCACATGTAGACATGCCCACAGAAACAAATTCTTACACAGCAAGATAACATTTTCATCCAATTATCTTGTAAAAAAAGAAAAGGGAAGAGAAATGAGAAACACAATTTTGACTCCTTTATTAGTATCCCTATCCAATGTTTCAAACTGATTCAGTCCCACTTGAAAAGATGTGCAAGTTATCAACCCACTCCTGTTTAGCTGTTTGCAGCTATCTTAGAATTAATTTAGGTCATTCTCATTATACTTTGCAGCCACTTGTTCTTTACTCTGGGCAAAAAATTGCTGGAACAGAACATGTAAGAAAGGATAGATCCTGTTCTCAGTGAAGACAACTGAAAAGAGACCTTGAAAAACAAGCAACAGGAAGCGTTTATGGGCAAAAAAAGTTAGTGAATTAACACATCAGGGACCAAATCCTACAACTGGTAAGAATCAACCTTACATTTGTTAAAGAAACTCCCACTGACCTAAGTGACTACTGTTTGTGGGAGGAAATGATGGGATCATGTTGTTAGTGTTTAATGAGTGGAGAGCGATGGGTAGCTCAGGCTCATGAAAGCTGATACTATATCTCTCTGATTTAGATTATAAAAGAGAATATCTAGCCTGCCATCTTAGCATTTACTGACAGTTGTAAGATTTTTGGAAATTTAGCTGCAGAAAAGAGAAGAAAAATGCAATACAGGTGTTTTAATAATACACAAGTGTTACTACTGAACTGGAGATATTTGAAAATGAAATGCAGATCCACCAAATAGAGGAAATGGAGCCAATTCTATTATTTTGTATCTCTGTTTATAAAGTGGGTAAACTGCACTAACAAAGGAGTCGCTCAGGGCATACAATATCGGAAACAGGAGTAGAATTTGTCTTTAAATTGTATTTTTGGTAAGCAGAACAAAAGGGTTTGATATACAATGACGCAAATGCAATCAGAAGTCAACTGATGCAGCCCAATGCAGAATTCAGTGTATAATTCCACTGAAGTCAATGGATTCATCCCCGCAAAACTGGTGTCAGAAGTTCATAGGTTTGTTAACATGACAGAGTTTAAAACATAAGTAGATATCCATGAAGGCACATGAATGCAAAAGTGTGCAGATGGGAACAGACTAACACCCAATTCCTTGGTTGTCGCAGTTTGCAAATTTTGATCCTCAGATCCAAGACTCTCGGGACTCCAAAGGGAACAGAAATAGCTGAACAGAGCGATTAGCTTTCCCCACCTCCCTGTACATGTACCTCAGTTATGGTGGCACAACAGATGTTTTGCTCTTTCTCACTGTATTCTGAGGGGTTTCAGGGAGTGCACAAAGATATGCTAGGGTTGTCTCTGGAATTACTAACTCTCCACAGGTCTGGGTTAGTCTTTCATCTAAGGACCCGAACGCATGATGAAATCATGAGCTAATCCCCACAGACCTCCTGTGTGGTAGTTAAGTTTTATATTGTATTCAGATTGGTAAACCAGAACACGAAGAAGTTTCCAGCCTGATTTTCAGGAGTAAAAACCCCCACTCGCACTGACTTAATCCTTCAGCTCTTCTGCAAAATCGGTCCCTAAGCAACTTGACATGGACATTAAACTGAGCCAACAGCACAGCCTAGACTAAAATCCCAGCACCTAGCTACTGCACCATTATAAATGCTGTAGACACTCTCTATTGCCACAATTATGCCATACAGAACAATTCAGAATAGCAGCCTTAAAGATATGTACTTCATTTTCCTTTCTCCAGCTGCTCATTCTGGGACTGCGGTCTCCATCGATATGGCATATCAATGGAGATGGACCTACTAATCCATTATATTTTATGTTGTCTATTTTGTGCATGCTCCCAGTGTGATGGTATGGACCATAAAACTGACAACTATGATGAACCTGAGGGGTTCCTAGGTCATACACAAACATTACAGGATGAAGACCACAGGTAAAGTAGTGCCCTTGTTACTTTTTGCTAGCCCAATCATGAAAGGTTTTGAGAGAGCCTTGGAAAGCTTCAACTTCCAAGCATATGCATAAATCAATACAAAAATCACCAGGAAAATAAAATTATAGAAAAGCTTGCAGCCATTCAGCATGGTTTATCTTGTAAGGCTGGAGCTCGAGGTGGACAATGTACAAAATGGCCAGCTCTAAATGTCTGGTTGAAAAGGCCATTTTTATATTGTTTGGGAAAGGAAACATAATGAGGAAGTACTTCCTTGATGCAGACATGGCCTGAAAGTCCCCTAACAATGGCGTATTCTCACATAATGCAAAGTGTTGAAGCTTGGGAAATGCTTAAGCTGATAGGACCCAATTAGTTTTGGCCCAGAGGATGCCACTCCCTCACTTACTGCATGAAACTTTCAAAACATTAAGTTATTTCTTTTTGAAGCCATCAGTTGCCAGTCTGTAGATGCAAAGAAGAGGTCTCAGGTCATTTCTTAAAATGAGGTTCTAACATTAAGTATTTTAGAAAATCTGTATTACACAAAATGTATTATCATTCTTTAATATTTTTCTCCAAAAATGTACATTTTCTTTCATACGTCTGTGTTTTTAAAAATCATTGTTATGCTCACCAAACAACAGTAAACAAAACCCTCTAACCCGTTGGGTACGAACACAGTGACATAGCAGGGGGCCAAAATCAAGACAAATCCAATCTGAATGGAAGA
Organism: Caiman crocodilus; assembly: GCA_030014935.1. Taxonomy (NCBI): domain Eukaryota; kingdom Metazoa; phylum Chordata; order Crocodylia; family Alligatoridae; genus Caiman; species Caiman crocodilus. The sequence continues at coordinate 16,087,491 of JAGPOW010003685.1, forward strand.
CGGTTCTTGTGCAAATCACGGGATGTACTTTTCCATGCAGATACAAAGGGTGAAATCTTGGATCCAGAGAAGTCATCAATATTCTGTTGCTTTCACTGGGGCCAGGACTTCAACTAAAGTTTGTTGCAGGCATAAGAAAGGGGTTTCCATGCTGCTGGGCACATCGAATTTCTCAAGGGTAGGTGAGGCTCTTGTGATTGAATTGCTCTTTGAATTCCATGAACACGGTAACTGCAGGATAAGCCGGTAATGAAGACATAGTCCTACAGTCCTGTGCAAATCCAACTGAAACCAATGGAAATCTTTCCACAGATTTCAACAGCAGTCATATTGGGCTCACAGGAAATAGAACATTTTAATAAGGACCATGTGAAATTGTTCTGCTAAAATAAAACATATGAGAAGCATATAAACAATGTGTTTTGGGGCAAAATGTTTTGTCTTGCTGATTACAGCCCTAAATGTAAAATAGCTTTCACAAACTTGAAAGCAGTTAGCCTTGTTGGCATTGATATATTTTAAAGTAACCCACCAATATTTTAAAATCTTCATCATTGGAAATGCACAGCAGAACAGTTTCTCAAACAAAGATGGTAAACTCCATAAAAATATTTTTTCATTAAGAATTACACTGCCCAGTAATTGTTTCCTATTGATCATCTCCCCTCCAGTTTCTACCCTCTTTTTTAAAAGGTGAAAGAACATTCTGTTCTTTCTCGTTTTGCTTTTTTAATATATCTTGATAGATTTTTTAAGTGTCTCTCTAAAACTATATGCAACATGGAACCTGGATGGCTAACAAAAAGTAAGCAGGCACTTTACAAAAAACAAATCCCTGGCCTGCCTGCAGGAGCCACTTAGCCATTTCTGCATCTCCTCCTTTCAACATCTGTGTTTTCCCTCTGGACAGGAGATAAATTCCTTTCATATCACACAGACTTCTTCAATTCCCTATTGAATTGTTGGTTTTTATTCTCACGTTTCTTATGGTGCAATGGTGCAAACACAAGCCAGGCTTGTTTACTTCTTATGGACTTATTCAGCACTCTTTAATCAGGCAGATCTCCCCTGACCTCCTTGAGGGGTCTGAGCAAGGAGTGCTGAAGAGGTCTCTTACCTGTTTGTCAGGTCATCAGTGATGTCAACACAGGATGGAGGATGGGGTTTGTTCTCCTTGCTAGCTAGCTCTGCTAGGCTACAATAATGCCAGAAAGCAACAGTTGTCATCACTAGGTTATAATAATGCCAGAAAGCAACAGTTGTCATCACCAGTGGCATTTCTAAGATATCGCCCTTCCCAAAGGTACAGGTCGCTGAATAGCAGTCAAAATAAAACAACTAATATGCAACATGTAAACATGCAAAATGCAAAAAATATCCTTTTAATTCCCTCTCCCTCTCAGTTCAGCTTTCCCTGGCTGCTCCCTTGGCAGTCTTTTCCCACAGTTGTTTTGCATCCCAGTTCTAATACTGACCTTAAGCTATCATTGTCCATCTCTTGGGATGCCAAGTGATTTTCAGTTAGTTCCCACTTTAAAACACATTTCTTTTGCCAGGTTTGTCAACATTAATCCAATGAATAAAGAAGTGCTGTTAGTTTTAAGAACATTGGGCCAAACTGTGCTCCCAGTTCCTCTGGAGCAACTCAGCTACCAAATACAAAGGAAACTGAAAACATATAGAGAGACAGACAGACAGATACAGATTTTTATATCAAGTTATATTTATATCTCCTATCTGTTGTTTATTATGGGCCTGATATACAGTATCTGGTTAGATTTTAATCTCTTTGTGACTGAAATCATGTCTCATTTGGTTTTGTACAAACATCAACAACCTTGATGGAATACAATAAATAAACTGACAAGAATTTTGACACCAATGAAAGAGAAGAAGAAAGGATTATTGTACAAATAAATGGCCAACAGCAGATAAACAAAAACAGAAGGGCACAAGGGAGCTTTAAAATGTCATGGAGGGATCAATTGAGGTGGATGACAACAAGGAACAAAGTCCCACTTCCCCCACAACAGAAGCATGATTGCCTGATGACTGCGTATAACTGCAGTTGTAGAAATAATGGGTTGTGTCAGAAGACAGAAGTTAAGCAGAAAGTCCAAGGAGAACATCTTGAACAACCGTGTCTTTGTAGACAAGGAGATTGCATCAGAGTGATGCATTTAAACTGCTGAATGAGAATCTGACGGGAGGTTTTCTTTTTCTGCTTATAATGTCAACTTTACAATCCCCACAGAGTAAACTTAAATACTTGTTGTGTCCGCTACAAATCCGCATGCTATTATAACCTGAGCTTTCTGAGCATCACACTTATTTCCTAAAAGCTAAATAGAAACCCATTTACCTTGTGCTTAATACCACTTTACCATTAAAAGGGCTTCACTATTTAAACACTGCTTTAACAATGTCAGTAACATTCTCTTCCCAGTTTTTAACTGATTCGAATAACAAAGGAGAAATGGTTTTACACTTCAGAAACCAGACTAGAGAAAAAAAGGGTTTTCAATCTCAATTTGAATCCTAACTTTGGATATATATAAATATACCATATTTCCTCAAATGTAAGACAATTTTTCCCCCCTAACAAGCATGGGGAAGAAAAGCTCCATGTCTTATATTTGCAAACAAGGAAACCTCATTAAATACAGTGTCTATCAATAAACTCCTGCCAAAAGCAGCATGTGCTCAGTAATTGAAACCAACTATGCAGTTGATTAATTCAACCGACACTGTGCATGATTATAAAACACACAGCCCATCTTGAACAAAATATATGCCAATGTCCATTGCACTCAGTCCCCCTCAGTGCCAACTTGAAATTTTCAAGTCATGGTAAGCAACTGCACTACAAGAATCTACACAAGACACTTTACTGTGCATGAGACTAATGCAATGCATAGTCAAACTTCACCATCTACACATGTGCCGCAATTACTGTGCGGTAAATCAGGCTACTGCGTGGTTTGCTAGTACTTATAGGTACCTGTACTAGATTAACCATGCATTAGCTACTGTGCAGTAGTGTATGTGTCGACAGGTGACCAGGAACAAATTGCTCCCAGTCAGCCCAGGCAACAAGGGGCGAGGAAACTGTCACATCTTCTGAGCATCTGCCTCCCAGCTCTGTGCCCCAATTGGCAGGTGCAGGAGCTAGAAAGCAGCTAGAAACCCCAGTTTCTCAGCCCCTGTCCCATGCAGACCGGGGTGTGGGGCTGGGAGGTAGTTTCCCTAGAGACAGGACAGCTCCCCTATCCCCGAGAACCCAGGCCTGGCCCTGGTGCCCCCAGCCAGACTAGGCTGGTGTAGAGGGACAGAACAGGAAAGGAGTAGCATTGAACTATTCCTGTGGGTAGTAAATTTGCTCCCGACAGGTGTACATGTACAGTACTTTCCCAGGGAAAACTTAGTGCACCTTATTTTACTGCACAGTAACCCTAAGGCACATGAACAGCACTTGTAGGCATGCCTACTGAATACATTTTGACTTCCTCTTCATCCCCACAGCTGTACTGTGCCTTTCTTTCCCATTTCCAATTATTCCTGTTTCTTCACCAGCCTTAAATGTCTGGCAGACATACCAAATGGGGCCCCAACAATTCACCCATAATCTCTCTGTTGCCCCCTCTCTCAACCTGCCACATATGATTTATATGGCTGCATTCTCCATAAGGTAAATCTGAACTAGATTGCCTCATCTGTATATAAATTTTGGACAGTCCCAGGACTCATGACAAGAACACCTGGTTCCAGTCTTGAATGATGGCTAATTAGCACATGGCTCCTATGATGGGGGCTGGGGGGATCTGGAGTATCCACACATACTAAGTAGTGCTGAACTATGGGGTCATGAAGGCTGAAAATGCTGTTGGGTCTGCTGGGTCCTAGCCCAATGAGATGCCTGGTGAATCATGAGCCCTTTGGTTTTGAACTACTATCCTGCATAGTTTGTACTATATGTAAGTATAATCATTTTGCTGGATACTACTCAGCAGCACAAGGGCTGGGTTCACATTTTGAGGAACCTCATAAATTTCTACCCATGGCTTGAGCCCCCACCCAGAAATCTTGGAACACTAAATTAATTACTAGGGTGTCTTGCATAAACAAAAAACCCATCCTTAAAATCAGTGCAACTGAAAAACAGATTTAATACAGAAAACAGGAAAAAAACACAAAATGCAATGTGAAATACTACTAACTACACAACATGGCCTATAGGTTGCACTGCACCAAGGGGAAGCTGCTCGAGAGTACGGGTACTTCAGCAGTACAAAGAGGCCCTTGGTGCTCTTGGAGGGATACTGGTGTGACAATCTTTGCTCCCTTGAAAAGGCTGTACATGTGTGTGGGGAGTGACTGTGGATCCAGACAGTATGCATGCATCCCACACTTCTGAGCTAGACTATATGGCCTACTGAAATGAAAACTGCAGGAAAACTCCAAAGAAACCAGGTTGATTAATGGTTACAGCTGGTCCCCAATTGGCCAGATTAGAAACATCCAGGTTCCAACCCTGTTTAAGCTGCCAGGCCTAAGGACCCCATGCTCTTTCCCCAGTATTAATCCCTTAAAGCTTCAAAAAGGAAAAAGGGGAAGAAAAGAAGGAGAGAGGAGTTCCCAGACACTGGGACAATTCTCCCTCTCCCCCGTCTACCTGAGCTTCCCTTTTTTGCAACCTGCACTGCTTCTCCCTTGGAGGAAACTTTATTCTTCAGCAGCTGCTAGCAGCTTCAGCTTCTCCTCCCCCAAACCACTCTAGCTCCCCTTATATCCCTTTGCATGGCATCACCCTGGCCTTGTCCAGTCAGGGAGCACCACATGCCAGTTCTTCTCCCAACCAATCAGTCTGAGAAATCCTCTGCTTCCACTGACCAATGAGGCAGGAAGGTTTTACATGTGTTCCCCAGATACGTATGTTTCCCAGAACCCCAGCTTGCCATGTGCTGAGCACATGGCTAAAATACAGGGGCCATCTTGCTCGAACTAGCAGTAGTTTCAAAAATGGTAAAATGTATCAATTCTGGATGAACTAATTCAATGGGACCCATAGTAATTTGCCTATATGTTTATTTCAAGGTCAGTGTTTTCAAATTTGCTCCTCACTTCCATCTGCTCAGGGAGAGCAAGGTCAGACAGTAAGAGAGGGGGCCAAGGGGCTGCAGGTTGAAAAAGCTGAGGGGCCAGAGAGTAAAGAGGCCACCCAGATCCATTCCCTACCCTTCACTCCTCGCCAGTTCTATTTTCCCTGCTATGGCAGTGGGAGGAGAACAGAGTCAAGGAAAACCTCCAATACTTAGATTCTATACCTGGAAAATTATAACAAATTTATAAATTCTCCATGCATAGAATCTAATTACTGGGATGTCATCTTATATTTGAGTAAATATGGCAGCTGTCCTGATCTTTTAAATATCTGAAATGAATTTATGTAAGCTACCAAAACTCTATACTCTTAATACTCTAAAAAGGTAAAAGAGCCAGGATACCCAGGAGTAGGGTTACCACATATCCCAGTTTTCCTGAACATGTCCTCTTTTTTGTACCCCTGCGCTGCATCTGGATGGGTTTTTAAACTAAGATCAAATGTCCAGGTTTTTTGCTCTTCCTCTGCTCTCCCAGGCTGGCTGCTTGGGTCTATGTGGGACTGGGAGCAGCAGGCAAAGTGATTGGCTGTTGGGAGTCATGTGTTCCCTGAGCAGATCCTGGCAAGCCAGGCAGAGAGACACTGTGTGCATGCATACATGTGTGTATGTGAGAAAGAGAGAGAAAGAGAGTGGGTACACATGCAATGTGGGACCTGCTTGGGCAGCAGGACTGGGGCAGGGGGGCAGGGGTCTGCTGGTCAGGAGTGAGGGGTACCAGCAGAACTGGGGGGGCAGGAGGCTTTGGCTTGGGAGGGGCACCAGCAGGACTGGGGCAGGGGGAGGGGGAGGTAAAGGGAAGGGGGGGCAAGGGATCAGGATCTGCGGGTCAGGAATGAAGGGCACCAGCAGAGCTGGGGGGCAGAGGTTGCAGGTCAGGAATGAGGGTCACCACAGAGCTGGCAGGGCAGGGGGCTTTGGGTTGGGAGTGAGGGGGGACTGGCAGGGCTGGGTGGGCAGGGGCTTATGAATGAGGGGCAGAGGCAGGGCATGTGCATGTCACTGCACCCCCACAATCATATGCTCCTCCTGCCTCTCCTCCTCCCTTTTCCCCTCCCAAGTGTCCTCTTTTTTTGACGCTGGAAATATGGTAACCCTACCCAGGAGGAATTGTGGCCAGAGTTAAGAAAGCACGCCTTTGCACAGCACTCTTAGCAACTGTGCGGAGGGATTTGTGAAGTCATGAACAATCCTCTCCAATGCCTATATAAAGGCAGTGACAGGTGAAAGATGCAGGTTCCTCTTACCTTCTCTGTGGCTTTCAGGAATCACTCTGAGCCCAAAATACTTGAAAGAGAATCTATTCACTGCAGGTGCATCTGAGAATGGGGATTTCACACCTCCTCCCCAAACTTCCTAATGCTAAGCTACCTGAGGGTACAATTCTAATAGTTTGAAATACTACACTCCCTATCCCTTGAATGGTTATGCAGGAACCATTCAAAATCTGGCTTTTGATGACATTCACAAACTGCTGATCCAATCTGTCCTCTTGTTGCAGTTTCCTTGTAACTGTTATCTAACAACAGAAAAAGAAACAGGTAATTTCTGCATCCAGCCTTTCACTTATCTAAATCTCTTCTGGAGCTCTGTTTTAACAAGAAAAGGGCACAGTTATGGATCCATCCTTCCCATCAAAGTGTGCAACCACCATCCTTTAGCATTTACAAGAAAACCAAGGTAGGCAGGCTATCTTCTCTAGTATTGTATTAGGTTTTCACTACATTGAAGTTAGTCAGTGAAGACAGGATTTTATGTACAGCCAGCTACTTGTCCAGCAGGTGACAAGCAATTATATTTCACTTTTCCAGACACAGGCTTCAGTTGTATTTGCTAAGAAATAAAACAAAATCACAGGTCAATATTAAGTGAAAAGTTTATAAGCTTTAATGTACAAGGCCTGCTTAATACAATAACATATTTCTGGACCTGATGCTGCTGAAAACTACTTTGCTTCCTAAAAATATTTCACCCAGGGATGTCATTTGCCCCGCAAAGTTAGGACAGCATATTATCTAGCATTTTCACCCTGTATTGCATAGGTACAAAGACTATGCAAGGAGCAAATCAGTCAAAAATCAGGCTTATCATCACCCATATTGTCTACAACCACCTGAAAAAGTTTCTGTTTTGAAAAAAAAATCTTTCTATTCAGGCTACTATGAACAGGAAGTAAAAGGTGCAGGGCCATATTTGCAAGGGTGATTCAGTGTCAGTGTTGTGATGTCATTCTGCTACAGAATGGAATTGACAACCCCAAGTTAGGCACTTCCACTCCCTGTAAAAAGCATATGGAGGGTTAGGGCAACCTTATTACAGCACTGGGTTTATACTCTCCCAGGAATGCTTATTGGCTCATGATTAGTACTGAGACAAGGCAGCTGTTTTACAGCTGGGAACTATTTGGGAATGATCAGGTGTGACATACTTTACTGTTGCACTCTACAGTGCAGTCTTTTGATGGTGTAGCCATGCCCTTAGATGCCTAACAATGAGATTTTTAAAAAACAGCCTAAGGAAGGGAAGGAAATTTTAAGGAAATGTGTTAGCCATAAGCCATATCCGTAAAAGAAGGTGCCTAATTTTGACTGATGATGACATTTATCTCCATTTAGAATTCAACCCCATGAACACTCTCCTGGAGTCACATACCTAAAACAGCTCAAACCTGTCTCGCAAATGAGTAGAGAGGTACTTAGTAGAGCTGTGCGACGCTTCAGTCCCTAATTCAATTTGGCAGAGATTTAGCCCGATTCGGTGGCCAAATCTCTGAGTCCAAACTGAATCAGAGGACCCTATAATCTCTTTGAATCAAATCTGAACCCTCCGAATCAATTCAGAGAGGTTCGGAAAGGTTCTTTAAAGTTGTGACTTTAACGAAACGAACATGACTTTAACGAAAAAACTTTAAATGTTTTTCTCTACACACCTCTAGGCACTAGGCAGCTCATGAATGCTGCAATGCTGGGGTGGATGGGGCATCCCACAGAAGTGCAGGGGAGGACCCCCAGCATGCCCAGCAGCAGACCTGGAAGTGGTGACTAGTGTCTCCTGGGTCAGAGGGGGGGGCACCTGGGGTCCCCCTGTGGCCAATTACCAAGCCGGAGTGGGGGGCAGGGGGAGGATCATGTGCTCCCTGGTAGACCCAGAAGTGGACCGGAAGTAGTTCCGATCCACTTCTGGGTTCACTGTCAAATACATGAGGGCTCCCCACACTCCTGTGGGATATCACTGTCCCTGATTTGGGCTGAATCCGGATCAAATAGAGCCTGCTTCTTACACCCCTAGTAGTTAGTTGTATGGAAGTCAGGCAGAAGGCAAAGCAGGGTACCTCCTTAGAGATTACCTGGTGCAGAGAGGCATTAGCTTTCATAAATGACAATCTACTTGTTCAGATGCTATGAACTGTTTGTAACATCTGATGACACAGGATGTTACCTAAGAAAGCTTATGCTAGTTCCTCTCCAAGATGCCGTCCTGCCCAGCCTTCTGTTTTTCTCACAAAGCAGCAAAAAAGATATTAGGCCCCCTTTCCATCCTACTAGAACAGAGGTAGACCACTAACACAGCATGAGAGGGAAACATGAATTCAATACCCTTCTTCACCTGGTTGAATCTGAACCAAGTCTTGTCTCTCCCAGAAGAGTGCCTAATGTCTGAGTACTGGGCACCTAGAATGGGGCATTCTCAACCTCTCCTGTAGAAACGGTTCCATATTTCCTCAATACTTACATATTCATTGGAGCAGTGACTAACACTTGACACTTACACACAGAATCATAGAAAATTAGGGTTGGAAGGGACTTCAGGAGGTCATCTAATACAAGCCCCTACTCAAAGCAGGACCATCCCCAACTAGGTCTAGCCAGGCTTTAAAAACCCTTAAGGATGGAGATGCCACAACCCCTCTGAGTAGCCTGTTCCAGTGCTCTACTACCCTCCTAGTGAGAACATTCTTCCTAATATCTAACCTAAACTTCCCTTGCTGTAACTTGAAACTGTTGCTCCTTGTTCTCTCATCTGCCATCACTGAGAACAGTGCAGCTCCATCCTCTCTGTAACCACCCTTTAGGTAGTTGAAGGCTGCTATTAAATCCCCACTTAGTCTTCTCTTCTCTAGACTAAATAAGCCCAGTTCCCTCAGCCTCTCCTTCTAAGTCATGTGCTGCAGCCCCCTAACCATTTTCGTTGCCCTCCGCTGAACTCTCTCCAATTTATCCACATCATTTCTGTAGTGGGGGGCCCAAAACTATGACCTCGCTAGTGCTGAACAGAGGAGAAGAATCACTTCCCTCATGCTGCTGGCTATTCTTCTACTAATGCAGCCCAGCATGCTGTTAGCCTTCTTCACAACAAGGGCACATCACTGGCTCGTATTCATCTTACAGTTCCCTGCTCACTGGCCTATACAGTCAATATTTAACTCTCTCACTTCCCAGCTCTCTAAAATAAAATAATTTATGCAAAGTGGAACAGATTCAACAGGAAAGACTCGGACTCATCCCAAAACACTCAGTAACCCATTAGTTAAGGCATTTTTCTAAGAGATGGAAAACTTGGGTTCAAATCCAATCATGCAGAGGAGGAATTTGAATCCGGGTCTCCAGGTCCTGGAATAGCATCTAACATTGGATAATTGAGTGCAAGAGAAGACCTTTTTCTCCTTTTAATTGTGTTTTGTGTAAGGTTAAGTATGCTCTGAAAATACCGACTGGATCAGGGAGGTGAAACAGATAGAGAAATGCCTACATTGTGAATCCTGCTGTAGCTGAAATGTAAGATAAGCCCAAAGCTGCAAAGGTGGTTCTGTGCATGCGCAACAGCAGAAATTTAGACATTTAGGAAACTTGAGTGATATACGTTTAGATACCTTGGGAATGTACGTGCTTCTAAGATTAAGTAGGGGTTTGGAGATCTATTTTTTTTACTTATGCAGCTGAAGTGTTAGTGAGGCATCAAAATCCTGCTTGTGAATTTATCTTAGAGTAAACAGGACTTCTCTGGCTTCTGAGGACTTCTCTGCCACATCAACCACTGGGGTGGGGGGGAGAGGAAGGGGCACTGAAGAAGACACTTACAAGCAAGTTCCACCACTATACCAAAAAATTAACTGAACTACATCATCTTTCCCTTTTCCTCTTTCCACAGAACTCCAAAAGCAGACAGTTCATCTTAATAAGCTCTTCAGCGATGGAGGCATATTAATCCTGAATCAGCAAAACCTGGTAACAGCCCTCAGCTGCTGCAAATGAAATTATTTTCTAAAGAGTGGATTTAATCCAACCAAAGGTCAGCAGAAATAAAAAATGCTGTCATCTCAGGACTTAATGATATGTTCCTACCTCTAAGAGTCCACAATTTTTTTAGATATGTAGAAGGTCATGTCATTCCTAATGTCTCCCAATTGTATGACTGCAACCATAAGCCCCTGTTAAATCAAATTACTGATGGTTATTACAGCTCTAAATCATGGAGGAGACCCACCATTTTCTCTAATTGGAAAGCCTAATTTAATTATAATGGCAGTTATTTCCAGATGCTCTTATTTGTCCAGAGTATGACTATAAATATTCAGAGTTCCTGGAAAAGAAACAGTTAAGTGTTTATGATCTGGAAAGGATGTACCAATTCTAAAATACTGGAACAGCCATACTATTCAACCCCCTTTTAGCCTCTGTCACTGGGTTTTGTGCAGCCCTACACATAATACATTGTGGAGACATTCATAATACAAAGGTAGCTGGAGACACAAACCAAGAGTCATAGGTCATATATCTCTAAAATAATTATACATGGATTTTCTGTGGACTTTGGATTACTTCTTTGGAATATACCGTTAATAAACATGGCTGCAGTGGTAACCCAATTTTGAAGACTGATAAATTCATAATACCTAAGAGTGGTAAATCAATAATGAAAACAAACACCCCCCCACCCGCAAAAGGGCACACAGTGGAAACTGAAAACATGATGTAGGTATTCAAAATCCTAGTAAGATTTTCACTGATTCAAGACCAGAGAATAATGTGCACCAACAAAAATCACAAGGACTCTTTTATGATGCAGCATTTATCCAAATAAGAAGCCACCATACTAGGTAGCAAGCATAATAGAAATTATGTCTAGGGACCAACCTAAATCATAGCAAGACAAATGGATTTTCATGAGCCATTTGAGGTGCACAGAACCAATTTCACAGTCATTTTGCCGTGAGCTCCCCTTGCCACTGATTGGCTAACAGGCCCCTACAGGCCCACCTCTTGCTGTCAGTTGGCTGAGAGGCAAAAACTGCAGTATAATCAAACAGCAAATCCACAGAAATATCAAATACATTCTGCAACATCATAAATCTAAGCTTTAAATTTAAATCTAAATTGAAATATGTTATGAATATAAAGTTATACACAATATGAATTGTAACTAATATCATCATCATTTATTAGTTTAGTAATACCACATAATGCTAACCTTGATAGAAACAATTCATGTTAGTTGTTAAATGCTAGCAGGCAGCATCCACTGGCAGTTGCAGCTGACATCCTTTGTCTCTGCAGTGTGAACACTTGCCCATACACAGAGATTGCACGTTCTGCATGCACTGAATTGGCTGGAATGGTACAGCAGCATTTTGCCAAGTTGTTGAGATGTGGAAATTGATCAGAAATAGACTTTCAAAACATAGTCACAGTCAAAGTCATCTAGTTCCTTGCATGCTCCTTCTACCATCCAGGGATTGATTTCAGTAGCTGAGTCAAAACTCAGAAAAGGCATCTAATGGGGGGTAAAATGTGAACAAGCACTAAAAAAGGAGGCAGCTGGTTGCTTAAACCATGGTAGTAGTGACTGATTGTACTGTAGTACTGATTCAACTTCACAGCTATTGCCTGATACAGTTCTTGTCTCCGCTGGTTTTTATGTTGGTAGTTTGAAAGTTGTGACGCCAAACTTATCAAATCCATCAGCTTGTTATATGCTTGGTGGATCAAAACCTGTTCACTTTCAAACCATGTTAGAAGCTCTATGATCTCATTTTTAGCCACAAGCTTAACTTGATCTTCAATGTCACCCTGGCTTAAGAGATCACATAGTTTAAGCATGGACTGTGCCAGGGGCGACTGCAAGATCCTCACACACAAATTGCTGGTAATGCTTCATATTTTTTGCATGGTAACAAATTGCATTAAATCACAAATTCTACCTTGTAAGCACTGGATCTGATGGAAAAGACAGTTGCAAGTAGATCCCCACTTTGATTGGCAATGGACTCTCTCTATGAAGCTTATGGCCTGGACAACATTTGAATACTTTCTTAAGAGAGGAAACCAGGCTATCCATATCAGGAAAATGTGTGCACCAGGAAAATGTGCTCCAGGAAAATGTGTCCTCATTAAAGAGAGGATGTGTGCATTGTAGGTGACATGAATTGCATTGGGCATCATCAGAGAAAGCTTTGCACATATACATTTCAAAATCAGACAGAAATGCTGAGATCTTGTTAAATGCTAAGCTGTAGTTTAGAACAGCCTTCACTATAGTTTGTGCCATATAGAAAAAATGATAGACACAAGGTGAACACACTCTGTTTGAAAAACAGGCAAATCACAGTCTATCTAGCTCCCAGGTACAAATAAAATGGGCAGAACACAGTTATCTTGGGCATCTGTTGCTTCATCTGCTACAATCAAAATTGATTCATATTTTGCCAGTGCAGATTTTGAAGACTGAACGTGCAAAGCAGTTACTTTTAGTAATAATCTTGGCAAAGCTTGTTTGTACATGCGAAACTGCCAACATTTCTCACGTGTTTATTCAAGTAGTCACTTAATTTAAGATTATCAATTTTCTCCAGAGGAATTTTGGCAGTTAAGAATGCCTCCACTAGTGTGAATGTAGCTTCACTTGTTAAACTCCTTTCATGGTTCTTTTAAAGATCAAAGATATAGTCACTTATTTCTTGCTCTGATCTTTGATGTCTAGAAAATTATATTTAGAGGTTAGTTTTTGGAAATTAGCTTGTAAGTAAAGTCGATATGTATAGAATAATAGTCCAGGGCAACAGCAAGGGTTAATTGATCTCTGAAAGCCTATTTGTATCTTCAAGGCCCACTGTCTCTGACACAGGCAAGCAGCACAGACTGGGAAATGGAAGACATGTGCCACACTGTTCCATAACATGAGATAAGGGACTCTGCCATGTTGGCCAGGTCACAGTGCCTAGTTGCAGAGCCCTTGGGATTTCCAGTTTTGGGAAACAGACTCAATCAGGAAGACACTGGAAACAACCAAATTAGGATGTGTGCACATGATGGGTTTGTGAAACAAAGGAATATTCTGACAGGACAGAACATGTGCAGTATAACAACCACAGAGACCAATCAACAATGCCCAAAAATGAAGTCATCAAAGGGGAGAATGATACAAAAGGAGGAATTTCAGAGAAGCAAAGGGTCCTTGACAGGGGAACCTGAGGCCACCCTGGACAAAAGGCACACCACTAGCCCATCTTACCCACCCATGGAGAGGAGGGCACCCCAGCCTTGGCCTCTGACCTTCAGGCTGCTAACATCTGACATTCAAGAGAGAACCTCAGAGTGAAGCTTGCATACTAGCCAAATGTACCTTGACTCTGTGAACCCTGCAACTGGTAGATACAGAATTGTTTGCATCATTCTTATCTACTATCACTGCCAATACAATTTACCTATTATCAAATGGAGAGGTTGTGGTTGGTATACGAGTCTGCCTGGAACAAATTATCTAGGTCATACATCCAGTGTCAACAATCTTCAGCCTCTGGAGCACCCTTTTGCTTTACATGCAATTCAGACCCTAAAGGCGAATCAATCCTGTCTTTCCTCAACACATCCAGAGTCATGTTGCAGGATGAACAAAACAATTTACCTTGATCTGCATGCAAGGATCTGGAACTGCCTTTACATGATGCCGAGCTGAAATGTAGTTAGCTTTCTCAGATTTCTTTTCACTAATCATCTTCAGACTGCAGCATTGCTGCACTATAGCATCTGACTTCTTAAAAGATAGTGCCAAAACCCTTTGGTTTTCCTGACTGGCACCTTCATTGAGTTTATGTCACTAGCTCAGCCTCTCAGTAGCTCTCAGGTCACAAAGTCCCTGGCTGAGGGTGTCAAGGTGGATGTCGTCTTCCTGGACTTTAAGGCCTTTGACGCAGTTCCCCACCACAGTCTATTAAAAAAACAAGGTGAGTGTGGCATTGATGCCTACACAGTCAGATGGGTGGCTAATTGGTCGCACCCAGAGAGTGGTGGTGGATGGGTTGTTTTTGACCTGGAGGGATGTGGGCAGTGGAGTCCCCCAGGGCTCAGTCCTGGGACCTGTACTATTCAACATCTTTATCAGCGATCTGGATGTGAGTGTGGAACGCACACTGTCCAAATTCACTGACAACACCAAGTTGTGTGGTGAGGTAAGCACGCTGGAAGGAAGGGACAGAATTCAGCTAGATCTAAACAAATTACAGAGGTGGGAGAATGAAAAAAGGATGGAATTCAACGCAGACAAGTGCAAGGTACTACATTTGGGGAGAAGGAACCAGCAACACACCTATAGGCTGGAGAACATCTTTCTTGTCAACATGGTGACAGAAAGGGATCTTGGAGTCATTGTTGACTCCAAGACGAACATCAGCCGCCAATGCAAGGAAGCAGTCAGTACAGCTAACAGCACCTTGTCATGCATCTACAGACGCATCACAAGCAGGTCCAGGGAGGTGATCCTTCCCCTCTATGCAGCATTAATCAGACCATTGTTGGAGTACTGCATCCAGTTTTAGGTGCCACACTTCAAGAGTGATGTGGCTAGCACTGAGAGGGTCCATAGGAGGGCCACTTGCACAGTAAAGGGGCAGCAGGGCCGGCACTATGAAGGGAGGCTAAAGGCCCTGAAACTATACAGCCGTCACAAGAGAAGGCTGAGAGCAGATCTGGTAGCCATTTACAAACTAACCAGGGGGGACCAGTGGGAATTGGGGGAAGCTCTGTTCCCCCGGGCACTACCTGTGGTTACTAGGAATAATGGCCACAAATTGTTAGAGAGAAGGTTCAGGCTGGACATCAGGAGACATTACTTTACAGTTAGGGCTGCCAGGCTCTGGAACGGGCTCCCACGTGAAGTGGTGCTCTCTCCTACCTTGGGGGTCTTCAAGAGGAGGCTGGACAGATATCTGGCTGAGGTGATATGACCCCAGCACCTGTTTCTGCCCTGGGCAGGGGGCTGGACTAATGATCTGGTTAGGACCCTAAGTACTATGATACTATAAACCACATGCTCTATGGCTCCATGGATTGCCATTTTTTATTTACATTCTAGTAGCCTTTTGTGTTTTCTTTTTCTTTTTTTGAATGATTCCATGCAAAATCACAGGAAATGCCATTTTTCACGATGGTTGCAGAAACACGTATTTTTCATTTTAAGTAGGTAAGTAGGTATTTTTCATTTTAAGTTATCATAGTATCATAGTATCATAGTGTCTAGAGTCGGAAGGGACCTGGGCAGATCATCTAGTCCGACCCCCTGCCTTGGCAGGAAAGAGCACCGGG
>JAGPOW010003685.1:16103326-16134356 GCA_030014935.1 Caiman crocodilus
ACCTGGCTGACTGCTCTTCCCAGCAGATGTCTGGGAAGTTCAGGTCCCCCATGATGACCACATCCTTCGCCCTCACTACCTCTGCGAGCTGACTTAAGACCTGCTTATGTCTTAGCAGGTAAACTTCCATTCATTCATTTCTTCTTCTTTTACTGAAGAGGCAGTGTGAAAATAGATCAAAAGCCTGCATTTTTAAAAAGGACTCTTTTTCTTTTGACTCTTTAGAACAGAAAGTTTTTTTCAGTTATATCTGCAGAAGAAGTATAGAAACAAATTACAGCATAAAGCCCTGATCCTGCAAAGGTTTGTTCAATTGCTTAGTGTTATGAACTATGAGGAGCCTAACTGAACCCAGGCTTCATAATGTTAACCACCAGGCAAAACTCTTGCCTTGATCGGGAAAATTTCATTATTCCATACCAAAGTTGCCCAGATCAAGCCCAAAGAGCTGTCATCTGGCCTGCAGACTTCCCCAAGGGTCTGGAAATTTGGCAGCAGGAAAGCACTGGCAGCATTAATTTCTGATCCCCTACTGTCAAATTTGCAGAACCACAGGGAGCCCCCATACTAGATAACACAATCCTTTGCACCAGATCACACCAGTGAATGGCTGAATCCAGACACAAGGAATTAATCCAGCACATCATCAGATCCAGGTGCACGGCATTGATCCAGAAAAGAGCTGGTTCTGGGCACGTGGTTCTAGGCCAGATACAAACACATGGACCAGCATGCAGTTAGATCTGGGCATATGGAGTTGGGCCAGCATGCTGGATTACACCCACAGATTAAACCCATGCACTGATCCTGCCATCATTCATCTGGCCTGTGGAGCTGGAAGGTTGGGTAGCACTGTTCTATACTAAAGAACATAAGCAGCATTCTCAGCATTTCCAGTGGCAAATACTTCCTTCATGCAGCTCATTTAACCCAGTGTTTTGAGCATTTAGTAAAAACTAACTGTATAAAACAATGGTTCTCAACCCTTTTAGACTCAGCATACCCTCTGGAAAAAAAAGAGCTCTTAGCTTTTATGCATTTCTTGATTATGGAAAAGTAATAGGAACTGTGTTACAAAGAACTCAAAAGATCAAAAGAAGTCAGAATGTTTTTGACATTTTGGATTCCTATTTGAAATCTATGGGTTTATCTTGTGAATTGTGTAGTTGTTTGCACACACAACACTTGCTTGGCTGCCTGCAGCACTCTCATAGCACCCCAAAGTGTCACAGCCCTCTGGCTGAGAATCACTGGTATAAAACACATACAAAAGACACTGGAACCTTAATGTACAATAACTAGGATTGAGGGTCATACCTCTTTTAAGTGATATTTTTCATGGATACTGCCTTTAATTAGATAAAGGTTTTTATGCCTCTCATACTCCATGGGTCTTTGCTTTCCTAAAGGATAAAGATAATTTAACTAAGATTAATATCAGGTTGAATATAGAAAAGGATCCCTATCAATTTTGAGTCAGTCAGCCTCTACATCATGTCCTCTAATTTTTATGACCCAATTTCATCCACTCTACCTTCCAAGGATATTAACTGTTTCGTTCATTTCTTCCGTGGCTGCATATCTAGTTGGGAGGATATATCGAGTGGTTCCCCATGGATCTGTCCTGGATCCAGCATTGTTTAATATCTTTATTAACAATTTGTAGAATGAGACTGAGTGCACACTTAACAAATTTGAAGACAACGCCAAGTTGGTTGGAGTTGCAGACACTCTGGAGGGTTGGATTAATAGTCAGAATGGCCCTAATTAGCTAGAGAGAAAGTTGGAAAAAAAATTAGATAAAACTCAACATGGACAAGTGAAACTTCCTGCACTTCGGATGGAACAATTTCAAGAACAAATACAGACTGAAGAAAGACTAGCTAGTACTGAGGAAAAAGACCTGAGAGTCACGGTGTACAATAGGAGCCAACAGCATGATCTAGTTGCAGAAACGGTGTATAGCAAATTGATCTGTATTACTAGCAGTGATCAAGGAAAGTGATTTTCCCACTCTGTTCAACCACTGGTGAGACCTCTCCTGCAGTACTGAGTTCAGTTTTGGATCCCTCATTTCAGGAAAAATGTGGATAAATTATGGACTCCAGTGGAGACTGATAAAAATGATTAGAGGCCTGGGAAACATAATTTACAAGCAAAGGCTGAAACAACTAAGATAATTTAGTCTGGAGAAGAGAAATCTAAGGGAGGTTTGATAACAGTCTTCAAATATCTGAAGGATGTTTATACTGGGGTTAGAGATAGACTATTCTCTGTGATCACAGGAGACAGGACTAGGAGAAATGATCTTAAATTGCAGCCAGGGAAATTTGGGTTGGATGTTATGAAGAAATTTTTCACTGTGAGGACAGTTAAGCACTGGAAAAGGCTACCCAGAGATGATGCAGAATCCCCCTCCTTGGACATTTTTAAGATCAGGCTAAACAAGTGCTTGACTGCAATAGTTTTGTCAGGGACTATCCTGCCCTGAACAGAAGGTTGAACTTTCTAGGTTACCTCCTGACATCCTTTCCAGCCCTACTATTCTATGATCTCCTAAGTGAATTTTGGGACACTCTACAGTAAGAACATTTGCACAGACATAAATATATAGATACAGGTACCATAATGTAATGTAGATTCTAATGTGGATATGCTGCCAAATTTTGTGCAAGCTTGTTTGAGCATGCTAGCAGCCCAGTTTACTTAGAGGTTTGCATCAATGATCTTACCCGAATGAGAATATCCTTAATGTAGATACCTAAGGACTACATTTGTCCACTATGGATGCATCTACAAATGCAATTACAGTGCCTAAATAAACTGTAGACATTATTGCTCCAGAGTTAATTGGCTCCGAGCACACATTGAAACAGTGAGCCAAGGAGCAATTAAGTGCAGACCAATAATCTCCACAGTTTATTTAGGCACTGTAATTGCATGTGTAGATGCACCCATTCAGGTGCAGTATGTACGTGGAACCCCAGCTGGCAAGGGGCTACATGGGTCAGCCTGCTCCCCCAGGCTCAATGTGCAGTGGAGGGGCTGACTGGGGCATGAGGCAGCTTCAGTGCAGAACTAGCCAGCAGGCAGCCACTGCACTGAAGCACCCTCATGCCCCAGCTAGCCAGGCAGTATCTACATGTCTGCAGGAACTGCTGCAGAGCTATTTACAAGTACTATCCTGCTGCAGAGTAAATTAGTTTACTCCAGCCTAACAAGGGGTACACATGTAAACACCGAGATGTTTACTGTGCAGCAGTTTAGTCAACTGTGCAGTAAACTTCTCATGTAGACATGCCCTGTGTCAGTTTTACATTGGCTTCCCCTAATTTAATTCTCATTGAAGGTGTCAATCTATTTGGCTGCCTTTGAATCAGCTTTAGCTAAAAGCACCAAAAAGCCCCGCTGAAGCGCCTGATCTTTACAGATGCTGCAGGCCCAGATTGAAATAATGAGCTGCTTCTTCTGATAAAACACATTTAGGAGAGAGAAAAGGGGGTTTAACATCTGCAAGCAGCCATAATGTTCAGTTTTGCTGCCCACTGACTTGCTGGCCTCGATACTCTGTGTTCTAGAAAAGTTGGCTATACGCAATATAGATACATCCCTAACCAAGGCTACACTGAGAAAGCCAATTTATTTTACATAAAGCACTGCATAGCCATTGGATAGCAATAACTCTCAGTTGCTAGCAATCTAGACAGTTCTACACTAGTAGCCTAAAGGTAAAGCTGAGCTATTTAATCTCATTACAATTCCCCTGATAAATTGATTTTATTTAAAAGGGGAAAAAAACGAATCACAGAACAATTACGCTGAGATTAGGCCCTGAAAAAAGTAGTGGTAAACGCTAATTATCAGTTCACTAACTGTGTGTTTCACCCCTGAAGAGTTTTAAAAGGCTGCTATTATTACAGTCTAGCAGGTATTTTCAGAACACAAAGACAGTGGCCTAATGCTAACACAAAATCAATATACACATGCAGTACATACTGCACTTCTCCAATGAAAACATTTGTATTAAAAATTAGTAACTGAAATAACCACATCACATGTGAGGAAACACAAGAGGTAAAACAAAAGTTGAGACAACACAGATGTAGGAATCCTTTGTAAGAAAAGAAGAAATCCCCCATGAAACCTCCCTCATCAACACCAACCAAAAATAAGGAAAACCTAAATACACAAATCAAGAGTCACTTAAGGATTCTTTGTTTTAGCCTGCTGAGCTGCACAGATGTTTTCAAAGGTCAACCAGCTAGGGACCAAACCATGGAGCCTCAAGGACATCTTCAAAGAGCCACTGTCTGTCAACCTGAACGCTGGCCTACAGTGACCTTTAATTAACCTGTGCAAAAAAAATCCACTATGGTGTCAACACAGGTTTCATCTATGATTGAAATGTATAAAATGAAAAAAGCAGCCGCACATGTTTACTTTGTTGAGCAGCCTTCATCAGTTAATGCTTAATAGTCTAGATAAATCTTAGTATCCACGCTGGGTGGGGAAGATCTCAACTATCAACCCAGTATTGTTAGTAAACAAAAAGATAATTATCCAAACTGGATTCTAGGCAAATAAGCTTTACTTCTACCCTATAATTCAATCCCTTTTAATGTCTTAGGCTATGCTGTTGTCTACCTTATAAATACATGTGCAAGTTCAGCATAAGGGAGTGAGATCTATTCAAGCTGAATAAGCCAAAAATCAAATGGCTACAAACTGGCCACAAATAAATTTGGACTGGAAATTAGAACAATCACATGAATGATGTTTTGGAATCTATTTTCCTAATAGAAGTAAGGCCAAAGAACTGTATTCCTTCAAAATGGAAGGAATAGTATGATGGGAAAGGAGTGGCCTGGGAGCACTGACTTCTGAATCAGCAATCAATTCATTTTTGAATCAGCAAGTTTTGAATCAGCAATCAGTGCATTCAAAAATACACGTTGTATGCATTCAAAATATTGGCATTCCCGTAATGAGTCTAAAAACAAATGTAATCTCTGTGCAGGAAAAATCATCATATCCCATAGTTCCTGGCTTCTGTTGGTTACCTGTAAGGACCAGGAAGAAATGCATTTCCCTCCAGCCATGAACACTTAATTTGGCTTTCGAGGAGAGGAGTGCCTTCCACTGAAACACTGGACATTACCCACAGTGAGAGGTAGGAGCTTGGCAGAGGTGTGCTTAGTGTTCCTGTGGTATATGGATATCTCCCAACTATGATGCTGCAGAGTCTTCCTCATTCACTGAGTCTCAAACCAATAATTTAATCTGCGGTGAGGAGAGAATATTTCCCTCAGGTCAGACTGGCAAGGACCATGAAGATTTAAAGCCACTTGTTGTAGCATGGTCTGGTTCCTAGGAACATCTAAACATATTAACCAAATTTCCTGACATTTTAGAGACAAGGTATTTGCAGCACCTTTGTCTCCCCTACACTCTCAACCCCTCCTTAGCATGATATAGAGGGATTTTTCCTAGGATGCTTTCTGGCTCTGGTGCATGAGAGGCATTAACATGGATTATCATGTGTATTCTTTGGTTTCCTACAAAGAGGATGGTTTCCTATAAATGCATGGGACTAAGATTCCAGTCCTATGTTCCCTACAGACTTGGTTATCTTCATACAGAATACTCAATTTTGACCCATCTATTGACTGCAGTATGTTAAACTGAAATATCCACAGAGAAATGTTATGTTCCAAGGCTGAAATCCCATACTGCCAGATCCTCACATCTGAAAGTAGACTGGCTGAAATGTGCTGATGGGCTTCTTTTGAATCCAAATGTATTGATATCCAGGTCCATTCTTTCAAATTACAGAGGCTATAATTCAAAAGAGATGAGAAAAGGTGTTTCTAGTACAATGCACCATGTATTCCATCTGGCTCTCACTTAAGGGAAATCTCTATCATGGTGTAACAGGGCTACTTCCTCATTACTAGAGGGGAGAAAGGGGGTTAGGGATTCCTCACTTCCACGCTCCTTTGTGGACTGCCAGTTTGTCCCTTCCCTTTGTAGTGTTTCTTTGCCTGTTTC
Source organism: Caiman crocodilus (assembly GCA_030014935.1). Classification (NCBI taxonomy): domain Eukaryota; kingdom Metazoa; phylum Chordata; order Crocodylia; family Alligatoridae; genus Caiman; species Caiman crocodilus. The sequence goes on from JAGPOW010003685.1 coordinate 16,109,375, forward strand.
TTTTGTAGTACGCCCCCACGCCTTCTACCTTCCCTGTATTATTTGTGTTCCTGTTACTTACACTTTCCTTTGCTGCTGGAGTTAACTAACAGGCAAAGGAACTTGAAACAAGATAGCTGCTGGGTTCAGGTGCAGCCAGTCCCTGATAGTCCAAGGGCAGGAGTACAAGAGTCAGGTAATCCAGACTATCTTTTATAAGACCAGGCTTCAAGCCTGAGAGACAGTCAGACCATAAGAGCCACAAGAGGAAGGAGCTCCTTATGGAAAGGCACAGGGATGGAGCTGCAGGCTGGGAAGAAGGGACTCAGAGTGGCAGCTGGGGTGAGGCTGATGGGAGAGTGCATCAGGAACCTGATAAGTTCCGTAACCTTTTCTATCCTTGTCTGTGACTTGGAGAACACCATCCCAGAGTGATGCAAGGTGGGCTTTTTTTTCTTTTGAGCCAAGCAGGCACCCATGGTTTTGGAGATTTTTGTTCCCAGTGGTCCAGGTTGTAGGGGAGTTGGGAGACACTGAGAAGGGTGTTTGAGAGACACCCCGAATTTCAAACATGATTGAGAAGACAGAAGATAGAGACTGGGGGATAAATTCCAAGCCTGGAAGAGCAAAGCCTGTCAAGAACTGAAAGGTGGTGCCAGAACTTGGAGAAATGGATCCTCGAGCCTGAGGCCACACCCCACTGAGCCCAAAGTTTGAGGCCCTAAATAGTGGGCTCCAAGCTAGAGGACACAGCTATAGTAAAATTGGGACAAGACCTGGTGGGCCCTGGCCCAGACAAGCTTCCAGCTCCCGAAGGTCTCCTCATCTGTTGGAAGCCTTCCCTGTCAGTTTATTCCATCAAGATGTAGAAGGTGAGAGCCAGAGGGGACAAGGGAAGCTAGCAGGATGAGGCCCCTAAAGTCAGGAACGCTGTGTCAACCCCTGTGGGCGGTGTATACATGGTTATAAATTATACTTCATGGTGTTTGGAATAATTCAACCTCTGCAGCCTTTTCAATGGACTGTCACTAAGAAGATACTAGTTTTTTTTTCTACACGTATCTGCAAATCTCTGCACTCCAGAATTCTCTGCATATTTGATTCCATTAAAACAATGTGATGGAAATACTATAACTTTACTGTTCCTACTGCATCCTATTTAAACATGGAACAAGTAGATTCTAGGAGAGACAGCATGGGTTAGTAAGTCCTGATTTCTAATCCCTGTTCTACTCCTGATGTCTTTCATATGACTGTGGGACCCTCACTGCATCTCTAAAGAGTCAATTTAGCAGTATCCATACAAAGGTGCTGCACCAATTTCACAATTAAAAATGATTTGTAGGCTGATCTAGTTAAGACCCAGAGAAACACAGATCAGTCAGCCTAACTTCAATAACCAAGAATCTGTTTCTAAGCACCTAGAGCAGGGGTGTCAAACTCACCCTGCACCCTAGGCCAGATCCAGACCAGGGGACTCCTCACAAGTCAAATCCAGCTCAGGGTATGCAGCAATGGCAGCTCTAGCTCCAGTCAGAGTATGTGACACATGGCACACGACACAGCTCCAGCTCCCATTGCATCTCCATGCTGGAGCTGGAGCTGGAGCTGGAGCTGGAGCTGGAAGTTCTGCCACTGCTGCCACATGGTCTGTGCTGCATTGTCAGCTCGAGATCTGCCATGGGGCCCTGTACACAGTTCATGCACTGTGATGGCAATGGGGACAGTGGCTGAATTGCCGGGGCCATGGCAACCACAGCAAAGAACTTATGGGCCAAAGAGCAACCAAAGCTATATCAGCCTTTGCTTGGCATCCTGCTGCTGTCTGCCGTGTTCACCAGAGCCCAAGGGCCCCAGGTTTGAGGGCAGGCCACATCCCTTAGCAATGCCCTCTAAGTTCTGGTGGCCCACCAATAGGCCATCAAGCCAGACTGAGCAGCTTTGTAAGCCATGTGTTCAACACTCCTGACCTAGAGGATAACAAGTTGATAAGGAATAATCAATAGGGATTTATGAAGAGCAAGTCATGTTTAACTGACCCAATTTCCTCCCACAATGAGGCAATTGGCTTTGTGGGCATGGGGATAGCAGCGGATGAGATACATTTTAACTTTTGGCAGTCTCCTATGACATTCTCCTAAGTAAACCATGGAAATACACTCTAAATCAGGGTGTTCACCTTCCAGCCCATGGGCCAAATGCAGCCCACAAAGCTGTGGCATCTGACCCGTGGGTCTCCCCAAGGTCAGGAAATTTGGTGACGGGGGAGCAGCAGCAGCACGTAATACCACCACCCCTTGTATGCTGCCAAATTCCAAAGCTCCACATGGCCAGATTGAGGCTTAAAAATGCCCCTTCTCTATGGGTCCTGATTGGTGCTGGACTACTCCCTGACCCCCCACATGGTTATATCAGACCCACTGGTAGGATCCAGTCTGTGGACTGAGTACAATCCATCAGCCCATGTGGGAAAAAGTTTGGACACCATTGCTCTAAATTAAAATACTGAAAGGTGGGTGCATAACTGGATGGAACATGTGGTAATCAAATACTAGTCATCCATGGCTCAGTGTCAGGATAAAAGGTAGCAAGGGTTTTCCAGGGATCCCTTTTAGGTCCCATACCATACAAGACCTCCATTAATTACTTATAGGATGGAATGGAATATACGCTAAGTAAATATGTAGACACTAAACTATGTGGGAGTAGCTTCACTTTAGAAGACAAGACTAGAATTCAAATTATATTGATAATTTAGAAAAATGGTCCAAAATAAATCAGATTAAATTTAATAAAGACAAAATGCAAATGGCTCTCTTAAATGGCTCTCTTAAATGTACTATACTGACGATAAAAATCAGTTGGACAAATACAAAGTGAAGAACTACTGGCTTGGTTGAAGAACAGGACCTGGGCGTTAAAGACAACTACAAGGTCGACAGTGACTCAACAATGTAATACTTCTGCAAAAAAAAAACAATCCCAAACTGCTAGCATATTGGGTTGTATTAACAAGAGTAAAAAGTGCAAGTCTCAGACAGAGATTCTTCTATTTCATTCAGCATTGGTGAGGCCTTACTAGGAGTACTTTACCCAGTGTGGGCTCCAGTCTTAAAGAAAGATATGGATACACTGAAAAAAGCCCAGAGGAGATCAACAAAAATGATTACAGAAAACACGATACATGAGGACAAACTTGGAATAGGGGTAGCTTTGCAGAAGAGAAGACTGCAGGGGTATTTGATAACAACTTTCAAATACAAAAAGGGTTATGATAAAGAGGATCATAGTAGAGTAGTCTCTGTGTCCATAGGAGAAAAGACAAGTCATGGGCTTAAATTGCAACAAGAAGGGTTGAGGTTGGATATTAGGGAGAACTTCCAACTAGGAGGATGATTTAAGTAGTGGCACAAATTACCTACAGAGATTGTTGAATCACCATCATTGAAAGTATCTAAGTGCATTTTAGACAAATATTTGTCTGTGTTCCTGCTTTGAGCAAGAGGTTGGACTAAATGACTTCCTTAAGTCCCATCCAGTCCCGTTTTTCTTGTTATTAATGTATCTTTGATTCACCAGGCCCATCACCGTTTGGGTGAAAAGAGAGGTGACTAGCTGTATTAATCTGAAATTATGCAGAAGGTAGAGCAGGGTGCAACCTTAAAGCCTAAGTGGTTCAGAGTAGCATGAGCTTTCATAGACAACAGCCTACTTAAATCTTTAACCTGTACCCCTGGATTCATATGCCTTCCAGTGCTCCTGAGAAGGGTTCCTTTTGAACATTTTCCCCAGCTACTTGATTGTCAATCTACAGTATTAAAATAACCTCTGCCAAAATACTTCTGCACTTGAGTGCAGACCAGAGGCAACTCTATTGCTTTGTTGTCAGAAATGTGTTATTTTAAAAATAAGCACAAAACAAGCAGGTGCCCTAGCTAACATATGAGAATTATTTTGCTGTCAAATCCTGAGTGGAGGCAAGGGCCATTGTTCACTTCTCCCCATTTACTTTGCATTAAACTATTGTGCCTTGTCTCTATGTTTTTTCAGAGGACGCACGGTGAAAATTCAGCTTTTGTTTCATTAGTGATGGCATAGCCTATAACTCTGTCTTAACACAGAAGCAATACAGCTGAGCAATATCTTAAACTCTGCTCGTTCCCACTACAGAGACAATATAGCTCCTTCTCAATCAAAAGCTGCTTGTACTGTACAGCAATGTACCAAGAAGACCTGATGCACTAACTTGTGCCAAGTGCAGCAAAGGCTGTTCTTTGCCTGGGCAGGGCCCACAGTGACATGCATGCCAAAGAACGCTAGCTTTTTCAAACTGCATGACTGAATAAAAACTCTCTCATTCCAGATAAAGGCTTTAAAGAACATCCTGCATGTTAACAAACATCTTCCGATAATGCCTAGTTTGATCCTCATTTCCTACTTATTCACAGGCTCTCTTAAATGGTGCTCTTTCACATTCTGCAGCTTGGCCAAAGGAAATCCTGCAAGAACAATGTGTAGTTGAAATACATGAAGGTTTCCCAACTGGTATCAAGACCCATCGGTGCTGCTTCAGCTAGCAGCAAGGCACCAGGCTATGCTACAAGCAAAACAAGATTACCATGGATACAAGCTTTTCCAATTCCCATTTTATTTTACAGAATATTCTGCGAAGTGCCCCCACATGAAGGGCACTTCCAACTGCCAAATTATGTTACTGCCTCTCATGTACATCAAGAAATGGAACCGCTACACTCTACTTAATAATCCTCCTGCAGTCTCTCTCTACATATTGAAATTGCCTCACCATAATGTGTTCCCACATGGCAATAGTTAAGGGCACCCTACATGCTCTTTTCCTAAAGTCTGCCCCCCTTACACCACAGTCATTTTGTTTAAGTTCATGCTGGGAAAAATATGGGCACAATGTCCCTGGAGACTGATGCCCCGCATATATATCCACAGAACAAGTGCAGCATGAGTAGTGGCTGTGCAAGGTTCCCCCATACTACCCCAGCAGCATCCTTCAACACTGCTCCAGCAGGCCCACAATTCAAAGTGAAGAAATACAGTGCAGTGCTCAAGATCCATGGGACCCCCAGCCTCTTTGTGTATGCATGCCAATGGGTTCCAGCTATGATGTTGATTTTGTGACATGGACTTGTTGACACTGAAAACTGGATTTAGACTCCTACCTCCTTTCACATATGCCAGAGGTATCAAATTTATTTGGCTCTGTAGCCTGGATCCAGACTGCAAGACTCCTTCTGAGCTAGATGACCCACCTCCAGATCTGGCCCATGGGATTTCTCACTGCAGCTGCTAGAGCCTCCTGCTCCTTTGCTGCTGGCACTGACACAGAGGCTCCTCCGCTGTTGGCAGCCATGGCAAGAAGCCCTGTGGGCTGAATGACCCATCCAGGCCGCAGGCCATATGCTCGACATCCCTAACATCAACTAATAAACAACCAGTAAAACAATGGGTTTCAGCCATTTTCAAGATAGACTGGTTTCAGATCTTCAGCGTAACATTCTGTATCTCATCACAAAACCATTGAGCCAATCAGCACATGTGTACTTGCCTAGATGTATACATCATCTCTCACTATTTAAAAAGCTGTTGGTAGCAGCTTTCTAGTCCTAACATCCCCAGTAAGCATCTCTGGCTATTACTTATACTACTTTTCAATGTGCCTTCATTGTGCATGGATCCTTTAGCAGAGGGTATGTGCAATACTGTTCTGTTCACAGCAAGCATTGTGATATACATTAGTGAAAAACCGTGATTATCTTTGTTTCCTAGAAGTTGCCTATGTTGAATAACAGAATACCTCAAGTAAATATCCTTCCCTAAAGCCTATGTGTCCTTTTTCATTTTTTTTATTTGGAAAAACCTAGTAAATTGTTCATGAAATAGGAAGGCTTTTTTTTCCTCACTTAGATGTTTACACAAGGCAATTATAACAAGCTTCTCTTTTTACTCAAACAGAAATCTCCTTGGAGTAATGTATTCTGAGAAGTTAGTGTAATTTTAAGTAAAACAGAAAAGGAAACCATCATATGGGATCTTGTAAAATGAAGGAGGGTATTTTTTGAAAGTTTTATCATCTTTCACTGTAACACATTCTCTAGCACAAGCCATGGGAAATGAAAACAACAACCAACCAAATCACTAACATTACTTTGTTTTTATACGCAAAGAAAACAGGCAAATAATGATACTAATCCAGTGATGACACATCATTTAGCAGCAGATGCAAAGTGTACTAGGATTAGATGAACAAAATAGACAAGGTTATGCCTTATGTCGACTAATAGAGATTTCAGTATTTAAGCTTTTGAGTTCACACTGCAGAATGTTCTAACAAAAGCACTATCATATTTTCTACCTCTCGTTTGCTTTTACACTTAAACGCTGCATTTCCTGCAGGTTTCTGTAAAAGGAAGAGCTCAAGTGCAAAATTTCCCAGCTGCAAACCTCAAAGAACACAAGCACCCCAGCACCAAAAGCCCCTTCTTTGCTCTCAGATGTATAGCCTTCACAAAACAGAGGCCTACAATCTCATCCAAATTCTGTTGAAATCAGTGGTGTCTTCCACTGACTTCAGTGGTCTTTGGATCAAGCTATCAGAACAGGAATTCTGGCGCACTCGCCTTTCCAACGTCCTTATCACCACCACAGCTAACTGACTTATTTTGATTTAAATGCATTTCAGATAATTGGGTCTTTTCAAAGGAAGTGTTATACAGCATAACCTCAGCACTGTGATACTCTGAAGTGATGTATTACGGTGCAAATTATCAGGCCTGCAAAACTGAAACAAGGAGTTATTCAGAGAATTGCTGGAACAAACCATAGGGTTTCTTTCTGTCTTTTTTAATACCTATAAAGCTTTTGAACATGTTTATTCAAACCAAAAACATATCTAATTAGGGCTTCTGAACCAGCACGTCTGTAGTTGTAATCATGTCATACTTAAAAAAAAAGCAACATTTATTGCCCATCATACATTTCTAAGCACATCTTTGTTTTTCTGAAATAGCTGAACCATTTGTCTGAGGTAAAAAAATGGCATCTGTATGTAATTTCCATGCTAACTTGGCACCACCACCTCCTTTTGATGACAGTCTGCACTGTTTCCCCTTTTTCTTCTAGTCTCTCCAGCTGCAGAACCCAGATGTCAAATGCAGGAATCTATTTTTTCCTGGCAGTACTCACAGGGTCTGTCACTGGCACCTTTGCTGGTGGCTGTTGTGAAGCTGTCTGTAAGATGCTAGAAGATCAGGCTGCAGTTTAGTTTCCATACTAAAATCTTTTCAGTTGCCTTAATTATGAGGAAGGAAAGTAGAATCGGGTATGATTGCACTGCAAATTCTATGATACATGATACTTTACATTCATTTTTTATAGTCGATAGCTCTTTATCTTCCTTCATGGCATATGTAATCAGAAACTTGGTGTAGATAAGAGGAAAACCTTTAAAAGTGCTCATCAGATGCTAGACATGGTAGCAGAGTTTTAAAAATTGGGCCAAGAGCAAAGACAGGTGTAAGGGAATCAAAGGGTAAGGATAAGATGAAAGGGAAAAGGTTCAGAGAAGAAAAAGTTAAGAAAGGAACAGGAACGAAAAAGGAATTAAATGAAAAAAGAGATTAAAACTACAAATTTTTAAAAGCATGCTGTCATTTGCTTCTAAAATGTGATGAATGAAATTATTTCAAAAGTAGGAGGAAAATAGATTATACTAAGTATATTTCTGCCATTCAGCTTCTTCTTTCTCTTGACCTCATTACTTCCCTGCTGGGATCAGTTTCTACAACGTAATTCTCCATCACACAGATCAGATATTTGTCAGGATGTGCTTGATGGTTTACTTATCATATGATAGCTGGCCTGGACCACCAAGAGATCCAGGAGCTTGCATCTTCTCCAAAAGCACAACAATAGCACCCGTGTGTCAGTCTCCTTTTGGCTACTGAGTGACAAATCCATGTTTTCCTGAGAACGTGGCCTCCACAAGAATATACAAGTGTACTCCCTTCGCACCCAGATTAAAAAAAACCCTTATAGAAGAATACAAGTAATTCTGAAACAGCATCGTATATAGTTTGACCACCAGTTTACAGTGAAAGACAGAACAGAACAGAGTTGGGTACAGCAGGTCAGACAGGCAGAAAGAAAAAATGGAGCATCAATTCACGCTACAAAATGAAAAAGCTGAATTTATTTGTTTCGTCTTCTATAATAATATCTTTAAAACTAAAGAGAGCTATCCAAGGTTTTTGGCTGTAGCTGTGTTGGTCTAAGGACATAGGCAGGCAAGGTTCATTAAGTAGATGTGATCTCTTTCAGACTAACTGAATAGTTGGCTGAGAACTTTTTTCCAAGCACTCAGTTGGTCTAATAAAACTCAAAGAGCATTCCCTGCCTGTAGAGCTATCTAGGCATTAACACAAGCTTACCTCATTGTATAAGGTGGAACATCTACGGTAGAAGGAGGAAAGCTACCTCGAAACAAATGATGTGGAGAAAAGTAGTAATGAAATGTTTCAAAGTCCCAGCTGTACAAATGTGCATACCCTTGGAAACTTCTAAAAGCAGCTAAAGCACTCTTTAAACAAGGCAGTATTTTGAACTGTTTCAGTTCTTGTTATATGTGTACAGGGACAGGGAGAGAGGGAAAGCAGGATGGACAGGACAGTCTACAGACTGACAGCCTGGCTGCCAGACTGTGCAGCTGCCAGGTCCTGCTCCTTGCTCCTAGCTGGTCCAGCACTTGGGGGCTCACTGCTGCTACCGCTGCCAGCAGTCCCAGGCTCTTCAGCCATTGCCCACCCCGCAATGAGAGAGGGAGCAGAAAGATAGAGGGGATTAGGGGTGAAGAGTCAGAATCCCAGCAATGGAGAGCCAGTGAGACCCCACCACCGCCCCAACCCTCCAGAGACAACCATCACCTCCTTTAATGCTCCCCTCCTCAAAAGCCACAGTTGAATTCAAAAGGAAACATACTGTGGGGGTGCCACAGGAGCTATAGTATGCTCCCTGGCTGAAATTATTCCTTTTTAAATGTTTCCAAGCATGTTTCACTTGTTTCAGACATGAATCAAGGAAGCATTTTACCCAGGAGGGAACATTCTACAAACTTCAGGAGAAGCAAAAGTGACAGTTAGTGTAATATGATTATTTTTCCATCAGAAGAGTGGAAGCTTCTAAAAAAACAGCTTTGCAGCTCTTGCCAGGAACAAGTTTACTGAGATCAGGTGTGGTTTGGAGTTTGTGATCAAAGTGTTGGAAACAACTGGCTACACCTGTAAGTTAGAAATCTTAACTCTGAGCAAACAAATGGAAACAGAAAGCATGCCTATAATTAACTGTTTTGCATATAAAAGTTAAAGCAGGGATTTGCATGTTATCACAAACAAGATTAGAGGCAGCAAGCAGACTGAAGCAGAGGATTCAAAAATCCTAGAGACATTATCAGTTCTCTCCCTTTAAAATATTCAGCCATTTTTTTCTGCATCCTGCAAGATCTTCTACTATCTGGAAAAACAAATAAGAAAAGAGGCTCGCGTGCATGCAAGTATCCTTGATAACTGAAGGCTGGATGCATATCTTGGGCTCCAGCATCTCTGTGAATAGGAAGCTATCAGAAACTATATTCTATAGGATGGTATGTTGCTATCCAAAATTAATAGTATCAATAAGGATGGATATATAGGTAGATATTTATATTTGGATGAGTTGGAAGTTCTGTTTTGGGTATTATTATGGGAGAATACTTAGAAATAAGGGACCTAAAATGTGAACAAGAAAAAAGGAGATACTGTTGCTTATTATGCTCCCGATAGGCAGAGATAAGAAAAATGTTTTGTTTCTTAACATTGTATTATGAACTTTAGCCTTTCATAAGATAGTCTTGGCACACGTTGCAGACAGATGCATATAACCCTGGGCAGACAGGATAAAAAAAGCAAACTGGAGCAGGCAGAAGAAGCTCTACTGTAGAAGCACTATAATAGGAAGCAGGTAGCAGAGGTTCATTGCATACAGCAGCAGCAAATATAAGTGGTTAGAAGATGTGGCAATACCACCACTGGAGCAGACAAAAAACATAAAAACAGAATTTTATTGTTCTATTTCCTTTCTTTTTTTATTATGGGTCTTAGACAAGATTATCCAAGTGTTTCCTCCCCTGGCAGTCAAACAGGAAGCAATTAGATGAAATGTTATGTGGCTATGTAAATTTGATGTGAAAATAAAATGAGATTTTTCTTCTCCTGCAACATTTATAGCAGCAACTTATTTCAGCCAATTCAGTATTCAAAATGAGGAAGGAATATTGAGTATGGCTCGGCTGCACAGACTGCATGACTGAGTGTCTAAAGTCAGTCCCCAGTTGTCTGCGGTGCTATAAAGTAACTTACATTTCCCTTCAAACTCCTTCCCTGGCATCTATGAATACTAGAATACCCAGCATCTGATTGTTTCCACTAGCCACTGGAAAATAATGTCACCCTAAATGCTTAAGCTATATATTGATTATCTGCTTTGCACACCTTTAGCAAAGTATAATAGAAATTAAAGATAGAAAAGTCCTAGACAGTTTCTATTTTTAACCAAATGTTTATATTCCAGTGCTTTGCACTTATAGAAAATTTTCTCTATTTGTCTTTACTACTTATACATTGTGTGATTGAGGGATCATAATTTTTTAATCAGCACAGGCCACAAAAAAACCCTCACTGGATCAAATAATCTTGGTTAAGCACTCAGGCTTTCAGAGTTTAATCATGATCAACTGACATAAATTGTCCTCCTCCACAATGCCCATAACACTTCATCCAGCACTGTGGGAGCATCTACATGTTCATTAATGCACAGTAGCTACTGTGCATTTATTTTAGTATTTGCTTAATGAAGCACTAACTAAATGTGCAGTAATTAGTTACTGTGCAGTAGTGCCGGTGCACAGTTTTTTAATGACGCTTACTGTGCAGTAGCCTAATAACATTGCGCTGTAGTATATTAGCACGGTTTTTGACCAGCATGCTATTGCACAGTATTATTAAGATACTATGCAATAAGCATGTCGTGTACGTGAGCCCTGTATCAGCTAACTTTGTTCTCTATTCTGGAATGTACAGCCATGCCCTCAGGTACCATCACACCTGCTTGGAGGAAAATGGTCGTGACACCCACTTCATTAAACTAAAAATGGAATTTACTGTTACGGTCCTTCTACTGTAGAAGGTTTACTAACACTCTAGCAAAGAAACAGGCTACACCTTTGCATAAGCCACCCAAATACTGCACACAAACCTCTTACAATACAGGATAAAAAAAATCGTACTGACTTCATAGGGATCATACTCATGTCTGTCACAGAATGTAATATATCTCATACAGTGCACCAATTGCCCTCATGGAAGCTGGGTGAAAGTAAACCCCTACACTCCAGAATGAACTGTCAGAGAAATTATTTTAAAAAACCTAGAAACACCCAATTATTAGTATGAGAATACTTTTCATAGAACAGTGCTCCCATCTATAATGTTATAGTTCTTGTACTCAAGGGAAGCCTACACGATTGCTTCGGAAGGCAGTCCTTCAAACAAGACTTCTGAGTCATACTGCATACTAACAACTATGGAGTAAACAGATAAAGTCTTTATGACTTATTACCATTTACCTGTTCCTTCCGATAACCTTTCCGTACTCAATGGGTAAGAACATCCTTTTTTTAAATGGTCTTATTCTTCCATACAATAGGAACTTCCATTTACTTGGTTTGTAGCTACTTCTGATAACCTCCCTAGTCCATAGGTTTGCCACCATCTTTCCATTATTTTTATTTACATAACAGAATTAAACAAAAGTCATTGTTTCACCTGGCATTCTTTTAAGCAGTATCAGCTTCTTCCCAGACCTAAGGAAAGACATTTTATGCCCAAAAGCTTGTCTCCTAAACTATATCCCAGGGGTCGGCAACATTTTTGGGTAGAGTGCCAAAAACACACAACTTTGATTTGGAAGATGCTGGTGTGCCTGGGGCATACAGCAGGGGAGCCATGCTTGTTTTAGTAGCTTCATTCTTTATTTTAGTAGACGGGCCCAATCCCTGTTTTAGTAGTGAATCCACTATCTGCCTCAAGGCATCCATGCACCCACTGCCAGCAATAAGTTGGACCAGGGCTCTACAGACCCCAGTGAAGCTGGTTGTGGCCTCCCTGCCTCCTGCTGCGAGCAGCCCAGGCTCCGTCGCAGGCAGCAGGGTCTTCCAGAGCCCAGGACAGCTGTGTAAGATGACCAGGGTTCCCAGTTTTCTCTGATAAAAAAATGTAAATTCACTGATAAGAAAATTGCAAATTCTCATAACCCCCCCCCAAATCTGTGATTAAAAGGAAAGGCCCCCCACAATCTCTCTGGCCCTGCTAGTGTCCCTCACTTGTCACCCCACAACCCCCCAGCCCTGTGGGTGCCCCTTGCCCTCAACCCACAGCTCCTGCTCCCCCAGCCCTGATGGAGGGGAGCCCCCAGATGCCAGGACTATGGGACCAGGGACCTGGGTTTGCAGTCCCCTTCGCTGACAGAAGGTGGCAGCTGCTGCAGGGGACTGGAGCCCAGCTTCCCTCCACCTCCCACTGTCTGTTCTGGGCTTGGGGGGAGGGGGGGGAGCAGCATCCCACCACTGCACTCATGCCTGGGGGGCAAGAGGGACCTATGCCCCACAAATTTGTTTAGGGGGTGGGGGCTGTGTGCTGCCTGCTGTGAGTCCAGCCATGGTGCCCTTCCCTGGGGCCCCCACAACCCAGTAGGTGTGACCCAGCACTGCAAAGAACAGTGGGGCCACGTAGGAAACCTGCTTGATGTTGCAAGCTCAGCACTGCCCTGGTGACACGTCCCATGAGCGTGCAGCTGCAGTGGGGGCAGCGCAGGGTTACACACAGGGATCATGTCGCTATAGCAGTGTGGAGCTTGCAGTGGCAAGCAGCTTTCTTGCACAGTCCTGCTGCTCTTTGCAGTGCTGGGTTTCACCCGCTGGGCTGCAGAGGTCCCAGAGGAGGACAGCAGGGCAGGAGCCCAAGTCTAAAGTGAGCAGCTTGCACCCATGCTCATGCCCCACACACAGATCTTGGGAGCATAGTTCCCTCCTGCCCCACCAGGAGTGCACAGCGGGGTGGGGAGCAGTACCCCCCACAGCCGAACCTTCAGCAGGCAGCCTGCCCTGCCCCATCCCCATGCACAGATCTGGGGGGACACAGTTCCCCCCTTCCCCCTGGGAGTGCATGCAATATCAGGGAGCTGGCCCCACCCACCTCCTTCCCGTGGATGACCTGCCCATTGCCCCATCCTGCTTCCCACCAGGACCCTGTGGATGCACATTGCAGCCCCAGGCCCCACGTCCCAAGCATTGCTCAGCTGGGCAGCAGCTCCAGCCCCTGCCTCCCTCCCTCCGTCTGGCAGCCTCAATCCTCACATACTTATCTGCAGGAGCTGCCTTCCAGGCTGCCTGACAGCCATGTGCATATACATGCACATGGCACCCCCTGCCTGACCGCCTCCTCCCACTCCCTCCCAGCCCCTTTCAGGCTGGAACTCTGCCACCTGCAGAGAGCTTGTTGTAAAACTGCAAAATCCGTGGGTTTCTCTGGTAAAATGAACATCTGCATTTGCCTCCAGTAAAAGGTAAAATCCATGGTTTTCTCCATTTTTCCATGGGAAACAGAAAACCCAGATCCCTGAAGATGACCCAGTCCTCACCGTCTGCCCTGAGGCGTGCATGGACCCACCGCCAGCAACAAGCTGGGTCAGGACTCCACAGACCCCAGTGCAGCTGTTTGCAGCCTTCCAGCTGCCTGCCACAGTCATGTTGGGCTCTGGGCAGGCCCCTGCTGCCTGCCATGGAGTCTGGGATCCTCACAGAAGGTGGCAGGAAGGCTGCAAGCAGCTGCATTGGCATCTGCGGAGCCCTGTCCAGCTCGTTGCTGGCAGCAGTTGCACACACGCCTAAAGGCAGATGGCAGGGAAGGGGCCAGGTTACACTGCCACGACAAGGATTGGGCTGTTCATGGCTCCCCTCCCATCTGCCCCAAGGTGCACATGTCAAGCAAAATGTCTTTGTGTACCACATTTTGGCACACGTGCTATGGGCTGCCTACCCTTACTACAGACTATCTTTTCTCATATACAATATGCACCTTTTCCGCCAAAAACCAGATCCTGGATAGTGGAGCACTCTTTATATGCAAGAAAATACAGTAAGAACAGTTTCTGCCACTTACCAAGCAAAAGGAAAAGTAAATTATCCACAAAATCCATAGGGGCAGAAAAACGAGCAGGTTTAGCTTCACATACTACAAGTGCTTAGCACTTACTTCATTCTGTCTTCCAAAATAAGGTCTGTATCTTATTCTGGGGCATGCTGCATGCAAGGAAATATGGTAGTTGGTCCAATAAAAGTAATTACCAAGCAAACCTTGCTTCTAATTTATTTTCTACAAGAGTGGTCAACATGGTAAAATTGTGGCACATAAAATAACCAGTTGGCAGAGCTCAAGATAATTTTTTTACTGGAACTCTATAAACTTTTTACTAACAAGCAAACTTTTTTAGTGACACTGTTGGCTACAAATGTCTAACTCAGGATCCTTAAAATTCTACTTTATTAGGTGGATTGAAACACTGTAATCATAAACCTTGGGTCTGGTCCCCACGCACACACAAATGCACAAATGCACACACATACACACACACAGTAGCAGGCTACAGAGTCAGGTATACCTATCCTACAAACGCTGGAGTCTGTCATTGAGGCTTCTTTCAGTGTGGTGTTATCTTCCAGAAGGGGATCACCCACTGGTCCTTCTGGCTGGACAGGTCTGGTCGAGTTGGAGATCAAGAGGGTGCCACTGAGGGTCACTTTTCACTGCCTTTTATCTGTCCCTGGCAGACTCTGGTGACTCCCCAGTTTTCAGGTTTGCCCAAACCAGGGGTCATTGACCCTCATGGGACTTCCCCCTCCCCCCCCTTGGTGGCTACTGGACAGCATCTGTCAGTCCCAGGGGTCGTCCGCATGTACTTGCAGGTTTGGGAGTCCATTGATGAATTTAGAAAAGGGCTCTGGAAGTGGTCAATCTAGAGATATTCAGCTCAAAAGTTGGTCCCTGGCATTGATTAACTCAGGCCAGGGCTTCTAGCCCTTGATAAGTGACGTTTAGAGATTTCCCGGTTGTTACATTATCTTCTACTGAGTTCTTCCCGTGGTCGATCTGCACCTTCCAGGTGATACTTGCTGTCTGCTGCTACTGTGTTACACATTCAATCACTGATTTACTCGCTCTTTCAGGGGCCAGCCTGATACAGAGAAGGACAGTTTGATTCCTGCCCTTGTTAATATTGTTACAATGTATAACTTACTAAAACACATTGGTTGAAAGTTGAAAGGTGAGGAGTATAAAATATAAGCTACAAATGACATGGCACACAAATAGATAAAAATACCGAAATACATGGGCAGATACAAAATGCACACATACAAATTTTAAAACACAATTCCTTATCTTAAAGTGAAAGAGAGAGGAAGGAAGAAAAGGTAGAAAAAGAGAAACATATTCAAAGAAGGGAGAGCAAATGCAGGCAAGAGGAAAAGGGGGCTTTCTGTTACAACACATGTTTTTACTGATATATGTTCTGTGTAAAGTAAATACAGCTCTTTTACCAGGCCCGGCCCTGCTTCCAGGTCCCAAATGAAAGGGCTAGTTTCAAATGAGGGTTTTTAATACCAAGAAAAGTAGGAAAAAAGTAAAAAAGTTTGGTTGTCAGTAAAAAGTTGGCAACCTTGCTTGACTGCAGAAATTGTTTTACACCAAGCTTCCCTCCCAGGGGTCACTTTCACACCCACACTATGGCACCCCCAACTGCACCCTGCAGACTCCAGAACAAAATGCAGGAAGGGGGCTCACTACATCCTTCTCTTCATTCAGCCCCTGGTGACCAGGAGCCAAGCAGACAGAGCAGTATGGCAAAGCTTACTGCCCACTCCTCAAACCAGGAAATCCAATGTGTGAAAAGCCAGTAGGGAACAGCTGGCAGCTGCTCCTCCCTCCCCTCCTGGTCTATGGAAGGGCAAGGAGCTGCCACTTCCCATGCCTTCTCCAGACCAGGATGATCCCACGTTCAGAAAGGCATGGGAACTCTTCCCTGTAGCTGCACTTTCCCTGGACTTTGGGAGGAATTAAGTCATGGGAAAGTGTGCAAACATTCATTTACCTGGGAAGAAATCTCTCAGGAGTGACTTCTACCTGGTTGCAGTTGGGTATTTTTTCTCTCAGAACAGCCATTTTTGCACCACAAAAAATAACTAGATTCTCTGTACATCATGGTTTCATGAGACAGAAGGTCTGTACATGGCCCTAGACAGCTGGGAATGTTCTTTCATGCAGCTTCACATCTCTACAACTTTCCCTTTCCTTATGAATTGCTCAACCATTTCCTCTTTTCAAATTATTCCTTCTGACTTTAGTGACAGTTTGACTTAAACCCATCTCTGACTTTCCCCTAAGCAAAACACTTTTCCATTCTCTCCTCCTTATAAGAACTAATATCTATTGTCTCATGATTTCTAAGAACAAATGTTGACAATATTACTGCCTGTGAAATTTTGTTGTGGCAACCGCTACAATTACATCTTATCAAAAAATTATTGCAACAAACTTGTACTCTGCCATACAATACAATGGGCGTGTCTACATGTGCAAATGCCAGGATGGGTTTACTCTAGTTAAGAGTAAATTACTCTAGAGTAAATCCACCCCAGGCAGACATCTACACACGCAAAGAAGCAGGAGCAGATTTGCTGCTCGTGGCAGCAGTGTGCCTCTGCTCCCACTGCCCCCCCCCACTGGCCCGCCTCCACTGGCCCCCTGCAGTAGCCAGAGGGAACTCTAGTCTCCCCCTGGGACTGGCAGGGAGCACGGGGCCAGAAGACAGCTGTCTCCTGGTTCCCGTCCCCAGGAGCTGCGATTTTCCCCACCTGGACTCCAGTGGAGCAGTCCACCCTGGCAGCAGGCAGCTCCCGGGGGCAGGGAGCAGTCTCCCACTCCCTGCTGCCCAGCTTAGTCAGCCATCTACACATGCTGTACTGTGCAATAATTACTCCTGAGTAAATTTACTATTTGTATTTACAGGCAGCAGATTTACTCAAGATTAGAGCAAAGTACTGTGGTGCATTAAGTGTCTGAACGTGTAGATGATGATGCTTACTGCACAGTAATTTACTCAAATATCAAGTACATTGTCTCATATAGACATGCCCAATATGTATAAGTCTCTAGTAAAGTTAAAATTTCAAACTTCAAATGCTTTGGGCCTAAGTATTCCAAAGCAGTCTCAGAACAGAACATATTAAAATTAAGTACTATTTTTTTTAAGTGACTGTGAAAACTGTATAGTCTTGGTCAACAGATGTGCTCTTTCATTTATATTCAACATAATATCTGCTGACTTTAGTTCAAAATACATTTTTACTTGATTTAAGAATGAATACTGCTAAAGAAGAAGTGAGGTGATTCTATTTTGACTCATGTGCAAACAAATTTGTTTAACTGATTTACAGGTGCTCAAGCCCTTGAGGTATAAGCGTTGAATAAGAAGTAATCAAGGAAATAATTTGAAGACTATCATTCAGAAAAGATTCAGAGCTGCCAATTTTTCTTACGAATGGTGTTAACCCCCTCAGCTTCCATTTCCTCACTACCCCCCAAAAAAGGAAAAAAACCAAACAAAACCAAGCTTGAATTTCATTTACTCAACAGAACCTGTGATACTTAAAAAAATGATCTTCTACTTATAAACTAATCATATTTCTTCTGCAATGTTTTAAACAACAAATCCTACTATTTCACAGCACAATTGCCTAATGGAGGAATCCTACAAGGTCCTGAGAGCCCTCAACTTCCAGTAAAGTTTAAAGCATTGAGCATGTCACAAAAGAAACTCGCCTCATAACTTGCAACTGGAATGTTTAGATCCTATGCACACAGCTGTTGTTTGTACACACACACTAAAGTTTTTGCATGTACAAAAGGCTCAGTATGCAGATGGTTACGTTCATAAATAGTTGCAGGTGCAAATTTGGAAGTCAGACAGCTTGAATATTTGTTCCTTTGTTACATGATTTATTCACAAATTAAACCATTACTTGATTTCTATCAAGTCCATTAGAAAAATGTAGCAGATATAAAGTAAGAAACAACATTTGTTAGAGAGTTTGTTTGGAAGAATTTTTGCATAGAAAGCTGATTAGTTTTTCTTCTGTAGTCAGTCAGATGGTTTCTATATTACTCTAGTGCATTCTATATAGCTACTGCCTTCAACACTGATGTTTCTCACCATCTTCCAGTAGTGCAGTAAACAAGATAACTAACATCTGTCATATGCTATTTGTTCTCTCATTCATTCCCCAGGGGAAGAACTGTGTGTTCTTCTATTTTGATAGGACAGTTTATAGACAGGTAGGAAAGCTATATAAACAGCTACATTCATCATTATTTAAAACAAACTGTAACCATGAACATAGGTATTTGATACAAGTGCTTATTTGGGCAGTGTACTGTCTATGGGAAACACCCCGGTGAACTGCCAAGCCTCAAAAATCTTTTCAGGTTTTATAAGTTATATCCTCTGTTGAAAGTATTTCATACTTATTTGTTATAAAATAAAAAGCTGTGAGTATTGCCAAATACTGTCTGAAGGGTTATATAATAAAAGCACAACATCATCTATATTCCATATTATATTTGTTAATCATAACTTCTGTCATGTAAACATGATCAAAGAACATTTTGTTTTATTTTGGTTTGTTGAAAAAACCAGTAACATAATAACAATTATAATATAACCATCACCAAAACAAAGTAGCGGTGTCTGGCAAGCAGCAGAAAAAGGTAATTGAAATAGGAAATAGTTACAGTTAATATGTTTTCTTCTGGGTTTGGAAGTGCTTCTGGGTTTCATTTTCAAGATTCAGAGTTATCTACTTTCATTTGATTAGGGACAATGCTACACAATCCGTCTCAACTGCTTTGATTCTCTTACCAAATAAAAGAAAACGTGTGTCACACGTGCAAGTGGGAAAATATTCAGCTACAGGGAACACAAGAACAAAGATAAAAAGCCCCACAAAGTTACTTTGCACACATCTGTAAAAACAATTACACTCAGAGGTAGCAAATCATTGTGTATTAGGAATGCAATGAGACAAATTCTACCCTCAGACACACTCACAAGGCATCTTTGAAGTCCATGAGAGTACCTTGAAATTACATCAAAAGCCATTATTTGGTTCCATTTACAATACGTTATCTATATTTGTGGATCATTTATTTAATTTGGCAATTATTTTCAAAGGTTTCCTTTATTACAGTTTTCTACTGTGCAGGGATGTTTTCATCATTCCTCCATTGCTTGATTCCTCTACTAAATCCTTAGATCTTTCCCTCTTGTTCTTATGTTTGGGAAATAATAATGGCAGACAAACCAAACTAACTGTAGGATCATAGGCTAATAAGAAAGTAGGGCTACAAGGGATCTCATGAGATTATAGATTCATAGATTCACAGACGCTAGGGCTGCAAGGGACCTTGAAAATCATCAAGTCCAGCCCCCTGCCCCAGGGGCAGGATGTCAGCTAGGGTCAAGGGACCACAGCAGGAGAAGCATCCAAATGTTTCTTGAATGAGTCCAGAGTAGGTGCTTGCACTACTTCTGAAGGGAGTCTATTCCAGGTCTTGGGGGCTCAGATAGGAAAGACGTTTTTCCTTGTGTCCAGCCTAAAACTGTCTTGGAGGAGTTTATGACCATTGGTCCTTGTTATCCCTTGGGGCACTCTGGTGAACAGACATTCCTCCAGATCCTGATGCACACCCCTTATATACATATAGGCAGCCACCAGGTTCCCCCTGAGCCTGCACTTTTCCATGCTGAAGAGTCCCATGGCTCTCAGCCTCTCTTCATAAGGTCTATTTTCTTGCCCTCTGATCATGCGCATGGCTCTCCTCTGGACTCTCTCAAGCCTCTCCACATCCTTCTTGAATTGTGGAGCCCAGAATTGGATGCAGTACTCCAGCTGCAGCCTCACCAAGGCTGAGTACAGCAGGAGGATGAGATCCTGAGATTTTCTTGAGAAGCATCTGTGGATACAAACCAGAGTCTGGTTTGCTTTACCAGCTGCGACATTGCATTGGTGGCTCATGTTCATCTTGTGGTCAGTCATGACCCCCAAGTCTCTTTCAGCTGTGCTGCTAGCGAGCGTAGAGCTGCCAAGCCTATAAGCATGCTGCAGCGGTTTTTTTCCCCTGAGGTGGAGTACCTTGCATTTATTGGTATTGAATATCATTAGGTTTGTATCCGCCCACATACTAACCATAACCAAGTCAGCCTGGATCACTAGCCTATCCTCAGGTGTGGACGCTATGCCCCAAAGTTTAGTGTCATTGGTGAACTTGGCCAGTGCACTTCTGATACCAATGACCACATCACTGATAAAGACGCTAAAGAGAACCGGTCCAAGGACAGAGCCTTGGGGGACACCACTGGTCACGGAGCACCATAATGATTTCCTACAATCAACTACTACTCTCTGGGTCCAACCTTGAAGCCCATTTCCCAGCCATTGGACTGTGGTGTGGCTGTGGCCACTACTGGCCAATTTTTCCATGAAGAATTCATGGGACACCAGATCGAAGGCTTTTTTAATGTCCAGATATATGATGTCAATCTCTTCCCCCTTGTCCAGGTGGTATGTCACCTGATTGTAGAAGGAGGTGAGATTGGTCAGGCAAGACCTACCCACGACAAACCCATGCTGGCTGTCCCTCAGGATGTTGCCCTCAGCCAGCTTATGAAGAAGGGTCTCTTTGATAATTTTCTCCGGAATCTTACCAGGGATTGAGGTCAAGCTGATTGGCCTGTAATTCCCAGGATCAGCAGGGGCTCAATGTTACCCTTGCTTTTTTTCCGACTCCCTATCTATCTAGGTGATCTAGTCAAGCTCCCTGCTCAAGGCAGGATCACCCCTGGCTAAACCATTCCAGCCAAGTGTCTTTCTAATCTGTTTCTGAAGACTTTAAAGGATGAAGATTCCACAATTTGTCTAGGTAACCTGTTCCAATGCTTGACCACCCTCATAGCCTATAAGATCCTCCTAATCTCTAATCTAAATTTCCCCTGCTGCAGCTTGAGGCCATTGCTCCTACTCCTGTTCCCTGTAATTTAAAAATGGAAAATCAACAGTACTTCCAAAGACCAAGGTCTACTCTCAGCTGTTAAGATCTTCCTCTATGAGGGAGCCCTTCAATGCAAAGATATTTAAGATAAAACTAAAACCTAGAACTGTATCCTGGTAACCCGTGGAGGGGTGGTGGGAGGATAATGTGTCACCTCCCAAATGGCCCACTCCTCCATAGCTCAGATGTACTCACACCTCTATGAGGAACCTGACTCTACGGAGAGTATTCCGTAGGTTCCCAAGAAGGACAGGACAATGCTACAGAAGCAGGCAACTTCCCAGAAATGAATGGGATAATTAAATCTTTGTGCAGAGGAAACCTATTGCAAACAGAACAGACAAATACAATTGGGTTCAAAGACAAAATTTAAGAATTTGGCCAAATTGTATGAAATCTGTGGAACAGTCTGTATCTTCTACACTGGAGTCAGCAATGTTTTTGGGCAGAGTGCCAAAAATACCCACAACCTTGACTTGTAAGATGTTGGCATACCAGGGGCAGATGGCAGGGAAGCTATGAGGGGCATGTTCCTTTTTATGGCAGCATAGCCCTGTCCCTTTCCCCACCGTCCACCAAGGCACAGATGCCAAGCAAAATAACTTCATGTGCCATGCTTTGGCACCCGTGCCAGGGGTTGCCTACCCCTATTCTACACTCTCATAAGGGCTATGAACCTTCAGCTATGTGCATCCATCATCCATTCCTGTTCTGTCCCAAACAAGGAGGCTCTGATGACTGAAGGACTACTGCAGACCTGACTCGTCATTACTGAGCATGAAAGAAGCCATTGTCAGTCCATGGTATTTCAGTGCTGATTCAGTACTCGGACTAAGCAGAATTCCTTAGTGTATAATTAGAATATTTGAATTAGGTGCTGAGTCAAACATGTGCTTCTTAGTATGAAACTAAAGATATGGCCCAAAATGCCAAGTGCTAACTGCAATAAGAGTTTACAAAATTTGACATAAAATGTATTATGCCAACAAGGGTTCTGAAATGTTAGTGATTTTGCAAAAATGTGTTCAACTTCAGGCATAAAGGAAGAAAGAGTAAACAGAGATTATCTTTGGTAAATCTCTTGTTACAACCTCAGTAGGACACTGATGGGATCCAAAGTGAGCTCCATACTACCCTCTGTCTTGTAAGGTTCCTGTAATATAGGGACAGGAGGGAGAAGTCTTCAATTTGAAGACCAGAATGAATGATTAAGTACTACAAAAGACACAACTTAATATATAACCGTGTTTAATTATCTGAACTTGTTATTTGCAAATGCTTTTGAGCCGAAATTACCTCAGTTGAAAGTTACTATAATTGATTGCTATCTCATAAAATATTACTTACAGATCACATTATATGTATATACCTATACAATTGACTTGGTGTTTTAAGCACTGTACTTTAATATTTCTATACAGTTACTTTATATAAAGACACAGCTGCCATGTTGGGAAGCAAAGAGGATACAGCCTTTTACACAGAGGCCATACCATGCTCTTTCATGGAGGCTTTAAAATGTCTACTTTCTTATTCTGATGTTTATTATAATCTGTAATGAAAGGTATTCACACATTAAACATATGGTTGCTCTTAATGCCCTGAAAAACCCAAGTTGTTAACTTCATTTTCTTATCTCCCACATGAAAGACTGAACTTTATATGCTTGAATTGCATCCATCACACTATAAAGGCTTCTAATAGTTCAATACTTCAAACTCATTCCTTTACTAACAAAATGAGTCAGTGTTAACACGTTAATTCAAATATGTGCTTTCACAGGATTCTCAGTCCCTGATAAGCATTACTTCCTGCATTCATAATACAATCAGTGTGAGATGGCTAAGTTCTCACATATCAAACAAACATTCAGGACAGACTAGTTAAATGGTCTGCCAAAAGACAATCTGATATAGTACTATCGGTCTTCTAGGTTTTCTTGATTATCCATGTATTATTACTGGATAAATACAATTCAACACTAATATTACTGAATTCATGCTAAATCCAAATCTCCAGATTTGTACTGTAATATCTTTATTAAACTTCAAAAATGTTTTAAATGATCCAAAATACGTCCTTTAGACTGTGTTTGCCAAATCTTAATGTGCTTCTCTACAACAACATATGGTATACTCATTACTTAAAGGCTGGTTCTCAGCAGCACACATCTTTCACTATAAACCAGTATGAGGATTGGAGCTGGGGACACATCTGCTCACATCTATTGACTTCTCAGCACAGTTTCAAACATTTGTTGAATTGCTGCCAGTCTCATTATTGTAAGATGTTTTTATAACATGTGAATAACAGGAACGTGATTTCACTTTATTCAAATTGATCTTAAATTGTTGTCAGAGAAAAGAATCAAAGGAATAAACAGCTGCAGTACTGAGTCATGTAAACACAGGGCTGTGTGATACAGGCTCCTTGTTACAGAACCTTCCTATTTTTTACTGAGGACATGGTAGTCATAACAGCAGAAAAACACTTAAAGCATACATAAGAATGTGGAGGGGATCCCTTTTATTGGGGGAACTAAATATACAAATAAAAAGGGCTTGAGAAATTTTATTTTAATTAACTTTCTCTAAGCGTGTAGGCAGTAAAAAAAAATCAGAAAGTTGCCCCATGTGGTGCCTCTTGGTAAAATAATCAGCTTTGATGTTACTCTTTTGATAACCCACAAGATTCTGGGTCGAGCAAGGGGCACCTCTTTAGGATTTGCTCCCATTTGACACGGCTGTGACAAACACATGTAGATTTTATCCCAAGCCAAACTTGAGAACATATTGTATTAAATAAGCTTCATAAGGCCTTCCAGACACTGATGTTCCCTAAGTGCCCATGCAGGTGAAGAGGAAAAGGGTAGGAGTCTGAAAGGAGGAAATCTGGGAAAAAATATAAAACTATAAAAGAAAAAGGAAATTGAGTTAACTGGCTACTGTAGTCAGACTTGAGCAGATCCTCAGCTTGAGTAGCATGTCACAGCTCAAATCAATGACAATATGGCAATTTAGTCAAGTAAGGATCTGTACTAATGCAGAGAACAAATGAAATCAGTCTGGAAGGACAGGAAGTTTATTTCAAGAGCCTTGTGAAGGCAGAAGTGTTTATTTTACAAAGCACACACCAATACATGATAACTAAAACAAAAATACTTATTGCTCTGACCAAAAATGTGACCCATTACCCTTCAGTTCAGAGGGACTTTTTATTGTTAATTCCTTAGCAATAAAGGAAAAGAGTAACAGGGGAAATGAGGATTGTCAAAAAAGTCAAAATATATGACGAATTGTGAAAGCCTGGTGGGGGACACCTTAGCATAAAATAACACATTAGCACAAATAAGTACGTGAGCAATAATAAAAGCAGGAAAAATATAGACAGACAAGGTTCCCTGGGTGAATTTGATATCTTTTATTAGACCATCCCAAATAGTTGGAGACTAGTTATTAAGCAAGCTTTCGGGTTCAAAAACTCTTTGTCAGGCTAAGGAAGTTTTAGCAGTTGGTGTGTGCTCTTCCTGGATGGAATGAAAAGTAAAGAAGCCAGGGGCTGGGCTGGGGAGTCAGTTGCCAGGCAGATTATGATGCGTCAAAAATCCAATGCCTATGTTTAGCCCATGATCTCTAGTATCCAGGAGGTTGATGAAATGGAGCTCATAGGCTCGTCTCTGGGAAGTGTTGTGTAAGTTTCCCTTGAGGATCAGGACTGAGAGA
>JAGPOW010003685.1:16134456-16147247 GCA_030014935.1 Caiman crocodilus
TTTGGTGTGTTCTGGGCTTGAGGAAGTTTGCTTCTGGTGATGAGGTTGGTGAGGTTCGGTGCTTGTTTGAAGGCTAGGATGGGTGGCTCTGGGAAGATCCTTTTAAGAATAGGGTCTCTTTCTAGTATGGGTTACAATTGTTTGAGGATTTTCCGTACAGATTCAAGGGAGGGGTGATATGTCATAACCAGTGGTGTGCAATTGGGGGGGGGGTGTCTGTACTGCAGCAGTTCTTCACGTGGTATCCAGGTGGCTCTTTCAAATGTGTGATCTACCTCTCTGGATGAGTGTCCTTGCTGGGTAAAAGCCTTTTTAAGATTGGTGAGGTGGCGATCCCGGGTGTGCTCTTCAGTACAAATGCAGTGGTGTCTGAGGGCTTGGCTGTATATCACAGCTTTTTTGGTGTGTTTAGGGTGATTGCTGGTTTTGTGCAGACATGTATGTTGGTCTGTTGATTTCTTGTATAATGTGGTCTGTATTTTACCATTCTGGATACTGATCATCATGTCTAAAAAGGAGATGCTGCTGTTGGAGTATTCTAGAGAAAGTTGGATGGAGGGAAGAATATACAGCACTTCCTCGCTATATGCTTTTTGTACATTTTCAGTCCTACATGTCTTTTCCCTTATATGCAGATTTCTTTTCAATAAAATGATTCTCTTTTCTACCATAGCTTTTCCCAGTAATGTAGCATGGGCTCATCTGCGTCCCTTCAGTGTTACGCCCAGAAGCATGTACCCCAGTGTGGCTCCTGGGCTCTGTCTTAGATGTGCTTGCTGGTGCTGACTTGGAGCCATTCTGAACTTTGCACAGCAGAGGTGAATGGTGAAATGTGTGCATTTCTCAGCTGCACTCCTCGGTTTGGCACAGAACCAGTATAGACAAACTACAATACCTATGTGACCCACTTATGCTAGAGCAGAGCCTTAGAAGAATCTAAGGGCTTATCAATACTTGTTTGTTCAGATTAAGGTACAGTTTGAATATAAATGAATGGCTGTTTGACCCATGGCTGGGTACTCTTATTATACAATAAGCCTATCTATACCTGGGGTGATTCAGGAATAATTATACTGAATAGAAGTTTCGAAATAACACCATATGTTGACAAGCCCTAAAAGAAATGGGACAGCCCAACAATGGTATGTGTTAGAGTAGCTTTAAAGACAGGTCTCTGGAATTTGTGTAAATTATAACACATCCCTGGGGCTTCCCTAATCTGGGCAGTATAGAAAGCTCCAGGCCTATCTCAACACATACAGAAGCCCCGGGTAGCCCCTGATAATGCTAGGTATCATAGGGGAAGTCCTTGGAAGCGAGCTTTATTCTCACATATTCAGATGAAGGGCTTTTAGAGCCCCTTTATGCTCCTCCACCCTTCATCCAGTCCTACCGTATGTAAACCTGATGAGTTTATGGAAAACATACCTCGATACACCGGTATTTTGCCACTCATTCACAATTGTCTAAATTTTAAGTAATGAAAAGACTATGAAATGCACTGTTTGCCAGCTCACAGAGAGTTCTTATTAAAAATATATGGTGATCCTGAGCTAAAAAGAAATTTCTATAGAAGTAGCTTACCTTACCGAGCTTTCCATAAAACACTTCCTTTTTTCATTGTTTACTACAGTGACAACTAACTTACAGAATATGGCACATGTGAAAATATGTCATCTCCTCAAAAATAAGAAAGAGGAAAGAGAAACATATAACAGGAAAATACATACCAGTTGGCAAAGATGAAGATGCAGTGAGCAACAGCAAGCTGCAAAATGGCTGCTTTAGGACCATATATCTTTGCCGTATTAAAAGAACCAGGTCTCACACAGACTTTCAGTAGAAAAATTCCTATAAGAGAATGGATCCTAGTTAGTAGGGATCAGGCAGGCTAAAATACAGTGTGCTGATGTATCAATTTTAATAAAACCATCACCATAACCAGAAGCTTGTTGGCAGCATCAAAAGAATAAGAAAGACCAAAAATGCATGAAAACTGAGTTATCCTTGCAACCTTAATATCTGAAGTTAGCATCAAGACAAACTGGCTGGCCATAGAGAAACTGACTTACTAATTTCAATCTCATAACTCCTATGTAAATAAAATAAATAATTCTGTCTCTAGAATTATCAGATTTGTTGGCACCTTACACAAGCAAACAATGCTAAAATTACTGCTTTTTTCTGTATGTTGTGCTTCATGTCTATCAAAGGGCTCATTAAGCATAGCTGCTTGCAGATATAAAAAAAAATATGTTTTACTTTATTGAGTGGGGATGCTATACGGCCATGATCTCCGACAGCCTAAAGCCTTGCTGGGATGAGCTGTGAGGAGATCAAGAGTATTCTATGATTACCCATCCTGAGATGCCTGTCTTTTACCAGCCACACTTTGATGTTGCTTGATGTTTATTGAGAGGTGGATGCAAGCTGAGCAATGACCCTCCTCACCCACCTAGTCAAAATCCTTCTTCGTGGGGCTCCTCCTTCCCCTGCACCCCATCCTTGCCATGTTCCATCTTCAATAAAGCCAATAAATTGTTGGTCCCTTCTGCTATGTTGAATGGCACTTAATTTAAATTAATCCAAATAAAGTCAAAATAAGGATGGCCACAAAATCAACTTTATGATCAGAAATTTCTTAATCAATTTAAATCAATTCATTTAGGGTCTGAACAGAAATTAAACTCAAATAAATTTGCCTTTCCGCTGGGCACAAGTCCAAAACCAAACAATTCCTAAATCGCTTCATTCCCTAATGTGTCAATTGGACTGCTCACAGCCATCTATTTTGTACAGTCGTGTGGATCCCCAGTCTCCCACCTTCAAGTCCCAGCTGCAGTTCTGGATGCAGACCCCTGGTCAAGACCAATGCCTCCCCTAGGGCAAACTTTACTTCTTTAATAGCCTCACACTAATGCAAGCCAGTTACATTCCTTCTCTCCCTTTTTTTTCTTTTTTCCTTCTTTTTACCAACACAGTTAAGGAAGAGAAAAAAAACCTAAACCAAGAGAAAAGAATATCCCAAACTGGGCTTAAAAGGGCAGGGCCCCTTTAAGATTCATAGTCCCAAAGCAAATAGCCACATCTCCCTTTGTAGTCTCTTCACCGCCTTCAGTCTCAGTCTGGACCCCAGCAGGCTACCTCCTTTCCACAACTAGGGTTTTCCCAGCTGCTTTTGCCCAGAAGTTTAGTCCCCTTTCCCCTGTCTGCTGCAGGAGATTGACACCTCTAGCCACTTCTGGTTCCAGTGATTCTCATCTGCCACCACTCCTCTCCTTTTCACCCTTCTCCAGGGCCTGAAATGTTAACACCAACACTCCGTCCACCAATTTGGAAGGAGCATGTACTTCTAAACCTTTGGGGCTGGTCCTTCTCACCAGGGCAGCTTCCCCCTGTACCAAAGGTAAGTATTTCATGCTCCCATCCCTCTGGGCTCTCCTCAGGCCCTCCTTGCCTCCCTTCACATACTTTAAATTCAATGCACTCCTGCACTGAGCCCAAAATATGTCCAGTCCAGAAGAGGCTGCACATTGGTTCAACCCGGCTCTGCAGCATCTGTATAGATTGGGTACTTTAGTGGGGCTTTCTTGGCACATTTATCTAATAGCTACTTGAATCCGCTATTAGATAAAAGCACCAAAAAGCCCTGTTGATAGATACTACATAGCTGGCTCAAAGTAACACTGCTTCTTCTTGTAAAGCATGGGGGTTTTTTATTTTCACACCTGCAAACAGCCATAAGTAACAAGAACGTCCTTTAAGCTTGTTTCAATATATTTAGCCATTTATACTCTGTATAAGCAATACATCAGAATATATAATAAACCTTTGAATACCTTTCTTGCTTCATTGAAGGCTCTTCTTATTTGTCTTGTATGCATAAAAACATGCAAAGCCCAAATCATCTTTGAAGAAGCATAATAGGGTACAAGAATGAATTGACTCTGTTACTTTACACACGATTGAGTTAATATTCATACCTTTATGCCTATAACCAGATAGTTTAACACAGGGGTTTTCAACCTTTTCTAGTCAGGGTACCCCTGGCAGCCAGTGGAGAAGCAGGGAGTCCCTCAGCAGTCAGTCACTGACCAGTGATGGTGGGGAGGGGTCCCCCAGCAGCTGGTCGAAACTGAAAGTGCCACCGGTTTCTCCATGCCACTGCTGCATATGTCCTGGGGCCTTCCAGAGTACCCCTGGTTGAATCCCCCTGATTTAACACAAAGTCAAAACCTCCTTTTGTAGCTTATTTTGAATTCCAGTAGTATACTGCAGAATTCCAGCAGTAACCACGGTAGGCTCTTGAACCCTTTGGTACTAGTAGCCTTCTTCTGAGATGCTTTGGAGAAGGTGCGGACAACTGAGGCAGGTGAGCATAGTCACTCTGATATTAGTCAGGCCCCTTTGTGACTGGGATGGTCACTTGAAGAAAGTGCAGACTATTTGCAACAGGCTCAGCCCTTTTGAGCCCATCTGGTCACTGTGCTATAGGCCTTGTTGCTCTTTGTACAGCTCATGCCCTTCATTTGACACATTTAAAAAATGTTAATTTTATTATTCTTTCATTATATTTTACTATTATCATAAATTCAATTATTAGTAGGCAATACTTCCTTCATTTTGAAATTCTGTCTTTTCACTAATAAATACCAAGGAAGGATCTTTGCTCAGTATGGCCTCTTATTAATTTATGACAAGACTTCTTCATTTATTTCAGATAGTGAGATTTTTCTAAGAACATAATATCAGATAAGATTCTGGTTTGCATAGAGATATAGCAATATTGCAATGTCTTAAGCCAGGGGTGTCAAATTCACCCCATGTCCTGAAGTGGATCTGGACTACAGGGCCCCTTTGCTGGAAGTGGCATGGACAGCAGCGAGACCAACATGGTTGGCAGTGGGGATGGTGGCAGTAGGGCAGATGGTAGTGGGATCACCAGCCAAAGGGCAAGTGAGACTGTGTCAGTGCAGATTTTGCTCACCATCCTGCCACTGAGAGCAAGTCATGCCCCCCCCCACTTACAGCATCCCATTTATGGGCTGGAGAAAGCAACCTTGTGGGCCAGATCTAGCTTGCTGGCTGTATGTTTGACACCTCTGCCTATCAGGCAATAGTTAACAATGGTCACTGAAAGTCTTCAAGAATGATACCATGCCCAGATGCAGTAAGCAGACTCAATAGTCTAGAGTTAGAGAGGAATAATAGCAGTGAAAGTCTAGAAAACCAAGTCAAAATTAAACAGATTTATGTCAGAAGCATTATGCTGTCCAGATGAAATTAAATACATGTGTTTGGATATTCATGCCTGGCCTAAATTAAATTAAGTCAATGTGAGTCTGCAAAAACGGAACTATTACATCACAGTGGCAACTGCAAATTACCCTAGGGGCACAACTTTCACTATTTAGGTTAATATTCATATTAGACTGAGACTTAAGCAGTTAAAATAGATATTAGGGTACTTGGAGCATCTTCCCAAGAGGGTCAATATGTAGGATTTCAGAAATGAACAAAGGCTTTTAGGTTTGAAAACTAGTCTCTACTAACTACTTCTCTCTGAAAGGCAAAAGAAAAAAGCAGCAAAGCACAAAAGTGTAGGTAAAGCTGCTACTGCAACTTTAATTCATCCCCATTGTGTTTTGGTATTAAAAGATTACTTCCAAACACTGAGTAATCATCTTGCACATCACTTTGAAAGTATGTACAATTACTTAGTGTATAATTCATGCAATGACATCACAAAATATTGGTACAAACTATGGAGTCCTTACAGGGCCTCTCAGCCCCTGACCCTGATAGTGTGAAAACACTCAGCCCTACTTAGTTAAAGCAATATTTGAGAATTTCCTTCCTTTGTGAATATATGTCCCCCTAACCTTACCATATTTTAATGTTTGTATATCTGTTCATTGTATTATAGGGCATGGCAATCCTGATAAGAGAAAGCAAAGGTCAAGCCCAG
Organism: Caiman crocodilus; assembly: GCA_030014935.1. Classification (NCBI taxonomy): domain Eukaryota; kingdom Metazoa; phylum Chordata; order Crocodylia; family Alligatoridae; genus Caiman; species Caiman crocodilus. Next base: position 16,140,425 of record JAGPOW010003685.1, read on the forward strand.
ATTGGGAAGGTAAAATGAGTTTCCTTTCATATCAGAATGGCTGAGATACCACATATCCTGGAAAAGCTGGGAATTTCTGGTAGACATGATCATACATTCTAACACAGAATGGACAGACAACCTCTTGTGTTATAGCACATTCCCTGTAGTCCTATAGATTCAAACACAATGGGTGCTGACAGATGTGCAGGCTCCCTCTCTAACTTATGGAACTTTACATTAAGAGGAATGAGTTAGAACACCGCCCCCAAACCAATAGATGTTCACCTGTTGTTGGTGGGGGGAGGAAGAAATTGAGCCTGCCTGCTAGTGAGCAGCCAACTGAGGAGCATCCCCTCTCCCCAGCCCTGCCCCCTTCCCCTCCCAACTCCAACAGCAAGCTGCTAGCTGGGGTTTGCCTGGCCTGAGCTGGAAGCAGGGAAAGCTGGAGGGTTCCAATCCAGCCACCCCCTCCAGCTCAGGCCAGACAAACCCCAACTGGCAGCTCATTGATGCTGGCTTCCCCCTCCTCTCTCCCTTCCTGCTGACAGCCCTGTGGGGTTGAAAAATCATGTGAAAAATGAACCCTAGGGAACACAAGTTCCCTACGGCACTCTGAAGTAGAGCAGCTTCATCTGATACTTCGTTTGAGAAGGGTCAATTTTTCACATGATCAGCCACTTCAGAAACACTCTGCAGCCATGCACGTGTGTCATGGCAGAGCTATAGAGTACTTTCAGGGTGCCAATCATAGAAAAAATATAACTTCCATCTGTGCCCAATAGGTTTCAGATGTATTTCTGCTCTGATAGACAACCAGCATGACTCATTGCCTGGGCATCAGAAGAAAAAAATGTTTCCTGCACAAACCAGTGAACTGAAAAGAATTGGTGTGAAGGTAGACACCTTCTTGGCATCCTCCACTCCCAGCGTTGTCTTTCTCACTCACCTGACATGCTTTCTTAGGAGAGAGAACAAAATTAGAGTTTGACAGCAGATGGCATGGTGCTAGAGGACATATGTTCTGGGCTTCACCATAAGGCTCCCTCTCCCCTACACCCTGTCTTGAAACCACCTGGAGCAGATCAAAGTCAATTCAACTTGTTCGGTTTTTATTCCTTCAGTGTTAACGCCGCTAACCATGCTCACTTTACCCATAGGCCCCTTCTCAGAGTTATGCACCAGTCAATATTTTCTCTAGTCTAGATTCGACTTATTTCCCTCCTCAGTCAGTAAGAAACAAACCTACAATGTCCCCTTCTAGTTTAGTCATTTCATCCTTAGGCATGAGCTCATCAGGGGCAACCCCTGGGAAACCTGGTCCCCTTCTAGCCACGGACCTTAAAGAGGCTGCCTAAACCTCATACCCGCTCCCCTTCTGTCCATGATTGTCTCAGCCTTTTTACAATATCTGTAGTCACCAGATCTAGGAGCAGCGAGATGGGTCCGCCCCGGGTAAGTACTTTTCCACTCTCTTTTAACCCTTGGAACAGGGGCTGTAAGCAGAACCCTATTACAAATGGAATTATATGTTTGATGACAGCAGTAACATAGCACCTAAAAATTATCCAGAAACCCTCTACTTTTGGATAAAACTATGAATGTCATAGATTATGTAGGACATTTGATCCAAAAGGGTTTGCTTCTCTTAGTTCCTCTACAAGTCACAGCTGTGACTGCCACATTATCTAAGTAGTTAATTTCCCCCAATCATTTTAAGCTTGTTCTCTGGGGGGAACAGGAAGGGGAAATAATACACAAGTCATATAACCAAAACTAATATGCAAGGCACTTTTAAGTAAATTTCTAAAGAGAACAATTGCCTTATTCATTTAGGCTTTGCTACCCTTTCTGTCTCAACTGTCCACTGTGTGAGCTGATAACATTGCTGTTAGTATATAGAACTGGATTAATCAAGAACAATGGAGGGAAGATTGTTATTGCTTGTTTGAATTTTTATCTCTCAAGGGAGAATTTCCTCTAACCCCCTTGTCTCCATCCCAAATCCTGCAATAGATCAACTGTCCCCAAGGCTTAGAAAAGCTGGAGGCTGCTCCCAGCTGAGCCACTCTGTACCACTTCTGAAATGACAAAAGAAGTGGATCAGCATCTTTCCTTCCAACAAGAGAATTTGACAGTTCCCTCCACAGAACTCCCAGACCCCAACAGACTAAGAAACAATCCTCACATTTGCATATGCTACACAATGCATCACTAAGCAATCTTTGTTTGCTTCTTAATTTTAATTAAAAAGGGTATTAATAAATTTGCTATTGGATTCTTACAGGCAGGGCAAAACCAGAATAGATAACTATTTGACAGTAAGCAAGCCAAATGGAAAGATGCATCATAGTAGAGGTGCACCAATACATCAGTCCAACATCAGATTGACACCAAAATAAAGAAAATTGATTGTGTCGAAAACCAGTCATATGTGGCCAGTAATTTGGCTGATAAATGCCCATGCTTGCACACAACCACAGGCAGCAAGGAGCATAGCCCAGTAGCTTGGAGAGCTGCGTGCAGCTGGTCTGTTGTGGTGGAAGGGGAGTGGGGAGAGAAGAGGCATGGAGGGGTAGATCAACACCCCCCATGGGGTGGGAGCGGAGCTGGGGCAGGTGCTGCCTGGCCCAGGCAACGCAGGGCACAGGACGCAGTTGAAACTCGTCCAGGGCATGTGGGGTGAGGGGGGTATCTCCTGCTACTGCGTGCATCCCAAGAGGGCATGGGTGGGGGGTGCCCCCAGAACTGCAGGGGGCCAGGTGGAGATGCAGTTGCAGGCTGGGGCCAGGCCATGCCAGGCTCTTCCTGGCACAGGGGAGAGGGGGGTTGAGCCAGGGCTGAGATCAGGGCAGGCGGCAGCATCACTGGGAGACAGCTACAGGAGGGCTATGGTGAAATTTGGGGTGACTGCAGTCCCCTGCATAATCCCTCTCCCAGTGCTACCACCTGCCAGGAAGAGCCTGGTACAGCCCTGTCCCCATCCCACAGCTGCAGCATGCCCTGTCCCTGCCCCATGCAGATCCAGGGGCACACACCTCGTCATGCCCTCCCAGGGTGCGCAAAATAACAGGAGCCACTCCCCACCCTGCGCCCCATCCCACCCCACCCTAGCTGGGCAGCACCTACCCCAAAGCCCCAGCCCCACTCCCTTCCTCACCAAAGGGGCCTTGATCCACCCCCCACTCCACACCCTTCCCATCCCCTTCCACCACAACAGACTTACCAGCTGCATGCAGCTGTATCAGAAATCAAGTTGGTATCGGCCAATATGCCTCCTTAAAAATTGGCTTTCAGTATCAGCCCTCAAAATCTATCGGTGCACCCCCATACCATAGTAATTCTGCAGTAGTTCACAGATTTTTAAATAGGTTAATTTATTTGGTTATAAATAAAAAGTATCTAAAATTGTATTTGCTGGGATATTTTTAATGCTTATGTAGAAGGGTGCAGTCCAATCCACAGCAGAATTGGTTATGAGGAAGCTGCCCCTACGGCCAGGTTTGTACAGAATGATTCACAATGGGATTTATTGCACTAGTCTCTCATACTGATCAAAGACAGGACTCTAGACTAAGCATAAGGATCATTAACCTGCTTTGATATAATATATACAACAGGGGTGCTAAACCTCCAGCCCATGAACCTAATATAGCCTGTGGAGCCTTGGAATCCAGCCCATTGGGCTCCCCATTGGTTGGGAAATTCGGCAGCGGGAAAGCAGAGGCAGTACTGCCACCCCTTCCTACTGTCAAATCTCAAATCCTGCAGGGCAGATCTAAACTGGGCCATGACCATCCCCTGGGTCAGACAGGAGTCAAGCCATGCCCCTTTTCTCCAGACTGCTGAGTTGGGGCTGAGCTGCACCCCTTTCTCCCTGAGATGCTAGGCCACACCACCTCTCCCTGCATGGCTGATTTGAGGCTGGGCCACACCTTCTTTCCCCCATCCCCACCTGTCGAGTTAGTCCATACACCCCTCCCTCAGCCTGTCAGGTTGAGGCTGGACCATGTTCCTTTCCTCCCATGGAGCTGGGCCATGCCCTCCACCATGGGGCTAGTTCAGGGCCAAGCCATGCCCCTTCCACCATAGAGCTGGATCAGGGCCATGTCATAGTCCCCTCCTTCCTCCCCACATGGGGCCTGGTTTGGGCCAGCCCAAGCTCCCTTCCACAACACAGATGGATCAGGTCTGGGCTGCCCCCCCACCACACCTCTCTGCATAGCTGAGTGGCATTCCACTGGATTCAGCCTGTGGATCAAGCATTGTCCATCCAGCCCACTGGCCAAAAAGACTGAACACCAAAAATTCAGAGTAATGGAATTTTTGCTATATCCAACATTTTCTGCAGAATTTAAGCTTTACAAGTTATATACCAGTATTCCCAGCCCCTATGACTGACATGAGGTCACATACTGAAGATACATCCTGGAACCTCACTTCTAGGAGTGGTAAGAAATACTTCTATTCATCTCAGTGCGCTGATAATTCTAAAAATAGTAAATATATCAACATTAGCAACTATTGATATGATAATCATTGCAGAAGTAACATTCAGTGGTTTATCTGGTATGACTAAATTAATATAAAAGACAGTTCAGTAAAAGCAAAGCCTACAAGTTTTAAAGATGCAAATGGCTGAATGCTCTGTCAAATATTTTCTGCACTTAAACATTAATACTTTATAGGCACAAAATGGGAGTTATACAATAAATAATAGATTTATGCTTCAGAAATCCCAAGGGCTTAGCATCTAAGTATCACTAAATTTCTCCAGGAGGAATTAATTAAAAACTAAAGAAAACCGAACACTCAGCTACCAGCCCTTTTGAAAACTGCAACCTAAGGAATAATTAACTAATATCTATATTCATGAAAAATTGTCACTCAACACAATGATGCTATTACTATTTAATTGTTGATCACTAAAGGAGGGACATCCAATCCTAAGGACACCATTTAATGAAGCTATACTAAGAGCTCATCCACCTTGTTGGCTATTACCAGCTGAGTTGATTGACCTGCACTGCTGAAAGCGTGTCTCTTTCTCAGCTTCATGTGACAAGAGGGAATTGGTTGCATTTGAGAAGGTCTTTGTTATCTAGCTGAAAAGCTTTGGTGAAGTGTGCCTCTATTCATTTTTTCACATCCAGCTTAAGATTTTTGGAAGATGGTCTACATTTGCACAGTAATGATTTCTGTGGATCAGGCCCTGTTTTAATTATTAATAGGGTCAATGCAGTTACATCCATGTGCAATCCACGTGGGATGAGTCAGATCCAGGATCTGTAGGACAATCTTTCCTTACCACGCTGTAATTTTTCCTGTTTTCCTTCTTTATCAGAGTTCCCGCTCAGCTACCAGAAATTTCTAAATTGGTGAGCTCACTCTCTCTCCCCTTCTCTTTCCTTTCCCTTTTCTCTCCCTTTTTCTTTGCCCCTCTGTCCGTTTCAATGGGCTCCTGCAGTTACTCAGGCGGACAGCATTCCGTTGCCAAGCAACTCTCTGAAAAGAAGCACATGCTGCTGCTGCACAGACAGAGCGTGCCCGTCTGCTCCAGTGATGCTGTGGCCTAATTTCTGCCTCCCTTGTATGAAGTACAAAAGGGAACATCTCCAATGTGGCAGGAAAGGGAGTCTTGAATTATTTGCGCTATTTTTTTTGTTTGTTTTTCCCCCGCTTTCCCAATTGGGTGCCTCCCTTTCCAACCCAGGGCCCCAAGAAGTCACGCACACCTAATCTGCTCATATGCATTTGGGTTTGTTCCCTCTGCTTTGCAGATTACTGCCAATTTTCTGTTAGCTTTTGGCTGAAGGAATAGTACTTATGGAGATTGGTCAAGCTTTCCTTTAGCTCTCAACTCAAGACAATTTTGCATGTAAATTCTCAAGGCCATTCATCTATAATCTTTTCCTACCTGCCTGTTTCTCTGCTGTTTTTATTACAAGGAAGCCTTTTAGGCATGCAAGTGTGGTCGCCCTCATTCTCAGTCCTTTGACTGTGTCTTCCTCAAAACAAAGAACTGCCTACTGAGAAATTCCTTAGGTTTTTTCCCAGCCCCTTGAAAGGTCATCATTTTATCCGTTGAGTAAAGAAGTCTGCCAAAACTTTTCAAAGTTCAGGATGCTTCGATTCAAGTTTTCTGGTTTCAACTCATGTCTAATCTGTGGTTTATAATCCCTCACTTGCTAGAAATGATAGGCATGCCATCAAAAAGACTAACATTAAGCAGTCAGTTCAGCAGTGGTTCCTTACATTCTTTTATTGGTGTGATTTTAATCTGAGGACTGCTTAAAGGAATTGATGTAATCCAAGCCTCCATCACTTCCAGGATAGATTGCAGTTTATTTCTGCCTAGGAGTGAAAGTGAACACCAGAAAGAAGCTGTAGGTTATGCAATCAGAAGCAATCTGTTATTGCTTTATGCTCTGACTTTCACTAACTCCTCGATTTAGTAACTTCTTTCAGTTAGACTATGAAGTCCTAAATCTAATCTACAAATCCCTAAATTAGGTTTTTGCACCCCTGACTCTAAGACAGTCACAATCCACAGAAAAAATACAGCAAGGACACACCCTGTCTCTACATGAATATAAAAAGATCCCACAGTACTTTACTGTAAAGATCGTAGCGCAAACTTATCACTTCTCTTTTTCCTGATTATGGGGGGAGATTTGGAGTATTTCAGTGTATATTGCAAAGAGTAGGACAGTGTGTTTGTGCATATTGACTTCTCCTAGAGAGGTTCAGAACTGCTTTTACATTGCTAACAAATTAGCTTGAGTGTCTAGGTCCTGTCCTTTGGGAACAGAAGGATGGAATTTCTATTCCTTCAATCTATGCA
>JAGPOW010003685.1:16155731-16179752 GCA_030014935.1 Caiman crocodilus
AGGTGTTCCTCAGCCACCAGGAGAGACAGCTCCTCCTGCTTACCTCCCATGCTGCGTGCATTTGTATAGAAGCACTTAAGGCTATGCACTGCTGCCTCCTCCTCCTCATGTGTATCCCCCAAGCTACCACCACCACTGCCCGCCCGACTTACCTGACTTAGGGGCCGAGCATCGTCTCCTCTTCCGGCAGGCCCATCCCTTTTGTGTGCCTGAGTTTCTGTTTGAGTTTTGTAACTTCAAGGAATGTGCCTACAGCCTAAGGACTGTAAGTAAAGTTTTTTTTGCTTCCAACAACCTGCGAGTCTAGTGCTCTAATTCCACGCTCCATCAGTGGCCCCGTTCCGCCAGCGTTTCTCGGCCCCCACATATACCACCCTTCTGTTCTTGCCCACCACATCTTGGTATTCTTGATTAAGCAGAAGGCTTCTGATGGTTCTGGGGCTACACATGTGAGACAGTAGACCACCTTCCCAGGGCTCCTGCCTTCCCTTACTCTGTCCATGAAGCAAGCAGATATTCCTGAGAGACCAAACAAAATGGAAATGAAGAAAGAAAGAAAAGGTCCTCTGCTACCTGACAAGCAGTCAGGTCCACCTGAAGGTCCCAGACAGATAGTTATAGAAGAGAATTCCATCATTCAATAGTCCAATAAGATCAATAACAAAATAATAATTAAGAACTTAAAGTACTTGGAACCTCTGTGTTCCTTAACTCATGGTTTGGGTCTCTCAGGCCCTGTAGTATCGGCCTGCATCTTGAGGTCTGCCTCCTTTTCTGCTTCTCCTGTTACGGTAGGTCTCTGTCTGTGGCACCCGCTCCTGGGCACCTGCTGCCAGACACTCCTCCGAGTGGATATCACACTCAGGCTTCCGGTGTTCTCCCCCTCCAGTGTGGGGAATATTCACAAGACACAGGGCTTGCATGCTCTCCTTGGCCCTGTTCCTCCTATCGGCTCTCTCTTCTCTACGTCGGCTCTCCCCACTCTGCTGGCTCTCCCCACTCTACTAACTCTCACCACCATGTCAGCTCTTCCCCCTGTACCAGCTCTCTCCTCCAGTTGGCACATGGCTTCCAGTTATCCTGGAAGCTGCGGCATGCCTGCCTATGTGTGCTGAGCACGTGCTTATAAAGCATGGCTGAGGCTGCGTCAAGTGTATTTGCTGCTCCTTCGCCACCACCTGTGCTCCTATGAGGGGGTAAGAGACACAACTAGCCCTTCCTAGGCCATCCACTTCTCCCCTGGGGTGCTCCCCTGTCCTGCACTCTTTGGGATGCTGGGAGCCAGGCTCCCACACATGACTACATAGCAAACGTATTGTCCCCAGCCATGATGCCCTCAGATGGTCTCTGTGTTCCAGACAGGCTACCTCCTAAACTAGAATTAATATAACTACAAAAACTCAGCAAAGTTATTTAGCTTGGGGATTTGCTACTTGGCCATGTTATTCAGCAGCGTTAATTATCCATCCAGAATGATGGATAAACTGTTTCTAGTTTAGAAGGCAGCCTTCCTGGAGTAATTCAGGGTGCTTGAGGGCAGTCCAACGAAGGACGGTAGGTTTACTGTGTAGAACAGTGATTCTCACCCAGGGTGATACAAGATCTTTTAAGGGTGACACCATATTAGCACTATTAAGTGTTCTAGCACCTGCAGGTTATTCACCGAGCGATTTCAAAATCCAGACCATCAAAAATATTCTGATCTCTTCTGGTCTGCATTCTTTGCAAAGAATTGCTCTATTATTTTTGTGTAGTAAAAAAAGGAACAAAACCAAAAAGAATGTATTTTGCAAGGGTGCGTCAAGTCTAACAAGGGATGCCTGGAGACTAAAACAAATTGAGAACCACTGGTGTAGACTCTCTGTAGTACTGATTCATCCATCCACAGCACTGTGCAAGTACAGTTACACCACTTCTGATTGTGAAATCAGTCTGCATGGAGCAGCATTCTTGTGGGTGATGCCTACAATGGCAAGTTTGTGATGAAAACTTGTACTGACTGCATCTGCTAATGCAACTGCAACAGTATGGAACTGGAGGAGATCAGATCTCAAATTAAAAATAAAAAACTGCACTTCATGTTCCATGTATTAGATGCCAAAAGGTAGCAAGCACGTAGAGCAGTTTTCTGGACTGCTGGTGATGTATACGACTTAAAAGGCAAGAGCTGTTGCAGCTGGCACAAACTACGGTTCCTAGGTGGGTTCAATGAAGACTATGAAGAACATGTTTAATGAAGAATATATCGACTACAGTGCTGTAGTATAGTTATAAAGTATGAAAGTCATAGACTGAAATGGCAAAAGTTCCTTTGTTAAATGTACAACATAATTATATTGTCTGCAGAAAAAATCTCTTTTTTATACAGTAGAGCCTCTTTAAAGAGGGACTTTCACATCGAAGAAATTATCCAAAAATTCAGAAATTATCCAGAAATTATCCAAAATTTAGGCCCACAAACCTTTCATTCTTTCATTGTTAATAATTTTCAAACTTCACACATCTGTAATGATACTTTTGAAAAGTACCATAGCTTAATGCTGATGCCATTTAAGTCAGTGGGACTGCACACAAGAGCAAAGTCTGCAGGAACAGACTGACAGGGCATAAACTTGCATTGAATATATTCTTTATAAGTAACAGAAAATGTTCCAGGGAATACTACAAAGTGAATACATACAGGACATCTTTTAAATCTTCCAACCCAAATGCTGTTGTAACTCATTCAAAACACAGGAATTCAGGACAATATAAGTCCTTCCTCTAAACAAAAAAAAAAAGATTTTCTCCTTCTGGACAGCATTGCAATACAATTGTTGGACAATGTTGTGTTTAATACTAACCAGTCTGGCCAACTTCTGTGCTTTCTTAATGCTTTTGCAGCTTCCTTGTGTTGTTTTTAAGGGATTTCTTTGACTAAGCCTGTTTATAGCATTAAAAGAGGAAGAACAAAGCAACTGTAAAGCTTGTTAAGTAGTAGTTCATACGCTATTAAGGGTGACCTTGCCACTTCCAGTTCTATTTATTCTATTTCCTTTCCAAAGGGGGCAACTCTTGCCATGTAAAATGTGAACATTTATGAGCAGAGATGGAAATGAACTCAAAGCCATATGTCAAGTTTTGGGAAGTTCAAATACTATTTCAAACATAGTGGTATAGACTCATTTCATAGCAGGTTGAAAAATAAGACACCACACTGCAAATTCATAGTGCCAGACAGTACTGCCCTCAAACATGTCATACTGTTCCTAAACTGGAAGTGCTGTAGCAACACTTGTGGGGTGATCTGCCCAGGCTGCTTAGCCCACCCACATTACTGTACAATTCCCGGTGTAGAAAATGGCATATTTGAAGGTGCTGCTGCTTGGCACAGTAACGTTGTGGCTGAGATCATGAATGAGCTTGCTGCACATACATCTGAACAATAGCATTAATGTAGGCTGCTGACAGATGTGGAAAAAAAATGGCACTTAACTCTTAGCTTGGTGCACCCTCGTGCCGGGCATAGTGTATGCCCAGAAGAGGAGCTCAGTTTGACTCGGCTCGCCCAATGTCTGTATAGGTCGAGCACTTTAGCAGGGCTTTTTAGCACTTTTAGCTAATAGCTGATTAAATTACATTGAAATCATCTGAGACTGTCATTAACATCTCCAGAGTCAGTAGTGTGATATCCAGAGTAAATGTATCTTGTTCTCATTATGAGATTCAGAACAAGTCATTTCCCAATTACTTTTATATTCTAGATAGGTGGTTAGAAGTATTAATCTGAAGTTAGACAAGAGATAAGGCAGGGTGGCACCTTAGAGACTAATTGGTTCAAAGAGGGCATATGCTTTCATAGACAACAACCTATTTTGTCTGACAGAATATCTAATGAAGTAGGTTTTTGCCTACAAAAGTTCAGGCCTCCCTGAATGAATTAGTTTCTAAGTTACCACCCTGCCCTACCTTTTACATTCCAGTTTATTAAAATCTTTCTCTTTAAGCCTAATTGACAGACATCCAGTCTCACTTGGCCTTTATATACCATGGTGACAGACACTCTATAACACAAACTGTTTTGAAATGTGATTTCTCTTTCCTGTTTGCTGGGCATTTTGCACCTCTTGGTATACTTTCTCCAGGACTGGCTGACTTGCTTTATTGACAGAACTTCACTTCTATTGTAGCATGTTGAACTACTGCCCATTAATGCAGTATTTTGAACATCTTCCATGTTAAACAGATTCATAAAAGCAAAAAGTGAGTATAGAAAATGTTCTGTGGCAATGGTGAGAAAAACTGTGTAACATTTCTTAAAGGGGCTCAGACAAAGTTCCTTCCGCAGCTGCATTTCCTCCAGAGAAAGACAACTGAGGATCTGGCTTAGTTAGTTTAGAGCTGGTGACAATGTTAAACCGAGAGGACAGGAGAAGGCATCCACTCTTTAGCAAGTGATTGGGTACAGGATAGGGAATGGCAGTACAAGTAAGTGTCTCCATGTTACCTCACTAATGTGCCTTGCTTCTGCATGCACTGAACAGACTACACCACATCTGACAGAAACAGTAGCCTGCTCTCTGTGCCAATTCAGTCCATGCCTTCTCTAATAAGACTGCCAATTCTGTTGGTATTTTTTGCTATGTGGTAGTTTCCTCTAGCAGCATCACCAGCCTCTGTATTAAACCACTGCACTATCTAAGCTCTTCACTAAACAAATAAATTACGTGATTTTTTTTAAATTTAAAGTGCAATTGCTCAGTTTCAGGAAGAGGTTCTTACTGCTTGCCCTTGGCATCTTCAGTTTTAGTTTCATAATAAAAAGCCAAAACTGGAGACTGATCTGCACTCTCACACCTATAGGTGTCACTTTCAGATCCAGATTGATTTATATTGGTAGGACAGAGGGTGGGAAGGGCTTGGAAAGAACTGACAACCTGGCAGCTTTCACAAGTATTCATCTTGTACTAAAAACAAAACAGAAAAGCACTAAGGGCCAGATCTAAAGACCACTGAAGTCAAGAGATCTCTTTATATTAATTTTCATGGACTTTATTATCAGGCCCCTGTTACTGCCAGAAGTAACAATATCTTATGGCAAAATGTCATTAACATATGCTGGGTTCTGTATTAACATTGTGAAAACCAAACCTCTCATGAATCAATTGTCACCTTCACTAACAAATATTTATGCAACTCTGAAGAATGCAAATTAGCAGCTGACTGCATAAAAATAGATTAATTAAAACATTTTTGTTATACAAGGAAACAAAGGATTTTAAATTCAATGGCTAAATACTTCCCTAACTTGCACTTTCTACAAAGGCCTGAAAAAGAGAAATCTGAAATATACACTTTAAATAGTGTACAGTCTTTAAGCATCTTAAAAATGTAGAGAATGAGACTTTATTCACATCCTCTTTGCAGCTAGAGTGTTCAAGTCCATTGAGCATATAAAGTGTGAAATGTAACTATAAGAACAGATTTAATAAAGAAATATTCATCAGCTAATTTGCCATTTCAGTTTCTCCCATTAAATCAGACATAGCAACCAATCAGAGTGAATTAGTTCTCTACAAACCAAAGAATGAGTGATCTATAAAAACATAAAAAGACATCACTATAAAGTGAACACATGCTTTCACAAGCACTGTTTACTCCCTTGGCTCTGGAGCCCCATGGAAGTAATAGCTCCAGCAGGAAGCCCTGCCAACTAGCTAGTGAGCTCAGAAAGCCCAAATTTTGCACATAGCCAACCATATTGTCTCCAGGGAAGGTCACAGAAGAGATACAATATGGTGGAGTGGAATGTTTTAGCTAAGGGCAATAGAGCAAACTCCTGCTCTAGGAAAATGCTACAGAATGTGTATGGGTTGCAGATGTTCCTTGTTTTCTAAACTAAAAATACTTCCAGTAGAATGAAACCTCTAAAAAAGACATGTAGAAAGAACTGTCCTGTCATTTGCAGTTTCTTTCATGGCACATCAGATTCAAGTTTTAAGGACAAAATCCTTCTCACACTGCTTGTATAGTAAGTGGGTAACACTCAGTTTGCAATGCTTTGACTAATACACTTCAGATTTTTGTCACCACTTCTTTATTTACCAAAACTAGAAAATCTAAAATTTAGATTGTCCTCTAAGTCTCTGTACTGTCCTAGTCAAATTATTTACTATCCACACTATATGGTATATAAACCTATTACTTAATCCTTCTGCTTTCCTGATCTGATACTGTAAATGGAACACTGTCTTTTGCTTATTCCAAATGATATCAGCAAAATATCTAAGGCTATTACATACAAAATACTATATGAAAAGCATGTTAAAGGTTACAAACTGAAGCTTACAAAGATCAAGAAGTGCCCACCTTAGAGTATACTCTACAATGGTTTGCTTAACCTTATGTACTATGAGTAGTCATGTCACAGTTGAAAGTCAGTAGAACTTTTCTAAGCAACTTTCAAAAGTTTCATCTAAATTCTTGTTTGCCATTATGAGGACAATATCTTAGTAAAATTTCAAATTTATAATATGTGCTGCTGAGACATTGGAACTGTTCAAAGAAAAGTCACTAGCACACAAATTTAAATTGACAAGTCCAGTCCCCACAACTCTGCTTAGAAACGACTAGTACACATTCTAAAAAGCTACACTTAAAAAGAGCAAACTGAATAAAGTGAGACTAAAAACACAGAATTTCACCCCAAAAATAAACATTTAACAAAAAGTTATAAGGATTTTGCTAAATATAATTTGCCTATTCTCTAAATGTTATCTTCTCTGATGATGGGAGGATTAGGAGCCAAATGCATCTATGTTATAAGCAAAACTATTCTATGGAAGTTAACAGTGTTACTTCTGTTTGACAGATGAATTTGGCCTGGGGGAGGGGAGATTGCTTGATCAATTATACAGAAAGGCTACAAATGTATTAACAGAGAAAAAACAGAATGACCTATATTACCTACCAGCTAAGTACTACTTCTTACAAGTGCTAATAGTTATCTTCACTATACAGTAATGATAATTTTTCTCAGACACAAAAGTATGGTTTTTATCAATGATTCATGCCAAATCCAAGCCCTTAAAAGAAATCAGCCTATAGCAGGTGCACAAAGCTGTCAGACCTTGAAATTTGTTTTGAAACCAACCACCTGTTAGTGTAATTGTGTAGCTGTTTTTCCTGGCTTATGGGATTTTAGCTCAGCTGTTGTTCACATGCTAACGTTTATTTCCTCTAGGAATCACTCAGTCCACTTCCACTAACCTATACATTTCTGTGACTGTCCTCGCAGAGTGTGATTCAGCATGTACATGTAAAAAAGATCTGTTGTAACTTAATCAATAGCAGAGGGGAGGTCTTAGGATTTGTGTACAAAAAAACATGAAAAACTGCATTTTACATCCTTTGTGCTACATAGAATCATTTATACAACTGTTATATGTTCCTTGTTTTTCTAGACAAGGACAAACAACACTTATTCTAAATGGATGAGCTCAAGGATCAAATTTAGTGTTGGTTTCTGACTCACAGTTTATCAGATAACAAAGTAGCAGTGTTCCTGCCACTGAAACAAAGGTTGAGTCAGCACTTCCATTATGATCTTTTAGTTTCAGAGATTTGTAACTTCAATAAAAGTTTACTTCAGGTTAAAACCTAGCAGACAAGATCTGAACACAGAAGCACATTTAGTCTAAAAATTTTTAAAGAAAACATCTGCCTATATTTAAATTAAATGCATAAGAAAATAATAAACAAAGTGGCTACATATGTTTTTTGTAGCTCAGAAATGACATTTTGTAAATGAAAGTGTGCTTGCAATACAGTGCCAGCCACAATTGCAGTCCCTTTGTTCTCCAAACAGCTCTTTGTCAGCACTGCTTTGGCCATAAGCCACCCAAAAATAGAAGGTGGAGCCATGAGGTAGCAGTGCTCATGCTGTTCCTGGAAGAGTCTGGGGCACAATGCCTCCAAGTCATCTTGCCAGGGTTGTATAGCACCAGGCTGCCATCAGTAGAGGACTGGGTGTAGAAGTCACAACAGCCCCCTTTACCTGTGTGAAAACATGATTCACTGGGACTAAATATCGAAAATCAATGAGGACAGTACTATAGATTTTCAAATGAATATATCCATAAAAGAGCTCATGGCATAAAAACAATGGTAAATAAATGACTGAGATAACATATCTGTGCACATCACTACGCTATCCAAGTTCCATTTTCAAGCACCTCTATGATGGTAGTAATAATAGACCACATTTCAGAAACATACAAAGTGTTGGAGCCCTGGGGGCTGCCATTTTTTCACTTGTATAAGCAATGATTACTAGGTTTAACCATCCATCATGAAATCTGAGTTGTTTCCAGCAATTTAAAATCACCTTGGGACCCATTATAACTAAAGTGTCAACAAGATTTTTTCCTCCCATTTAAATGTATGATCCATAAGAGACAACAGAGTGTGCTGTCTTATTCTTCCAGAACTCATTGAGAAAACCAGTTATCAGCATTGTTTTAAAAAAAAAGGCTGTGTCTTTGTATGAAGTTCTACTTTAAAAGAATTACCTCTTTCTTATTGTCATAAACACGTACTTCCCCAAAGTTCCTGTTTTTTAGAAGTTGTATTAATTGCAAATGTTGTTTTCTAGAGGAAAGCCATGACTGAAGCTGTAAAACAAAAGGAATGGTTGTAAATTTAATTCTTTCAATGAGACTTTGTTTCTTATTGACTAAAAACTTCCTAAAGGAAGTAAAGCTGGGAAAAATCCAGTAAGGAATTAGATTTGCCAAATCCAGTTCCTACTTGGATTTGGATGCAAAGTTTTTGATATTCACTTAAATGAAATGTGAGCAAAAAACCCCCAAAACTAATAAAGTATCAAATATATACTTGCCACTAGTTAAAATTTATAAATAACCTAGTTCTCTCTCACATATACCCATAAAATTTATGTACACCGGTTATATAAATAACCTAGCTTTCTCTCACATACATCCACAAAATGTATGTAAGTTTTAAAATCAGTAACTTCCTGATGTTTTACAGGGGTTGCACCAAAAATTTATTTTTTGTATTTGTTTTCAACTAAGTGAAGTGCATTCAGACATTGGCTTAGGGATCTAGATAAATGAATTTGATGAGAAAAGTACTGATGAAGTATTTACTCCATTGAAACACAGTGTGCAGCATGCAAAAAAGGGAAAAGTTTTTATATCCTTTACCATAACAATGACTAATTGTGTACTAAGCAGTATGACAGTTTGGTAGTAAAACTGATTTTCCTGAAGGCCTTTCAAATACACACACACTTTAACTTTGTACAGATCAAAAGTACCAAGATTTGACAAGCCAAAAATGTCCTTAGAACCTAAATAAACATTTACTGCTGTCCTGCAAATCACAGAATATTCTGATTTCTCATCCTAAAATAATTTAGAAACAAACTCCTAGCTCCCTCCAAATATTGCCTTTTATATTCATCTCTCTTCCTGGTTAAAGTGAACGTTGGAAGATTAAAAGATTTGTTACAGGTTGCTTCGTTCCCTTAATCCAGCTTGATTTCAGTAGAAGAATTTGCTCAGAATCTTCCATGATCCTGCTCTTAGCACAACCAGTTCTGTGTTCTAATTTAAAAGAAAAGGTCAAAGGTCCATCCCAAACTAGGTGGCTCATTAATCAGTGTGGTTAAGGCACACCAGTTGCTGTGGCATGCAAGGAGCAATGTGGCTGGCATTATATCTGTCTACTTTTAACTCCCTAGACTGAATGTTGAAATACCCTTTTATAGGTGGCTCAACTGGTAACAGCCTTTGGCACACTATGGAACAAATCCTGAACTTGCATCTCTGGAGCTGTAGCAAGATGTCTTTAACAGCTCTACCATTTCAATTCTGTATTTCAAAAATCTTCATTTTATGGTTAAACATATAGCCAATTTTAACCTTAGTCCAGCTTTAACCTCAGGCCAGCTTTAAATGATGTGGATGCAAACAAATCCACAAAACTTAACCACAGACATTTAAATGCACCATCTTGTTTAGAGATTACAGCTGCTTGCAAAACTGAATTTTAAAAATTAGCCCTGGATCTGTGCAGTCTATGAGTAGAGATATATGGAAGTATAAGTAAAGGAACTCCTGCCTGTGGTGCTGCTGGAGCTACCCACACCCTGACTCACATCAGGGTGAAGGTTGCCACCATAAGAAGCTCCAGCCCACGGACAACATGTCTGACACCCCTAAACTATGGTACCTTGATGCAACCCCACAAGGAAGCTCAACCTAAATTTTAAGGCACGTGCCCTGGATTCTGTGGTATTTGGGTGCAAAAGCTCAAAAATTCCACACCAGATTCTAATACATTAAAAAAGAAATACAATAGTAAAAAATATTTTGGTAAGATACAATTTTAAAGATTAAATGTTTAGCCAAAAACTATCCTATGTTGTCTAAAATGAGTGCTTCACATTTCTGCATTGCACTTCTAAACACAGCACTTGCCAGCTGTTTTTAGGATAAAAAAGGTAATTTTAATTTACGCCATAAATTGCTAGCCAGGCCTCAGCTTGGCTTTGCAGTTCACTATATGTCTGAAGCATAAATTATTTAGCATTAACACATGGTCTGTCATGTCCTGTTACTTAAGTGTAATATGGCTTTCATCCATGTATACCCAAGGGAGCCATCTGATTGGCTGCTGGTGATGTCACCCCCATTTGGTAATCCTTGGTAAATCCACAGGGGACAGTTAGACCACTCTGGGCAAAACTCCTGGTGCTGCTGCTTCAGGCCTATGCCTAGTAGCAGATTCACTCCTACTCATCATTCTTAGGTTCACTGCAGGTAGTGACCCTAACTAAATGGTGTTCCATAAAAATGCAATAAAACAGAATATACAGCAGATGAGCTACGGTTTCTTTATGTTACATCTCATGTGCCCCAAAGACTGGGGGATTCTGTGGTACTTTGGTTTGAAAGCTCAGAAATCCCATGCCAGAGTCAAATAAATTAAAAAAGGGGTAGTTGTAAAACATGAAAGAAAATAATTTAGTTAATAATTTTTGTATGCTATTTACATTCTGCTACAAACAATTGATGTATAAGTGTTAGTATAAGGGGGAGAAAAATTTTCACATCTGGTAAGATAGGAGCATCTCAGACTCAGAGGTGTGAGATGTGGCTTGGACTGTAGAAGCTATACCAGGTACATGCTTCCACTAAATTGATTAGCAACTAAATAGCTAGAGGGGCTGCTTATTTTCATTAGTTTTCAATTACATTCCACTTAGATTGACAAGACAGTTCACCTACAGCTACTGCTTCAGCTGTTTGTTTGCAGCCTTAGTCAAATATCACTGCTTCAGTTTGGACTCAATGCATCTGTGGAAGGGTCTCAGAACAAATTAAAGACCAAAGCCTTATTTATTTTTTAAATGAGGTCTTAGATTTTGCAGCAGTGTCATTAATGGTGGAATGCCAGACTGCACAAAACACCTGATCTGACAGGAAGGCAATTTTTTTTTGCATTTCATCATGGCAGTAGAAGCTACTTAGCTTCCTGCTCTTTCTGACCATGAGGCATCTGAATAGGGTTTCCATACCAGCTAAGATTAAGGGTATACGAGTTTGCTGTGGTGCCTACAAAGGTGGGTCTTTGCTGCCCATTAGGTGCTCTGCTGTAACAGCCTGTGTGGATGCTCCATCGCCTTGGCAACTAACCTATAGCAACGAAAGAGGCAAGTTACCGCAGTTTGACTTCCACTTACCACAAGCCAAACATTTGTATGTAAGCAGATACCACAGAGAGTCTGAGCTGCAGTGAAACTGCACCTCTTTTAACTTGTGTCAGGTATGTTCAAAAATGTTTTGAGCTGTTTCTATGGAAACGCACCACGGCTGCCCCTGTGGCCTCTGGCTTTCTGAACTTACTCTCTTCTTTCGGGTAGGAAGATAACGTGCAAACTCTGAGGCCAGACTGTCTCCTTCCTATTGTTCTCTGCTTGGTCTTTCTGGAGACAAAAAGTCCCCGCGTCGCATGCTGACACCACGTGCCGAAACTTATGTGCCACACGCCGACTCATGGTGACTCCATCATGACTTGCTGATGGATGGAGCGGGCAGAATTTCTCCAGCAGCGTCCGGCTGGCAGCGGCGGAGACAAGGACAAAAGCGAGGACTGAGGGGTCCGGCACGGCAGGGACTAAGCACCACAATCCAACGGCAACTGAAAGGGGCCCCGAGCATCAGCCACTGCCTGGGCTCCCAGGAGGCCACGGGCAAACCATAGCAGCCGTGGGCCCAACAATTGGGTCAAAACCAGGGATCCTCATTTTTTCCAATTTAGAAGAAAAAACCACATTTTTGGTTAAAAGCAGAGAAAACCAGGATCCCCGGTCAAAACCTTGATGTTAAGGCCTCTGCACCAGCTACCCAGGGCCGGGCCCCGTCAGCAACCCACGAGCCTCAAGGGCAGCAGCCAGCGGTTAACTGTCCGCGGCTATCACGCGAGTCCCGCACTTCTCGCGAGAACCCCGCCGCCGCGACACCCAGCGGGACTGTTGGGGGCCTGGCTCTCGCGGTACTTGGATCTGCTCTCGCGAGCGTTCGCACCCGGAAGCAGCGTGGCCACGCGGACCGCGGTGCGGGCTCTGTGGGGTGAGGAGGGGGTTCCTGAGTCCTTCAAGAGTTGTGTGCGGGGTTGCGCGGGGGGGAGGGCGGGCTGCGGGGACCCCATGGGAACGGGCTCTCCGGGCCTGTCAGACCCTTCGTCACGTCGCGCTGACCTCGCCTGGCTGACGTCATAGGAGGGGATCTGTCGTCATAGCTGTTGCTTTGCTGGGGAGGGTGGTTTCCCCTCAGCTCTAGAGCAGGCTCCTGCGGTGCTCACAAAGATTTGGTGCATGACGTCATGCCTGTGGCGATGTCACTGCCCAGGTGTGATGTGTGGCGCGGGGTGTGATGTCACTGCCCAGGTGTGACACATGGCGCAGGCACAGGGCGAGCTGGGGGAACACTGCCGACACCTCCTTCTTCCCCGGGCGCTGCCACAGGATCCTTCCAGAGGTACCACAAGCTGCTATGTCGTGTCTGCGACTCGCTGGCTAAGCTCAGAGATTACGAGCTGGGGCGCGGGGCGGCCTGCTGTGGGCTGTCTGCAGTCGTGGCCATGGGAAATAGCTGCCGTGGTATCTTTTCGTAGTAAAAAATGAGTAAAAGCCAGTAGTTTTGGAGGGGGTCTCCTGGCAAGGTGGAGGACCACTGTGCCAAAGGAGCTTTCCACACAGGTTACGTTGATTCCTTTCCAGTGAAAGCTTTTTCCTCCCACAGAAGTTTGAAACACGGGCTTAACTTGGACATTATCACTATTGATTTCAGTTACCCTAAGGCAGCTGATCCATGTAACGATCCCTCCTTCCCCGTTTTTGTATTCAGTTCTTTGACATGGCTCATTTTTGTTTGGTTTTTCATCTTCCTTTTAGGATCACGCTAAGGAAAGATATGGCATGTCCTCAATGATACAGTCCCAAGAGAAACCAGGTCAGTCACACAAATAAAATATTGCTTTTTATTTAAAAAATAATGTTTTGTTGGTTATTTAGGGTTCTCACTTTGAACTAAACCTTTTCTTTGCTGTACCGCTTCTCAGTCACTATCTGTCTCCCTATCCATGCCCTTTTATCTAGTGAATCAGCAAAGTTAGAATCGTAATAAAAAAAAAAAAAAAAGAAACCTTTCCAGTCACTGCCCCTTGTGCTGTTACTTCCATGTGTTAAGAGATTTGGAAAGAATTTTCAGCAGTTTTTCAAAGGCACGTTGGAATGCTGAGCAATAAATACAGATGCTGCATTTTTTGTTAAAGTAATAATTGTTTAATGGGGCAAGGTCCTTAGATTTTGCATCATTTGTCTGTATTATCAGCTGCTCACACTAATAAAAGTAGAAATACCTCTGCCACTGCAGCAGCTTTCACTTCTTTGTCATGTATGGGTCAGTTTCCATTTTAATGCATTATACCTTAAACTTAAACTTTCTTCTGGATTTACAGGGTTGCTGTTGTAAAAACAACTTAATCAGAACTTAGTCAGTTCTAGAAATCCTAGGACTTGAAATCACATTTGTTCCATTGCTTTGGAACAAGTTCTGTCATGAGACCTGCAACAGCTGTCTGTTTAGATACTGTATTTGGGTTCTTACATGGTCATCTTCACTGTTATGCATGAGTCCCAGTAAATGTTAATGGAGCTTATCCTCAACATGGTGATGGAGGGATATATCATTTATATCTTACAGTTGGTGAACCAAGAGATGCTAAGCCAAGACATTTGGCCAAGATCTCCATACCACTCCAGCACTCTAACCCAGGGGTGGCCCACAGAGCCATTGCATCTGGTCTGCAGGACTCCCTATGGGTCAGGAAATTTGGTGCGGGAGTGGTGGCCATTAATACAGATACCCTCCCACCTGCCAAATTCCCAAGCCCAATGTGGCCCAGCTGCAACCCATTCCCCCATGGGGTTGGCCTGCAACCCCTTTGCCCTTTGCAGGGCCAGACTGGGCCCAGACCATGCTCCCTTTCCCCTCTGCAGGGTGGAGCCACATGCCCTTCCTCCTCCTGTGGAGCCAAATCAAACCCCGTTCTGGGGTGGGGGTGCTGGATTGCCTCCCACTCTCCTCTGCACAACGATGGTGCCCACTGCTTCTGCCTCAGGCACTGGATTGGCTCCTGACTGACTGAACACTGTCCATCTGGTCCTGGGAAAAATGTTTAGCACTGCTGCTCTAACCAATTGATTGGTCTCTTCTCATAGCCTCCAGAACCAGGAACTTTGGCAGAAACAAAAAAAATGTAGGCAAAATCTGTCTCATGTAGGTTTCCTTAGTGCTGGAATGAGGAAGAGAGAGCTGTGAAAGGCAAGAATTTTTGTGGGTGATCTCTTTTTAATGGACTAGCTGCAAGCTTGGGATAAACTTAGACAAGCTTTCAAATGTGAAATGTTCTTCATCAGGTGGTCAGAGAGAGGTGTTTCTTTTACAGTTGTTTCATAATAAAAAGTCGTTGCTTTACCCTGTATGGGGTTGCATAGCTCATCCTTGCTCAGAGAAATGTGAGGAAGAGGAAGACTTGTCAAGCAAAAAGTAGCAGTAGGCAGTGACTGGCTAAAAGGAATCAGTGTATAAAAAGTGCACCAAAGAAAAAATTCAGTCTTGGGAAAGACCTTAGATCCACAGCTGCTATTGCCAGTTGTGATTCTTCAGGACCTCTAGCCTGGACTATGCAAGGAGAAAGAACTGAGAGAAGACCAGAAGTAATAACAAGAAAAAGATGGTATATCTCTTTAGCCAGCACATGACCATCTGGCCTTGCTCTCCACTCTCCAAGGATTGCCTGATTTATTTATTTTT
Source organism: Caiman crocodilus (assembly GCA_030014935.1). Taxonomy (NCBI): domain Eukaryota; kingdom Metazoa; phylum Chordata; order Crocodylia; family Alligatoridae; genus Caiman; species Caiman crocodilus. The sequence goes on from JAGPOW010003685.1 coordinate 16,171,118, forward strand.
CTGTCTCTTGCTCTGCTCTTTCCCCAGGGGAATATCACTACCCCAGCAAGGAGGCTTAGTGTTCTAGAATTCCTCAATGCTGGAGAGCTTGTGCACCCATCTTACCAGTTTTATAACTTCCATCCCTTTCTTTAAATTGTTTCAAATGAGCCTTATCTTTCCCTTTCTACATGAAGTACTGTGTGGGCCACTTCCTATGATATCTTCTCTCAAGGGGAGGTATTATCTTTTTTTTCTGACCCAATGTTAAGTTCCCATTACAGACTGTTTTAAAGTCTGAAATTGTTCATCTGGCTACAAAATCCTTTTTTAGTCTTTGATCATTTTTAACATGGGCTTTTACTTTACTCTGTGGAATGTCAGATTACTCTTTCCCACATTCTGGTTTCTAAACTTACCTATCAGTGTATAGCAGCATAGGAAGGTAGACGGGCACCCATGGCACAGGGGCAGCTGCAGTTTCAGGTTACTGCTGCAGCTGCAATCATGCAGCTGCTGGCACCAGTGAGCATTTTTCCCCACCCCAAGTCAGTAGGGTGAGGTGGCTGCCCCATTCACCCTGCCCTACTTACACCACTAGCAGAATATACCCATTCATTTTAACTTTACTAAAATTCTTATTTGTGCCTCAGCCGCTTCCTAAATTGTCTCTTGAAATGCCTTTTCCTGTGTTATTTCCAAGTAATTAGGTCTTACATTTTCAAAGCTGACTCGTGGTTTTGGTTGCCTTGGTTTTTAGGGATTTATGTTATGAGTTGTCTTAGTGGGGCACCTAAAAATCAATAATATTTAGACTTTGAGTCCAGACTGATGTGTCTAGTTTCTTCTTTCACTCCAGTAAATAGTTATTATCATTCTGTTGAACTCACAGATTGCTAATTCATCTGCAGTCCAAGTAAAGAATTTTCTTCTAGTTAACAAAAAAAATTTTTTAGGTTTTCCACCCTCCTATACTTATCTCATACCCACGTGTTCCTTTTGTCTCACTCTGCTTAGAATTCTGTAAGTTGAGAATTGCTTCTGCAAATGTTGGCTGCCCTTCCTATCTGGTGTTCTCTCCTTCTGTTACGTCATGTCTTTGAACATTGTTTCTGTCTGCATCAGACTGTAATTGCTTATGAAAAAAAAACCCCACATTTGTCTTTTCATTTTTTCTCCCTTCAGCCCCATTACTGCAGTCCTTTGTCTCCCTTCACTCTAACTGCTAATTTAATTTTTTTACTGCTTTTGAATATAAGAGCTTTTTATTTAACCTTTGTAAGTCATCTTTCACATTCTGCTTTATTTATCCAGCAGCATAGTGATTTGTTGTTTCACAAGGATATCAGAAGCGTAGACCCTGTCTGTAGTCTATACTAGATATAGTCTATACTATATACTATACTAGATGTAGTCTACTACAATCTATAGTCTAAAGTAGATAGTGATATAATAACAAGAAGCAAAGGCTGAGCTTGGGAATAGAAAGAAGTAAAGGGTGAGGGTGTTTCAAGTGCTGAAAAGACATGGCTGTCCTGGTCCTACTGTGCACGTGGAAAAAAGGCAAAGGGTATGTCTACTCATGTCCAGGCACAGCTGATCAACTTCATTGAGCGAAATGTGCATTGCCCTTTGTCCTGACCATTGATCTGAAGGATAACGGGTGACGTGTTGCCTGCTTCCCAAGATGTACCCTGGAAATTGCTGGGAGCATGTCTTTGAAAGTGAGGAAAGCTGAGCAGGCATTCTGGGGGCAGGTGGAGAGTGGCAGCTCTGGGGTGCGCTCACTCTTCTGCCATAAAGCAAATAAACATCCACTGTAATAAGGCAGCACAAATTTACTACCTTTGTCTCAGCCACCAATTTGGTATTTGCTGTATAACAAAGGCTATGGACATCTTTTTGCTTTGTGCTGCCATAAAAATTTCAACGGTGACACAAAGATGATGAAAAGCGACATCTGTTTCCACCCTAAAATGCATAATTAACTTTTTAGATTAGCAGTCAAGACAAGGTAATATCATCTTTATCCGTGGTTAGCAGCTCATGTTCAAACTATAGGGGAACCTGGGATTGATTTTTAAGCCATTAATCCTCGTTAAAACCCAGTTTACCTTGTCTGCTATTTTAACTCAGATTTAAAAATGTACAAGGTAAGAAGAGTTGAGCACAACTTGAGTTGCAAGAGGATGAGTAATTGGAAACAAGAGTTGAAATATAGGCAAGAGCAAAGTTGTGTAGTATATTTAAGATCAAGAATTTTTGTTCTCGCCTTAATCTGGAAAGAATTCGAAATCCATTGAAGGACCTATGAAAGGAATGAAATGTTTGGTGTGGCATGAAGGGAAGATTTTTATTTTATTTTTTTTTTTAGCTTCAGGATGTTAAATGGATGGAGAAGTGATGAAAGGGAGATTGTGAAGGATTGGTGACAGTCATTCAAGGAAGAACAACCTATGGCAGAAGCTACCAGCTTGTTAGCAAGAAGAGGAAAAAAGGGTTAAAGGGAGAAGCAGCAAAACATTAACTTTTTTCCAGAAGTAGACACAAGAATTTTTTCTTTATTATGCCTGTCTTTGGAGGTTGCTTTATTCTTTTTATGTAAGATAAAATAGGTTTAAATAATTCATACGCGATCCATTTTTTATTAAAATGTGTCCCAGTTGGTCTTACTGAAAGCCAGATCATTATATGTCCAGTACATTTTTAAAAGTATTCATACAATGCAGATGGTGAGCAATACACTGGGGGCTTATCAAAGGGGTGACACCTCATTCAGTCTTTGTATTAGTGTCTGGAAAATGTTATAGCTTTAAAATAATGCAGTTTTAAATTCAGGTAATTCTAACTTGTCTGATACCAGTATTTTGAATTGCTAGGAACTAGAGATTGCAAAGTTTTGCATCTGTGGCACTGAAATTTGTGATCCTGAAGTTGCCGGTTTGGTCACAATACTTCACTCCCACTCTTTTTTCCCCCACCACTTCCCTCTGTTGATAAGCATTTGGGTAGATTTTCTGTCACTTCACTCTCTGCACTTTCATTCTGTTACTTTAGTTAGTTTCTGTTTATCTGTCTACAGGGGCAGGGTGCTAAACAGAGAACAGTATGCTTCTAATACAATTTTAAGCGAGGATAAGATTATAGTTCCATGTAACACCGATGTTTTTATGTCACATCACCCTACAGAAAAATTTAAATGAGTTTTCAGATGCAAAAACTTAATTCCCAGAAATTGAATCCCATCCCAGTGCAGAATAATACAATTGTGGGGCAAGCTGTGAAAAGTCTTCAGAGACGGAGGGAAAGAGTCCAGAATAGCAGATGGTAACCTGGAGTGGGCAAACTATGGGAGAGTTTTTTAATGGGAAGAGAAGCCCAGGGTAGAGATGGTGGCGTGTCTAATTAGGGAAATTTAAACTTGGTATTTAGAAATGGATAAGCTTATAATCAAAGCAGGAGGCTATATTGCTTGTATTATTGATTCTTTCTGGAGACTATCCCCCTAAATGAGCAGTTTTTTTACTATGAATAATTGAATGATGCTATAGAACTGAGTTCTAAAAGATATTACTTATGCTGCAGTTGTACTTCAGAAATTGTAAAAATAGAAGTGAATGTTTAAGATCATACAAAACAGTTGTAGTCAAAAATTGAAGAAAAAGTGCAATTGAAAGGGCACTGCTGAAGAAATGAGGAGCCTACTCAGGTGAGATCAGCCTATTAATTGTTCATTGCTGCATGATGTAGTATTGGCTTAAAAGCAGTAATCATTGCTTTAACAGATGTCCTTTCAAACTCTCTGACACAAATAGTGCCAAACATGCAACCTGATCCTACAGATCCTTAACACCAAAGCTACTGTTTGGTACCTTAAATAGCCTGACTAAAATCAGTACAGTTAACCACAATCAGCAGTCAGTGCTGCAATCAGTGGTATTACAAATGTACTGAGCTTTATGCTCAGCATTATTTGTAGGAAAAGGTTCATGGTTTATAAGAATCAGTTACTTGTAAATCTGTAATTACAACCATACACACTATAAAATACTAGGTGCAAAAGTAATTTTGGTGCTTTTAGAAGAAAAGGCTTTCTTCTTTTATAAAAAAAAAAAAAAAGAGTCCTTGTCCCATTTCCCTCTAGAAGATTCACAGTCTGACCAGTCTTACCCAGTTGTCCCATTAACTCAAGCTTGTAATAAACACCCACCAAATAACAGTGCTTCCAAAGATGTGAATTGCATCTCCACCCTTTTCATTTCCGAGAGGTGTTTTACTAGAAGGAAAATCTGTTTGCCTCTTTTCAGCATTTGATGTTCCTGCTAGCTTGCCTGACCTGTTCACTTCTCCCATTAGAGTTTATTTGTGGCCACTTCAAATCCCAATACGGTTAAGAATTGCAGTTTAAAAAGGAAAAAAAAACTATTGAAGAGACGCTTGCACTATTATTTGGAGAAATACTCTTGATCTTAGTCTTGTGTAGGCTGGGATTTAAAGGTGTATTGTTGGACTGTGAAAAGTGTTCACTAACTTGGTTCTCTCTCAGAAAGTCCACTAGACTGTTAGGCTAGGTCCACTAACATATGACCAGTGCACCACTAACTCCTAATCTAGCCACAGCCTGAATTTTCAGCCTGACTTATTGGTTTCTAGTTTCACATCTTGCCGCCTTGGGAATTTTTAATTCTCGGCCTCCATCTTGTGACCTGGTACCCAAATAGCAAAAGGTAGACCCAGCATATTTTTAAAGATATTAGGGTGCCTATGCTAATGCATCATAGGCATTTTTAAAAATCTTACTGAATATGGAATTCCATCTATTCCATTGGTCAGGAGAAATTGGGGAGGATGGACTAATGTACACTAGGAGCAGCTTCAAAAGGGGAGAGGTAGCTGCAACTCAGATTGTGCACAAGCTGTTTTGCTATAGCTGTTACCTGTGTATGACCTTGCTGCAATACAAATGTAGCAGATGTTAACCATTTAATCCAGGGCCAAAATTGGGATGATTTAGTTAACTTGTACTGGTAAACATGCACAGGTAAAAGTTAAAGCACAAAAGCTACTGGGCTATCCCAAAGGGAGCAGCAGCTATCCTTTCCCTTTTAAAGCTTCTCTAAGTGTACATTTCTTCATACCATGATGGGCCTAGGCATATCTAACTCAGTAGCTGTTTACACTCTTGGTTATCTAAATATCTTGAAAATCTAGCCCAGGGTGTTGTGGAAGAACAAGGTCTATACCTTCCAAATATGTAAAAGCCAATTTCTTACAGGTCCAGGGAATGAAAACCTGAGATCTGGAGTTTCTGGTTATACTTTGTTACTGCCCTAAGTTGTTCAAGTTTAGGCTTGCCCATTATACAGAAATGTGCTTATGGATCCATTGCTCCAGCATTTCTTGTTTGTGTGTGTTTTGTAGTACGCCCAAAAAATAATTCCAGTCTTACAAGGGTTTACTTCTACAGTGGCTATATATATACTAATTCATTTGAATTTACAAACTTCTGTCTAAAATGCTGTCCCTAACCTACATTAAAACCAGAACTTTCTAAAACACAATTTGATCGTATCCCAGGTGACTATTCCAAGTCAAATTATACACTTACCTGAACTATTTTAAAACTATCAAAGTTGATCAAACACTATCCTACTTGATGTCAATAGGATCATTAATGTTTTAAGCACTTATGACAAATTATGCTATAAATAATGTTTAGGTTTGGTCATATACATATAAGCAGTTGTCTAAAAACTGTGGTACTTGGAGTGCAAAGAGGAATAATTTTCACTAAGCTGAACATAACAAAATAACTTCCATTTCTTGGTTACAGAACGAGTTTTGGTTAAAATAAAGGACTTGACAACAGAGAAAGCTGATGAAGTGATTTGGGTTCGTGGCAGGATTCACACAAGCAGAGCTAAAGGTGAGCTACATTTATTTTAGTAGTGTACTAAACTGAATATTTACCTCTTCTTTATGTTGTGTCTTTCAACAAAAAGAAGCCAAGACTGCCATCATTTTGACAGTTGTGTCCAACGAGAAAACACTGGAAATTTCAAAACTTTTTATTCTCCAAATGCTGTTATGTAAAAAGAAATGTAGAATGTGGTAGGTGCCATCCTCTTGTCCAAAGTAATGGTTTGGGGACAGGTTTAGGCTGGTCCGAAGATAGTGGGTTATCTCAATTGATTTCTCTCTGAAAGATTCAAAGGGACAGAGAATGAAGAACTTTGAGATTTTTTTTTTATTTTATTTTATTTTATTTTTTTAAGTAAGCTTCATTCTTTCTTAAAATTACACATGTTGCTATAGGTGGCCTTGCTGAGTTTTCTTCATAAAAATGGTTTAAATGGGCAGACAGTGTAAGACATTCTGTGTTCTTTGGACCTAATGGGTTTATGATGAAAACACATTTAAGGCTACTCAGACCTCTACATTGCTAAGCAAAATGGAATCATCTTCTGAGTGTCAGTCACTGAGCAAAGGTAAACCAAAATTATTCTGTGCAGGCTGAGTAATTAACATCTGGGGTTTCTTTCATTTTGTTGCATCTTGCATAGGAAACAAAAATAATTACGGTACAATTTCAGCCTCAAATACCAAACTCTGAGCATTTCAACTTCAAATACAGAGGTGGGGCTGGGGGAAACACCTCTTCGCTGATAAGAGAGAAATCCCTTGGCAAGCCTGAGTACTGTGCTGTCAAAAAAGCTGAATGACAGCTATTTTTCTTCTCTGGAACTTGAATTTCCCTCTGGAGATCAGTTTGCAATGTGCACGCTTAAATAGGCTTTCACCTTTTCAGGTGACGCGAGACACAGACAATGAGTGCTGATTTCAGCTGTATTTATCTGTTGTGTTGTGAGACATGAGTATACCAAGAACATGAAGAAAATGATGCTTAGAAATTGTCTGTGATAGATCAAACTGGGAGAAACACAGAAGGTGGAAGGAAAACGTAAGTCTGTACACAAGCAATTGGGGCAATTGATTTCTTTCAGTTAATAGTTCCTGGATTATGCCAAAAAGATATAATGTAGTCCTTTTTTCTTTACAGTAAAAAAAAAACAAAAACAACAACAAAACCCTCTTCTGTTTTTATGATCTTGGGTCTGGTTCACAAAGATAAGGTCACATGTATGTAGGCAACACACTTGCTTTATCTATAAATACACAAAAAATGTTTATTTTTAGAAGTTTAGGGAAATCAATATGAAGTCTACCTTGCTCTGCCACACCTCTCGTGCAAAAGTCATTCACTTTTTTTTCAGTGTGGAAGATTTGTCTCTCTCTTAGAAAACAAACAAAAAACCCCACTTTTGTGGATCAGCTCATTTTTTTCAAAAGCCATTTGGAAGTACTGGTACAGAAGGTATTATGTATGTAATTGTTGCTATGTATGTATTAAGATGGTATCCATGCAAAAGATATACAATTGGTGACTTTGCATTGGAGGAAAAATGCAGATTGCTGCTAGAATTATGAGCATGAAGCTGCAGAGCACTAATGTGTAGGGAGCTACCGAATCTGTAGGGGCTGAGAGGAAAGAGTGACGTTAGGCTGGCCCAGTCATGTTGTGCTGGTGTTTCTATCACTGTATCGCTCTGGAAGATCTGACAGAAAAAGAGTTTACCTTTTCCTCTGAAGCTTGTAGTTAAGAGCACCACAATAAGTGGCAAGTCCTCTCTTCAGTCATGTCTAGTTGTTCCAGGAGCAATTTTAAGACCCACCTGTTCACATAGTAAGCCACTCATGTGACTTGCTGGAAATAAGACTATGTGCAAAGGTGCATGAAGAATAAGGTTGCCAGGAGTCTAAAAGTAAAGGACTCTAGGGTCAGGCATGTCAAGCATTGAGCCCCCAGACCTGTGTCATCTGGCCCATGGGGTGCTTGGGAGGATGGGGAATTGCAAGGGGTGGGGGTGGATGGAGGCTGCCGAATTCGGGAGTACACAGCCCCATCAGGGACATGTTTCCGTTATGGCAGGGAGAACAACTGCTACATTAACTCCCACAGCATCTTGAGCCAACACAGCTCCACCTGCACTTAGCTCTTCTCTGAAGGTCGTTTCAGATCTGGCCCAAGGTGCCAAGCAAGTTTGATAGCCCTGCCCTTGGTAAAATCGAGGATTTCAGCTTCACCTTAAATCCAACCTAGAGCTTTTAAGAGCAACTAGTGGCATAGAATGCTCTAGAAATAAAAGTAGCATCTATAGTCCTGAGTCCCTAATGCTATGATACAAAATGATATAGATTATTTTTTCTCACTCTTCGTATTTGTCCACAATAAATGTGGTGTTCCATTTGGACCTACTTGAATTTTTATCATCAATTCTGAAGGAAAAAATTCAGGTTTCAGTTCTTTGGGCTGCCTTTTTTTCTGCCTTTTCCATTGAGATTATGAAGGAGGGAGCATTCAACAGCAGTAATTGTGGAGGAGGGGGAAAAAAAAGGAAAGTCTTGTTTTAAACATGGTAAAATCCTCATGTGAACAGGGCCATGTTTTAAAACAGATTTCCTCCCCCTTGTGTAGTGATGACTTAAAAATGCTATTTAAAGGTGTTTACTGCTTCTGTTGAAAACTATAACCATATGTGAATGGTTGTCTTTGTGATTTCTAGTCTCATTCTTATCCTTTCCAGTGCAAAAAAAA
>JAGPOW010003685.1:16192977-16247711 GCA_030014935.1 Caiman crocodilus
AAATAAATAAAAACAATTATAGATCAATATTTTCAGATACTCATATTTTTAGCATGTGAAGAAACTGAATGATATGCTGCTTGTTTACTAGATAATTACATTTTTGCTCATGTTTTGTTAGGCAACTGCATTAAGATGGTGCCTGGCAGTTACACACACAAAATAGCAGATGCAATTTTTGATTAAGAAAGACAACTCTAAACATTTTGGATACTTCATTCAGGTTTTTAAAACCAATGGAATCATCCTCTCACTTTTAATTTTCATCCTTGATGAATTTCCTTATGCTGGATTCAGCACATTCATTTTTTTTAAAAATTTAAATAAAAGTTCTGCAAATCAAGTGAGGCTGCTCAGGAGAGTTTATCTGAGTCAATAATTATATGTGTGCAGCATTGAATTGGAATAATCTTGCATCGTTTATTATAATCTAATGTAAGCTCACCTTAAAGGCAAAAGGTCTCTATTAGCTTTGCTCCTACATCCATTGTGCTGAAAGGGTTGCACACCTTGCCACTCTTAAAATGAGTTAACAAGGGTGTAAAAATGTTGTCCAGGGCTACTTTTTCACCCCTGAGTATACCAGCACAGCTAAGGTTGTCAAGTACTGTCATCCTAAATGGCATCAATTTAGGGTTCTTTATTGGGCTTACTGTTGCTCACTTACAGGTAGCAAGCAAGGTATTGACTCCAATTCTAAGGAAGTTAGTTAGGTTGAGTATTGTAAAATTGTGCTTTGGTACTATAGCCAGGGCTATCAGGAACCAATATAGTTAAATTACAGTTTCCATTCAGACACTGATTAGTCATTTATCGCTACTGAAACTTTCCAGGATGGTTTGCCTTGTAATGTTCCCTCCCCCCACACACACCCCCATTACCACCAAATATAAGCAATAGCAATTCAGCTTTTTTAAATATGATTAATGTGGGAAGGAAATACTTCATAGAAACATTCTCACAACCTCTTTTGAACACCTATAGCACCAGAGTGGCTGGAAACAGGCAGTTAAAATGAAGTGTGGAATGACTTCTCACTGAATAGCATGTTTGTACATTCCACAGAAAACTGACCTTGATCACTATAGATCTTAATTTCCATTAAAACCATTGGAAAGACTTGTTCACTTCAGTAGGGTTTAGGTTGGGCTCTAATTTTTTTGATATACAAGTCTTTGAAAAGTGCATTTCTGCAGGTGTGTGGTTATATACAAGACAGAATTCACTAAAGTCAACTATATGGATACCACCCAAAAGTTCAGCCTTTAAACACATTGCATATATAATATATAGGGATCTCAGTAAATTGTGCTGGAAGTGCCCCCTGCAGCAGCTCCTTTAATATTTACTCATTTTGTCTCTTGTCCCTCCAGCTCCTGATTCATGGAGGGGCACCGTCAGCCAGGTCGTTTGCTGCTGATCTCCAGGGAAGCAAAAACCTCAGTTTTAAATAAGCCTCATTTTTCACTTCCCTGGTGATCGGTGGCCTGGCTGGCGGGACCTTGCCACCAAGTAGGCCTGTGTGTGAAGTGGCAGGTGTTCAGTTTTGATTTGGTTGATTCAGAGGGACAGTGATTCAAGTCACTCCCCCGATTCGATTCAGTCAGTTCGGATTCAGAGATTTGGTGCAGGTTCAGAGATTCAGCTATAGACTACAATGAGTAATCACTAAAATACCTATGGCTTCCTATAACTTCATCATTTTTTTGCAGACTTGGATGAAAACAGCAGGGATGGTAGCACCTTCTTAGGCCATGAAGCCTGCCAAGTTTCAAGGCAATACGTGCAGGGGTTTCTGTGAAAGTGCCCATCAAACTTTTGAAAGCAAAACTCGTACCACTTGTGCATGTTAAAGGGGTATAGGTTGTAGCCATGTTGGTCTAAGCACAGAGGCAGACAAGGTTCTTTGAATAAATCTGGTATCTTTTATTAGGCCAACTGAAAAGTTGGAGAAATATATCTTGGCAAGCTTTTGGGTTTAAAAACTCAGGCTGAGAGAAGCATCTGCAGTTGGTGTGTGCGCTCTTCCTGGATGGAATGAATAGTAAAGAAGCCAGAGGCTGGTATGCATGCAAGAAAGCTAGTCACTGAAAATGTAAATTGAAGCATTGGGGTAAGAGACAAGCTGGGGGGTAGGGGGAAGGCAGATGTAGCAGGTAAAAGTGGAGAGGTACCTGGGGAGTCGAATGTCAGGCAGGTTATAGTGTGTCGTAAATCCAGTGTCTATATTGAATCCATGAGTGTTTGTATCTAGGAGGTGAGTGAAGTGAAGCTTATATGCCCTTCTGTGAAAAGTGGTTTGTAAATTCAAACAAGCACCGAACCTCATTAACCCCATCACCAGAAGCAAACTTCCCACAGCCCCAAATACACCAAATGAATCCAGACCATGCCATGACAAAAAATGTAAAACCTGCCAAGATATTTACAGTATCCCCACAGTTACTACTCCCCACAGCAGAACAGCTCCATTCCTGGATCCTACAACTGCACCTCCAGAAACCTTTATATATCTCATCCAGTGCCCCAAATGCCCTGATGAAAAATATGTAGGAGTAGCAGCAAGCAGTAACTGCACACCAGAATGAACGCATAATGGAAATCTGTTAAAGACAAGAACACACAGTTACCAGTGGGGACACATTTCTCACAAGAAAACCACTCTCCAGCCTCTCAGTTCTAATCTTGAAGGGAATTTATAAAACACTTTTCACAGATGAGCCTATGAACTTTGCGTCAGCCTCCTACATACAAAAACTCACGCACTTATTTACTATTCATTCCATCCAAGAAGAGCACACATACCAACTGCAAATGGTTCCTCAGCCTGACAAAGGGTTTTTAAACCCAGAAGAGATATTTCTCCAACTATTTAGTTGGTGTAATAAAAGATATCAGATTGACCCAGAGAACCGTGTTTGCCTGTGTGTGCTAAAGCAGAGTGGGATGAATGCAGCAGGGATGGTATCCTGTAACAGGGGGACTTCCCAGTGCCAGTTAGATCTCAGCCTGCCCACCTGTTTCTGGGCCAACCACCCACCCCTCTTTCACCTGCCACATCATGATGGAAAACTGATTCAAATGTTACCCAGGCAGGAGGCTGCCCATTTGGGTCTCTTATGTCTAGGGGTGACATCCACTCCACAGCTTCATACCTGCCCTACACTGCAGCCCATGCCTTGCAGGTTGCATCTTTCAGCCCCTCCAGCTCTGGTCCTCTCTCTGGGTTTTTTGGCTCCCCCTTAGGCCCTGGCCTTGCCTTCAGGCCAGTAAGAATTCTGAGCCTCTTGCGGTGGGCAAGCCTTTGACCCTCCCCTTTGGGTCCTGGCCCCAGCACAGACCAGTTGAGAGTACATCAGGTCAGATCTAAGCTGCCTGTCTGTTTTCACCCTCACAACTCCATTGCAACCAGTAAGCCTCAGGTCTCTCAAAGATCTTACAGGTCTGGGCACTTCTTGGCACTGCTGTGCCACCAGCAGTCCCGCCACACTTCCCTACCCTGGCAGGGTGCAGTTTTAGGTCATGCCCAGGACCTGGGGCCTCTTCCTTCCCCATAGCACCAACCCATACCTCCCAAGTTCTTCCTGGCGGGAGCTCAGCAGGGAGATGTTCTTCCCTTGCTGGTTCGTGATAAACTAAACTGTCACCTCCAGCTCTGAAAGCAGGCCATTTAATGGTTTGGGAAGCAAATTAAAAAAAGCAAATAGGTGTGGAGTGAGGAAGGTGGAACTCACTCTGTCTGCACATGGAGCTTGGGAAACCCCAGCAGTGGGAAGTTTACCTTCAGGAACACTAGCTGCTCCACCAAACCAGGATCCAAGGAGGTGCAGTGGGGTGTCAACATCCCCAGGACAGATGTTCCCAGGACAAGACCAGTGTTCCTGGGCAACTGTGGCCAGATCATGACACACCTGGCTACAGGTTGCCCAATAGGCCAAGGGGTCATAGTGCAGCAGCTCCACGTCCTTGGCAAGAAGCCTACACGCTACCTGCAGGGTGGTGGGGTCTGGTGCCTCTGGACCCCAACATTGAAGCCATGCCCTTGGCCCACATTGGCAGCAGCTGTGATGGAAGAGAATGGTTGGAGTGCTGGCACAAGAAAGTGCATCCCCCTCTTCCACATTCCTCCACTTGTGATCTTCTGCCTCCCTAATGGTTCACTAGCACCTCCGTCCAGTGATGGAGGGTTTTGCTGCTGCAGATGCTCCCCTACACCTTCGGGTCACACATTCCTGCCATCACGTGGAATGTACTGGACCACAACGGATCCAACTGTTTTTTGATGCCCTTCTTCAGCTGCTTCGCCAGTGCCTGCACCTCTCTTGAAAGTGGCTTGCCCCAGCCTGGAACATTGATGAAATGGAAAAGTTCCATGGGATTCTCAGGCTCCTTCATTATGGGCATCACCAGTGCTAAGGGTCTCGATGGCCTTAAGGAATGGCTTGAGGACTACCAAGATCTGAGAGATGGTATCCCACTCCATTTTGTTAAGGTGGCCACTGATCCCAATCTCCCAGAGCAAGGCCATCTCACAGATGGCCTTCTGTTCCTCGACCCCCTTTCCAGCATACCTGTATGTGGAGTTCCACTGAGTCTCCACATCCTGCATGACTTTGTGCAATGGGATGCTCAGCTCTGCCTGTTTGTCCTGCTGCATGTTGCCCACCTTGATGTTCCGGTGAAAGTACCCTACCACCTTCCTGCATTTTGAAATGAGCTGGCTGGTAGTGGTAGTGGTGGTACTGCCACTGGGAGCCCTGTCCCTTCCAAGGCATCCCTGATTACAAGGTAGAACTTTTGTGCCACACAGTGGATGCCAGCCAAATTGGCATCATGCACTACCTTCACGATATTGCCACCATTGTTGATGATCATGAACCCACAGGCGAGCTTGCCCTGTCCAGTGAGCTACCACTGCACCATGCAGTTCATGGCCACCAGGATCTCCCTTGCCATGTGGGACTCATCCATCACCTCTGCTTGAAGGAGAGCCCACCAACACCCTGACTGATAGCACCAGTGCCCTTTGAGGGAGAGGTAGGCATAATCTCCACCCTGGCTGCTCCAGGTGACCGAGGTGAAGTGCTTGGCCACCTACGCCCTGCTTTCTGCAGCTCCTCCCTTAAGTACTCCTTGCATGCCTCATACAGGGAGAGCACCACCATCTTGCTAAAGGTGGTGTGTGCAAGCACTTGGTAGGATGGGGCCATGAGACTCTTGAACCTTGGACACTTAACTAAGGAGAAGGGCTAACCATCTACAGCAAGCATCTCCCCAGTGCTCTGGGTGACCTCACTGACCTTGGGAACATCCCCTGCTTTGTCTCCACCTTTCCTGTACTGGTCCAGGGTGGCCTGCCTCTGCTTCTTGGCAACGGAGACTTTGGTGCAAGAGGGGGACCTTTTTTGGGGGCACTCTCCCACTGATGCCAGGCTGAGGAGGAACAAGGGCAAAGGCGGTGCTGCCTCCTGAGATGCAGCAGCATTGAAGTGTTTCTTCTCCTTAGCCCAGCTGACCCCCTGCCCCAGGGGCAGGAATTCAGCTAGGGTCAAAGGATCCCAGCAAGATAAACATCCAAACTTTTCTTGAATGAGTCCAGAGTAGGTGCCTCCACCTCTTCTGGAGGGAGTCTTATTCCAGGTCTTGGGGGCTTGGACAGTAAAGAATGTTTTTCTTGTGTCCAGCCTCAAACGGTTTTGGAGTTTATGACCATTGGTCCTTGCTTTCCCTTAAAGCGCTCTGGTCAACAAACTTTCTCCTAGATCCTGATGCACACCCCTTACATACTATAAGCAACCACCAGATCCCTCTTGAGCCTGCACTCTTCCAGGCTAAGGAGTCCCATGGCTCTCAGCCTCTCTTCTTAAGGCCTATTCTCTGACCATACACATGGCTCTCTGGACTCTGTCAAGCTCATCAACATCCTTCTTGAATTGTGGAGCCCAGAATTTGTTTACTTTACCGGTTGCAACATTGCATTGGTGGCTCATGTTCATCTTGTGGTCAGTCATAACCCCAAGTCTCTTTCAGCCGTGGTGCTAGCAAACATAGCACTGCCAAGCCTATAAGCGTGCTGCAGGTTTTTTTTCCCCCAGGTGGAATACCTTACGTTTATCGATATTGAACGTCAACAGGCTTGTATCCACCCACTTACTAAGCTTATCCAAGTCAGCCTGGATCACTAGCCTATCCTCAGGTGTGGATGCTGTGCCCCAAAGTTTAGTGTCATCGGCGAACTTGGCCAGTGCACTTCTGACACCAATGTCCACATCGTTGATAATGTTAAAGAGAACTGGTCCAAGGACAGTTTTGGGGGACACCACTGGTCACAGAGTGCCATAATGATTCGCTACCATAGAATACTACTTTCTGGGTCCAACCTCAGAGCCAGTTTCCCAGCCATCGGACTGTGGTGTAATCAAGGCCACAGTTGGCCAGTTTTTCCATGAGGCAGTCATGGGACTCCAGATCAAAGGCTTTTTGTAAAGTCCAGATGTATGACGTCAATCTCTTCTCCCTTGTCCAGGTGATATGTCACCTGGTCGTAGAAGGAGATGAGATTGGTCAGAGAAGACGTACCAGCAACAAACCTGTGCTTGGCTGTCCCTCAGGATGTAGCCATCAGCCAGCTTACCAAGAAGGGTCTCTGATAATAATCCCCAGTAAGATTCTGGAGAAAGAGGTCAAGCTGATTGAAACAAAAAAAAAATTAAAGGAGCCACTGGGTTGCAGAGGGGACTTCTGGTGTGATTTACAGAGATCCCTGCTAATATAATGGGGAATAATAGTGAAAACCTGCTGGTGTGCACCATACATTATATAAGAGTGCTATTAATTGTACTTCGTATTTAATTTGTAGCCCTTGAATTCCACTTAAGGAAAACTGTATTATGTCAAAGTAAAGTAGCTTTTTGGTAGTGTGCCTTATTTTCTGGGTTAGACCAAAGCCATGTTCTCACACAAATTGAAACAATATGGATGCAATATATGGATACTAACAAAATAATGTTGAGATGGGTTAGAGAAAAGAAGTTGTTTAAAATATGAAGTTAATAAAAGTATTCTGGAACATTGACAATTATGACTTAAGTTATACTTGTATGCAAGTTTGCAGAGGAAGTGTATGCTCTTACTTGATTTAGTGCATAAAAGTGGTGACATACAAATGTTCAAGAAGCATAGTGAATATATGTGGAACTTTATCTTTGCCACTTTTTTTTTTACATCGGGGTGTTTATACCCCAAACCTTAACTTCAGCATAGTTTTTCTTTATGGAATACTTTGTTTCCTTTTATGAGGCTGCCAAGAACAAGATGGTGCACATATTATACATATTAACAGTTAGATGACTGATAGATTTAATAAAGTTATTGTAAATAGAGAATCATTTTGTTTTATAGAGTTTTTTGTTGTGGGGACTTGCAGAATTTCTGTTAGCCAAGAACTGTTTGATATATTCTTCTAAAATATCAATAAATACAGTATGTTGATCAAATAACAACTAATAGAAAGTGATTCATTATAAAGTAGTTATTTTGGTATTTTGCTTTCAATAGGAAGCCGTTGATGCAAGTTGTTGTCACACAGACTGCTGCAATGCAATCATGTGGTTAGGACAAAGTGTTGACTAATCGGCTTACAGATGAGTAGACATTCAGTGGCCATTTTAGTACCACATTTTTTTGGTTTTGTTGAAAGAAAGTTACAGGGGGCACATCTACACATGCCATTAATGTGCAGCAATAAACTGCAGAGCTTATTGCTCCTGGGATACTCCCAGGTGCACTGTTTACACATCCACCCAGCACATTGAGCTGGGTTGGAGCAACCCCAGTTGGCAGGGGGCCAAGGAAGTCAGCCTGCCACTTTGAGGCTGCTCCAGCCTAGCTCAGTGTGCTGCAGTGGGGCTGCCTGGGGCATGAGGGTACCTCATGCCTCAGCTAGCTGAATTGACATCTACACATGCACTGCTGTGATGCCTAATAGGGGTGCATGTGTAGACACTGAGACATTTACTGCACAGTTAATTAGTCAGCTGTGCAATAAACATCTTGTGTAGATGTACCCAGTGTAAACTAAAGGCAGAGGTTGCTATATGAAGGTAGTTCAACTTATGAGTCTTATTAAATACCTGCATAGAAGTACAAAGACTGAAATATTATCAGTATTGGTTCAGCCATTTTTCTTTCAAGTATTCTAGTCTAGCTACTCGCATTTTAGCAACATAAATTAACTGTTGATATACAATATTGTTCTGGTTTTTGACTTACTTGTGTATAGATGATTCAGGTAAGTTTTTTTTCTCTGTATGAGTTTGCCGGTATAAAGGAATTCTACTGCTAACTTCCACTGTGGGATAGCCCTGCTCTAAAACATGGCTGCAACATCTACCAGCAGGTAGACTATAGTCATAGTACTTAAAAACACACTTCTAGTAGATTTAGGTTAAACTATAGACACTTCTATTAAATTACTGAAATTGTCCATAAGTTAGCAATAGCTTTAAGCCATTACAGAAGATTTGAGACTGCTCTCACTTGCATTTTATGCCGAATGAAGCCAAATGAAATTGTTTCTACCCTCTAAGAACCTGTCTCTTAAATTGTGCTGAAAGTACTTCATGCAGGGCTCATGACTTAAATCTTCACTTGTATTCTATATGTTGTCTAAATGAGCAGGAGCACGCTTCGTAGTTATTTAACAAAAATGTTTTTAAAATTCTGCATAATTGTAAATGCAAGAGTGAGCATATGCAGTAGAAAATTCTGATGAGCTGTATAAGCTCTGCACTTAATATAATGCTTCTGGGTGCATGGGCAATTACACAACAGTTTGGTTTGTAAGCATTGTTGCTAAAGCAGAAGATTGTAATAGGTTTAGTGGTGCTGGATCAAGAACTGATAGTGCTTCTAAAGTGCACGCCAGATAAGCTTTACAGCTTTTTCTGTAATTGTTTTGTTTTTGTTTTTTTTTTGTCCAGAACAAAATGTGTAAGCTCAGTTAGTGCAGAATTTGTAAGCTGTGTAAACCAAGTATTACGGTTACATATCCAATGCCTTTTTCCAGTTAATCCAGTGAATTTTCTTGTACTTTTAAACTGACTGTATTTTGGGTACTATATTTTGTACATGTTTTCTTTCTTGAATAGAAGCTTGCTTTAAGTAATAAAGTGTATGGGATGTGCAATCTAGGGAAGTTAACATGGGCCAGGGTATAGCTTTTGGAATTTCACAGATCTTACTTGACTTTGCTACCTTTTGTGGCACATCAGTCCCATATATTTTAATTCGAAGAATATGCTATGATATGATCTTAAGTACAATATTTGCTTGAATATAAGAGGTTCCCTGCTCCTCCCCTCCCCCCCCAGCATGGTTGGGAAAGCCCATTGTCTTTATATTCAATACAAAGTGGAGTGGGGAGCAGGCAGCTGCTGCTGCAGCTTTGACTGGCCCTGAGCCTGTCAGGACCAGAGTGAAACCCGCAGTGGCTTCCTGCCCCCCTTGTCCCCCCATCCTCTCTGCAAGTTCTGCCCCCCCAGCTCACCCCCATCCTTCCCCCTTACTGTCATGTGCAACTCACTGCTGGCTAGAGCTGGGGTCTCTTGGGCATGGAGCACATGAAAACTTCTTCCTCTGCCTGAGCAATCAGCAGAGCCAACACTACTGTATGGCCAGGCAAGGGCTCAGCTTCCATGTGCTGTGGGATAGAGCAGCCCCAGCAGGGACCAGGGAGTGTGGGGAGGGGAAGGGGCAGAGACTGTGGGGGGCAAAGGCTTTGCAGAGTTGAGGGGCAAGGGAGCAGGAAGGCTGCAGGGGAAAGAAGTGGGCAGGGCAGCGGGCAAGGGGGCCATCTTATCCCTTTCCCCCAGCCCCTTCTTTCCCTGCTGTTGCAGTGTTGGGAGGATTCAAGACAGCTGTCCAGAACTTAGAATTTTGTACTTGGAAAATCATAACGAATTTACAAATTTTCCATATATGGAATCCGGTTACTGGGAGGGGGATGTCAGGATTGTCTTGTATTCAAGTACGTACGGTATGTAGTAAGTGAAAAGGCTGGTAACATAGATTATAAAGATATGTATGTACCTATAAGAAGAAGAGCTAATAGTGTTTTACATTTAATAAAGAATGAGTTGCTCTTTTGCTGACTTGCTTCTACATTTTTAATTATAAATAGGATAAGTCTTCAAACCAAAATCCAAAGAACAACTTTTAGTAGTGCCAGTCATGAGCACTGGAATTAAAAAATTGAGTAAAGAGCAGTCTACCAAGTCAGCTGGTCTTTAATAATATTATCTTTTTTCTGGAGAATGTTTTCTTCATTGTGGTGAAATTTGCATTTCTAATGGGAAGGGAAGAAAAATTGCCTTTAACAGGTATAAAACTTCTATTTTCAATTAAAATGCTGCACTTATTTGGATTAGCAAATTGGTATCTGAGCAGTTGCTGGGGTGCTTACATGAAAAAAGAAATGGGTGAATCTCAGCCCAGCAGTTTTCAAGCTCAAGAAAGACATTACTGAAAAGAAAAACTTTGTTTTTACTGTCTCTTTAAAGGAAGAGGGAGCTAGTAGATACATTTGTGCATCATTTAGTACAACATCCTGTGCTCACATTTCATCTTCCTACATTGCTTTTTTTTAACCCAAAAACATACTGCTGTTGCCCCCAGACTTTCTGAAGAACTTCAAACAATCAACCAGAAAGCAACACTTTTCATTTAGATATTTTTTGTATCACTCTGCATGCCTATGTCATTCTTCCCCTTAGAGAACCTTGTTTTAAGTAATGATTTAGAATATATTGTCACCCAAATAAATCCTGATTTTTTAAAAAGGTGACTTTGTCAGCCTGTTAGCTTTACATGCAACTAGCCTCCAATAAAAAGTGAGCAGACCAAGGACTCTAAATAATGGCCTCCCAAAGGGAAGTGTTCTTGCTCCAACTCTCTTCAACATGTATATACGTGATATGCCTGCTACTTTTTTGAGGAAATGTTGCTTGTGCCGATCTGACACTAACAACAAAGTTAAGGACCTTCAAAAAGTTTGAAGAGATGCTGACACTGGATCTATCAATAATGGCAGAATATTTCTGCAAGTGGAGGCTGTGACCAAATCGAACTAAGTCTGTCATCTCAGCATTTCACCTCAACAACCACAAAGCATATGTTCATCTCAACCTCACTTTTTGCAGAGAAAAATTACAATGTGATCCAGCTCTGTCCTACCTAGGTGTGATGATCGACCTCACCATAACCTTTTGTAATTGTCTTAAAAAAAAATAGCTGCGAAGATTAAGAGTCAGGTGAACATATGTGCAAACTTGTCAGAACAAGCGGGGATGCAGCTGTAGGAATACTCCACACCTCTGCTGTGGCACTGGTCTTCTCCACAGCTGAGTACTGTGCACCTGTCTGGGCCGTTAGCACTCGTACCAAATGCACGGATGTCCAATTAAATTCTGCAATACATGCTATCACCGGAACCCTGAAATCTGCACCAATTAAGTGGTTACCAGTGTTGGCCAATGTTGTTCCTCCAGACGTTCGCCTCAGTGAAGCTACATGCAGAGAGGTCATCCGCACGAATGACAACCTAGACCTTCCCATCCATAGAGATTTAAAGAACCTCCAGCTCGCCAGTTGGTCTCCCAGATACCTTTGTGGATACATTTACAAGTCCTTGCAGGACATGATAGCGTAGTATCTTGGAAGAAAACCTGGGATAAAACCACCTTTCAGAATAAACATCTAATTTCGACCCAGCAGTAAAACCTGGTTTTGACCTTCCGCAAAATAACATGGAAGGCTCTAAATTGGATCTTAACTGGGCATAGCTGCTGCGGTCACTTGATGCGCAAATGGTGTACAGGCAACTCCCGCTTAGCACTGTTAATTGGTTCCTGAAAAAACAAGCATTAAGCGAAACGCGCATTAAGCAAAATCAAAAGCATTTGACATCCCAAGATTGACCAGTGTCTGGCCATGCCCCCTGCTCCTGCCACGTAAACACCAAGTGGATCTGGGAGGAGCTGCTGCTGCGGTCTCATGCAAGTGCCAGTGGGACAGGGGCGGGAGGGTATTAAATCCCACCTTCCCTGCCTCACTCTGCCAACCCTGGCTGGAGTGTGGCCAGTGCCCCCTGCTCTCCACTTGATTGAGGAAAGAGGGAGAAAACCCCGACAGGGGCTGCCCTCTCCGCCACTTGAGCAGTGAGCAGAGCAGGGGGCACAGAGGACAGAGAAGTGTGGCAGACCCCACCATGCAGATCTGGGCTGGGGTCCTGTGGGCCATGGAGGGGATTTAAACCTCTTTCTCTCCCCTCCACTTGTGCCTGCTGGCTCATGCCCCCACCTTTTCCTCTCCAGCAGGGCAAAGTCTGGCAAGAGCTGCTCTGTCCCTGCCAGGCTGTGTCCTCAGCCGAGTTTCCCACCCCCATCCCCTTGTCAGCCAGCCCTCACTTATCTGGCTAGAGAGCAGAGAGGCAGGGCCAACCCTGCTCTGCTGGAGCAGATAGCACAGCTCAGCCCAAGGCTGTAAAGCATCCTGGGATGCTGGCGGGTTGTGATTTTAACTGGAAGCAAGAAGGGGTCTGGGACAAGTTCCATAAACTAGTTCAACCTAAGTTTAAGTCTGATACTGCATTCAACTAGGTTTGTCTTAAACTGGTTTCAAAATGACTGAAACTGGTTTATGTGCACCAAACTGTTCTGTTACAGGTTTAAACCAGTTTCTTATCACTTAAACCAGTTTGTGTAACTTCTGTCCGTAGCCCAGAAGTTCATAATTTTTCTCCCACAATAAAAGTGGCTGCTTGGGCAGAAAAATAACTTGGTAACAACCCAAGTAAAGTGGCTTTATGGAGAATATCTGTCAGGAGACGGAACTTCTGTACAGACAGAGCCATCCTTCGCAATTCCAGTGTGCATTGCTTTTCTTTTCCTCCCAAGGGGGAGGGAGAGCGTGTGTCAGTCCCAGCCAAGCAGAGAGCAGAACATGCCCTTTGCGTGCTTCTGGCTGGAAAAGCCCAACACAGAAGCACTTAAGGGACATGTTCTGCTCCTGGCTTGTTCCTTGCCTGAATTGCCTTGCAGTCCTTGGTTGCTGGAAAGCATACAAGCATATTCCTTGCACAGCCTTAGCTGGACTCCAGCACAACATGGAAGAGACTAGAGGACTCTGCTGCACACAACACAGATCTTGCCCCCCACCATCTGTGACCCTGAAAATCCCTGCCTATGTTCACGTAAAAAAAACCCCCAAATTTAAAACCCCAAAAAGTTGCATTCTCTAGGGCAGCATTTCTCAACCCATGGCTCATGACTCAAAAGTGGATCGCAAAAATATATGAAAGGGTCACGAACAAACTTAAAAAAAAAAAAAAAATCAACAAACTTTAAAATATGGGAAACCATGGGTTTTCCTTTGCAGACTGGTAGAGTTCCAGCCTGCAAAGGGCTACTTGAGGCCCCTCCTGCCCCACACACCCACCCCCTACCCCACACAGGGGAGGGGGGGCAGGGGTAGTGAGTTAGGAGTGAGGGTCACTGGGTCAGGACTGGCCATTGACGTTTACAAATGGGTCCTGGTACAAAAAAGGTGGAGAACTACGGCTCTAGGGAATCCTGGGCAGCCCAACATCCATATACAGGCTCTTGCTGTTCTCTCTGAACTTGTAGGGGTTGCTTTTTGTCTTGGGAAAGCTGACCTGGGAGAGTTGCTCTGGATGATTTGAATGTGTTTACACAGCCATAGTCTTCTATAATATCACTTTAAAGGACTAAGAGCCAGCAGTGAAAATTAAACAAGTGGAGTTAAGTAGGAACAGTGAGAGGGCACACATCTTCAAGGCTCAGTTGCTGTCGTTGGTAATTTTTACGTTCTTACAGATGGCAGAAATCCTTTCTATGTTAGCCCCTATACATCATTTAGTATGTAGAATGAAATTACTTGTGTTGTGCTTTGAGGGTGACGTTGCAGGCCAGTGTACTTATGGTACCAAAAAAAAAGATGAAAAATCTAAACTTCAAGGAAACATTTAGCTCAAAACCCTGTATATACACTCCTAATTTCACATCCTGTCTTTTGACTGACTGCTTAGAAGATAGCAGGATAATATAAAGCTTAGCTCCCTATCTCCTCTTCACTAAGTGGAGGCACTGACTTAGTGACTCTCATTTTCACTATATCATTGAGGAGATCCAGCGCTGAACAAAATAAGCACAACCTCAGGCATATGCCCTAAGACTAGCTGTCATTTTGAGATGATTTTTTTTCCAGTAAAATGGTAATGAAATTAATATGGATCAGTAGTATCCAGAATGAAATTGCTTTTCCATATAACTCTAACTTACTGCTTTTAATCAAAGACAGGCTTTTGGGACAAAGGGGAAATTATCCTGCCTGGACTAAGAAAATGTTAATTGCAACAAAAAAGGGCACAATAGAAATGTTTTAATGAAGGTGCCCTTCTAGTTTTAAATGAGCTGTTGGAGGACAGTTCATCTGTATCTGAAAATAGGCTAATTAGCGGACAAAACTCTTTCCATGCTGTATTTATTATATATAGATTGCAGATGCTCTGTACATGATGCACATTGGGTTCTGAAGTCCCAGAGTATATTGAATTCTCAAATACTTGTCACAGAAGAAAGTGAATCACAAAAGTGACGACAGGTCAAGAAATCAAACCTGACCAAACCTTTTTTGTCTCCAAGTATTCAATTGCTTTGGCTCAGAAAGCTACTGTTCTCTCAGTTTGCAAAGAAATATATTTTTTCTGAAAGTAATTGCATATAATCATAATGTTAGCATGTTGTTGTAGCTGAAAGAAGCTTCTCATTTGGCGTCACTAGCAAAAGCACAAACAAAACCTGTGCCTGTTCAATTTTGTTCTTAACATAATGTCATTCTTTTATACTCAGCAGACTGCAACATATGCATCCTGCTTTGAAATCTGTCCTTAAAAGATGCCTGTCTCTGTGATATGTTACTATCTGACTCGGTTACAAGTGAAACAGATTCATCTTTCTGTTAAAGGAAAATAAATAAAATTCCCAGACAGAAGCATCAGTGCTTGAACAGGGCTTTGTGAAGGTTCAGTAGCCGATTTGATTCAGAGGAGATTTGGCCTGATTCAGAGACCAAATCTCTGAATCTAAATCGAATCGAGAGACTAAAAGCTCCAAGTCAATTCCAGGCATCCAGATCAATTCAGAAAAGATTTGGCCATAGACTAAACAGGTAGCTGACACAGCTGCCTCCAGCTGGTAAGTCTGGGGTTGGGCAGGGCCATGGGGGAGGGAGGGACCGGGGCTGGGGCTGGAACAAGCTGCCCAGCTAAGGAGGGGGCACGGTAGTGTTGGGAGCACAGGCTATGCCCTGCTGCCACTTGCCGCCTTCCGCTTGGAGCAGGCCACCCCCACATGACACCCCCGCACCTGCACCCCTCCCCGAGTAATGCCCCCCACCCAGGTGGGCAGCTTGTCCCATCCCCAGTCCCCCCACTCCCGCAACCCCAGCAGACCTACTTGCTGGAGGGTGCTGTCAGCCACCTGTTCAGTCTATGGCTGAATCTCTGAAGCGGCACCAAATCTTTCAGAACCATTTTGCCCAAATCAAATTAGGACAGCGATTCATATCTCCAAATCTAATCGCTGTCCTCTGAATTGGCCAAATCCAAATCCGAAGTAAATACTTGGCACTTTGTACAGGCCTAGTGCTTAAATCTGAAGTCACCCTTGTATTACCCCTCCCCCACTCCATACATACACACTAATTTGCTGGAGCTGGCAATTTTTAGCAAAGAATTTTGTTCTATCTTAGTGATTGTATAGACACGCTTGTCACGAATCAGCCCCACACATTTCCAGAGTGCCACTCTGATCTCATTCCTCTACCTGATCTGCTGCTCTGCTTTCTGCTCTACTCTGCTCAATCTCCTGCTCTGCTTTCTGATTCCTCCCCTGTGCTCCCTACTTGATTTAGCTTTGTCTTCTGCTTCCTGCTCTATCTCTTGCTGTGCTGCCTGTTCCCTCCCTGATCTGCTGTATGCCACATGGGCTGCCCATGACTCTTGTGATATTCTTGGTGCAGGTTGGCCAATCGGGTGTATAATAATGACTTTCGATGTTCATCTCTTGTATTGTTCCAGCATTACATACTGATTAAAGTCCTCCTTGGTGGTTGATAACTAAATTAATACTTTGAAGTGTGATGAAATTATTAAACTGTCTTCCTCTATTGACAGCATTAACAAGGAGAGCATTGTGGATGTAGAAGGTGTTGTGAGGAAAGTGCATCAGAAAATTGGAGGCTGTACTCAACAAGATGTTGAGCTGCACATTCAAAGGGTAATTTTCTAACCAAATAGTGATGGGTGAAATATCTGATATGCTTTTTAAAAAGGGTTTTATAAAAATGTTGTCCAGTGTCCATTTTTATTATACATGTAAGGGAAATATGCTTTGTAAACTAGTCACCAAGTAAATTGCATTAAGCCCACAAACTTAACTGTTTAACACAGGGGTTGTCGACTGTGGGTACTTGAAACAGTCCTAGGGGGTACGTGCAAGCAGGTGGGGATGGAGCGCTGCAACCTCCCAGGAGCAGAGCCCCGGGGGGAGCCACAAAGGGCAGCAGAGCCCCTCCGTGGGCTACATATGCACCACCTGGCTCGCTAGACATGGGGGGAGAGGGACGTGGAGCTCGCACATGTGGCCGCCACCATCCCACACTGCCACCCATCACCACATGTGAGCTTTCCCTCCCTGCTCGTCATCTGGGCACCACCACCTGAAAGGATACAGTTCTTAGAAAAGGTTGTGAAGACCCCTGGCTTAACACACAAGCACAAAACCCTTCTGCCTTCCCTTGACACCTTCATTTTTAAGAACTTGTGGCATATATCTGCTTCTAAAACATTTGGTTTGGGATCATAGTTTGATCTACTATATTTACTCAAATATGAGGGTTTTTTTCCCCCCCCCCCAATTAGCATTGGGGAAAAACACGTGTGTTATAATTGTGTACAAGGAAACCTCATTAAATGCATTGTCTATCATTAAACTGCCAAAAGTTTCACATGCGCAATACTAGAAACCAACTAATGAAGTTGATTATATGCAGCCAACACTGAGCGTGACTGTAAAACACATGTCCCAAAATCAGCAAACAGAGTGATTGGTTAGTGCAGCCCATCTGAATAAGATAAATGGTAGCATTATTTGCAGCCCCCCTTCAGTACCAACTCCTTTTTCAAGTCGTGGGGAGCCACTACACTGAATACATTTCCACTTCCTCTTCACTCCCACAGCTGAACTGCGCCTTTCTTTCCCAGATCCAGTGATTCCTGTTCCTTCACCAGCCTTAAGTGTCTGGCAAACATCACCAAGCATGGCCCCAAAAAATTCACTCAGTGCTCCTTCTCTCAGCCTGCCACATGATTAGCATGGTCCTGTTCTCCTTGAGGTGAAGCTGGACCGGGTTGCCCTACACCTCCATCTGCATATAAGTTTCTAGAACATCCCAGGACTCGTGACAACACCCAGTTCCAATAATGAGTGGGGGCTAATTAACACGTAGATCCTTTGTGGGGTATATTTGGAGTACACATGCATACTGAGCTGCGGCATCAGCCAACACTGCTTTCTGACACCTACTGCACTGTGGCTTGAAATGTTGTCTACTTTGGTGGCGCCTAGTCCAATGAACTGTATGGTGCATCATGAGCCTTTTGACTTTGGACTGATATCATGCATAGTTTATACTATGGGTAAGTAGGTAAATAGGTAAAATGCATCAATTCTGGATAAACGAAGTCTATGGGTACCTGTAGTAATTTGCCTATATGGTAAATTATATTTATTTCAATGTCAGTGTCTTTGAATTTGCCCCTCATTTCCATGTGTTCGGGGAAAGAAGGTTTTTATAGGAAGGAGTGGGGGAAAGAAGGCTGGAGACAGAAGAGGGCAAAAAGGAAGGAGGCTACCTGACTCATCTTCCCAGATTTATTTTCCTTGCTGTAGTGAGAGCAGGACAAATTTGAAGCAGACCACCAAAAATTAGGCTCTGTACCTAGAAAATAATAACAAATGTATAACTTGTCCATATATAGAATCCAGTTATTTGTGGGGGTTATCTTATATTCAGGGTTATCTTGTGTTTGAGTAAAAATGGTATTTACCTAAAACAATTTGGGTAGGGGTTGGCTTTTAATTCCTATTTTGATTTTTTTTTTTGTTAGAAAAATCAAATTCGAACAGATCGTCTTTTCTCTTTCTAGGCATAAGCCTAGGAATTTTCCTAGATGGTTCTTTCAACACAAATGCAAGTGTCTTCACTGTAATATAAAGGGTATCTTATGAAGTGGTCTACTCAGCAGTGGTAATGTTTGCTTTGACCTAATGTTACTAAAGTTCTGGGAAATACGCACAAGGGAAATTCCAAATTCCCCTATTTGCATA
This sequence comes from Caiman crocodilus, assembly GCA_030014935.1. Classification (NCBI taxonomy): domain Eukaryota; kingdom Metazoa; phylum Chordata; order Crocodylia; family Alligatoridae; genus Caiman; species Caiman crocodilus. The sequence goes on from JAGPOW010003685.1 coordinate 16,211,445, forward strand.
TTGAAGCTAGAGGGAGTGTAGCTCTACAGTTTGTTTACATAGAATTAGCGTCTAATGGTTACATAACCATCAGCTGAGCACTTTACAGTCTACACATACAACATCACTGCAACTCACTTGCCTTGGGATTGGAGTACAGTAGCCAGCTAGTGTATAAAGTATAATAAATAGGTGCAGTGGAAAAGTAAATTTTAGGAAAGGATACCGGGAAAAGCCCCTAGAGCTACTCAGTTTGATCAAATATTCTTGAATATGATGCTAATCAGGTACACTCTTGATTTTTACAAAAGAGCTGCTGACATTCACCTTACTGCATGCTTATTTAGAATGTAAGATAAAGGAATGTCTTTTACTCTGTATTTGAAACTCCAGGCTGTATTGGCTGTAATAGCAATAGTAATAGAGTGAGAATTAAGATGACCCTGCTGAGATATAGATCCCAAATTGAATTAAGCCTACATTTTTAAAACCTTTTGTTTGTGCCATTAGGCCACCTCCTTTATGCAGCACTTCCCAGATGTGTACACTTAACAACAAAAAACCCCCAAAGCAGATCTAAAAAACCCCACGAGTGATGTTTCCTATTTTTTCAAAAGGAAGAAATGATACTTACATATTCCCAGTCCTGTTGTGAAAACATCCCTGTATTCTTGACTGTGAGAAAAAATTACATTCTTTTAGCTAACGACTATGCAAATGCTGTTTCATGTTTAGTCCAGAAATACCCTTTTATATATCACACCTCGTTTTGAACTGAGTTTTTTACTATTTCTGCTACTGTTTCGCTTTCAGATCTATGTGATCAGTTTGGCTGAACCCCGATTGCCCTTGCAGCTGGATGATGCTGTTCGGCCAGAGGTGGAAGGAGAGGAGGTGAAAACTCTTCATCATTGATATATCTCTGAACTTGTTGTATTTGTACTTGAGCAAAAGCTAGAAAGCATAATAGTTTCTCTTCTCAATGCAGTGATACTTTTCTGAATGCATTTAATTTCCTTTATATTGTCCAGATTGTGTTGTGTTCCTTGAAACCTTCTCCATTTATAATACTTCCTGAACTAAGTACTTTGCAGACAACATCCCATTATACCAGTTAGAGATGTAGGAGCTTTTTGTGAAATAGAAACATCATATGTTGTATTCCAGGTCCTTAGTAGTCTTTGAGTCTGGTTTCTGCTTTATGTCCATTGGGAAAGGTCATCCCTTAAATTCTTGTTCACACTGGGAATAAAGAATTAGGTTTGGATTGCCGTACTGTAGCTTCAGAATAATACTTGAAGTCATTCTACTAAATAACCCTTGGCTTTTAATGAGAGTCTTTTACTCTGTTTAGGATGTTTCTTTGCGGACATCTGGTTTCATTTTGTACTTTTACACTACCCTTTAGGATGGAAGAGCTACTGTAAACCAGGATACAAGGTTGGACAACAGAGTCATTGATTTGAGGGTAAGGAACACACTGTTGTATGGTAAACTAAAGCTTTTTAGAGCTGTGAAAACCCCTGGGTTTGAGTTTGATTGTTTTGAGCTTGTTTTAACTGTTCATTCATAAATAACATTGAGGAAAGAAATTACTGTTATATGTATATATATTGTGAAATAGAAACATCATATGTTGTATTCCAGGTCCATATTTTCATATATGAAATATGTATATATTTCATATATATGCACTTACTTTTATCTTAGCTGGAGTTCAGTGCATCTCCTGATAGGAAAACATTCACATTTTAAGGTACTCATGTCCAACTGACAGAATTCCAGGTAAGGAACAGGTTCTGAATGCGCAGGTTGGGGATTCTAGATGACATTATAAAGATTCAAAGGATTTGGGAGTAAGTCGGAATAACATGTAATTTAAGTTCTTAGTTTAAGGTTTCATTTCAAGCCCGTGGAGTGGGAAACTTACGGGAGATATTTCTTTGGTTGCTTATGTCTGAGAAGTGTAAGTTCCTCTTAATGGGATTTTTGGCCCCAAATAACAGCATCCTCAATACCATTTTCCCAGACCTTACAATAATAAAAACTCAAATGCAAGGCTTTCCTTTAAAGAGGACATGGGTCTTGCTTACTCTCAGTCCAAGAAAAAATGGTTAGTTGCTTTTAGAGGTTTAGAGACAAGTGCCCTGTTTTTAAACCCGACTGGTGCTGTACAACTAATAGTACACTATTTAACTACTGTAGTGAAACAGAATGTAGGTGCCTAGATCCTCACTGTTCTTCAGAACCCTTTCTGAATCCCATAGGCACCTAAATTCCATAAAGCCCTAAGTTTTTACCAGTGAAGTTCCCTAAGCATCTGAAGTTCTGGTCCTGCACATGCCTAGAATTGCCTGCATCTTGTCAGAATTGAGCAGAATGGTATGTCTCATAGCCAAGCCTGATAGACTAGGGGTTGGCAACCTTTTCAGGCTGCAGGCCGAATTTACCCGGTTTGGGTCAGAGACTAACTAGTGTATGGCAGGTAGGCACTAGCACCCAGCTGCTGCTGCTGCTTTTTCCGGCAGGTGCACTGGGAAAATGTCCACAGCTGGCACTTTTTTCCTTGCAGTGGCAGGGGGCTTCAGCAGCAGTTGCTTTCTCCTGCTGCCATAGGGGCGATCACTAGCTACAAACACTTTCCCCATGCAGTCAAGGGGAAAAGCAGTGACTTGCAGGCACTTTCCCTGTGTAGTTGCTGGGAAAAGTAGTGGCAGCAGGTCATCTAACTGCTGAAGCCCCACATCTGCAGCAGGATCCAGCCTATAGGCCATAGATTGCTGACCCTTGAACTATACCCTCGGTATCATGTGGTAGGTGGGTACAGAGATCATGCCTAATACACACCTAAAGAATTGAGTTCCACACAAACCAGCAGTGGCTTGCCATTTTCAATTTAAAAAAAATACAATCTTCTTCTGAAGAACAGTGAGGATTTAGGCACCTACATTCTGTTTCACTACAGTAGTTAAATAGTGTACTATTAGTTGTACAGCACCACAATTGGGTGTAAAAACAGGGCACTTGTCTCTAAACCTCTAAAAGCAGCTAACCATTTTTTCTTGGACTGACAGTAAGCAAGAAGGGGAGAGGGTATGAATGGTAACTAATAATCCTTTTTATATGTTAACCTAACAGTTCAAGCATTCATCTCTAAGGAAGAAGGCCTAGTCTCTGACCCCTAGTTCAAGGCCTGATTGTGCCTTATATCCAATAACTGTTTAACGTAAAGTAGCTGAATGGATCTTGGAGCAAGGACTGCAATGCAGCTCTCCCCCTTCACCAGAGTGTACCCTAACAGTCATGCTGTTTCTGTGTAACCCACTGAATCTTGAATTTTTGTCTGCTGTTATGTAGCTACAAGAAGATGATAATGAGTGCTGTTGTCTCAGAATACTAATTAGTAGTTTAGTGATTAGGGCGTTTGTTTGAGTTCCCCAAGAAGAGAAGGGGAACCCAGGTCTCCTGTTTTCCGGGCTTAGTGTTCTCATTGCAAAGCTGTTGGCTTATATATATATATAAAAATAACACCATTGCTTGGAGGGAGGGGCAGGATTTCAGGCACTCCTTTGTCTTCCTGATTACCTGCGGGTTAGTGTAGCTAGACTTTGCTCGGCATACTGGCTCTCGTGAATCCTATTCTGAGTCATCTAACTTTCCCCATGTATATATGGGGATCTTAGGATCCTAATTCCCTTTGGGTTATAGTCCTTAGTTCATAGTCCATATTACTATCAGACAACTTGCAGCTTGTCAGCTGCTGAAAAGAAAGGCATTGCTGGGCTAGCTAGGGTATTGTATGTTAGGACTGAGATACATTAGCAGTGCAAGCCAGTATGGGGGTGGGAAGCTTGCCCAGTGATTGCTTTTTTCATTCTTGAAGAAATGAAAGAATGTTTAGTGTTTACCCGGGGGAAAAACTAACAAATTATTTTCAGTTTGTGGGGTGGGGGTGGTGGGAGCAATCTTTATCTCTACATACACATGCAAACAACAATAAAGAATTAATCAGATGCTGTATATCCCCTTCCTGAAATTCATCAGAAAGCAATATTGATTTGGAGGAGGACATTTAGAAACTGGCTGAGGGCCATGCACAGCTGGGTCCCTGTTTTATTAATGAAATCCCGGGTGACTGAACATGGATAACACAGAGAAATACCATTTCCCCTCAAATATAGTGTTTGGTACCCAAGAAACTTTAATAGGAACTCAGTTCGAAATATCAGATTTAGGTCTTGAATTTAGCATATAATTTAGAGATGTTCTACCAGGGATGGCCAACCTGTGGCACTCCTGTCACAACTGGCACAGGCAGCCTTTGTGGGTGGCACACAGCAGATCAGGGAGGCTGCAGGGAATACAGCATCAGAAGCAATGAGGAGTGGAAAGCAGAGGACCAGTTAGGGCAGTGAGCACAAGGCAGAGACCAGAAACCAGCACAGCACATCGAACAGTGGAAAAGGATTAGAGTGGCATTTGGGAAGGATGCACAACTTAGCTTGTGCCTGCCAGAAAGTTTGGCCCTCACTGTGCGATAGGCTACAGTAGTATAGTATCTCACATATAGTATTATATTAAGTAATGCTGCTAACCTCAATATCTTGTTAGTTCATTTTTCCTACAGTATTCCCTGGGCTTTCTTCCTACACATAGAACACCTTTGTCTCTGTGGACCAGTTTAGTAATCTCAAATACCTACTATTTTTACCTTAGCTTAGAGAAATTATCTGACTAAATTTTCTTATTTTTATTCATTTCTTTGAGAAATAAAACCAAAAAAAAATGCTCTACTGCATCATGCTTTTGCCTTAATTGCGTGTCTTTGCTCAGATGGCTCCTGTCCTTCCTTCCCTTCTGCCTTTCAAGACTCCACATTGAAACGATATTTGTATAAACTCACCAGAAAATGAATAGCCCTTTTTTTTGTGTTGCGAGGTTTCTAGCACCTCTTGAAAACTATCAATATAATAAATAGTAGTGACACAGATTCTCAATAAACAAATTGTGGGAGTGGGAAGCCAAGAATCAATGGTGATTTGTTTCGTCAGAAAGTTTGGAAAAAGTACTGGGATTGCATTCATTAGGGACTTATAGGGATGTCTTATTTTTTTTCCAACTACCATACTTTGAATTATCATCTCAGCGGGAGTTATTGTATTTAGACCAAGATTAATGGCTTTTCACGGGGCCTTATCCTGTAGGATGCTAAGAAACCTCAGGTCTTGTTTACTTCTTGGGGGGTACTGGGGCTCACTGGATTGGTCCCCTCATCAGCACATCATTGAATAGTGTATTTCATTTCAGAATCTAAAAATCAGATTTATGAAGTGCTAGTATTGTAAATGCTGTAATGTGAGTGTTGTTTGAAAGACCTTAAAAATGGTAGAGGTGAAGGCAGCATGAAGTTGCAAGAGGTAAGTTGCAAGAAGTCTGGTGGGATGCTGGAAGTGTCCAGTTTTAGTAAATACCTTCTGTTGATCTGGCAGGAAGGCTCAGCAGCACACTCATGAAATCCTCTGGGGATGCCAAACGGAAAAAAGCTGTGAAGACCAAAGATAAATAATACCATGGATCTCTACTTAAGGAATACTAGCAGGAAATAATAGTTTGAGATGGTGCATCTGGGGAGGGAGAAAAAAAACCATGTAATAGATATATACTTAGGAAAAAACAAAGCTTTGTGCCAAAATAAACACAAGGGACAGAGTAGAAGGGAGTGAAGCTAAGTGTGGAATAACTGTAGACCTTGCTCTTTTCTAACTACAGACCTGTTAAGTTCCTTGGTTCTCTTTTTAAGATGATAAGCTAGTAGATTTTCACCAGAGTTTGCATCCATACCTGCCAGTGCAATTAGTGCCAGCTGGTCAGACTTTGCCTTGCACTTAGAAGTGGCAGGATGACAGTGCATGTGGTGCAGTCTCACTGTTGATGGTTTTCTTGCTTGGATATCCATTAAATGTAGCTGGTGACCTTCAAGAGGATGGATTCTCCTGGACACCTTTTCATCTCAAATACAGTCGCAGTGCCTCAACTGTCCAGAAACTTCTGGAGTCCCATTTGGTATATGACATCTTTCTAATCCCCCAACTCTGCCTTCAACAGAAGCCATCTTTACCTCCCCTCTGTTGCTAAGCAGCACAGGCAGTGTTTTAAACTGAAAAATGGGGGTCATCCATTGTAAAAACATGTCTTAAGAGCATAGGATGATTTGGATAGGAAAGATGCTGCCTGTGGCAGGGTGTTGGACTAGATGACCTGTGGAGGTCCCTTCCAGCACTACTTCTCTGTGATTCTGCGATAGGTCAGAAGGGCATCTGAAACTCAGGCAATTTAGCCTCTTGATGGGCTCGGATGTAAGGATGAAAGATCAGATCATAGTCCCTTCTCCCCCCTCTTTCTACATGTGTAGCCCCTTCAGTAGTGAGAACCTGGCTCTAACTCCTGTGACTACAGTTAGGTACTCACTGAGCCTTCTCTTGGGCAGTTTCTGTCTACTTCTGTCACATTTCTTTCTGTCTTTTTAGTGCCTGTATGAGTACAACTGCTTCCCTCTTTGTTCTGGAACAAAAACCCAGGGTCAGGCTTATGCCTATTCATAAGCTAGCTTTACAATAGAGGGTGCCAAAATGGTTATGCATGAACCTGACCCTGAATTTTTGTTAAAGAACACACAGAGAGAGTTGAATAGACAGACAAAAAGTTAATAGAGTAAGGAAGGCTTCCTCTGTGTGGGTATGTGTGTGGGGAAGCACATGTTTTAAACTGTGTATGCATAGGAATTATTTCATGAACAGAGACGGCAGCCCAAGTTTTTTTCCCTGAAGTCTGTCATTGGTTTCAGTGGTTTAGTTACACCAGTGGAAACAATATTGGGAGCGTTAGTGTAAGTAGGTCTTATGGCAGACAGGAGTTTCAAATGCTCAGTTGTTATAGGTATGTTTTGAGTTGGCGTTTAAATCGCTAGCTAGGGGCTGACTGCCAGATTCCCAGCCTCTCTGCAGCAAAGGGAAGCCTAGACGTTGCAGAGCAGCAGGATGTGCAGCAGACAAGAGTACTGTGGAGCAGAGGGGCAGAGCGATACAGCTTTGTGGAGCTGATCATCCGTAGTGGATCAGACCTCTTCACAGGCATGTGGGTTGTAGGTTGTCTTACCCTTATCTAGAATCTGGGTGAAATCTAGGTGACTGAAGGATATCTCAGACCCAGGACTCTGGCCAGTGCCTCTTCTCCTTTAACTTTTTTTTGTTCATTAATCAATCACTGTTGTTGGGTGTGGGGGGAAATCAGTAAGTCTGATACTGTGTAGAAACTTCTTGGGTCCCTGAACACTGAATGAACATTTGATTTACTACTCCTAAATTAGAGCCATCCCTGTATAGCCTGGTAAAAGACTCTTTCTGCTTTTCATACCCTTACCCTCTCTTTTATACTTCAGTTTAAATGAGCTATTCAGAGACATTAAGACCTTACATTTTCATAAGCATTATTGCAAAAACTGTCAAAGTAAAAGCTCTATATTTCAAGAAACTCTCTATATAAAAAGGGCTATAGACAATTGACAGGCAGATTCAGATTTCCGTTTCTTGGAGAGCCTCCATCTAAAGCATAGGAGCTTTTATTTAGGTTCATCATAGTTTAGTTATTGTACAATCCTGAAGCCTTTTTTCAAGCAAAACTTTCATGAGTTTCATTAGAATTTTTCAAGAATGTCTCAGTCATTATGGGAAAATGACAAGGATTTATTTTGGGTGATATCTTTAATTGGACCAACTGCATGGTTGGAATAAAGTTAGACTGATTAAATGTAATCCATTTGATTGCCTAAATCTTATGTGTTTCTATTTTGTAAAGAGTTTCACAAACAGCTGCATAGTCCTTTATCTGTATGAATTGGGAAAATGTGAGGCTCATTTTTATGGGTATGAAAGCTGAGGAAGAGGGCAAATCAAATTTCACAAGAGTTAGGGGTCTTGGAGCTCAATCCTGCAAAATAATGATAAACCCCCTTACATCTACCGATTCATTTTTCTTCCCATTTCTCTAGGTACATGTGATCAAAGTATTTATAAGCTTAATTAATTCTTTAAATAACAAACAATGTCAAGAGTAGGTAGGTGAAACTGGGAAGAGATTATGAGGGAGTTTGTACTAGACGTGGAAAAACTTGACAGTCCGTATGAGCAGAGACTTGCAATACTAGCCATACGAGGAAAGACTGAGGGACTTGGGTCTCTGCAGCCTACAGAAGAGAAGATTGAGAGGTCATTTGATAGTAGCTGTATCAAAAGAGTTCATCAGGAGTTTGGTGAACAACTGTTCACTAGGGCACCACTGGGGAAGACCAGGAGCAGTGGATACAAACTCTTGGAAGGCCGCTTCAGGCTTAATACCAGGAAAATCTCCTTCACAATCGGAGTGTCCAGACCATGGAATAAACTGCCTCCAGAGGTGGTACAATCACCTACCCTAAAGGTTTTCAAAAGGAGACTGGGCACTTACCTTGCTGGGGCCACCTGACCCCGGTTTTCTTCTTGCCTAGAGCAGGAGCGCTGGATCACTGATCTGTAAGGTCCCTTACAGCCCTTAACAATCTATGAATCTATGGATTCAATATTGTTAGCAAAATTGGGAAAAGGTTACAAGTGAGATTGTACTGGATTCAGTATTGTTAGCAAAATTTCTTCCATTGTTTTTGATAGACGTGATTATTGAAGGTCACGAGCTGGCATGTGAAACCCAGATCAACTGGCATGGTTGAAGCACTAATACTGGAATGGGTATAAAATCTAAGTGGTATATGCTTATTTTATTTTTCCTTTAAGTCTTTGAGGGAATCTTTGCAGTCTGTGGAATGGATTCAGATAATGCAGTTCATATCAGTAGAAGACTTGTTATTGGAGTAACTGTTATAGAAAAAGTTATTGCAGTCAAGTAACTTCTATAAAGGCAAAAGCAAAAATATTTCCTAGTAAATGCTGCCACCATCTTCAGTTTGCTTTTTTATACCTAGATATTGTAGCACATATGGTACAGTAACAATGCTGCTATAAAACCATGTTACAATGGCTATATCAGCAGAGGTAATTAGAGACGGTTTGAATTATTTAGCCACTCAAGTTAATTCTCTCTTGTCCTAAGCATTCTTTTACAACAGTGAACATGCTTAAATTAGAGAAGTGGTGCTTCAGACTGGCACAGAATAATCTCTCAGATCTTTAGTTTGGGACAGGTTGGCTCAGGAAAGTGGTAATAAGGCTAAAGCATTTTCCCCTTTGGGGCCTTTACTTTGAATCCAGCTCTGATTGGTAGTGATGGCTCTTTAGCAACCTATATGAAATGACTTGCTGATCTGTTTAATTCTTAGTGAACAGGAATGAAGTCCATCTCATAATAGATCTTAAATGGGTATTCGTGCTGGTAGTCTCCACAGGGAAGCCAATGACAGAATGAATAAAAACTCAAATACCGTCTCACTTTTGGAGGGTCCCAGTTGAGGCACTTAGGAAAGAGTTGCACTGTTGCTGCTGTCATTGCTTGTTCTGTATCTGTGGTATAATTGGTGAAGCTTCAGTCTCCAAGTCTGTCAGTCCAGCAAGTTTTACAAGTACTAACTTTGTTGAGAATTCATGTTGAAAATGGGATGACCAGGCCACTGTGTTTACACTGTGATCTTTCTAAAGAAAGGAAAGAGAGATTCTTGGGAAAGATATTTATAAAGAAAAAGGTTAGCTCTCACCTGGTTCTGTTGCAGCGTGCAACAGTGGTGCCTGACCTTTTTTGCTCCGCAGCCAGATGAGCAGTGCCAGGTCCATCCACAGGCTGGATCTGGTTTGTGGACCCAATTCAACCATGTGGGAATGGCCCACCTGGGCTGATGCAGCCACATACGGCTTGGAAATTTGGTGGCAGGGGAGAAGCAGCAGTGTTAATTGCAACTGCTCCCCTGCCACGAAATTTCTAAGCCGTGCTCTCCCACGACTAAATTTCTGGGCATGCAGCAAGACCTGTGGGCTGGGGTTTGAACGCCCCCGGTGTACAGCTTTAGACTGCAAAACAAATAATTGCTTTCAAATTGGTAAGGAACAAGTATAGCAAAATCCCCTTTTTTCCTGCTTTTCATGGTTTTATAGTTTAAGAATGTAATCTTTTCCACCTACAGAATTGGTGCTTGTCCGTCAAACAGTTGGAAAGAGGCCTTGTTTCTCATGTGCCCCTTAAACAGCCTACGCTAGGTATTTGTTACTAATCCATCTTTCTCAGTTTGAATCTCCTTCTAGTCAGACAGATACATGACATGCTCCAAATGTGACTGTTTTGATTGTCATCTACTAACTTATAGCAAAATAAGAAAATATCTCCTATATCTCCTCTAGACCAGTCCATTGGCAACACTGCAATGCAGAAGACTTAGGTTCAGTTTCTGATTTTGGCACCTATGCCCATCTCCTGGGGTTGGGGGAGAGGAACGTGAAAAGAGGTAGAGAGGGTTGATTCTTCAGTGTTGATCAAAACTCTGCTTTCTGCTTTTTGAAAGTATTGGGAGTACACCTGCAATTAAGATACCAGTCCCCGAAGACCCCAGCTCAGCAACTTTCATTCCTACATGTTTACCACTCTGAGAGTGCCAGTAAACTGAATTTGTACACGAGGCAGTTGTACATTACAGCTTTCTCTTTTGCTTTTTTTCAGTTGAGTGAAATTTTCATCTTCCAATGAATATGAACATAAGCTTGTTTTAAACTACATTGCATGTTATCTATCTAAACTTGGATGGTGATGTCATTTGTTTTGATTGGTTTCTGGGTGTATGCGGTTTGGTGTCATGTCATGTGAAAAAAACCCACAAGCCTCCTCAGCCTAACTGACAAGTCAGGCACCTTGCAGAAAGGAGAAGTAAATAGTGCTGTGACGCAGATCATCTGTTTAAAAAAAATCTTTTGGTTGTTTGCTAGAAGTATCTGATGCATTTCTATGCAGCTGTAGATTACCAACTGTTGGGTCTTTTGCTACATAGGTGTACTATCAGATACAGGTTCATTGACGTATTCAGATGTTTTTTTATCACACACTTACTTTTTCACGCCAAACCTCAGAGTGTGAAGAGAACATCCAGTCTGGTTTTGTAGGTAACTGTAGGTTATCTACACACACAGTAAGTTAACTATTGCACAAAAAGGAATACTCCTCTAACAGTACTTTCCAGACTTTCAGTTAAAGCACATGACTTATGTTTTGGAGCAAAATACAGTTTTAGTCAGCTAATTTAAATGCGTCTCTCCCTTCTTTGGAAAACATTTCTATGCGCATGACTTCTGCTATTATCAAAACCCTTTTACTTATTTTTCCATTAGTATTTAAGGAAACAAGAATGTTTGGTATTAAATAATGACTTTAACATAATAGGCATCTCAAGAGACCTGGTTGAAGGATGATAATCAATGGGATACTGTTATTTTGGGATACAAACTGTATAGGAATGACAGAGTAAGGATGTGCAGGTGGAGGAATGACACTATGTTGGGAGTAGTATAGAGAATAACAGTGTAAAAATCTTATCTGGAAGGAAAACTACCATACAGTCCCTGTGAGTAGAAATTCTATACTCTAAAAACAAAACCAACCAAAACCATAGTATTAGGTTTGTACTACCAGCCACCTGATCAAGAAGGTAATGGTGATTATGAAATGTTTAGGGAGATTAGGGAAGCTGCTAAAATGGGACAGACAGTAATAATGAGAAACTGTAAGCATCTTCCCATAAACTGGGTAAACACCTCATCAGAGCAAGATGCAGAGATGCAGTTTCTGGATGTAATAAATGACTGCTTTGGAACCACAACTTGTCTTGAAACCCACAAGAGGAGAAGCCGTTCTGGACCAAGTCCTCAGTGACACACAGGGCCTGACTCAAGAGGTATCTGTAGTTGAGTCACTCTATAATAGTACCATAACCTAATCACATTCAACATCCTAGCAGGAAAGAACAAGCCAGAAAAATCTACCATCCTAGTCTATAACTTAAAGAAGGGAATTTACAGAAAATTGAGTAAGTTAGAAAGAAGTTCAAAGGAGCCATCCAAAACATAAAAGCCAGTAAGCACCCTGGAAGTTTTTAAAATTATCATAGAGACTCAGGAAGAACGTATACCACAAATGAAAATGGGTACCAACCTTAGTTTAATAGCAGTTAAGGATGTCATTCAAGGCAAAAAGGTGTCTTTCAGAAAATGGAAGTTGTACCCAAATGAAGAAAACAGGAAAGATCACAAACTCTGGTAAATCTAGTGTAAAATAAAGCAGACCAAAAAACGATTTGAGGAATGTCTAGCAAAAGATGCTGAAATCTGTAAATCTGTCAGAAGCAGGAAGCCAGTGAGAAAATTAGTGGAACCATTAGATGACTGAGGTATAAAAGGTGCACTCATGGATAGATAGGGTCATAGCAGAGAAGTTAAATAAATCCATTCATTGATTCTTTTTTTACACTACAGAAGATACTGGAGGAATTCCCATGCCCGATCCATCCTTCCAGTTAGATAGGTCTGATGGTTCGATCAAGTTGAAGCGACAATAGAAGAAGTTTTAGGACAAATTGATAAATACAAAATCACCAGGATTGGATGGCATTCACCCAAGAGTTCTGAAGGAACTCATAGGTTAAATTGTTTTGCTGCTGGCAATACTGTGTAACCTGTCATTACAAATGGTCTCCATGCCAAAGGACTTATAGATTACCAACATAACATTTATCTTACAAAGGGCTTCAGAGGCGATCTTGGGAACTACAGACCAGTGAGTTTCACTTCCATCCCTGGCAAATTGATAAAATCTATATTAAAAAATAAAATCGGCAGTCACATGAACAAATCTGATCTGCTAGAGAAGTCAGCATGGTTTTTGTTAGGGGAAATCCTGCATTACTAATCCGCTGGAGTTCTTTGAAGGTGTTAACAAGCACATGAACAAAGGGAATCCAGTTGACATGGTATATTTAGACTTTCTGAAAGCTTTTGGCAAGGTCCCTCACCAAAGGCTTTTAAAAAACTGTGTTGCTGCAGATTTGTAGGAAAGGTTCATTGTGGATTGAAAGTTGGTTAAAAGATAGGAAGCAAAAGGTAAGGTGAAATGGTCCAGAAAGGAAGGAGATCAGAAGTTGGGATCCCACAGGGATCTGTGCTGGGCCCAGTTTTGTTCAACTTTTTCATCAGGGACCTTCAAATGGGGGTACACGGCAAAATCTCCAAGTTTGCAAATGATACCAAATTAGTCAAATACCAAGATGAAGAAAGGCTGCAGAAATTTCTTATAAAGCTAAGCAAAAAGACAAAAAAATGGCACATGAACTTTAATGTTGACAAGCTCAAGGTAATGCACTTGGGAGAAATATAACCTCGATACTTAAAGATTGTTGGGTTTTTAGTTGACCTTGGAATCATTGTAGATCACTTTAAAAATGCCAGCTTAGTGTGCAGCAGCAACCAAAAAGGCTAGTAAAATATTGGGCATCATTAAGGGAATTGAAAACAAAAGGAAGAATATCGTAATGCCACCATGTAAATCCACAGTACACCAACATCTTGAATACTGTGTCATTCTGGTCTCCAAATCTCAAAGGATGTGGTAGAATTAGAAAAGGAACAGGGAAGGACAATCAAAATGTTCAGGGGTATGGAGTAGCCACCATGCCAAGAGAGACTAAAATGCTAGGCTCCCTTCTATCCTGATGGAAAGGCTAAGGGAGAATATGCTAGATGTCTGTAATATCACAAACACTGCAAAGTCACTTGGGAATAGGGAACTGTTAATCACCAAGTCTCAGAATACTAGAACTAGGTGCACCCACTGAAATTAGTAGGAATTAGGTTTAAACCTAACAAGAAAATACTTTTAATACAGTGTTTAGTTAACTTGTGGGACTCATTGCCACAGGAGGCTATAGAGACAGATAATATAGCCAGATTCAAACCAGAGGTCGACAAATTAATGTTTCATAGTTGGTAGGGTCGGAAGGCACCTGAGCAGATCATCAAGTCTGACCCCCTGCCGTGGGCAGGAATGAATAGTGGGGTCAAATGACCCCGGCTAGGTGTCTCTCTAGCCTCCTTTTGAAGAGCCCCAGGGTTGGAGCGAGCACCACTTCCCTTAGAAGTTGCTTCCAGATCCCAGACGCCCTGACTGTGAAGCATTGCTTCCTGGTATCTAGCCTGAATCTACTCTCCGTCAACTTATGGCCGTTATTCCTTGGTGCTCAAGGGAACAGGGACCATTGGGAACCAGGGCTCAAGGGAACCATTGCCTGCTGGTGCCTCTTGGCCAGTTTATAGATGGCCACCAGATCCCCTCTCAGCCTTCTCTTGTGGAGGCTGAACAGGTTCAGTTCCCATAGCCTCTCCTCTTAGGGCCTGCCCTGCTGCACCCTGATCATGCAAGTGGCCTTCCTCTGAACCCTCTCAATGCTGTCCACATCCCTCTTGAAGTGCGGTGCCCAGAACTGGACGCAGCACTCCAACTGTGGCCTGACCCATGTCGCATAGAGGGAGAAGATCATCTCCTTGGACCTGCTTGTGATGCATCTGTGGATGCATGACAAGGTGCAGTCAGCCTTCCTGACCGCGTCCTCACATTGTTAGCCCATGTCCATCTTGGAGTCAACAATGTCTCCAAGATCCTTTTCTGCCTCTGCACTGATGAGAAGGGAGTTCCCTAGCCTGCAGGTATGTTGCTGATTCTTCCTCCGCAGGTGCAGCACCTTGCACTTGTCAGTATTGAAACCAATCCTGTTCTCATCCTCCCACCCCTGTAACCTGTCCAGATCTAATTACAGCCTGTCCCTCTCCTAGTGTGCCCACTTCTCCCCACATCTTAGTGTCATCCACGAATTTGAACCAAGGTACTTTTCATCCCCTCGTCCAAGTCGCCGATGAAGATGTTGAACAGTGAGGGCCCGAAGACCGAACCCTGAGGAACCCCACTGCCCACATCCCTCCAGGTCAAAAATGACCCATCCACCACCACTCTCTGGGTGCGCCCCTCCAGCCAATTAGCGACCCCGTACAATAGATCTCTCAACAGCTGTTAAACAGAACAGTTGGAAGATGTTTCTTCTAGCATCTTTCTAACCAAATGATGGTAGATGCCAGGGGTAGATTACTCTAGATATATCTGATTCAGTGCTCTCCTTGTAAAGCATCCAACCCTGCCACTGTCGGAGACAGGAGACTGAACTTAAAGGACCATTGGTCCTATCGAATATGGTACTCTTTGGCTGTGTCCAGACAAGTGGGATCATGTGTTTCCCTGAGGACAAGTAGCAGTGACACCCTTTGTGCTGCTGCTACTGGTCCCTGGGGATCACCTGTGCCTCTCACATTCTGGTGTGCGGCAGGTTACCCTGGGTAAGGTAGGGGAGGGTAAGGCTAGCAGCTGTGCTGACCCCAACAGCTTAACCTGGGGTCCTCTGGGAGCTGCAGCCATGGTGCTCCTGCAGCAGCAGGGAGCCTGGCAGGCATGGCTCCAGCAGGCCAGGCTCTGATTTTGGGCCGTACACACTGCCACATGTGCCGCCCTGCTTTTTGTATGGATTTTTTTGACCCTGGCTCCTGGTATCAAAAAAAAAAGAAATCCTGTGCTGCAAAGTAGCAGCGCAGGGAACACCTAGGTGTGCAGTGTGGCGCCACAGATGGGTCTTCAGCACCACATACCACACTTCCATACTCATCTGGACGTGGCCCTTATCTTTTTAAGTGGACTAAAACCTTTCTCCATAATGTATTTTACCAAGCACATTGCATTTGTAATGTACTGTATATTTCCACATCTGTTTTGGTTCAGTGCAGTGAAAGCTTTCTAATAGGTTTAATGTTCATGGTTTTGTCATATTGTAAATCTCATCTTTCAGTAGTATTTGTCTTACAAATCAGTGGTTCTTTGAGTGCAGAGTGCACTAGTGTCCTCTTTGTAATTGAATGAACCGTAAATTGAAATAAAAGACTTTCATCTGTTACCTTTTGCTATTTCTGTTTATAATAAATAAATCTCCACTTGGACATCACTTTTCAGGTACTTTTGAGTAGGATAATAAGCATTCCTGAGACAAGAGGTTTAACAATCTGTAACTGCCTTGACAAAAGTAATAAAGTCCAGAAAGTAAGACTGTTTTAGGATTCATGATTTTATTTCCTTCCTTGTAGACTTCCACTAGTCAGGCTGTCTTCCGCCTTCAGTCTGGTATCTGTCAGCTCTTTCGAGAAACTCTCATTCATAAGGGATTTGTGGAAATTCAGACTCCCAAAATCATCTCAGGTACTGTACTGCCTGGCTGTTTCAACAGTTACAATGAGAAATCTGATTTGTGTAGAGAAGTTTGTGGGGGTTGAAAATGTGTTTTTTCATCTTTTTAATGAGCAATTGATAATGTTCCTATCTTTTAGGTTTTAGGTTTAAGATAGCAAAAGCACTGTAACTTTTAAAAGCTACAAGGGTGACTTGTCTGGGTCTCATATGAAGTTGACCAGCTGACAGCTAAGGATTATTCATACCTGACTGCCGCACTCTCCAGTGCATATAAAGATTTCATTAAGTTAAGCAAAGATGTGTGATCACGATTGCTCTTAGATCTGAATACTTGACCAGTGCAGAAATCAGAAGTCTGCAATTAAAGAAACAAGAGTTTTCCAAGTTAAATTAAGTACAGATTTCCTAGTGAAGGTATCGGTATACATGATGCTGTACCAAAGATCATTCCATGATTAGAAAATAATACGAAATTGTATAGTGAACAAAAGATTAATAGAAGGTGCTAATATATAGCTATGCTAAAACCTAGGACTAGGAGTTGGCAAATATAGGTTATGATGAAACTTTTTAACTTTTAACCATTTTAAAAGGGGAGGAAAAGCTGCTGCTCGGGAGCAGGCATCAGCTGCCATGATATAACCCAACCCCCTGCATGATATATCTGTTATATCTGTGCATTTGCAACAACTCAGTAACTTTTACCCCAATGAAGCTGGATTGAAGTTGCAACAGCTTTGCTGTATCTGCAGCACTGCAGGAACATGCAGAGGTTACATTTTTGTTGTAACATCTTATATCAGTATCATCTGATACAGTTATGCCTTAGTTTCTATTCCTGGCTCCCCTGCTGACTTGCTGTGCAACTTTGAATGAGTGAGCCAAATCTCTGGTCCCATTGTCATTTGAATATGGTATCTATCACCTCACAGATTGTGAGGCTTCACTGATGTTGCCAAAATGCATGAGACTTCTCTAATGGGGTGCTGTACCAAGGCGTGGTATCTATATTGTTTGCTATGGGTTTGCCTTACCCACACATCTTAGCAGTGGGTATTATAATTTCCCTTTTACTATGCTAGTCTTGGTTGAGCCCCAAGCTTTTCTAATTCAGTAGATACAAGCAACAGACTCACCACGCAAGTGTCGCTGTACTCTAACTCAGTCGCCTCACTTCACCTAAAGCACAGATGGTTCACAAGGTCTCTATTTACATGAAGCCTTTCAGGAAGTGCATCGTTCTTACTGTTCAGTGTACCGTTGAAATCAGTAGTGCAAGCTTCCTATTGTTTCAATTAGATTATATTTAGCAACCCAGGTACAGTAGGTACAGTCTGTACTATTTTCATATATAACTATCCCAGCTGTTTTAATCTTTGCTTGTAAAAGATGTTGGTCCACATTCCAGAATATTCATTTAAATTATACTTGTAGCTGGAAATACAGAAAAAATTGCTGCTGAAATTTAGGAATTATGCGTGAGGCCCAGAGGTTCGGAACTCAAACAACATAACACGTATGTTCTTCTTAGTGGAAAAGCGGATAATAATATTTACTGTGTAGCCATTATCTCTCAACTTCAGTGTATTTCTTAAGACTACTGCCTGATCATTCTTCACCATACCTTTGTCTGTGTTAGGTAGCTAGGAAGACGTGCATCGTTCTCATATTACAGTAGGAAAATCGTAAATGTACTCACCTGAGAGCACAGATGGGAGTTGGTTTCAAATTTGGGATTAGATTGCAGGAGCTCTTTCTTGCCAGTACTGCATTAGATTTTCAAATTAACTCTCTGTGCTTAACACCTTAAAGGTGACTGAACAAACAATGTCTATTAAAATTATTAGGTGCTATGTGTCTCTGTTTCATGGCTTTGAAACATCTCACCTTTGTCTCTAAATATAAACGCAAACATGCTTGACTTGCACAGCTTTGGTTAATTTTTGTTGTTGTTATATTTTAATATTTTTGGTAATTATTACAATGTAAATCATCCACATTTTTCAGCTGCCAGCGAAGGAGGAGCCAATGTATTCACTGTATCTTACTTCAAAAGTAGTGCCTACCTGGCTCAGTCCCCACAGTTGTACAAGCAGATGTGTATATGTGCTGACTTTGAAAAGGTTTTCTGCATTGGACCGGGTAAGAATAACTTTGCCGTATGAATAACTTGGATAAACCAGCAATAGGTTACAGTGGGAGCGTGACAAATAAGGTAATTTTACACATGCTGAAAGCTTGAATCATTTCATCTGTGATCTGCATACCAAACAAAAGTATCAAGGAAGGGCTACCAATCAGACTGACAGATTTGACAGATAAGCTGAAGGAACAGAAGTACGGCGAAAGTCAGAAATTTTGGCAGAGCACTGGTATTCTCTGGTGGATATTACCTCAGAAGACAAGAAAGGAGCACTGCAGTAGGAGATAATAGAACAGTGATGAGCTAAAACAGACTTGTAAAGTGTCCCCTAATTCTGTGATGCCAGAAGCTGAAGGTTTTCGTGCATGTGCTTCACTTGAAGCAGTTAAAAATATGAAAATGTTTTTTGCATAAATTGCATTCTATTATAAGACCATCCTATATCGTGTGTGTGTGTCTGTGTGTGTGTAAACTCCATTTAAAACACACATGCTAGAAATTGGGCAGACGGTAAAATAACCCCAGATTTTAATAATTTATAATCTCCATCTTGATCTCTTCAAAAACTTAGGAGAAGTAAGTCTTGCTACTGCTGAACAGTAATCTGCAGTATCACATTTCAAGAATACTTCAGAAGGCAGTATAAAGATATTTAAAGCTGGTAATTAGTCGTTGACAGAACAACATGAAAAGAGAACTAAAGATTTCAAAAGTACCAAGTGTTGTAGGTCTTGTTCTGTGGCAAAATGATGCAAGACCGATGTGATTGATTGTATGAGTTATTTTACAAGCACCAAATAAAGTAGTCTTACCCATTTCATTAAAGATAAAAATGCAATTTAGTATTTGCACTCTCTTACAGTATTCAGAGCTGAAGATTCCAATACACACAGACACCTGACTGAGTTTGTTGGTCTGGATATTGAAATGTCTTTTAACTACCACTACCATGAAGTGGTAGATGAGATTGCAGACACTTTGGTGCAGATATTCAAGGGACTTCAAGAAAGGTAAATGCACCTTGCCTAATATATGTAAGGGTTTTAATAGGACAAGAGTGGGCATTCCCTTCGGTAACCACCAGAAATCCAATTTACACCAAGCAGGCTCCAGAATTAAGGCTCTTACCTCTCCCTGTCTGTCTAAGTTTCAAAGTTCATGGAAGCCTCAGACATGAGTCCATTGTCACCCTTAAGTATGATTTATGGAGCAGGTCAGTTGGCATCAAGCAAAACTATTTCTATCGGGGAGAGTTGTGCATTTACAACAACTCTTTGTCCGTGCTTTGGCATTGATTTTCATATCTTCTTTTTTAAAAAGCTTTCTCGTGTCTTCCTTATCTTTGTGAGTATATCAGCCATGAAAGTAGAGAGCAGTGTGTTTGTTACAAAGCCAGTTCAGCAGGTTCTGGAGGAAAGTCTCACATTTGCTTACAGATTATGAAGTATCTAGCCAGTAATGCACAGTATATTTACTTAACTACAAGCAAATTTGTATATGGTTTCTGTAATATTTAATTTTGGTGTAAAGCCAGTAACTATAATAAAGCTAGTTTCTAATTTTTTGGGCAATGATTTCAAAGAATAGTCACCTTAGCTGGTTACTCCTTGAGAGAAGAATGAAGCATCAGGAATAACGTTAAAATATTTGTAATATTTAGCAGAGTTGTATTTGTAGTATTTAAGTGAGTTTCATCAACTTGGATAGTATTCGGTTCTTAAATTGTACACACCTGCTTCGGGAACAGTCTTGAAGTAGTTGGTCTTATATGTTACAAAAGTGACCTCTTGTGGCAAAAAGTGTACTGCAATTGTAAGCTTGCATTAGTGAACCATACAAGAAATGCTTTTCTGTTTCTTCATGTATAGATTTCAGACTGAAATTCAGACAGTGAATAAACAGTTTCCATGTGAGCCATTCAAGTTTTTGGAGCCAACTTTGAGACTGGAGTACTGTGAAGGTGTGGCTATGCTCAAGGAAGCTGGTGTGGAGATGGGGGATGAGGAAGATTTAAGGTATAATAGATGTGTTGGAAAGCAGCCAACCCTTGTGAGAGTAAAAACACACACACATACACACCAGTTCTTGTTGAAATATTGATTTGGTACTGTACAGCCATGTTCTGTAATGAATTCACTAGACTATATGTGTTCATAAGCTTATTTGAAAGTGGGACTGGAAGGGATCTCAAGAGAACTGGAAAGTAGGACTGGAGGGAACCTCAAGAGGTCAAATAGAGGCCTTTGCTCAAGGCAGGATCATCCCTAATTATCCCAATCAAATATCTAGCTACCTTCTCTTGAAATGTAAGTAATGGGATGAGACTCTAAATCCCCTAGTTCAATGTAAATATTTTATACCTAAGTGAGCCTCGGGTATCCAAAACAACAAATATAACAGCACAAAGTAAGAGAAGTTCTTCAAGAATAAAACACTTCTTCTACATAGCAGGTCAGCCCTGCAACCTGTTACCCCCCCACCTTTTAAACAGTGATCCCAGTTTAATTCTCAACGAACATTTACTGGCAGACCGATCTGTCTCAGTAAGTTTGTAGCAGTGTCCATGTACATTTACCAGATTAAAACATACGTTCTTTCTCATATGGTCAGTTTGTTTAGGGACATGTATGCAACTTCTCAGTTAAAATAAATAAAAGGTTTCAGCGTAAGGGTCCAGCACTGCAGGGTGCCATCTGGATCAGAGCACTTACTGCAGGGCAGTGGGGAATCGGGTCCAGAGTCTTTCAGTAATCAAAATAATGTGACAGGAGTAAGAACATTCTTAGTTAGGGGTTGTTTATGATATAACCACAATTTAGTCAGGAATTTAAACTTCTCAGAATATGCAGGAACACCTGGGATGCTTTCTGGAAGTTGTGAAGTAGGGCCCTTCAAAAATAAATCTGCAGAAATCTTTGAGGTTTTTTGTATGCTTAATGGAGGCCTGATTTGCTTTATTCTGACAGTCACAATCTTTTTCAGCACCCCTAATGAAAAGCTTCTGGGACGTCTGGTAAAGGAGAAGGTAACTATTGCTTTAGAATACATTATTCTTTCTGTTAAAACTGAAGTCTCTACAATGTAGAAACAGGAGAGAGAAATGTCTGTTTTTGTACAAACAAGGGGATGTTATGTTTCAAAATAGGCAATCTTCAGAAGAGGCAGAAGTCATTTGGAAGTGGGTTTTTTTGAGATTGACATAAGAATTTCTTGATTGTTCACCTGGGTAATCTTTTTTGCTACCATTCGCTAGTCTTTTGACAGTTCCTTCCCTCCACTCTCTTATTATAAATAACACCATTTGAAAAAATATTTTAAGAAAGAAAATCCTGAAAAAAAAACTTTGAATCTTTTTATTAGCTTTTATTTACAATGCAGTACATAATATATTCTAAGGTAATGATACTTTACAAAAGCTGTGCTTACCAGAGAGGTGTTTGGGTTTGGTGGGTTTTTTTAAATATTAACCAAAACTTGGTTGTATAAGCTTGTCCTGCAAATTGAGTTAACAGGCAATTCATTGGCAAACAGTCTGATACACAAACCTTGAAACACTAAGATCGTAAATAGAGGGAGGTATTTAGCTTTGTTTTCATTAGCAGCAGCAGGGGAAGGCAAGATCTGTGTTCAGAAAATAAAAACAATGCATTTATGAGAGCAAGAAATTTTACTTTTTCATGCATCCTGGAGGTCACAAAAAATGAAGTGTCCAAAAACAAAAAGTGTAATAAATAAAATACAGGATTGTTTTTCAAAGTAAGCAGTGTTGAAATAAATAGGACAACTGCAGGGTGTTTATAAAGTCCTTGTGCAACTTTAAACTTTAATAAGTTTGTATATACACGTGGTAGAAGCAAAGTGTAAACAGCGATTGAAACCATAATTCATTAAGTTTTTTAACATGGTTTTTACCCTAAGCTATGCATAGCGTAAGAATCACAAATGCAATTCATGAAATTACTTAGCGGCAACAAGAAAATGTTTTCTATGCATTGGAAAATCAGATTGAGTTATTTATCACGAAAGAGTGGTTATATTGAAGTCTAGACAATGTGAGCTGTCTTGTGTTAAAACCTAATGAATTATGCTTTCAATTGCCATGTACAGTTTGCTTCTGTCATATGTACATCTAGAGTTATTAAAGTTTAAAGTTGCAGAAGGACTTTATCAACAGGTAGGGGCAATCTTGGGAATAGCACTGCCAGGCCTCAGGTCTGCGCAGAAATAGGGATCTTCTGGAAGGGCTGGATGTTTTTAAATCTGCAGGCCCTGATGCCCTCCACCCACGGGTGTTGAGAGCTAGCAGGGGTCATTGCTGTGCCCTTGGCCCAGCTGTATGAGCAATCGTGGTCCATGGGCTGGGTCCCTGGATATTTGGAAACTAGATAATATGGTCCCCATTTATAAGAAAGGGAGAAAGGAGGACTCGGGGAAACTATAAGTCCATAAGCCTCACATCGATCTTGGGGAAAATCCTTAAAAAAAGTATCAAGGATCACATCTGTGAGGGACCAGCAGGGGATATCATGCCCAGGGGAGATCATCATGAGTTCACCAAAGGCAGGTCCTGCCTGACCAACCTGATGGCCTTCTTTGACCAGGTAACTAAATCCCTGGATGATGGTGTCGCCATGGACATGGTCTTTCTAGACTTTAAGAAGGCCTTTGATGCTGCCTCTCACCCCATTCTCATTAATAAATTGAGCAACTGTGGCATTGATGCCTACACAGTTGGATGGGTCAAAAATTGGCTGATGGGGCACAGCCAGAGAGTGGTGGTGGATGCGTCATACTCGACCTGGCAGGATGTGAATAGTGGGGTCCCCAGGGCTTGGTCCTGGGACCTGCACTGTTCAAAATCTTCATCAGCGACTTGGACGAGGGAGTGGAAAACACATTATCCAAGTTTGCCAATGACACCAAGATGTGGGGAGAGGTAGGCACACTCGAAGGGAAAGAGAGGCTGCAATTAGATTTAGACAGACTACAGAAGTGGGCGGATGGTAACAGGATGGGCTTCAATATAGATAAATGCAGGGTGCTGCACCTGGAGAGAAGGAATCAACAGCATACATACAAGCTGGGGAGTCGTCATTGACTCCAAGATTAACATGAGCCGCCAATGCCAGACCTCAGTCAGCAAAGCCAACAGTATCTTGTTGTGCATCCAGAGATGCATCTCAAGCTGGTCCAGAGAGGTGATACTCCTACTCTACGCAACATTAGTCCGGCCTCAGTTGGAGTACTGTGTCCAGTTCTGGGCACTGCACTTTAAGAAGGATGTGGCCTGCCTTGAGAGGGTCCAGAGGAGTGCCACCTGCTTGGTTGGAGGGCAACAGGGCAGGCCCCATGAGGAGAGGCTGAGGGACCTGAGTGTGTTCAGCCTCAGCAAATGGAGGCTGAGGAGGGATTTGGTTGCTGCCTACAAACTCATTAGGGGAGATCAGCAGCAAATAGGAAGGGTCCTCTTCCCTCCAGCATCACCTGGGGTGATGAGGAACAGTGGCCAGAAGCTGCTGGAGAGTAGGTTCAGGTTAGAGATTAGGAGGCACTGTTTCACTGTTAGGGTGGCTAGGATCTGGAACCAACTTCCTAGGAAAGTGGTCCTTGCTCCTACCTTGGGTAAATTCAGAAAGAGCTTGGATGATCACATGTCTGGGGTTGTGTGATCCTAACCGTGTGTTCCAGCCAGTGGCGGAGAGTTAGACTAGATGATCTATTTAGGTCCCTTCTGACCCCAAACTACTATGCAACTATGAAACACCCTGTATGTTTCCTTTGCTTAATTTATTTAGAAGGGTTTTTTTAAATATTAGTTTTCAATGATTAAATTGTGGTGGCTTTCTTTATGTAACCCTCCCCTGACCTTATCATATCTCGTATTAATTTATTAAACTATCTGGTCTTCTTGCAGTATGATACAGACTTCTACATACTTGACAAATATCCTCTGGCTGTGAGGCCTTTTTATACAATGCCAGACCCAGTAAATCCTGTAAGTAAAGTGCTGTGGTGTAGTCAATGTAAAAGTAAAAGGTTTAATTTTACTATGTAAAGCCAATTTGGCAGGTGAGTATTTTCTTCTTTGATTTACAGTGCTAATGAGACTTGAGTTGGGCACAGTGATATCAAGGGTAAACCAACACCAGTTGCGCTGCATTTGGTTAAAACTTGCATATACTTTTGAAAGATAATAGAGGCATTATGGGGCAGGCGGGTGCCCACAGCGGGGGCAGTTTCCAACTGTTGGTGCTTCCGATGTGGTTGAGTGACTACAACTGCAGCTGTTATTATTCTGTACACCTGACCATATGCCCCGAGGTAGGTGCACAAGTCTGTTGCCCCAATCACCCCACCTTGATTACACTACTGCAAAATACATTTAAAAAAAAAACAATGAGAGTTAAGTCTTGTCTTATTAGATTACTGCTGCTTTGGTCATAAGCATTGCATAGTGAGCAAAATTGTTCTCAACAGTTTTGCTTTAGCAGAAGTGCACTTCCCTTAGGTTTTTACAAAATCCCTGCATTATTCCTTAGCTTACAAAAGTAGTCATTCTGGAGAGGGAGTTGGCTAAATTCAGGTTCATAAATCAAGTCAAGTCTGAATCTGATGAAAAGAGACATCTGATTATACTGGTGCTGCCATAGCTCCGAAGTATTTCATGCTGGGCACATCTACACATGCAATTAATGTGCCTGAATAAACAGTCCCACATTTATTGTCTCTGGGTGCACCATTTTACCGTTGAGACATTTACTGCACAACTAACTCTTGTAGGTGCCGAGAGTTTTAGTGCACAGCTAAATGGTCAGCTGTATGGAAAAGGTCTCGTGTACACATGCCTGCTGCCACCTAGTTTCATGTGTTATCCTAGCCAGCGATCTCAAAAAGCAGATATCTGCTGGCTGAGGAAATGCACCAATTCCTCCAGATCCCAGCCACTAATCAGATGCAAACTTTTACCTTTCTAGAAAATTTCAAACTCTTACGATATGTTCATGAGAGGAGAAGAAATTTTATCTGGTGCTCAAAGAATTCACGATCCTCAGCTGCTGACGGAAAGAGCCCAGCATCATGGCATTGGTAATAAAATCATTTGGATCAGGAGTTTTCATCTGTTGTTAAAAATATACTTTTGGGACACAGTTTGACACCATCACTTGGGGCTACACAACAGGAATATGCACTATAGCAGTAACCGTCTCATTTTGTTTCAACCATTTTTAATCCACTACACATTAATTTAAAAGAAACTGGCTAGTTTAGCAGCATCTGGAAACTGTTTTCTAAGGGCTTTAGCAAGATTGCTAGTATAGGAAATGTGAAGGTTTGGTGCAGCATGGGGTTGGGGACATGAAACATGGAGCAGGGAGTTGGAGAGTCCTGTCTTCCTGTGCATCCTTGCTACTGCAGACTCTAGCTGACTGCTGGTTGGTACCCCCAGTGCAGGCCCCCACCACCGCTGGTTCCTAACTTGACTCCTGAACTGTGAATTAGCAAGACAGGAAAGAGATCCATTGGTGAAATTAGGGAGGAAATTATCATGGAAACATACTGGATAATAGGAGATAAGAGGTGGAGAGGGTATAAATTTAAATAGGTTTTGTGTTAAGGTGCTTTGTGTGAAAGGTAGCAAACAGTGAGTGGCATACTTTCTCTCTTGAAGGAAGGAATAGTAAATGGAAAGAGGGCAGGGGAAGGGAGTGAGGTAGGACATAAGGGAACTTCAGTCTCTCAGTGGAGGATTCTGAGAAAATATGTTGGGATGCATGTCACCACATTCCTCAGTTCTCAGAATTAATACCGCTGTAATGCAGAAGAGTGGCTTAGCCCCCATTCAGCTATCAAATGCCTTCCCCACGAAGGTCTTCACAGAATTATAAATAAATGTGATTAATTCATGCATAGATGTGACTTTTAGAAAATGTGTGTCGTTTACCCATGCCTAGTTTAACAGGTTCATTGCTGAGATGTTGTGGATACATCTGTGGATTTATTTTTGGGGCCACTTTGAGAAAAATTAAGTTGAGACATTTGATCTGCATGAAAATAAATGTGATTTTCTTCTCTAGACTTGGAAAAAATAAAAGCTTACATCGATTCCTTTCGTTTTGGTGCTCCTCCCCACGCAGGTGGTGGGATAGGTAATGTACTTACCCTTATTTTATTTTGTCTTACTCAAGTTTAATGTTCAGTGATGAGACTCAAGTAACTTTTGACTAATTATCTATGCTTATTTTAAGTAAGAGTTCAGAATAAACTTTCAAAAGTTAACCTGAATGTGTGAAATGGTCTAGTTGAGCGATATCATAAACTGCTTATCTTGGAGAATTAAAAAAAGAGAGGCTAAATTAAAGCATTATTTATTTTGGAAAGTGTGAAGTATTAGGACTGGCAAAGGGAGGTAATTGCAAGGAATGAGTCTTACTCATTAGTCACAATGACCACCATCAATTGTTGTAAAGGGAATCTTTAAAAAGAAACAGTATTTATATAT
Organism: Caiman crocodilus; assembly: GCA_030014935.1. Taxonomy (NCBI): domain Eukaryota; kingdom Metazoa; phylum Chordata; order Crocodylia; family Alligatoridae; genus Caiman; species Caiman crocodilus. The sequence goes on from JAGPOW010003685.1 coordinate 16,238,363, forward strand.
GGATTAACTATAACCAAAATTAAGTAGATAAAAATACTGGCGACAGCAGGTTGCTCAACAGTTTTGATGAAGCCAAGAGAAACTAGTGACCACTTTTACCTTACTCATATCAAAGATACTTGATTGAATCTCATCAATCAGATTTGGCTGCAATTCAATATTTTTGACAAAGGTACAGGCTTTGATTCTCTGAGCACTTAAATATTTAAACTTAAGTATTTAACTGAACAGAAATGAATTTTAAAAAGGACATAGCATTAAATTTTAAAACGCATTTTAGACACAGCAGTTTACTATCACACACATTGTTACAGCAGCAAAATGTAACCTGAGGGCACATCCAGATGCGCATGGATGTTTGTTTCCCTGGAGGCAAGTAGCGGTGGCATGTCTTGTCCCACTGTTACTTGTCCCCAGGGAACACCCGTGCCACATATGCTGTGGTGCTCAGGTTACCCTGGGTGTGGTAGGGGAGGCTGGCCCCAGCATCCTTACCTGGGGGCCAGCCTGGGGCTGCAGCTTTTTTTTTGGCTGTGGATTTTTTGATCCCGGGATCTTCCAGGGTGAAAAGAATCCCCACGCTGCAAAGTAGCAGTGCAGGAGATGCCTGCATGTGCAGTGTGTGGCACCACAGATGGGTCTGTCCTATCCTGTTTAGGGGTACATGTTTTGTCTATTTTAAATTTATTTAGAAAATTCTAAATGCCCTGCCTGTACAATTTGTAAGACAGATAGATACATTCTTCAGTTCTTCCTCCAATGTTAAATAAAGCATTACATCAGGGATTAAACAAGTATGCACAAACTTAGATAAATAGCAAAGATGATTGTTTAGAAAATAAAGGCTATTTTGGAATCCATTATGCAAGTATCGGTGAACAGACAAATGTCAGCATTTGCAAATAACAAATATTATGTAAGTCACTTATGACTAAGTCTGAAGGACTTCAGAGGGATCTAGCAAAGGTGAGTGCACAGCATGATGGCAAATGAAATTCTTCCCAATACACAATGGAAGAATAACTTGAATCATACTTTTAGGTCTTGCTCAGTCTAGATTACTCTGCATCTTAAGGCATTAGAAAGAAACATGTCTTAAGTACAGGTTGCTCTATAATCATCTGCCACAACTCTTTCTCTTTGTCCTGATTATATTTGGTTTGATCTGTCCTTGCTTTTGTACTCAGTGCAGTACTCTTGGCTTCCCAATTCCTTTTTCCATCTGTTGTAACAGTGATAATGTAACACTTAAAAGGCCCTAATAAGGTTAGGGATCCCATTTTGTTCTTCGGTTTCCCTGTTACTCAGTGTGTATAATAATTGCATGTGCATAATAATTAATGTTATGAGGTACAGTAAAACAAAGCAACTTCATGTTTCTCATGCCAGTTCCATCCTCTAGTTAATTGTACTGGTATCTCAGAACAGTCCTATGCCTTATGTAGATTTCTTTCCTCTGCAATTGTTTTAAGGTTTGTTAGCATTACTAAGCTTCATGCTGATCTCACTGAGTCATACTAACGAGTCATTTGACTGGACTTAATTTTTCCAGGGTTGGAAAGAGTAACTATGCTCTACCTGGGGCTGCACAATGTTCGTCAAACCTCCATGTTCCCTCGGGATCCCAAACGACTAACACCTTAAGAAGACCTGCCTTTGAAAAGTTTTTTTTTCAGTCCCCTGCTATTGATCAATCTCTACCCTCAGTATTGTAATATGCAATAGAAGAAGGAAATGTAATCTACTGAAGTGCCACAGTTTTTTGAATCATTCACTGTTTGTTTAAAGGGAAGTATTTTAACAGATCTGGACTTTTTGCAATAGAAGCTAGGTGCACATTTTTATGAAAATGTTATAATTCCATGTTCTACCAATACCTTGGAATTCAACAAGTTTCTAAACACTGACATTTTAATAAACTGTGCAATAAAGGCTAAAAAAAATTCTTCATTTTTAACTCTTAGCAGCTAGTTGTGTATCTTAAAGTACAGTTTGATCAACGCCTAAATGACTGTAGACACTGGCAACTCAAAAAAGCAGGAGGAAGGTAACAAATTGCTAACTGATTTGTGTGGTAAAATGAGCATTATGAAACACAGGTGAAAAATAGAACATTGCTAATGAAGTGATCATACAAAATTGTAAAAATAGATTGCAATAAAACTCAAAAAGCAAATTGGCCACAGCATTTGTCTTGTTTTGCTCTGGTTTCTCACAGTTTATATGAAATCATCAACATAAAGTTGTTTTGGGAATGATGTCATAACTACCTGGAGTTAACTTAGCTTTTTTTTCCTTCCTATTATTCCATCTGAAAGTATTATAAAGAGAATAGGACCGTTTCTGGTTTTAAGTGAGTGTGTCTGGTGCTCACAGGTATGTGTGCTATCTGCAGAGAAATCAACAGATAGACATTTCAAAAGGATTTCATAGAAAATTAGTTTTAGGAAGAGAGAATTTTGTACTTCAAGGTGTTTTTATTCTATTTATAAACTCTTAATTTTTTTCAGACATTTCTGCCATCATAAAATTCTGTGTTAGGTGGCAGTTATTATTTTTAGACCTATATCATACTAAGGAAAGAAGGATAAAAATGAGGCTGTGAACCTTTGATTCCAGTATACAAGCATCAGCTATTTTACAAGTGTGCGTGTACAAACAGGGCTTATTTCTAACTTTGATATTTAATAGGGTTTTTCTTAAATGGCTCAGTAAATTTAGTGGAAATATATTTTTCATCGGTCTCGGTAGTTTTTTATTGGCTATCTGTCAGTTTGTGCTTTCCAAAATTGAATGAGTTAATTTTTAATTTTGCATATATGTGAAATACATAATCTTCAAAACAAGCCAGTTATTTGTTGGAAACAAATTCATTATTAAAGTAACCTATTTTAGGCATCACAAAACTGATTTTTAAAATAATCTGCATGTCAGGTTTACTTGTACATTGTGTCTAAAAGTCAGGCATTGGCTAGAGTATGTGAATGCACTGTTTATGAAAATGAACATACCGAGGTATTAATTTAGATAAAAGCGTCTTCAATCGCCATGTAATTTTTCGCTAAGTCACTAAAATTCTCTATGTGTTAATCATTCCAGCTCTTATCAAATTAAATCCCCAGTTGGTGTGTTATCTCTAATGTTCTAGATGTTTCAGAGTCTGGTCCTTAAACCTAGGCATCTTGTTCTGTAATTAATCACTTCAGTATAATTGGTCCAATTTTCAAAGGTGCTGATAGTGCAACTTCCAGCTCCTAAAAGGTTGCCCTTAATGTTTAACATACTTAGAGAGCCTTTCATAGCAAGTCCAGCAATAGGAGCTAAGTGCTGATGTTCAGGTGCTCTGGAAAGCAGACTAATGATAAATTATAATACATGGGTCCAACTCCGTTGCAAGTAGGGAGAATTTTACAATAAAGTAAATGACTTTTTGTAACTGCCATCTAACAAGGCTTAATTTTGATACTTTTTGATGGATTGCTCCAGTATAAAACATTCTGTCTTTAGGATGGTAGTGGTTAACCTGATAAAAGATTGGGAATGTGAAAATGAAGGTTTGTTAGAAGTTATGCAATTCAGAGAACACATTGCACAGCTTTGTTGAGGAGCTGGGATAATTTACTGTGGCATCTTCCCAAGATGATTAATTTCTATTTAAAATCTGTTGCAGGATACCCAGTTGTATTTATCAAAGCTAAGTGGATTATAAATACAGCTGATTATCACAGATTTATTACTGCTAAAGCCAAGCTTCAAAACAGTTGTTTATTTAACTAATCCAACTGGAATTAATCAAATTCAATTACCTTATCTAATACAGAGCTAGTAATATATCTGGATGAAAGGAAGCCTCCTTCTAATAATAAAATCACTGAATTGTGTGTTGTGCCGAATTTTTTTTCTGAGCACCAAATTTCAGAAAGAATTGCTGTATATATACAGTCAAGCAAACTGCTTTATCTGTGTTTCTACAGGAGCTGTCCTAGCTTATGTTTCAGTGCATTTTATTCATAATAGCTGCACAAGAGCCAGATTTAGGTTGTAGGCCTTGGCTTCTTTCTGTACATAAACTTAACAGGAAATTTCCCCTGGTCTGCCTAACAATCAACAAGAATATAAATCTACATGTAGAATGTATTTGTCCTCACGGTTATTTTAATAAGGTTAGCTTTTGAGTAAAATATTTTATTGCATCCTGATAACACATTTACAAAGGGTAGTCTTAGAATATGTCTTGATAAATAATGACTTGCCTGTAGTAGAGTTAGAGAAACCCCAGAATGCATGATTATAATTGTCACTGACTTGTAGAGATACCTCAAGTTTTAAACACTGAGTCTGCATTGCTGTTTCTTTCATTCTAATCAAGACCTTCCTTGGATGTTTAAAATAAAGAGGGAATCAGCATCTCAGTTACAGTTTAGAATAGGAAAGGATATTATACAGCAAAAGCTGGGAACAGTCTATTAAACTTGATTTGCTTCTGAAGTTTTTATACAAATAAATCAATGGATTAGTTCTGCCGTGAGAACACTTCTTGGTAAGTTTCTTCTAATCTGCTGGGCAGATTCCAAGCCTATTTGGAGCTCTAAATCTCCTTTCCATGTGCAGGAAGGAGCACAGCATAACTGTACTGCCAGACCAAGCTATTATCTCTAGGAGGTAAATGAGCAGAGAAACCAGATTCTGGTATTAAGGAGCAAACACTGCATCAAAAACTTCTTAAAAGTGTTTTAGAATCCTATAGGTGGGGAAATTTATGATTTCATGATTTTTGCAGAAACTGCAGACTTTCTAGGTCCCACATAAAAACTAGGAACAATGACAGAGAGCAGATTTAGGTTGGACATTAGAAAGAACTACTTCACAGTAAGGGTTGCCAGAATCTGCAATGGGCTTCCAAGGGAGGTGTGGTGCTCTCTCAGGGTCTTCCAGAGGAGCCTGGACAAGCACCTGGCTGGGGATCTGACCCCAGCGCTCTTTCCTGCTCAGGGCAGGGGGTCGGACTCGATGACCTCCTGAGGTCCCTTCTGACCCTAACATCTATGAATCTATGAAAAAACCTGGTCCCTGTGAAAAAGCAGAAAACGGGGGTCAGGAAAGAGGGGCTGCAGACAGAGGTGGGATGCCTGGGCATCCTGAACAGAGGATGGGGATGAGCCAACTTTCATCATCTGTCAATCTCCATGGAGGTTCAAGACTTCTGGGGTCCCTCAGCCAGTCGGGGGTGTGGGGAGACTGCCACGCTCCACCGCGAAAATGTTGTCTGACCACACTGGGACCATGAAATCCAGAGGTAGCCCCCATGAATAATGAGATGCTGCTGCCCTTTTTTTTTTAAGACTGCCTGTTAACAACCAGCTGGTTTGACCTCCCTGTTTTCCCTGCCACACTTCATGATTCCAGAGGTTTCTGTTGTCTGGTTTGAGTTTATCTTTTGCACCACAACTATGCTACATTTCAGTCTCAAATCAGGTATCAATGAGGTGGAAAAATAGAATGCTTTGCTCCACAAGTCACAGCTAGAAGAAGAAACAACATATTTAGATCAACTCCCTTTAAGATCACTTGTAGGAACTTGAGAATGATAGGCAATCTCCTAGCTAACTTCTATTCTCCTTTCCCCATTAACCCTATTTTCTGTTCATTTGTAGCCTCTTCAACCATAGGGATTTGTTTCTTGCTTATGAGAATCTCATAGTCTTGGCTGTTGCTTTCCATCTAGTTCTAAGTCTAAGTTAAAGTGTATTTCCCAGTTTTTCTTGACTGTCAAATACTAGAATGTGGTTAAAAATTCAGTCTTCACTTGACAGCACGTGGTGGTAGTGAGGATGTGGAAAAGAGTACATAACTTCCAATTACCCTCATGAGGACTTTAAAGAGAAAAGTTAAGACAAGTCATATTGAAGAGAATAGAATGTGAGTTGGCATTTAACATACGTTTATGTGCACATAACCTAAGCCTTTATAATATTGGTTATGGTTGCTGTTAGCAAATGCACTGGCTTCTAGTGCAAGATATTAATGTGGTAGCTAAGAGTAAAATCATGTTCTTTGAAGGTTTTTTACTCAAGTATTTGAGTATCTTCCAATAGAGAGACATATAGTTAGCTATGGTAGTCTGAAGTCAAGTAGAAGGCTGGGTAGATTTGCACCTGTATATTGTTTCACAGTGCCAGAAAAGTAAAGTAGGGGGGTGTGAATAAATGTATCAGTTTCTGTAATCTCACTTTACACTTATGTGAAGGGTCAACATTTCCATTTCCAGCTATATAGACCATATAGTGGAGAAATGTAATGAGCCCTTTACACTAATATGTACTGAGATCAAAGGAAAAGTGGAGACAGAAGCTACCATCTGCATCTTAAGTGAGGAGCTGCACCCTCTTTTATTCAGAGCATACATCTTGGTTCCTCAAATGTCCCAAAATATGATTCCTTCTGTTACAGTCTCATTGGACCAAAACTTTAATTTTTCATATCAAGAGAATTAGCCACTGAAGAATGAGTAATGATGAAAAGATTAAAGAATATAAACAATTTTACTTTTAGAAGAAAAAAATATTCCTTGAGCTTTAAGAACAAAGATCTCCAATCTCAATCTAGATAAGGAAGATAAGGTTAATGGCATACAGATTTAAAAAACTGAAATGTGCATTTCAGAACCTATTTTCAGTCATATTTTTCTATTCTCTTCCCCCGTCTCCTTCCATAACCTCCCCATGTGCTTTTGGCTTAGAACTCCTCATTAAGCCAATCCTTGTCCTCACCATCTCCTTTTGTAAGTAATCTGTGATTGCTTCCAAGGTGATGTTTATGTGCTCTAATCTGCTGAAGCATCTGATGTGTGCTTACCTTCAAACACAGCTTGCTGTGGTCAGAACCAGATGCATAATACTTTACATGACCCTGCCCCAGGGATGTAAACCCTCTGAAAACGATTCTTTCTACATGCCTGTGAAGCTCATAACACACTACTGATTGATATAATCAGGTAATTTTACTATATCTTACCTGAAAGTAGCAGGACTAGTTCCACCAAAAAGGTGAAGGTAACTCTACCCTGGGCAGCTGATCTGTGCAACATGTCTACATGCCTATAAAGAGCATTGTTAAGACAAACTAAAATACTAGATGCTGTCATTCATATTATTGATTTATCACAAGCATGGAGAAAATGGTTGACTGACTTGTTACATTTTTCTTGGTTGCAAGCAGTAGCTTTCCCCCAACATCCATGATTAACAGTGCTTGAGTTTTTTTCATTTTAAAGTCATGGTAATTGAGAGTAACTACCTCATTCAGTGTGGACCTGGCATGGAAGAAATTAAAGTATTTCTTTAAAATGTTATTACCTTTGTGTTTATTTCAAGTGTAATTAAATCTCATAAACTCTTAATTCCCTTATGCTTTTACTGCATTGACTATCTTGAGCCGTCTCCATGTTCTGTTATCTCCACAAGACTGATAGTCTTACTGCTGACCATACTGGATCTTGAGAGGGTTTTCACTCTTGTTCATCCTGGCAACTTGCACATTTTATCAGTCTGTTCTTTCGATAGAACATATTGCAGCTGCACATATCTGGTATTTCAGGGGAGAAGTACTGCTAATGTTGCACTCTGATCCTGTATTTCTGCAACTTCCTTGAGGGTAATAAAATAGGCTTACTGGCAAACCTTTGAGCAAACCTCCTAGCAAATATCTTTCTCAGATGATGCTATGCTGTGCTTGTTTGGTGCTCCTAATGTAGCTCTTGGAATGCTTTTGTTTCCCGTTTTTCTTCTGGTACCATAGTGTCAGAGTAAAGGAGGACAGTAGAAAAGTTAGAACCAGTCTCTTCTACTTAATAGATGCGTAAGTGTTCACCTCTGATCTTCACTGCCATGCATTTGCATTTTCACAGACTGTGTTTTGCATATTGGCTTCTAGTCCACCCAGGAGAGCACACAAACACCAGCAGACTCCCCCAATGCCTGAAGAAGGGTGTTTGTGCCTGAAAGCTTGCAAAGAACAATTTTTACAGCTATTCAGTTGGTCTAATAAAAGATACCATATTTAGCCAAAGACCGTTGTCTGCCTAAGTGAACATAAAGTATCTAAGTGTGATTCTATTCCACTCTGTCTAGGGAGAAAAAAAAATGCATCTGCTTTTATAGCATTCCACCTTCTTACCCATAAATCACAAAAAGGCACTGAGGAAGAGCAGGATCTATGTCTCTCGTATTAACAGTCTTTTAGGAATTTGAAACAGGTAGAATAAGGTGTTGCTCTTCATCTCTCTGGTTATTTCCATACCTGTAAAGCAGAGGTGTATAGCTTGCAGAGCCCCACCACCCAGCCCCTGTTGCTGTCCCTGGGTCTGCTTGGACCCAAAGGGCACAGTGCAAAAGCAGGGCTGGTCTATTGGCTGGGTCTGGTTCACTGATCCCTCAGCCTTCCACTTCCCTAGCTTACCTGATCCAGCAGCCACTGCAGCTGGTTTGGGACCTGCCCTGCATATGGTGCAGATCCCAGAGTGGCTGGAACTAGGTGTGGTGCAGTCTGGCTGGAACAGCACCCAGGCTGCATGTGGTGACCTGCCCATGCCACATAAGGTGCCTGTGCTGGCTGCATGCAACACAGCACCCACTTCAGCTGGTCTGGGACCTGCACTGCACTCTACTATAGTATGGGCCCCAGACTGGCTGGAGCAGGCATGGCATGCAGCTCAGTCCTAGAGCTGCCCTGGTAGCCACTGTCCTGGTGCATTGTGACAGCTGCTGGACTGCACAGCATTCATCTGGACTGCGCAGCGTATAGCACTTGTTCTGTCCGCTGCAAGATCCAGATCCCAGACTGGATAGTACAGCCACTATATCAGATATGCTGGGAAAGGGCCCGATTCCGCCTGCAGCCCAGCCTCACACCATTCTTACGGCCCGTGTGCCTGAATAAGTTAGACACCCCTACTGTAAGGGGTGGCATCTGGGGTTACCATATTTCTAGTTACAAAAAAGAGGACACCTGTCGCACAGGGGGCAGGGTATATGATTGTAGGGGGTAGTGATATGGTGATGCCCTCCCCCTGCCCATTCCATTGCCCCTCACTCCCCAGCCCCAGCCCTGCTGTTGCCCCTCACTTCTGACCCACAGACTGTTGGCCCCGCCAATGCCCCTCACTCTCAACCTGCAGTACTCTGTCCCCTGGGCCATGCTCATGCCCCTCGCTCCCAACCCGCAGCACCAGTTCCCCACACTCCCAACCCACAGTCACCCACCCAACCTGGTGCTCATCACACCCAAGTCACAGCCCCCCCCCCAGCCCTGCTAGTGCCCCTCACTCCTGATCCACTGCCCTCTGCTCCCT
>JAGPOW010003685.1:16264233-16274381 GCA_030014935.1 Caiman crocodilus
GAAAAAGGTTGAGAGCCTGTAGACTAGATGAGCTCTGGAGGTCCTTTCCAGCCCAGCTGCTTTATGATGAACCCCCTGTGTGCAGCAGGATCATCCCCATTCAAACCATCCAGTATAGTTCCTAATCTGAGCTGCTGTCAGGCCTGGTGTAACACAGACCTAACACTGGATCATTGCAGCCTGAATGTGGGCTGCATTTCAGCTCTGTTCCCTGTGACGTGTTATTCACCCAGCCCAGTGTCTCTCCAAAGGCACCTGCCAAAGTCTGCCACCCTTGTCTAAGGGAGCTTTCTTTCCAAGCTGTTGTCAGGAGCCCTAGTTCAGCCACTGGCTAATGAAAGTCGGGATTAAGAGTCCTGTCGCCCCTCTCTTGCTAAAGCTTTATCATTTTGCTTTTTTTGTATTGCAGCCATGGGAAATTAGCAAAACGCCCTCCAAGAGGCCAGGCCCTGATATTTTTCATAGAATTCTTAAACCATGTAAAGAAGAGAGTGGGGGGACGGGACTTTTTCTATAGATAGGCCATTGACAAGCAAGAGGTAAAATGCTCTGATGAACAGGGTGGGTCAAGAATGGTATTCATCAGCAAAACATTTTTCCTGTGACCTTTTTCAGATTCCAGAACAGTGATGGAGAAGTCAAATACTTGCACGATGCTGAAGAGCTGATTCGCCCAGAGAGGAACACATTGATCGTAAACTTTGTGGATTTGGAGCAGTTCAATCAGCAGCTCTCTACCACTGTCCAGGAGGAGTTCTACAGGTAAGATTTACCTGGGAGCTGGGCAGCGTGACTTGGCTGTTAACCGTGAAAACAGTGTTATGTAAGAATTCCCTGCCAATGGGCCCAGGTCTTATTGGTTACAATTGCTCTGGGTTCTGTATTCAGAACTGTCACAAAGCTTGAATTAATTAACAACTGCCTTTACATTATGCTATCAGTTTTTACTCCCCACCCCATACAGTTGGATACAAAATGCAACCATCCATTATAGAGCCCAGTACTTCAAAAATGTATAATAGAGTGTATTCTTACTATTAAATATCAATATCTATGTATATAGATATCTATATATTATATCAAATAAGGATATACATGTCCTATCAATAAAATATATAGCTAGAACATATTGATAGGATATCTATATATGTTTTATTGATAGGACATGTATATCTTATTTGATATAAGTTGTATCAAATATCTTATCAATATTGCATTGAACTTATACGTAGTGTTGCTATTAAAGGTTCAGCATAAGCTTCACCCAGACAATTGTGTGGTTAAAATAAAATGCAATAAGTTCACTCATACTGAAGACAAAATTGTGTTATTGATTGTTAACTGCAGATTTAAGATGTTTAGACTTGCTTTTGTGTGGCTCCAGGAGCATTATGCCAGAGCTTGCAGATCTGTGATTAAAAAATCATTGAATGGATCTAAAGGGAAAGTTGGGTTTGGTAATTTCTATAAAATATGATTTTTTTCCCCCCTGTATTACAGAGTTTATCCTTACCTGTGCCGAGCGGTAAAGACATTTGCCAGAGACCATGGAAATGTTCCTCCAAACAAGGATTTCTATGTTGCATTCCAGGATCTGCCTACCAGACATAAGTAAGTTCCTGCTTTTTCTAGTAATTTAGATGATTGAAGTATCCAGACATAATAAAAAATGGTCTGATGACTTAGCAGTAAACACACACTGTATCAATGAAAATGTGCATAAATTAGTGAGTTGTATGAAAAAAAATATTTTCTGTGGTATTCTGTTGCTTGCAAATCACAAAAAGGTAGATCTAGAAGGCATGTTAGGAAATGGGGGTTATCCCCTGCTTGGACTACTAGACGGTGCTCAGTGGTAGGGAGGGGTTCATTTTTTGTTTCGTTTTAAAGGATGCTGTTTTCAAAATGCAATTGATGTACCTTATACATGCATAATTTAGATAATCTATGAAATTTAAACTATGTTTTTTGCATAAAAACACAGGAGTGACAATTTTTTGATAATACTTAGCATGATACCAACAGCAGCGTGTCTATTTTTAATTATAGGGGTACAATGATGAATGTTTAAAGACTGGTTAAGTAAAACATGTGCCCGAGTCCCGTTGAAATCCAAGAAACATAAGCACATCTTAAACAGGTGCTTAATTACTTTGCTGGAGTAAAGCCCAAAGCTGGAATGCCCAGTCCTTTAGGAATTAAGCAGCTATTCATTTTATGTTTTGAAACAGAATTCGGGAGTTGACATCAGCCAGAATTGGCTCACTGATGCGTATAAGTGGACAGGTGGTTCGTACCCATCCAGTTCATCCAGAGCTTGTCAGTGGAACCTTCCTGTGCCTGGACTGTCAGACGGTGATTAAAGAGGTGGAGCAGCAGTTTAAATACACGCAGCCGAACATCTGCAGAAACCCAGTCTGTGCCAACAGAAGGAGATTCCTGCTGGACACAAACAAATCAAGATTTGTTGACTTTCAAAAGGTATTTCCCTGTCATTCTTGGAACTTTATTTGACATGCTTAGAAGATGCCACTGCTCCTGCTTCACATTGGTGTAAATCAAGGCTGTCCAGTATGATGCTGGTGTACATCCTCTGGGCTACACTGTGCAGGCTGCAAGCTTCCTAGATGAGCACCCCACACAGTGCAGGTTACCACACAAGTAATGTGTGGACCCCAAGGCCTTCCTCTGCTATGCAGCAGCAAAAGAGGTGGCCAAGTAGGGCCTGCAGCCCCCCATTGGACAGTCCTGACCTAAACATGGTTATAGAGGGTCAGGATTTTTCTCAGTTCCAATCAAAGACCGTGGAAATGTTGATGGTTATTTTCTTTTCATGTCTAGAAGACTTACCTATAAGTGTTTGTGGACTGATTTAAATTGAAGGAATTTTTGGATGTGGGATGTGTTAGTTTTAAGCGAGTAAGAAAAAGACGACTCACATGTTTGTGTCAGTGTTGAGCTCTTGTGAAAAGTAGGATGTTTGATTTGTTTTATGCCAACATAGAAAAGATCATTGCACATCTGTGCAGCTAAAATGGAGTCCAAGCCTGTTAACATGGCTTGATTATAACATAGACTGTTTCAGTATGTAGCCTTCGTCTCTTAGGAAAAAATGCACTGCTGCCTGCCTTCCTCCCTCCTTCCCTCTCCCTCCCTCCCTCCCTCCCTCCTTTCCTTCCTTCAAACATGTTGACAATGTAATATAATCTTAACTTCAAAAATAACTTAAATTTAAAATAGACCAGCCCCAGGCACTGAGGTTGGCATGTGCTGCATGTTATGTGCAGGGCCTGTCCAAAACCCATAGGCACCTCTGGGCCAGACAAAAGGGCTCCTTGGGCCATATATCTTGTTCTCAGTGATCTAACATTTTTTTTATTACCATGTTATGAATATGCTTTGTTGCTCTTTCTCTGCATTGTTGGAAATTCTCTCTCCTTCCCCATTGAAGTATTGGAGAATTCACATCTTGAGAGTAAGCTGAGGAAAACTTTGTTTGTTCTTAAGCAATTTCTTCTCTTTGATTAGACTCAAAGGTTTAAGCGTCAAAAATGAACTTGAGTTAATCTTGCCTAATCACCTATATATTATAGAACACTGTATTTGACCCACTCACCTCCATACTGAGCTCAAACACCTGCTTAACTAAAGGTCATCTTCCAGAAAGGCACCTTATATTGATTTAAGTGTCAAAAAAAATCCTTAATTTTCCCTTGGAGTCTGTTCCAGTAGCTAACCACTGTTGCTACTAGATATTTGCACCATATTTCTAATTTGAATCTATTTGGCTTCAGCATCTGCCTGTTGCCATTACTGTGCCTACCAGATTCGAGAGCTCTTTAGTGGTATTTTCTCACTCAGAACGTACTTGTAATCAAGTCACCTCTCAATATTCTATTTGATAAGCCAGGTTTAGGGTCTTTTAAGTCCTTTGTGGTGGGATGTTTCCTCTAGCCCTTAGAGGAACTTTTATGATGCTCCTTTACACTGCTTATAGCTGCTTTGCTCACCAATATTCTTAATTCTCTACTCCTGTGGGAAATTTTGAATAGAAACTTTTTAACATTTTTAAAATGAATCTGCTTAATGTTGATGTTTCCAGTACACAAATGTCTATGTGCATTAGATGTTTAAAAATCTATTCTTAGCTTTTCCAAAAAAGGTTGTCATTTTTTCAGCAGTGTTACAACATTCTCTGTAGGTTCGCATTCAAGAGACACAGGCTGAGCTGCCGCGGGGAAGCATTCCTCGCAGTGTTGAAGTGATCTTGCGTGCTGAAGCAGTAGAGTCTGCTCAGGCTGGTGACAAGTGCGACTTCACAGGATCACTAATTGTCGTACCTGATGTGTCTCAGCTGTCCACTCCAGGTGTGTTGCTCTCTGAGAATTGCACTTCTAGTTTTTCCTGCCTACCAACTCTTGAGACTCAACTACAACTCTTTTTCTAACAATAGGCGTGCGTGCAGAGACTGGTTCCCGTGTCAGTGGTACAGAAGGTTATGAAACTGAAGGAATCCGAGGACTTCGTGCTCTTGGAGTCAGAGAGCTGTCTTATAAGCTAGTCTTCCTAGCATGTTACGTTGCTCCCACAAATCCACGGGTGAGTCTTGGAGGAAAAATAGCCTTCATGATCTTCCTTGAAGATACTGGTGCTTACTCGCAATGAATGTGAGCCATTAGTTTATATCTGTTTTCCATTTTACTCTGGATGTGACCTATAGCTACTGTTAATGATCCTTTTCTATTTTTATGGTATAAGTTCATCCCCTTCCATGTCCTTTCTTGTGGAATCTTCATAAATGTGACAATCTCACTTTTAGATCTTTATAACAAGTTATTAAATGGCCCATATCCTTCCATTTGTGTGTACATCGCTCTTCTTTTTTCTCTCCTCCCGGGTTTCAGAAAGTCAGTTTAAACATGACGGGAAAGAGAAGAGCTTTGCACTTCTACTTTAGTTCCTTTTGTCTTTTTCTTTATGGACCTTGAATGCTATCACAGTACAAATAATTAACCTTTTTAAAAACTAGCTAGAGATGGATTTTTAGCAGAGTATGATCAATTCCAGTCTATAATTTCATTTTCAGCTTGACATTTGGCCAAGATATGGTATTTGAAACTTTCTTAAATTTGCTGGAGACTAAAGTGCTGTTTTCTTTCACATTTACTGATGTGCCTTTTATTGGCAATTAACTTCAACAGAGTATGGAAAAGACAGCCATTTAGCTCGGACTTTCTAATCCTTTTCACTGCTGAATTCTCTGTTGCTAAATGTACAGTTATGCTTGTACAGCCTTAAGATGTACACTGTACAGCTTTAAGAGTTAAGGGATTAACATGGTCTCGTTGCAATGGGCTTTTTTGTGTCCGCAGCAAGGAAAGCAGGAGGAATGCTACAGAATAGGGTAGTATTAGTAAAAATGGACCTTTGTCATGGAAATTAAGGCCTATAACTTCTTGTTCTGAGCCTCTTGTTCCTAGTAATACGGACTAGTTTCCCTATTAAATACCTGTATTCTGTAGAGCTTTCAGTGGGTCACTTTGAACAGAAACCTCTTGTGGCTTTTCCAAAATCAAATTTATATGAGAACACTGCAAGGCTGAGCTATTTCAGTAATTGCCATATTTTGCATTTGTCATTCATTCACTCACTCTGTAGTTTTTAATCTTTGTTTAGTTTGGTGGAAAAGAACTTCGAGATGAGGAACAGACTGCAGAGAGCATTAAAAACCAAATGTCTGTAAAGGAATGGGAAAAGGTGTTTGAAATGAGCCAAGATAAAAACCTTTACCACAATCTCTGTACCAGCCTCTTCCCTACTATACATGGTAAGAGTTCACCTAGCCTGGCAGGGTGAACATATTGCATTATTAACAGTGTTAGCTACTGTGACTATGTAACTACCTTGCATCCACACATCTGGTGTTCATAGTGCTCTGCAAGATGGCGGTATTTTTCTTCTAAATGTTTCTAACATTAAATCCTTAAATAGATGAGAAAGTAATTTTGAGTATGTGGAGACCTGTTTGCTAAGTGTTCAGTAAACCCTACAGCCTAGCAGCTGGTTGTAAACTTTGTCTGGTAAAGAGGCTCATAGAACATTTAACAACTAAGACTTAAAGTGTCATAGTTCCGTATTTAGTTAAAATATTTTTCATGCTGCAGTTGTTCTCTGCTATTAGCCAGTTTTGCTGTTGTTGGCTCGGAGCAATTGCTTTCAATTTCATTGCATGTAGATACTGACTTTTTGGAAAAAGCTAAAGATTTTATTCAGATATTCTCAGCCAATGTAACACACAAGAATTCTGCTTCCTTATCAGTCACTCTTTCTCTCATTGAGCAGCAAGCATGGACAAGAGCAGTAAATGCTTAAATATCAGTCCTGAGAAGACACTCACAAAAGCAATCTAAACTTCTTTTGAGCAGAATGGTTTGTTTGTTTGTTTGTTTGTTTTATCTACAAAAAGTGAAACAACCCAAAGCTGCTTTATGACCCTCTATTACAGGGGTGGTCAGTTATTTGAACCCAGGGTCCACGTAGGCAGTTTTGAGTAGTTGCAAGCTGGTTAGCATCCCTCCTCCCCTACAACAGCTCACCAAACTTGGAGCCCACCAGACCTGTGGTTCCTCCCTGCCACTGTCACCAGTGCCCAGTAGCAGCTGAGCACACAGCCCTGGCCCCAGGCTTTAGCTGACCAGTTCCAGAACAGCCAGGACTCAGGTGCACAGCCCTCTTCCTGGCCTCAACCTGCCCCAGCTGTAGAGAACCAGCTCCAGACCAGACCAGGACCCGTATACAAAGCGCTGGTCTGCTCTGGACAGGCCTGCCCATGATGAGTGGTTGTGGCTGGGCAGAAGCTGTTTCTGCGCATGGTATGGAGGAAAATAGCCACTACCCCCTTGCTGCTGCCGGGCCTTTCTTGCTGTGGCCACCCAGAGCCCACACCTGGGCTGCCCTGTGGCTCTTTTGCTGCCACCACTGCCCTGCTGGGTGGCCCAGAGGTAGTGCTGGTGGGGTGGGCCAGCACTAGGCCTGTGCGCACAGGTCTCCACCAGTCTCCATGGGGCTAGGGCTGGGGGTGGCTACCAGAAGGAGCCACCCCTGCCCCACTGAATACTTGGGACATGGGCCCCAGGCTGGATGGTGCCTGGGCCAAGTGAGACTTGAGTGAGACCCACTGCAGGCTGGTCAAAGTCACTTCTCAAGCTGGATCCAGTCCATGAGCTGTATTTTTGCCCACACCTGGTCTATTAACTTGTCTCTTTGTGGGGTCAGGTAACGATGAAGTGAAACGAGGAGTTTTGCTCAGCATTTCAGTGTGTCAAAGAATAACTTACAGCTAAGAACGTCCTCTGGGAAAGAAAGTTGTAATATACCAAATGCACATTGTTAGGCAGTATATTTTCTTGCCATGTGTATATTGACTTAGCATCTCTGTATCTTTTCATTCCATCTGTAAAGTTGGAATAGTTACTATAACAACAGCACTTCATTTTTTTTGATAGGTTTATTGTCTGTCTAGTACTTGGAGTGCTTGAACATTTGAGTATAGATTTGATTTTATCTCTTTTTCTTAAAGGAAATAGTCAGTCTTACATTGGCTTGAGAAGTCAGAGGTGTCACAGTATAGAAAGTTCTCGTATCTGCATCTCTTGCATCACTTTAGAGAAGATATTTTGTGCAGGTTAATCACTTATTGGTACCTCTTACCAACAGGCACGTGGAAGAGTTTAGTCCCCGTGCTGTATACACCAGTGGGAAAGCCTCCAGTGCAGCTGGTCTGACAGCTGCTGTAGTGAAAGATGAGGAGTCTCATGAGTTTGTCATTGAAGCAGGAGCACTGATGCTGGCAGATAATGTAAGTCCAGGAACTAAATATTAAAACTCATGGAAACATAGCAGGCTGCAGTCTTCCTTTCTATGATTTTTTTTTTTTTAATTCACTTTAAATAGTTTTGCAAATATATTGAATTCATTAGTACAGTTACTGCAAAACTAGTTAAAGCTAGGCAGTTACCTTATCTGTGTTTCCTTCTGTTTTACAGGGCGTTTGTTGCATTGATGAGTTTGACAAAATGGATTTGCGGGATCAGGTTGCCATTCATGAAGCAATGGAGCAGCAGACTATATCCATAACTAAAGCAGGTGTTAAGGTAACTTGAGGAATTCTTCCAATCGTTATACCGTGGGAGATCTTTGTACATGCGTAACAACTGGCCACTTAGTGCTGTATTGTGTCAGATCTGTGCTAAGCTTCATTGCTGACTTGGGAAGTCACTTCACCTTTCTGGGCCTTAGTTTCTCCCACTTGCAGAACTGAAAAAACATAACCATGGTGTATTGTGAACACAGGGTGCTTGCAAAGTGCCAGCTGCAATATTTGAGATCCCAGCTTGGTAGCTGTTAAAATGTCAACTCCTTCAATATGAGCAGTATATCAGTGCAGTGTGCCATTAGTCAACTCTTAGCCCAGTTCTGGCTTAATTTCTATTGCTTTTATGAGCTGTTTTTTCTTAGCTGACTCTAAATCAATAGGTCTGTTACAAAGTCCTGGCTATGTTTAGCATAGGGACTGCAGTATTGGACAGATGGCTAAATTCTGCACTGGCAGCTTGGAAAAAAACCTTTAATTTGTTAGGTTTCTTTCGCAAATGCCCCCAACAAGTGGTGTTTTCTAACTTGTATCTTTCCCATGTTGTCAGGCAACTCTGAATGCCAGGACCTCGATTTTGGCTGCAGCGAATCCAGTTGGTGGACGTTATGACAGATCAAAGTCTCTGAAACAGAACATAAACTTATCAGCTCCCATCATGTCCAGATTTGATCTTTTCTTCATTCTTGTGGATGAATGTAATGAGGTAATTACAAAGCCAGTACCTAGCTGTAAATGCTTATATCTGATTTTCTTTCATATATAAATATGTACAAATTCTACTGAATGAGAGGATATTGATCTTTGGATTTTTCCAGTAGTAATTTGATCTGTAAAATGATAGCCTGAATCATTTTTAAAATGGCTGGTCAGAGAAGACAAAACTGCCATCAGCCCATGTGATATTTGCCTTAAGTATGCACACACTGAGATGTAGAGTTGGTTCAACACTTTCTTTTCACTCCTTCCCTCAGGCTGTCTCTCAAACTGAGATGGAGTCAGGGGAAAATGCATCTAGGCTAAGATGAAGGAAAAAAATTCAACAAAGTTCCAAGATCAGCTAAAACTTTATCTGCATAAGTTTCAAACGTCACGATTCAAGGCTAGATTTTTTTTTTTTTTTATTATTATTAATACAGCTTCTTTCCATTCCCTTTTATCAAAAACTTAATGACACTTGTTCCTGGGTATCATGACACACAGTCGTGCTTCTGGAAAGGCTATGTCATGAAGAGTATAAATGTGGTAGGAAGACAGGGAAAAAATAATGTCCTTTCATTGTGTGTTAGAGACCTGATAACCTAATGGTTAAGAATGCTCTAACTGAGAGTGACTCCTTAGGTTACGGATTATGCCATTGCCAGACGCATAGTGGATCTCCATTCGCGAATTGAAGAATCTGTTGATCGTGTCTATTCACTAGATGACATCAGGAGGTATCTGCTTTTTGCAAGACAGTTTAAACCAAAGGTAACTTGAGTTTTCATATCTTGCCATACAATACAGACAGGCCTAAAAATGCAAAGTTAATCTGCATCATCATCTCTTGCACAGATAAAGAAGCTCCATAAACTGATCCTGCCATATAGCAGGTTATTTCACCTCTGATTCAGAAGCATGGATTTTCATATAGAGCGTGGTGTCTCAACCAGCAGTTAGTACTGTGCAATATTCAGGGAGTTTAGGAACTTCGGTCTCTGTACAAAAATCTTCCAAGAGGAATGGAAGAGTAGCTTCATGGTTAATTCGTGTCTCCAGTACATCCTTGCTTCAAACACTGCCTGATTTATCAACATTCTTCCTTTCTGCTTGATAAAAGCAGTTGTTTGAGATTTTTTTATCGTTTATTAAGAAAAAACAACCTTTCAGTTTTCTCTGCATGGTAAACTACTGCACATGGGGATCTTGTGGCCTGCTACAAACTGGTCAGGGGGGATCAGCAGGTGTTGGGGGAGTCCCTGTTCCCCCGTGCGCTGCCAGGAGTGACCAGGGATAA
>JAGPOW010003685.1:16274481-16307387 GCA_030014935.1 Caiman crocodilus
TTGCCGGGGTCATCTGACCCCGGTGCTCTTTCCTGCCAAGGCAGGGGGTCGGACTAGATGATCTGCCCAGGTCCCTTCCGACTCTAGAAACTATGAAACATGGGGAAAAATAGCTTTGAAACAGAATTTTGGAACTTTGTCCCAGTAAGTTACAATCTTAAAATTGGCTTTTAGGTGGAAGTTTTCAGTATACTTCAGTTGTCAGTCCATCCTGAAAGATGTTTATATGTTGCGTCATACAGATTTCTAAAGAGTCCGAGGACTTCATAGTTGAGCAGTATAAACGACTACGTCAGCGTGATGGCTCCGGTGTCACAAAATCATCCTGGAGAATCACTGTGAGACAACTGGAAAGCATGATTCGACTGTCTGAAGCTATGGCACGAATGCACTGCTGTGATGAGGTAACAGTTTTTGTTTGTTTTTTACATCAGGTATGTCAAACTCATCAGACCCCATAGGTCAACCGAGTGGCACTGGCCTAGTCCTCTGGCAGTACCAGGCCCGCAGACTGATCCAATCTGCATCTGAGACTGGTCCCTGCACACTGTCTACAACATACCAGCCCAGCCCCATGCTCCTGCACAGTACAGCACCAGTTCAGTACACACCATAGTGGGGTGGTGTAGGTCCAGTCCAGGATCCACAGGATCCATGGACAGTGTACCCCCCCCCAGGTGCTGGATAATAGGGTTCTGCAGACTGTATTCAGTAGGGTTGCACCAATAAAGATTTTGGGGGGACCGAACTGATGGCCAATTTATTATCCAGCCATATTGGCTGATACTGATCTGACTGCTGATCAGCAGCCCAGCAGCATAGGGAGCAGCATCTGGCTGGTAAGTCTCTATTGGGGGACAGGGAAGGGAGTGGGCAGGTTGAGGCCCCCCATGGTGAGGGGGGGAGTGGGGCCGGAATCGGGGCAGGGCTAGGCGCTGCCCAGTGAGGGCGGGGGAGGGGGTGGCTCCTGTCACTGCACACTCCTAGGGGAGGCATTGGGGGGCATGTGTTCCCCCCAGTTTTGTATGCAGGGCAAGAGAGGGCTGCATGCTTGGAGCTAGAGCTGCTGCTCCAGTCTCTTCCTAGCATCTGCACATGGGCATGGTAGGCAGTGGTGGCACTTGGAGGGAGGGTTACTATGAATTTTGGGGTAGCTTTAGTGTGCTTCTGCCCACCCCCCTCCCCCCCATAGCCCCTCCTCCCAGCGCCATGGCCATTTGCCTGGCCCTGCCCAGCTCAAGTATAGCCACTAGAAAGAAGCTGGAGTAGCCCTGAGTGTGCAGCAAGCAACCAACCCATCCTTGCCCTCCAAACAGATCCAGGGGAGCACATGCCCCCCCATGCCTGCCCTGGGAATGCACACAATAATGGGAGTCGCCCCACCCCACCCTAGCTTGGGGCAGTGCCCCAGCCCCACTCCATCCTTCACTGTGGGGGCCTCAATCTGCTCTTCCCCCATCTCCCCACAACACCCTTTCCCTCTAACAGAATTACCAGCTGGACACTGTTCTCCAAGCTGCCATGCTACACTCATGGCTGCATGCGTGCACACAGCATTTATCGGTGACATTATTGGCCGCATCAGCCAAAAAAAAAGCCAATTACCAATAATGTCAGTTTTCCTTTTTATCAATGCCGATGCAATATGAATCGATGTATCGGCGCACCTCTAGTATCCAGTCTGTGGGCTCTATCTTTGACATCCCTGTTTTAGATCAATAAAACATATATGCATAGAATCATAGAAAATTACTGTTGGAAGTAATTTAGGAAGTCATCTAATCAACCCCTTGCTCATAGCAGGACCATCCCCAAATATATCATTCCATCCAAGGCTTTGTCTATTCAGGTTTTGAAAACCTTCATGGATAGAGATTCTGTAACCTTTCTGGGCAGCCTGTTCCAGTGTTTTACTATTCTCCTAGTGAGAGAGTTTTTTCTAATATCTAGGCTAAACTTCCCTTGCTGCAACTTTAAACCATTGTTCCTTCTTGACTGTTCTCAGTGGTGGCAGACTAGCTCTGTCGTCCTGAGAACCACCATTCCTTTCAGGTAGGGGAAGGCTGCTCTATGATCCCCCTCTGTCTTCTCTTCTCCAGGCTCAGTAAGCCCAGTTTCCTCAGACCCTCCTTAGAAGTCGTGTGCCCCAGTCCTCTGACCATTTTCATTGCCATCTGCTGGATTCTCCAATTTGTCCACATCCTTTCTGTAGTTGCAAGCCCAAAACATGCAGTTAAAGTTTGGGATTTGGTAGTGATAATGTAAGTCACTAGGTAGTATAATTGAGGAGATGGACTTGATCATGTCTTCTAGGTTAAATGAAGTGTTACCAGCCTCATCTGGTGTTCATAATCCTAGCAATATTGTAGTACTTTAAGGGTTTGTCTTTACTATGGAAACGTGTATTCTGTCTCTCGGGTCAGTCAGTTCAAAAGGATAACCCACAGTTGCATCCTAAATATCAGCAATGTTAACTGACTGCTCGTCAAAGCCTGTGCAACTCCAGAAAGAAGAGGAACGGTCAGATTGGGAAGAACTGCACAATCTGCACTATATGTCTATTGTCTAAGTCCAGCAGAGTAGCACAGCTCCCTGGGAGAGCATAAAAGCATAGGGGGACCAGCAAAGCATGCATGTGCACTTGGAGGTACTGAAGAGGAGCTGATCCCAGTAAGCATGATTGTGTTTGTGCCCTTGCTCAGCTCAACCAAAACTGGTGTCTTGTGTGGGATAGACTTAATAGAGTATCATTGACTTTGTCCATCTGCTCCTTACCTAAAAATCCAGCTACTTCAGCATGTGAAAAAGACTTCAGCCTCTTTTTGACATGTTTGTTGCATCTTCACATGAAATTAATTTGTTGCAATAAACTCTGGCACTGTTCATGCTGGAGTTTATTGCTCCCAGGCACAGCATTTGCACATGTGCCCAGGACTGCAGCACGTCCAGCTGAGGTGGAGCAACCTCAGCTAATAGGGGGCCCTGAAAGTCAACCTGCCAGCCCAGGGCTGCTCCAACCTGCCTCACCATGTTGCAGAGAAACTGGCTGGGGCACAAGGGCTAGCCAGTGAAAGTGAGTTGCAACAGAGTAAATAACTCTGCTGGTATTTTAAAAACCTCTAAGGATGGAGATTCCACCACCTCTCTTGGTAACCTGTTCCAGTGCTTCACCACCCACCTAGTGAGAGTTTTTCCTATTATCCAGCCTAAACCTTCCTAATAGCTCTGCGCATGTAGATGGTGATGCTTTACTGTGAAGCTAATTAGCCAGCTCTGCAATAAAGCATTTCATGTAGATGTGCCCATTATGTCCTATGTCTAAATGTGACACATGAGTTTACTGGTTATGTTAAAAAGATGATGGTTAGGGTTAAATTCTGATTACATTAAATTTTTTAAAAATCTTATAATCCACCATCAGGTAAGTGGACACATTTCTAATGAACTCCAATGGGGAGGCACTTTTTTCATTAAATAGCAGATTTTTGCATATTTGTTGCTTGTCATACATTTCACTGTTGTTGGTTGATTGAAACCTGTTGAAGAAATGAGCTAAATAAAATTTTCTTTGTTAAAAATGATGTTAATAAATGTTTAAAAATATGTATATACCCTACTGGCAGAGTACAAAGTAAAATTTAATTTTAACCGTCTCATTTTAATTAGGTAACCAAGGGATTATTTAACATGGGTATTGGAAGAATCAGCTTGACTATCAGAATGTAGGAGTCTTGGACTGGAAAGAAAAAAATGTTTCCTCTTTAATACAGAAT
Source organism: Caiman crocodilus (assembly GCA_030014935.1). Taxonomy (NCBI): domain Eukaryota; kingdom Metazoa; phylum Chordata; order Crocodylia; family Alligatoridae; genus Caiman; species Caiman crocodilus. The sequence goes on from JAGPOW010003685.1 coordinate 16,278,255, forward strand.
CAGTGAGACCCAGCAAATAAGGAGCCCCTCATAGTGCTAATTGTTAAGTCATTTCTTAGGGTAGATTTCTCACAGTCGCTGGTTTTGAGCCTATTAGCATATGCTTTGCAAATCTCTCCCAGGTTCATCCGAAGCATGTGAAGGAAGCATTCCGGTTGTTAAATAAATCTATCATCAGAGTTGAAACTCCAGATATCAATTTAGACCAAGATGATGAACAGCAGATGGAGGATGAAGAGGACCATGACGGAATCAATGGTCAGTGGCTTGGTCTGTGAATGGGGGAAATGGTTCCAACATTTAATTCTTCACTTTTTTTGATCAGAGTGTATCTCTTCTTTTTCTAACCTTCATTTCTTGCTCTCTCCCCCCATTAGCTTGAGGAGTAGCCTGGGAATCTTCACTCAGTTCTTCCATCCCCTTTCATTAGCCCTTGATAATTTGCACTTTAGCTTCTCTGTAGGTGTACAAGCATCGGCGGAGGAAGAAAAAATGGGAGGGGGCTGAGTGTGTGCACTCCTGCACTGTGGGGGGTCTTGATCTGCCCTTTGCCCTCTCTCTATTCCCCACCCGCTCCCCCCAGCCCATGGAAATAAAAAAAAAAAATAGATTAAAAGAAACTTACCTGTCGGCGACTGGGCTAGCTGTGATCCTGTCTGCGAGTGCTCAGGGTACCTGAGTGTGCCCGCCCCTCCACCCTGGCAGCCAGGCCCTAAGACTATGCCTGTTGCTGCCCTGCATTTGGGGGAGCTGAGCCCCATTAGCCTCTGCGTCCTCCCCTTCTGCCACCTATGTGTACAAGTTCCAATTAAACCTCTCACAACCCCTGGAGGTAACCACTGAAGTGTGCTGCAGTCCACTAGTAAATGATGCTCTAGGTTTAAAATGTTATTGTTGAAGCAGGTGAGGCACAAGCTCCAGCTGGTGTCAACGGTCTTGTGAATGGACTTGACGGCCGCTCTGAGGATACCAGCAAAGAGGCAGCTCCCAAGGCTTCCCTGAAACTTGGATTCTCTGAATATCGCCGCATCTCTAACCTCCTTGTCCTGCATCTCAGGAAAGCAGAAGGTAAGAACTTTATTAAACAGGGAATTCAGTGGGCATTGCTAACAAACGTGCATCAGTCCATTTGGGGAAGAAAAGGTTTGTCCGCAGCTGGTGAGGGAAGTTCTCATTGGGTATTAAGGAATGCATAGTCTGACTTTTTCAGCCAGGTCAGAAACTGTTAGTTGAGCAAAGGAATGAGGGTGGCTTGCTTTAAACTGCATTCCCTTCGCAGCCTCAGTTCTGTTAACAAATTTCTCCTTCTGTCTCGCACTGTAGCAAGGATTTGCCTTCTCTTGTGCAGTGCCAAGCACCAGTAATTACTTCAATTTACGTTGCACCTGCAGAAGGGTTTGGAGTGCTCACAGAATCCTAGAGCCCCTAACAGCCCGTGTCTGCAGCCTCTTTTCATCTTGCATTTCTGTTATGTGATCATGTTAAATATTGTGATGGGTGGTATCTTACATGCAGATAACGTTTTTTCAGATGGCACATATGCTCAAAAGTTCCAGCTGCTGCAAGGCCCCTTGAAAAAGTTCCTTTGGCCCGTCTGACATAGCACCCTCTCTCTGGCTGCGTTGTGTCAGAATGTGAAAAGACGGACTTAATTAGCCATATTAGTTTGAAGTCGGGCAGAAGGTAGGGCAGGGTGGTACCTTACAGACTGGTTCATTCAGAGAGCTTTAATAAGGTACAGTGTACTTCGGCAGATGCTATGATGAAGTAGGCTGTAGGCTATAAAAGATTGTGCCTCTCTGAAGAATGTATTGGTGCCTAATACTACCATCTTATGCTGCCTTTTGCATAACCTGAGAAGTCACAGCAAAATAAGTGACTGTCTCATTTGGCCACTTGCCTTAGCTAGCATAGGTAATTATACTAGTGAAAGTGTGATAGGACATCTGTTGGCATGTGCCGGCAAGCAAGATATGAATTGTGGCAAGCAGGAGTGATAGAAGATATAAGCTGTGATGAAGTCCTTGATTGGTGAAACTTGGCAGCTGCTTGCTAGCGTGTCAGTGTTCCATACAATATTTGGATGGGACATGGAGATTACAATGTCCATTTAAAATGACAAGTGATCTGCAATTACTGAGTTTTCTGCCTGTTTAGAAGGCTTCGGTGTCTTCAGCTTTGGACAAAGTTGTGACTTTTTAATGTCATCTTCATTTAGATGAAACTAAACAAACTACCTCCTGACTCGCCCCTTTTTGAATCTTTAGATGAGCTGCCTAGGAAAAACAGAAATCTGGTTTGTTTGCAGACAGAGGGATTGAGAATTTACACTTTTATTTCTACCTGAATAATTTGTTTTGTGGTATGTAATCTATCATGAGAACTTCATTTCATGGCAGATCAAAACTCCCTGATAAAATAATTTAACTGGTTGTTTTGGGTTTTGGTTTTCAGCATTGTAAATATTACTGCATTAAGCCTTCTCTTTGACAGTTTGATTGGTTTCCTGATGTGGCTGTGTGTTGGAAATGTGAAATGGAATTGTAACTCCAATGGTCTTGGCTTCTTTTGCAGAAGATGATGATTCCTCGTTAAAGAAGAGTGAACTTATTAATTGGTACTTAAAGGAAATTGAGTCAGAAATAGAGTCTGAAGAAGAACTGATAAATAAAAAGAAGATCATAGAGAGAATCATTCACCGACTTACACACTATGTACGTAAAAAATTGTATGGATGTTTTAGGTTAAGAATTAACCTATTTATTTCTGATGCAGGGTGTTCATCAGAGCTTGTGAAGTGTGTTTTGTGCTTAACTTGCAACTTGTAGATGTCAGGCCAAGAACTTGGAAAGAAAGTGGTGTGTATGGGGATATCTTCAGACACTAGATGGTTTTTCCTTTCCAAACAGTAGGTCTCGTTTGTATAAATGTGAAAGGGGTAATAACAGGCAATGGTAACGTATGCAGATGTGAGTTTTGTAGGAATCCTCTCAGAGTCCATCTTTTCTCCTGACAGCCTTCTCACAGCGACTGAAAGTTTGGTAAATACATGCCTTCTGAGGGCCTGCCTCATTACCTTCTAGCCTGCAGAGATGAAACACTTTTACTTCTGAGTTGGCTATAGAGCCTGATGACATAACTCACTGTACAACATGGCACCCTTTACTATAGTCAGAGGGAAACTGCGTTGCATGCTTTAATTGGAAGTCTGACTGAAAACTGTGACTTGGTGAGAGAGGCTCTTTCCTGCCCCAGAGATGTTGTGTTTGGCAAGCTTTCTGTTAAACAGCAAAGGTTTAAATTAACTTGCTGTGTAAATAGTTTCATGGCTATGTAGCCTTCTCAATGCTATAGATGGAATCGCATGCACAGAGGAAGGGGAGAAAGATGGGGGAGAAGACTAAGTGCTGTGGACTGACTTTGCTTTTCTCAAAGGACAAATACCAGTTTTTAAGCCTTGCCTGAGTAAGTGCTTCTGTGTTGATTTCAGGACCACATTCTCATAGAACTCACGCAGTCTGGGCTGAAAGGCTCCATGGAAGAAGAAAGCTTGGATGAAGACCCATTTTTGGTAGTAAACCCCAACTATCTGATGGAAGACTAAGGATTGTGAATAAAAGCACAGGACTTCAGCTTAACTGCATATTGGAAAACTCATTCTTTGTACATTATTGCAGTACCTGCTGAATAGCTAACTTAAAGCTGTATGAGCTCTATCCTGTAGAATGGAGAAATACTGTCTTGGTAATAGCTGTTCATTCACAGATGTTGCACATTCCTGGGATTTGCCTTTTATACCAGTGGTATATATTGCTCCACTATTTTAGTGGTCCTTTTCGAAACAAGGCCTGGCACTACAAACAAAGCCTCTTCACCAGGGAGTTATTCAGATGCTTCAGTTTTTTAACAGAAGAAAATTTTGCATTATTCGTCTATGGCATATTTTGTTAGTAGGATTTTACTCTGATTTTTTTTTTAGGTGTTTTTCTTATTAAATCAATAAAAGTTTGCTAAACGTGTGTGTGTACTGTCAACACTTTGTTCTCTGTGGGCTTGTTCTGCATGCAGGTTTCCTTTGTTTCTTTGCTCTGCTCTTAAGTTGAAAAGTTTAACGATATTCATGTTTATGTTGAAGATCTCTTTTTTTTTTTTCAGTTTGGTCAACACAAGCCTTTTTAAAAGTAGTTTTACTCTTCCCACTTGCAGGAACTGGATTCTCTATTGTTTCGCTTTGTTTAAGCTATAATACACTTTGCTTTACTTTAAACATGCAAGAATAGTCAAACTCACCAGGTCCAAAATGTGATTTCTGCCTGAGGACAGCAGAGAACTTTATGCGTCCTGCTTTGTGAATTGGCTGAAACGTGAAGCCACATGCCTGCGCATTCTGAGGGTGAGGGTTTTTTGTGAGTTTGTAACTCTTTTAATCTTCAAATCTTAAATCGGATCTCTTAGGCTCCTGTGTACATTGAGAACTACCTCCTGACTCTCCTAACATCCTATGTGGGGAAAAAGGCAAAAATAAATTGGTAATTCGTGGCAGGGGTTAGATTTTTTTAAATGAAGAGATGATCCTAGTAAAAGCTTATCTACATTAAGGATAGGTACAGACATTCGAAAATTGATTCAGTCTTGGCAGGTTGCTCTAACTGGTGTAGATTGAACCGATTTGCAAATGAATAGACATGCACTTTTGAGTCCAGAAGTGCAGGCACATGCCTGTATTGGCTCAGGCCAGATGCCAGGGGGCGCTAGAGTGTGCCCTCCCTTCCCTTCAGCAGTGGCCAAGAGAAGCTGAGCTAAGGGGGATGTGGCCAGGCCCCAGCAAGCCTAAGTATGAATGAGGAGAGTTTTAAACCCCCACCGCAGCCTGCAGGGACCCCAGCTGGGGTGTGCCTGGAGGGGGAGGGGTGAAGCAGTCCTTGCCAGGCTTTTTGGACAGGGTGGGGAAGAGGGAGCGTAGCCAGACTGGTCTGCAGCGGGAGCAGGGGTATGGCCAGGGCCCACCCCGCTGTGGCAGGGGAGGAGGAGGAGGGCCCTGCTCACAGCGGCAGCAGCTCCCCAACAGCCCAGCCTGGTCCAGGCATGGGGAGCCACGGCGACTGCCTGCAGGCGGTGGCGGCAGTGAGCAGGGAGCTTCTGCAGGTGGCTGCGGCGGTGTTGGTGGAGAGCGGTTGGGGATTAGCAACCACCCGTAGATGCCGCCAGGCCAATCTCCGGGGTGCACGTACCCTACACATCACCAGTGGCAGCCAGATTGGTCGCTGAGCCCAGGTCAGGCCAGGCTGCCAGTGACCCACAGCTGGCTGGGAAGGGCACTGCCCTTGCAGGCCAGACCGGCCCCTCCGCGCTGGCCTACGGCAGCACCTCCAGCCGAAGCAGGTGGCCACGGGGCCTTCCCTAGCTGGCTGCAGCTCTGTGACAAACTGTAAATTTGAAAGGTTTAATAACAAGCAGTGATAGCCCATGAAGATGTGAGCTTTATACGAATGCCGCCATTTTGAAACGGGTTTACGTGCACTGAACTTGTGTTCGGTTACAGGTTTAAACCAGTTTCTGATCACTTAAACTGGTGTGTGTGTAACTTCTGTCCCTAGCCTAAAGGGCAATTGAGGCTGGTTAAAAAATACTGAACTGATATTCTGTTTGACCTTTCTTCAGATAAAGGCTGCAATGATGAAGTTGCTTGGGGTGGTTTGGGCTTTTTTAGTCTATTGAGAGAATTAAACCTTTGTGATATTTAAGTATCAGTTGCTTGTGGGCAGGTTTATCTGCACAATAGATAGTGCGAGTTAAATATTAATTTTAATTCTGCCGTAGCATAAATAACGTAAAGCAGCTGCACCCTGAAGCAGGTTCAAAGATGGAGCTGGTTTGTAGGGTGGCTTTGCTTTTTCTTCTCTTTTCTCCTTGCTGTGGGACGGAGTGGGAATTTGCTCAGACTGTTACTGCAGTTGCTAGTCCTCTACTCAGTGAGTTTGTGAGTCCTTTGAATTTTCAAAAGAAATTCATAGAAAAACAGTATCTTGGCAACGAAATGGCGGATGCTGAGGTACACTCTTACTTGTGTGATCAGCTTAATGCGACTTTCCTGCCACAGTACTTCTCCTACCTGCATGCAAATGGTGTGACACATTATAAAATCTTTATGCCATGGACACACATCCTTCCAGAGGGGAATTTCAGGACTCCAGATGAGACTAAAGTACAATGTTATAGACAACTTCTGATGGCTATAAGTGCTGCAAGCATTAAGCCAGTAGTTATTCTGCATCACAAGAATTTACCTGGTGTCATCATCACCCGGTCCATGGTGAAGACTAGCACCTTTGTGGACCTCTTCATGGAATATGCTGAGTTTAATTTCCGTTCTTTCGGCGACTTGGTTGACATGTGGCTGACCTTCAGTCACCTACCTGAGGTCCTTCAGAGCTTACCTTACGATGACCCCTCATCCTCTCTCCAGGCTCTAGTTGCTGCTCATGAAAGAACTTATACTCTCTACCATGAGAAATACTCTTCAACAGGTAAAGAGAGCCCAAATGGGGATTGTCGCATGTACGTTTCCGAAAGGGTTGGGATATGATTACTTATCTTCCCCACATCCTACTTTCTTTCCTCTTTCTCTTCCCTGATCGTATCTGTATGAATAGAGTAAATCTCTCTGGAAATGGATTTTCAGTTGCTATGAAATCTTTGATTTAAAATTGACCCACATTTGAGTTTGTACCTTTTGAGAAATAGCTATACTGAATCTAAAAGCAGCAGATGTTTTATAGTGGGTGTTTTTAAGAGTGAAAAAGAGCATCTACATTGAGCATTGTAAGCTGTTTAATACGTTTTCTTTTTTCCCTTTTAGAGCTTGCATTAAAAGCTAGGGTCTATATTGGAACATGGGTGGCCTTGGGCTTAATTAGGCTCAACTGTGGCGGGGGGTTTAATACAATGAATTTAAAATAAGATGCGCTACAAAAATAAATAGGATGCTTTAGCTGATGTACAGTGGAATTAACAGTGAACAGGTAAAAATACCCAATTTTTGTTAGGAAAGTGAGTTGCAGCATCACCACAGATGAGTACTTGCATCATAGACAGCAGCTCCTTTTCAGAGTGCTGGTTAGACTGGTTGAAACTGGCAGGGTTTTTCCTGTTTTTGCAGGGAGGACTATGCAGAGTCTAGAGAGAGGGAGATTGCCTCCATTTGGACTACACAGAGCATGATCAAACAGAATATTTCTTTTGCAAACAGACAACCTACATAAATTGTGGGAAAAAATCATGTTTAATCTTCACTTGTCTTTCAAAGCTTCCTTTGCAGCCGGTGCAAAGACTTTCGCATTGCCTCCATTCCAGTGGAATAATAGCTTGTCTTTGTGATGCTCTTCAGGTTTGTAAAACATGGCAAAATCCCTGATGCTGCACCGTACCACCTGCTTCAATTGTCTGCCCTGTGACAGCATCTTGGAGCAAGTCTGCCTCTTCTTGGACTGGGTTATTGTTCCCAGGTTGTTCCCAAGTTGGTTAAAAACATTTGAATGAAATGTCTCTTCATGAAGAGTTTGTGGATTTGTCAAAGTGAAATTTGACACAGAGAAGATTTGCTGCTGGTTATATTCTGCCAGGAGCCTGTCTGGCATACGGATGGGAAGCCAGGCAGCCCTGGATGTCAGAAGGTTGTTTTTTTAGCTAGGAGATGTATCCTCTGGAAGATGTTAGTTGTGAAGGTCTCTTCGTTCAGTTCACCTTAGTTTATAACAGAATGGCTTAAAAATGCACATTTTTTGCACTTAGCATGAGAACTGTTTTTGGTCCCAAAAGTCTTGCTTGGAAATGTAGGATGGGATGGGACTTTCTAGGGGTTGAGTCCAGTCCCCTTTTTATCACAGGCAGTCTTCTTGTAATACTGTCAGTGAACTTATTAAGACCATGGTGACAGCATTTAAACCTAAACTATTCCCTTGAACTCCTGCTTTCTTCTAATGCCTTGTGAAAGCAGGGTAGGACATACTTACTACTTAAGACTTCCAATTTAGTTTTCGATCAAAAACTTCTCTTTCCTTATAAAGTACAATGAATCTTCATTTTTCATTTCCTGTGCTTGGTAATAACACTAGGCAATCTGTATTTTCCAGGTGGAAAACTGTCAATTGCGTTAGAAATTAATCACCATTTTGAGACGATACCGTTGGAATCTCTCTCTGCATCTCTTAGGGTGATGTATTGTATTTTCAATTCTTTCTACTAAGTATCATGTGATTCAAGACAGATTCGATTAACATTACCTTAAATTGTTTAATCCTTTGATTTTAAAATCAATCTGAATCACTAGGGCCTATATGATTGGTAATGTGAAACTGAGCTGATTTTTGCGGGGGTGGGGAGGGGTTTGTTTGTTTGGGGTTTTTTTAACAAAACTGTGATTTTTGGTTTGTAAGCCTTAATTACAACATGGTGAAAGCTGTTAACCTGCATCTGCAAAGTATGGATATGAAAAGAATTATTTTCATGAGTGGTCCCACATAAGGACATATTAAAGATGTGTGCGTGAGCTTTAAACGTTTACCTGTGATAAGGGTTACCAGTTACTATATGCCATAAAGTTGCCAGTTATTATAAGGTATAGCAATAAAGAGGTTTTGTCCAACTGTCCCATTCCATATGGTTCCTGAGAATAGCCTTGTAAAAAAAAAAAAAAAGAAAAAAAGGCATTCATATTTCAATAGCCCTTAATAAAAACCCACTTAGTACATTTTAATTTCCGCCTGTATCTTCTTCCTAACTTCTGTTTTAAAAGGCTGTAGAAGCTTTGAGGTTACTAATGGATCCAGCTTCAACTATACATACTTTGTAGGCCAAGTTTATATTGCTGACACTGGGGGAGAGATTGATCTCCTGAGAAAAGTCATCCAGACCAGCTTTCAGGGACCAGAACAGGCTGAGATTGAAATCAGCAAACAGGCTTTAGTATTCTCCTATTGTTTTCATGGGCTTTTAAATTAATAATAGAAAAGTGCTTGCAGGTATGGAATTAACTGAAGGTTTCTGAAAATGGACTTTTCTCCCTGGGTGTATTGATAAGCTGTTCTGAACCCTGTAGTCAGTGGCAAAGGTTTATCTACCCGGCCAAGGCTCCCTCAATCTTGCCATTTTGAGAACTAATTGTGGATGATGATTAGCTTTTTAAAGTCAAATAGACAAAACGGATCTGATTGGTATCAGGGAGTGCTGCTGAACTCTGACTTTGTTTCCACGCTGTCCCACCAAGTGGGTAAACCAGAAACCCCTCCCCTTATTTGGGGTTTTTAGGGGACTTCTGACTTCTAAAACTACAGTCTGTGTAAATCATTTCAACTACAGGTGTGTTGCATTTCACTCTAAGACTGGCAGTAGCTTGAAGAAACGTTGAGAACATGCATTTTCTGAGCACTCTTTAACAGCAAATAAATAGTGGAATAACAATGTCTTGTCTTGTTTCCAGGACTCTGCAGACTTTCTCTCTCTCAGCCTGCACTATGATTGTAGAAATGAAGAAAATTTAACAAAGAATTTGAAAAGCTTCCAGGTAAACTTGATGTGTTTTAAAGCAAATTTTCCCTTTTAAAGTATTATGTTGAGATCTTAAACAAAGGGAAGCCTGAAGGAGGGTACTGTGATACCCAAAAGCTTGCCTATGTCTATACCAACCATAAAGTTGGTCCAATAAAAATATCGCCCACAAGTATTCTTGCCTTCAACAAAAAGAACTGTTTTAAATATGCTGTGCCTGTAAGAAACGCATACTCTTTCATAACTGCCTTTCAAGGGCCGACAAAGGAAATGGAAAGTTATATTATGGGAGGTTAGTGTACTTATGAGTCTATATCAGTGATTGGGTACTAGGAGCAAGTCCGGCGTTTCCCATATAATTCTGCTGATTGACCTGAAACTGCCTGCTATCCTTAGGCATGGATTCCAGCAACATCTGAGACTCCTGAGTAGAAATAACCTCTTTTACACCTCATGCACATCTGCAGCAAGATCTATGCAAGGAATTTAGTTATTTTGCAGGGATTTTGCCCCCTCAAATCCTCTGGGTCCTGGAGGCATATTTATCCTATTTTGTCTTGCTCAGGCTACTGTAACAATGAGTATTCTCCTACTGGTTCCCTATCCTGTGACACTTGGGTCTCATAGCACCCAAATGTTATGATCGTGACCACACTAGAAATGGGAGGGAAAGGCATAGAAAGCTGTTTATGGACCGTTTGTGCAAAACCCACAGAGTCTGAAGAATGTAGCCGTTGCTGACAGTATAGGATATATGCAGCAGGGGAAAACCAGGTTCCCTGAAGCATGTCCAAATAGTTCTGTTTTGTCAATATAGCTCACACTGTGGCTGGCATAGGAAACATCTGCGTGTTGCTTATTGCTGCCCCAACAACAGGGTAGAAACAGGTGTTGGAAACTTGCAGAAATTGCATGCTTTGGGTAGCGTTCGTTGATGCTTCTGGATTTACACCGTGCTTTCATCTGAGCTCTTAATGCCTTGCTGCCTCTCTCGCCTCACTGAGTCTTCAGGCTAGGACTTCTGCCACCATTTTAAATACAGGAAACATTATTTTGTTCTATTCATAGCATGGATGACATGGCAGCAAAGGCACAGGGGGGTGCCTAGATTAGCACTGCTGCCCATGTCACCGTAGGTAGTGAATTACAGCTGCCAAACATGTTAGAGTTGATATGTCCAAAAACAGATGCAGCGGCCACAGTGCAATGCAGGATTTCCACGTCCCCCGTCTGCCCAAGCATTGCCTCAGGGCTGTAAATAGGCATCTCATTTGAGATGGGTCCGACTGTCTTGGAGTTTGACCCTGATCCAAACAGGTGCAGCTCAGTCATTTATGCAAGTTGCCCTTCCAAGTTGCATTGCTGCTCCTGTCAACAGGTGGCAAGAGAAAGCACGTAAGTCCCTGGAATGACCTGTGATAACCTTAGAGGTGGACGCAGCCATGTTCCAGGAGAAACGTTAGCACGTCTTATCTCACATGCGTCTGAGGGACCTGAATTGAAGTGGGTCAATGGACTTGTATATCTGTAGGCTCCCTGGATGAAAGGCTTTCTCCAGAGACGAATGTAACATCTATGTACAGCCTAAGAGCTTTCTGTGTTGCTGCTAACCCTTAAGACTGGGCTGGGTTCCCTGAAAGTTCCCCAACAAACAGTTTTTGAAGCAAAAGGGTGTTTGGGATTTTTTGTTGAAAATATTCAGCATTATTGACTTTTGAGGGGGTGGTGGTGTTTAAGAAAGGCACATGGCACATTCCTTTTCTTTTTGGTAGGGAAAAATAACCAGCACTTTGACCAGCCCAGCTTAACCACATGCAGCAGGGTAATAGTTTTATCGTGAGAGATGCAGACGAAGTCGGAGTTCTCAGTTTCTTCCCTTGTCCCAATCTGCCATTTCCTCCTTCTCTCATCTTGCTAGTAGTTGAAGGAGCCTTTAACTGCCTCTTTCTCAGGCACTGACTGTTTCCACCCTAAGTAGCCAAAAGGGCCTTGTCCTATTTCCTTCTTTATTCTGAGACATCCTGAAAATAGGGCAACTCTGGCCTCTGACAGATGCACTGCAGCCCACCCATGCCACTGTCTTGAACTTTGCCACCCTTTCCAGCACTTATCCCGAGACGGAGCAAAAACACCCAGCAGCAGCCAGTGTCTGGGTAAGGTCTCTAGGCAGGCTGGCAGGATTGCCAAACCCAGCGAGCCACAGGACCCCCTGCAGGCCTCTCCCGCAGAGGTTCATAGTGACAAAGTCTGTGCATGTAGCACAAGCACTGCTGATTGCTGTAACTATGCCCCCCACCCCAATTACTCATTAATCTGCCTTTAAATGCTTTTATCTTTGACATAGGCAGACAAGATTCCTTGGGTGAATTTGATATCTGTTATTAGACCAACCCAAATAGTTATCTTTGACATGCATTTCTCATGGCATTTTATCTTACCTGATAAAAACAGCAAATTCCAGGGTTGTATCTTTGCAGTTTGGCCTTTATCACTTCCATAGCTTGATATGAGAGATGATTTTTTTTAACGTGTCTTTTTTTGCAGAATATCTGGAAGAACATGGCTGTCCTACTCTTTAGTTTAACATTTCATGAATGTAATTCCAAGACAGAGAATCTTCCTATACCAGTTGCTGCTCTATTCAAAGGTAAGCACTACATGCAGAGGAAAGATTGGTTTGTACCCCCGGCACAAATGACCAGATACCCATTCACAGCTGATCCATGTGTAGGCAGCCTTTGGTACGAGTCCAAAACTGGGCTTGAACTTGCATTTTCAGAATTACAGCAATATGCCTCAATGGCTTGGCCACTGACTTCCCTTTTTCTTATTCTGCACCATATCATTATATCTATGCTCCAAGTGACCCAAAGCACCAGGCCTTAAAAATAGTTAAAGAAAAAATCAATGCTAGATTAGAAGACAAAAAGGTTACCAGTAAGTTATTTGCAAAACAGGGAGATTAAGGATAACCTTTTCCAAAGCATCTAACACACACACTCTATCCACTCACTTGTAGAGAGATCTGATCTGTTAAGACATTTTCAAACCTGGGCTTTGAGCATGAGAGTGAAAGCCAGGTTATTGTATTTTCTGGATTTGCATGAGCACAACATCCATTTGGTCTAGGACTCATAGGGGCATAGAGCTTTAAGAATTGCTGCTGAGAAACGCTGTGGGATTTCAGTGGCAGAACAACTGAATACCCATCAGGGCTTCAGCAATTTAGCCTGAATTCGCTCTGAGAGGGGCTGGGTTATGAGCTCTCAGACTGTAGTCTACATCCCAGGGTGTGTCAGTGGTGTAAAGCACCACTACATTTGGTGCTCAACCACCAGCCCATGAAGCTGTCAACTGGCCTGTGAGGCTCCCCACAGTTTGGGAATTTAGTGGTAATTACGTTGGCTTCTAGAGCTATGGCAATTAATGCTGCTGTTGCTTCCACCCTCTGCCAAATTCCCAGACCTATGTGGAACCTCATGGGCCAGATGACACCAGTCTGTGTACCAGAGCAGTCCAGTGCATAGGGTCACTCCATGGCCAGATCCAGCATGCAGGTCCAGGCCTGTGCGCTGAATTGCGCTCACAGATTGGACCTGCACTGGCTCAAGTCTGCAGACTGGTGCCATGCCACTCATTGGGCCTGTGGACAGTTGAGCACCCCTGGGATGAGAGATTCATATGTGTAGACTGGAGCTGGGTCTGGGAGATGCTGGTTAAGAGCTTGAATTATCGCCCCAGTGAAGGCAAATCACTTAAGCAGTTTTTGACATGGTTAAAGATGAAAGAAGATGCAAAAATTGTATTGGGGAAGACACGGTAATGAGGAGAAAATCTTGCCTTGCCTCTAGTTAGTGCTTAGCCAGCCCGATCTATATAAGATATCAGGTGCGTGTTATGGGGGAACTGAACTAGCTCGTATCACAAGTCACATGTCCTAAAGCCATTTTTAATAGCATTCTTTATTATCTTTTTCTCTTCTTATCTTTCAGACATTATCAAAGAGGAGGCCTTGATGATGGGATACAATGTTAATAAATTCTTAGACTCCTCACCAGCTCCTGCATTTAGGTACACAGCTTTTGTTCCTCAGGGGAACTCTTGTAAAAAGAAAATAGGACTCTTCAAATCATTTTGAAACAGGCTATTTTTAAACATTGAAGTCTGTTCTCATGGTCGTAGTAATGGTAGGGATCTCCTGGGTCTGGTCCAATCCCCTGGTACAGCAAGCAACCATATCATGTGTTTCCATTCAGTTTGGTCTTCCCTATTTATCCACCTTACATGCGAGCGGTAGGGAAGCCATATATACGTCTGTGTACCCCACTTCTTTGCTAATTTTAGTGGCCTGGCATTTTCTAAAAGGCATTGCCATTTTATATGAAGCAAGTTAGTGACAGAGACTGGATGGTAGCTGGCATTGCACAGAGAGCCTTTAGGTAGGAACTGCATTGGCACTGGTGATGACTGTTTGTCTCCCCAAGGACACAGTTCTACTGTCCACATAGTTTAGTGGCTCGTACCAGGTGGTGCTTATACATGCTGCAAGGGTTTCATCTCCATCTGTGACTAGGATATAATTAATCAAACCAAGACCATCTCAAAAGTTGGCTTAGACAGAAAGGCAGCTTTTCAGCACCTCATTAGTTAATCTACTACATCCCAGTATTGACACAGTTTACCAGAACTGCTCGGGACTGATTAGAGCATTAAGAGACTGCACAATGGGTAGGATGTTTGAGTTGAATAGGAAGTGAATGATTAATTATCCTTCTTGTTTGCAAATTTGTAACACTGGCAACCATCATGATTGCTGAAACTTTTTATCCCTAGTTCCTATGCAGGAAATGCACTACAGGAAGGCCAAGCTGCTGTTCCCCTCTCTTCCTATCAGAAAGTTTGGGAAACCTTTGCCAACCAGACAGCATTGGAAAGAGATTCTTTTCTGAGTGATGTTTTCCCAAGTGGTTTCCTCTGGGGCGTATCTACAGGTGCCTTTAACATTGAAGGAGGCTGGGCAGAGGATGGAAAAGGAGAGAGCATCTGGGACCAGTTTGGGCACCAAGGTCATGCCTACATGAATCAAACGGCAGATGTGGCCTGCGACAGCTATCACAAAACTAACTATGATGTTTACCTGCTCAGAGGTCTTCAGTCAAAGCTGTACAAGTTTTCTATATCCTGGTCCCGAATTTTTCCTTCTGGCATTAAAGCAAGCTTGAACCCTCGAGGCGTGGACTACTACAACAAGCTAATAAACAGCTTACAGGACTCCAACATTGAGCCCATGATCACCTTGTTCCACTGGGACCTCCCACAGGCCTTGCAGGATCTCGGTGGATGGCAAAATGATAGTATTGTAGATGCTTTTGCAGCTTATGCCGACTTCTGCTTCGCCATCTTTGGGGATCGGGTTAAGTTGTGGATTACCTTCCATGAGCCCTGGGTCATTAGCTACGCGGGCTATGGCACTGGAAAGCACCCCCCAGGGATTACTAATCCAGGAGTTGCATCCTATAAGGTAACTGCGTTTGTAACCTGCACTGTTGTAGCCATTTCAGTTTAGCTTTTCCTTCTGGTTGTGTTGATCCTGTGACCTTTATCACTGGCAAACCTCAAATGATTTATAAGGCTACTATAGACTCATTTAGAACACTTAACATGGCTAATTAGTAAGATTAGGCTTTGCCAGAGACAGCTGAAGCTAAGGTGTAGTAAAACAAAAGGAGACTGGTAATATTAGTATTGCTGTCTTGAACATCTCCTTGTTCCTTGTGATGTCACTAATAATCTTAAACTAAGCTCTGCAAAGGAGCCTGAGGGAACTGAGCAACAAACTCCCTTACCTTCCTTTGAAAAACACAGCCTCTTGCAAGCCCTTCAGAATGGGTACTTCATCTCTCCCAATTTTCATGCAATACCTGCCACAAATGGCCACTGACTCTGGGCCAGCTGTGTGCTTATCCCATGCACGTGTTAATAGTGAAGGTTTGGAAGTTCAAATACCCACCACAAACTCAGCTCGTTGTCTGAACCACCTGAATCTCTCTGCCAAACCTGGCCCCAGAGGCTCTCAAGGTTTCTAGCGTTTCTACCATGCAGTCAGACACTCAGCCTGGGATATATTGGGCATAACAGCTTCTTTTCTCGAGTCTGGACACTCCCACTTCAGGATGTGCAAAGGTAAAAGGGAAGAACGCGTTCTTCTTTGTTCTGTTTGCTTTTTATTCCAAAAGGATTTACAGACACATTTAAAACAAAGTTTTCACACCTGCTTATCTAAAGCTATTCTCTGAATAGCTCAGTTTCTGGAGACACTAATCTCTCATTGACCAAGAGGATTTATGTTCCTGATGTCCAAAACATTTGACCTATACGGAGTGGGGGGAAACACTCCACTCAGCCAAACTGAAGCTGTATCTGGGTGGGATGTGGCGGCTTTATAACTGTTTGTCATCATGCAGTTGTCCAATTTGAACATTTTCAAACCTCAAATTTGGATCAGAGTCTGGGGCCGTGGTAGCAGGAGACATTTCTTTCCTTGTATGAGTCAAATTGATAGATCAGCCATCCTTTAAACTGGCTTGTGCTGGGGATTCTCTGTGGGGTTTATGTGGTGGCGGGTGTTGCAGGAAATGGGTAGTTATTACAGAGGTGGAATATTTATGCAGTAATTCTTAGGCTGGGAACTTGAGTGTGATGTAGTATGACCCACTTTGTCTTTTTTTTCCCCCCTGAGGTGGCTCATACAATTCTCAAGGCTCATGCCAATGCCTGGCGCTTATATGATGACAAGTATCGCTCTCAACAGCATGGCAAGGTGGGACTTGTCCTAAACTCGGATTGGGCTGAACCCAGGTCCCCTGCCAGTTTGGATGATGTGAAGGCAGCTGAACGCTACATGCACTTCATGCTGGGCTGGTTTGCTCACCCTATCTTTGTAAATGGTGATTACCCAGATATCCTCAAGTCCCAGATCCAGCAGACAAATCAACATTGCTCTAGCCCAGTTGCCCACCTCCCTTCGTTTACCGAGGAAGAGAAGTTGTTGGTGAAAGGGACTGCAGACTTCTTTGGCCTTTCCCACTACACTTCCCAACTGGTCAGCGCTGGGGCTAATGACACTTGCAGTCCAGGCTATGAGAACTTCGGGAACTTTTCCCAACACGTTGATCCTGCTTGGCCACAGACAGTGTCCTCCTGGATCCGAGTGGTCCCTTGGGGATTGAGGAGGCTGCTGAACTTTGTTTCTCGGGAGTACACAGGGACAAAGGTCCCAATTTACATAGCGGGGAGTGGCATGCCCACAGGAGCAGGAGGGGATGCTGTTAATGACACGGAGAGAATGGATTACTTCCGTCTGTACATCAATGAGGCTCTGAAAGGTAAGGAGTGTTAGTTTGCTGATTTGTTTGCCAGCAGCTCTCTGGTTTCTACAGTCTGTTTACCTGGGAAACATCCCCAGTTCTGTAGCAATATTAAACCTACATCTTCAAACGGCAGCTATTCTCATATGATCCCATGTTCTCGAAGGGGTGTTTTCCAGGTGCCTGCTTAGCAGAAAAAATAAACATTATCCCTACACAGTGGAAGAAGCAGATGAGGAAGCCTCTCCTACAAAGTCCTGCTAAGATCAAGGCGGGGTTTAGTGGGTAGGTGCCCACTTGCATGGATTGAATTGCAAGGTTATGGCCATAGTGTAGAACATGAGTGTGACTGTAGGGGGGCACAACTCTGCACCGCCACTACTGCTGCTGCTGGGCATTGGGTCCAGCAGGACTTTAGCCTCACTGTTGGCACTGAAATTGTGCTGCTGCCAACAACCCCGTTGCTGCCAGGTCCTTGTGGCCAGGCTGCAGACCCATGCCCTGTGCCCCACTGTTGGCGCACAAATTGGTAGGGGGCACTCCATCCCCCGATACCGCCCTGACGTGTCGCCTACAGTGCAGAAGACGGAGCATCCCAGTCGAGCATACAAAAACCTCATTTACAAAACTAGAGATCAAAGAGTTGTTTTAACATACAACGCCTACTTGATGGCAGCCCTTAGCACTGCAGCTTGGATATTTGAGAGAGTGGGCAAAATGGATATATAAATTGGCTTCAGGGCTGTGAATTGGTAATGATGGGAAGTTCTCCTGTGATAACCACACTGCTGAACTGCAGAGATGTTCTGTCCAGTTCCCAACACATCGACTGAATGTGCAGAAAGACTGAATTGCCCTCTCACCAGGGCGGGATGTGCTTGGGTACAGCAGCGTGAGAAAGTTGACATTTCTTCTAAAGTTAAACAGAAACAGTCTTTCTCTGGGGAAGTCAAGACAGCACTAAATTTGCAGGCCATTTTTGTTTAAATACGGTAGTAGGTGCATAAGACATCTTTTCACTGACTAATGGCACTTTGCCTTCAAAACGCTAAATGTCACCACATTGCCTCAACTAGCAAGAAGTAAGTCAAACAAGGATGAAGATGAAACCTTTCAAACGTATAGCGGGCTAGTACTAACTATAGTGGGTAGTAGCCACTAACTTTCCTTCCCTTTTAAAGGGAGCATAGGGATGTAACAAGTTAGCCTTTAACATCTTAGAAAAATCTGTCTCCCTGCGGCGGGGCAGTGTGAGGGCCGGCCTGTACCTGCAATCTTGGAATGCACACACAGGGAAAAGTAATATACATATTTTTATATTTTAATTTTTTTCCCCTCCTAACCCCCAGCTTGGTAAGTACAACACAGTACCTTGCTAATTGTTAGTTTCTGTGAGAAACAAGATATTGCTCCTGGAGTCTGGCTGTCCACAGAGGCTTGAGCTGGTTTATACTTCTTGAAGATAAAATAATCAGAGATAGGACTTAAGGGAAATTACATTTGCAACACTAATGCAGTTCCTTTTCCTTGAGCAAGCGCCTCTCCAAAAAAGTAAATCAAACAAAATATGTTGTTAATTTAATTTTCTTAATCCCAAAAAACATGCTCTGGAAGATGCCTTTCCCACTGCCTCTTTCTTCGTGATTGTTTTGGGGGACTGAAGACGAGCTAGCAAAAGCACAGAGATTCTTAAAGTGCGTGAGGCAGTATTTTGGAGTTGAATTAACAGTCTCTCCCAAAATAGCTCCAGTGGCAGCAAAGGGAATAGCTCGTTTGTATAAGCAATTAAATACCTATTGCTCCACAGTGATGGACTCTATAAACTAATGGTAACAGCTCTTGCCTGCAGTGCATGATACTTGGGGTCTCAAGCCTTTGCTCTGAATCAGATAGAGCAGGAATTATGCCTAGGGATATTTCTAGCACTAGAAACCTTTCTGAGAGAGGGAGCATGCATGTGTTGGAGCCTGTAGTCACTCCTCCTCCCCTGCTCCCTGTGTCTTCCCCAGAGGGGAGTGAGTCTGGTCTGGGGAAGACTGTGGGGAGCAGGAGAGCAGCTGGTGCTCCAGTCTCCCAAAGGAGGAGCTGCAGAGCAATGTTCCTGGTCTGTTCCCCAGACTAGTGTGTCCCTGGTCTGCGAGGCTCATGGAGAGCCATCTCTAGCACTCCTGGAAGGAGTTGAGTAGCTGTTCAGAGCAGCTTCTGCAGATCAGGGTCCCCTGGTTCGAGAAAGATACAGGCAAAGCTACAACTGGGCTCTACCTATGCCCTGCAGGGGCAATGGAACAGGAGCAACCCAACTCATCTGCTATCAGGAGGATCTGAGCTGGAGGGAGAAATCCCAAACCTTTCCCAGACTGGATCCCCTGGTCTGAGGAAGGCACAGGGAAAGCTGCTGCTTGACTTTCATGATCTGGAGGAGTCCAAGTGTACAGGTGTTCACTGTAGCAAAAGACTTGCAGGGAGGTCTGGAAGTTTTCCAGATGCCAACCTGGAAGATTTTTGTTCTGGATGGGACACAGTCTTTGCAGGAGAGACTGCATGAATGAGCATATGCTGGCAGTTTCTACTGGGAGACCCACAATCCTTCCAGAAGAAACATAATGTCTGCACATGGCTTGAGTCGCCCAAATCACAAGCCAGCGCTCTGACCACCAGCCTTATGATGAGAAGGAATGGCAAGCTCTGCGTCTTTCTCAGCTGGACTGCAAGTTTCACCTTGGCAAGTTTCCTTGACACTGTTTTTAAACATTTCTGCAAAACATTCGACTTTTGACACGCACACAAAAAAAAGATTTTTGACCGAATAATGTTGCACTGAAAACTTTCTGGTCTGCTTGAATCGATGCTCAGATACTGGAGGTGTTTTTTTCCTTGGCTTCACAATGCATTCTCATGTGTTTCGCAGTTACCCTTGTTGTGTAATATTATCTGTTGTACCGAGCATAGTTCAAAGTCTAACATAATTCTCTACTCTGCTTTAACAGCTGTAAAGCTTGATGCAGTGGATGTTCGGTCATACATTGTCCGATCCCTGATTGATGGCTTTGAAGGCCCAGTGGGCTACAATCAAAGGTTTGGGCTTCATCATGTGGAATTTGGAGATAGCAACAGACAAAGGACTCCAAAGAAGTCAGCTTACTACTTCTCTAATATTATTGAAAAGAATGGTTTCCCCAACAAAGTCTTGCACAGATCCTTTACGCCAGTGACATTTGACACAGCCCTACCAATGAGGCTACTTGGTTTACCAGCATCTGAAGTTCCCTCGAAGGCAAAAGTTGTTTGGGAAAAATTCTCACCCCAAACAAAGTTTGAAAGGGATATGTACTTTTATGGCAACTTCCCAGGTGATTTTGTGTGGGGAGTGTCAACTTCAGCCTACCAGATTGAAGGAGGCTGGGATGCAGATGGCAAAGGGCCCAGCATTTGGGATAACTTCACCCACATCCCAGGGAACATAAAAAATAGTGATACCGGAGATATTGCATGTGATAGCTACCACAAGGTAGATGAAGATCTTTATATGCTCAGAGCATTAGGGGTAAAGAGCTATCGCTTCTCGCTGTCTTGGCCTCGAATATTTCCTACCGGAAGAAACGATTCCATAAATAGTCGTGGGGTTGACTATTACAACCGGCTAATTGATGGCTTGACTGCAAATAATATCACACCAATGGTCACACTATACCATTGGGATCTGCCTCAAGCTCTCCAGGACATTGGCGGCTGGGAGAACGAGTCACTGATAGATTTATTTGATAGCTTTGCAGACTTCTGTTTCCAGACTTTTGGGGATAGGGTGAAATTTTGGATGACTCTAAATGAGCCTTTTGTCACTGCCTGGATAGCCCACGGTTTAGGAGAGTTTCCACCAAATGTAAAGAATGATCCTGGTTATGCTCCTTATAAGATTGCTCACACATTACTGAAAGCTCATGCCAGAGTCTACCATACGTATGACCGCAAACACAGAGCAAGTCAGAAAGGGGTTATTTCGTTGAGCCTTAATGCTGACTGGGTTGAGCCAAAGACCTTAGATGACCCTAGAGACACCGAAGCTGCAGATCGGTCCCTGCAGTTTATGCTAGGATGGTTTGCCCACCCAATTTTCAAAAATGGTGACTATCCAGAGGCCATGAAATGGACTGTGGGAAACAGGAGCGAGCTACAAAACCTGCCTTCATCCCGCTTGCCAGCTTTCACAGCACAGGAGCGAGAGTATATCAGGGGCACAGCAGACGTCTTCTGCATCAACACTTACACCTCCAGAATCGTAAAGCACAAGACCCCCAGGCTGAAACCGTTCTCCTACGAGGATGACCAAGAGCTATCATCAGAATTCGATTCATCCTGGCCGACCTCAGCTGTTGGTGACATGAGGTCTGTAGCCTGGGGTCTCAGGAGGCTGCTGAACTGGATCAAAGAGGAGTACAACAACCCTCCGATTTATATAACTGAGAACGGGGTAGGAATAAAGTCCACGTCTGATGTTGATGACACCAACAGGATATTTTACTATAAAACCTATATCGACGAAGCTCTGAAAGGTATGTAAGTGGCTTGTAGTATTTGCACAACGATATGTGTGTCCCCCTCACAGATTCCAGACTTTTTTTCTTTTTCCCGGTGAGTCGTATCTGGTACGAGGCAGGTAACACTGTGGAAATACTAAGTAAACTTCAAAACTTGGCTTTGTCCAGTTTCCCCTACACTCTTCTTCCCTTGGCCCTTGCTTGGAGTCGGCCCCGCCTGGCTGGGGGCTCTTGGCTGGGTCAGCACCTCCTGACTAATGGGGGGTCAACATCGCACTGCGGCGGTCCCTTCTGTGGCCACAGCCTCGTGAAGAGGATGCCAGCTGGGGAGTCTCCTGGTTTGGGGAAATCTCCAAGGGGCAAACTAGTGGTAAGGTCAGGTTTTCACCTTTCTT
Source organism: Caiman crocodilus (assembly GCA_030014935.1). Taxonomy (NCBI): domain Eukaryota; kingdom Metazoa; phylum Chordata; order Crocodylia; family Alligatoridae; genus Caiman; species Caiman crocodilus. The sequence goes on from JAGPOW010003685.1 coordinate 16,300,098, forward strand.
AATCTTGCATTAGGGTGTCCCCAGGAAACGAGGGCATGGAGGAAAAGCCCAGCATCCCAATACGGTTTAGCCATTGAACAGGTCCTTTAAGGGACTGTAGCAGCTGAGCATTGTTTTGGAGCAGCTGGGCTGCGAAGCCTGGATCTTCTGTGCCCAGACATCAGCGAGGGCAGGGAGAGAATGAACACCAGTGATTTGCAGCAGTATCTCATCTCGAAATTACACACTAAGCCACAAAGTGTGGCTGAATTTTCCCCCAGAGAGATTTCACATCTGAGGCTTTAATCCCTAAACTTAGAACAACCAGAAAAGACAGGTTTGCAAAATCCCTCTTCATTGTCCTCTGATACCTACAGTCTGTAGGTTACAGAAATGCTGACGATGTCCTCTACACATCAGCCCACCAAGAGGAGAGAGGATTTTTTTTTTCAACTCTCAAAAATGTTTTTAGCTTCCAGACTGGATGGTGTTAATCTTCGAGGCTACGTCGCTTGGTCTCTCATGGACAGTTTTGAATGGACGAATGGGTACGAGCCACGGTTTGGATTGCATCAGGTGGATTTTAAAAATCCCAGCAGGCCGAGAACCCCCAAGCGCTCTGCCCTGTACTATGCTGAAGTCATTCGCAACAACGGGATCCCGCTGCCAAAAGAGGATGAGTTTGTATATGGGGAGTTCCCGAAGAACTTTTCATGGAGCGTAGCAAGTGCAGCGTATCAGGTTAGCAAACCCTAGTGTGATCCCGGGGTTGTGCAAGCAGTTGTTGATTGTGCATGTATAACCAAAGCTCTGTAAGACCAGGGGGGGCTTGTGTTGGCTACTAACAGACTGGGCAGCACAGGTGTTTTAAGAATAAAGTGTGTTCGAAGTTGGTCTGTCTTGCAAAATTCGGAGTTACTATTGTATTATTATTATTTTTTAATATATCCATATAGATTGAAGGGGCCTGGAGAGAAGATGGGAAAGGACTCAGCATTTGGGACCAATTTGCTCACACTCCCCTGAAAATTAGCAATGATGAAACTGCAGACATTGCCTGCGACAGCTACCACAAAATTGAGGAGGACTTGGCTAGTCTGAAAGGCCTCAAAGTGACTCACTATCGCTTTTCCGTCTCCTGGTCCCGTGTCCTCCCCGATGGAACTACTAAATTTATAAATGAAGTTGGATTAAACTACTACGAGAGGCTTATTGATGCTCTTCTTGCTGCTGACATAAAGCCTCAGGTAATTACGAGCCTGGGAAAGGGAGCCCACCAAAACGATGCTAAAAGAAATGTTGACACCAAGGACTAAATTCTCCATTCTTGGACTGTCCTGTTCAGAAATACTGCTCTTAAGAGCTGCTGACTACCCCTTGGTCTTATGCATGTTTGGGAGAGTTGAGCTGCTTGTTATAGGATTGGGTCCATGTATGTGAACAGCAGAACCAAAGTTATTGAGGTGGTTTGGGTTTTTTCTGTCACAATCATATAAAATTAGAAAAATCAGAGCTTAGACCATTATAGGGATTGTATTTAAATGGATGAGGAGAAACTAGTTGGGACTTTCACCTGCCATCTTCCTGGCATGAGGATGACAAGAGATGCCAGTACCCAGGGAATATGGGCATGCTTTAGATGTTGTCCCCTCTTTCCCACCCTTTATTTTATGCAGTTCTGCTTCCCCTGCTTTCTGTTTTTCTACTTCTGGCCCGTTTCACTGACAGTTCCTGAATTGTTGGGATCACAATGCTTGCCTTCATGGGACTGTTTGTAACCTTGGTTAAGTTGGGGGGGTCAAATCCAGACGTGGTATTAATAGGTGCGGCTTCAGAGCTGTATTTTTACTATTGCCTGACATGCACTGCAGGAAAGATGGTTTTATTTTGTGACTGCTGTAGCCAGTTACACACAATGCTGGCTGCAGAAGACACTTGTCGTGAAAAGTCAGTGAACATAAATACCCTTTAGCAAGGGATAGTCCTGCGATATTAAGACAGGGCTTGTAGCTGCAAGTAACATCCTTCCATTTATGTGTACTTCTGTAAAGGATTGAATTAGCAAGTATAGCTGACTGTGTCATGGTCTCTTTTCATAGGTAACTATCTACCACTGGGACCTCCCCCAGGCCCTGCAGAACATTGGAGGGTGGGAGAACGAAACTATAGTCCAGAGGTTTAAAGAGTATGCTGAAGTCCTTTTCCAGAGGCTGGGAGATAAGGTGAAATTCTGGATAACCCTCAATGAACCCTACATCATTGCAAACCTTGGCTATGGCTACGGCACATCAGCTCCAGGTAAGGCCGTCACGCTCAAGTAACATTCTCGTGTGTAAGGGGCGCTCTGCAAAAGCAAGACACTTGGCCAGGCTGGCCTGGAAGTTCAGGTACTTGACTATGGCCACATGTCCTGGGTTCAGTTCCTCCATTTGTCACAGATTTTGTCCCTCAGCTTGGCCAAGTCACTTCAGCTCTGCCCCTTGGTCCTAGGCTGTGAAACACGGGGGTAGTTTAGATGGCAGGTCTTCAGAGCACTTTGAGCATGGGCCAGAGGAAGGCGTCGTGACAGTGCGTTGCCAGTGGGCAGGCCGCTGCGAACGCAGAGAACGCCTGAGCTCTCGTAACTGCAGGGCTTTGCAAGCTGTTACTTGCCTTTGCAAAGCAGCTTTCAGAGCAGGCTGGTTAACGCGAGGTGCTCGGGCTCCGCAGCGATGAGGGCCAGATGCAGAACTGAGAAGGATCAGTCTCACCTGCAAGGAGGTGAAACGCCTGCAAGGGGCTGGACAGTCTGCCACCCTCACTCATTGCCCCTTGAAATCCTTCCCTCGGAGAGGCAAACAATGTAGCTCCTCCATGGCTGGATCCCTGTGAAGGGAGGAGTTTTTCCCTAAGTGCTGTCTCTCCGGCTGTCCGTGACCCCTTAGCCGTTCAGGTTAGCCCTGAGGATGCCAAAGGCAACAGCATTTATTTGCAGGTAACTCCTGCTTGCTTTGTTTGTCACCCTCCTGAAACACAGGCTAGGCTGTGGATGCTGCAGTTTGATCCACCTCTGCTATTACTGTCTCTTCAGGGATCTCTTTCAGGCCAGGTCGAGCCCCGTACATAGTAGGGCACAACTTGTTAAAGGCCCATGCTGAAGTCTGGCACCTGTACAACACAACCTACCGTCCTAAACAACGCGGATTAATCTCCATTACTATCAACTCTGACTGGGCAGAACCAAGGAACCCCGACAAGCAGGAGGATATTGATGCTGCCAGGCGATATGTGCAGGTACCTAATGGCACAGCTGTGGGAATTGGGGCCTACCCCTTTGGGGCTACGGAGATGCCCAGAGTGAGATCGCTGCCTTCCTGGAGGGGATCTCCAAGATAGGGCTGAGCCAGGCTTGACAGTGAAGTTCTTGATCTCTTTGCACAAACCAGCGGGCTTGGTTGTATAGAATGACCTCAAGTTTTGCCTCCTCCAAGGGAAGCCAGCCTCTCCTGGATAACGCGCTGTAGCTGACAGGCTGTATAGCAGGCAGCAGAGATTAGACCCCTTGTAAAGCAACACCCCTTACTGCATTTTGCTGAATAACGTGCAGCGTTTCCTGGCCTCACTGAGTGCACTTGCGTTCAGTTCCACTACCATAAGCGGTGCGGCACGTCCCCGACCCTGGGCTGCGCAGATCCATCAAGTTAACGCCCTTGCAGAGCACTCTGCTGCAGATGCATGTCACCCCTGCTCTTGTCCTCTTGGTCTAGTTTTATGGTGGCTGGTTCGCTCACCCCATTTTCAAAAATGGTGACTACAATGAAGTTATGAAGAGGAGGATACGGGAGCGCAGCCTGGCCCAAGGGCTCAACAAGTCTCGGTAAGAGCCTAGCACCACTTGGCCTCTTGTCTTGCCCACAAGCACAGCAAGATTGAGCGTGCAGGCGCTCTACTTGTTGTTCGTTTTGCAGACTGGAGCTAGGTGGGCGAGAGGGATGGGACCCTTATGCTCAAGCTGGTACATTAGCAGATGCAAGTGATCCTGAGCTCAGTTGTAAACTGGTGCCTCCCCCGGATACTTTCAGGAATAATGGCCTAGAGATGTCCTGTTAGCTGGCTTTGTTCTGTGGGGATGGGATCCCACTGTGTTGCCAACAAAGCTGAGACTTGCCGTGTGCCTGTTCAATCTCTTCCCCAGCAGCAGCTCAAAATCTCAGTTCCAGGAAAGATGCTTTCAGGTGTTTTGCTATAAGAGGGGTTAGGAAAGCCTTTGGCTTCAGCAGGGTGATCTTGGGGTCAGGCCCCTCCCTCCCTTGCACCACTGCAGCAATGGGGTTTGTTCCAACCTTTGAACACCAGAGACACCCGTGAGAAGAGTCCCCTTTCCATCCACGCACAAGATGACGTCCCCATGGACATGGCTTGTTTAGTGCATTGTATCTCTTCTGATTTTCAGGCTAGGGAAACATTTCTTATTCCTCAGGGTGAGATGCTTGTGAAAAAGTGAGCTTGCTGTAGAAATCTTCATCCTAGGGTTGCTCAGTGCCCTGGCAAGCTCTTCATTGCAGGGAGTTTCCTGTTGAGACGAGTTCTGTCCATGTTTCTCACAAACCAAATGAATGGTATAAATCGCTTACTTCAAAAGCTGCTTCAGGGCAATGACAAGGGCCGTATAGAGCTGGATGCTCTGCACCAGAGGACCTAATGCTCCTCCAGAGATGCCTTGGACGTTGCTTTCAACAGCTCTTAGAGAGGATGCACTGAACTGATCAGCCACGAAGACAGGAAGTGTAGCAAATCACAAAACCGAGGCACCAGCCCCAGCAATTGCTGAACTCCGGAGCTGCAGAGGAGCATTTTCTGTGGGAGTCCGGTATTGAAGGGCCCCCCTGCTCCGGGAGCAGAGCAGTCTGGTAGTCGCAGCAGGTCAAACTTCATGGGTTGTGTTCTGAAGTCAGAAAGAAATATGGCAGGAGGTAGCAGCTGGTTGTCAAAGGTCTTTCATTAGCTGCATGTTTCCCATTAACTTGCTGTGCCTGTGGCCAAGTCCTTTACCATCCCAGGCACTGGTATCCAGTTAATGAAATGCATTTTTTAATACCCATCAGAAGACTTAAGGCTTAGTAAACTGATGTGTAAGAACCTTTTGCTCCACAGACAGCTGTGCACACTCAGTGAATAATTACTAACACTATCTAATAAGCTCGTAGGTCTGTAGGAGAGGGGGTGGGTGTTTGTGTGACAACTATCCCAATATCCTTTATGGTCAACTTAGTCTTTTAAATGTGATGATGTGAAAGAACTGTTTCTCTCATCTTCCTCCTTTAATGCAGACTCCCAGAATTTACTGAGAGTGAAAAACAGAGAATTAAGGGCACATTTGACTACTTTGGATTCAATCATTACACAACCATCCTGGCATCTAACCTGAACTATGCTCCTGGTATCTCCTCCTATGACTCTGATAGGTAAGATATAAGTGTGAAGTTGCAGCTAAATGAAACCCACTCTTCAAGCAAGTGCCAATTTGGTTGCTGTCAAATAACAAAAGCCTGGCCTTTTGGATAGAGATTCTGTCTCCCAGAACTTTGACTATTCAGCATTTGAGAAATAAATGATACTTGCTTGCTCTGGCTCCACAGACCTAGTTATCTGCTACAGATCACGTGTATTGCTCTGACATTTTTTAGCACACTCAGTTAAGAACACAGCTACTAATAAAGGAAAGTATATTAGCACTTGATACAAGTGCGACTAGACAGATTGTCTTGATTGATCTTCATATCCTCTGGCAATCTAGATTTGGAGATGTGAGATTACACTTGTGGTTGCTTTAAGCAAGTTGGTGCCCACGTTCCATTATTACACACACTATGAAGAAATGTGGGTTTAATCATTTAAGTGCTAAGCTTACATAGACAAAGCTTTCTTATTTTAATATTCATTTGGCCTAGTTTCAGTAGCTAAACAGCCTGCATTTGCTAATCATTTTTAGATGGAAGCAGAAGGGCTCGTAATTCTTCTCTTCATTTGGTCCTACATAAACAACTGTTTTCTGTGGTTGGACAAACAACGGACATATCCAGTTCCTTTATCTTTACTCAGAGCCCAGCAGAAATTTTCTTGCATAAATATGCAGCTGCCCTGGTCTGTTTTTTTTTATCTTGTCTCTAGCCACAGGCTTTACAACCCCTAAGACTGTGGGCTCTATCCTGCACTGCAGGTGTGCCAGGGCACAGAGTTGGTGGCTGCAGTCCTGAGGCTGTTACTTAATAAGGGGGCTCAAGTTGCAATACCAGGGACAGGCTTCAGACCCCCTCTCCCAAAGTTCAGAGGCATGCTCAAGGGATGACCTGCTAAACCTCAAAACACAAAATGAGTGTAAAGCTTTGCAGAGCTATTAAGCTCTGCAGTGTCAAACCTTTTGCAAGGAAACCCAGGGGCTCCACAACTTGCTCTTTCCATGTCATGCCCTCTTCCCTTAACCAGTGCCCTTGCACTCCACCCCACCCCCCATCACTGTCTCACTGCCTCAGGACCTCCCTTTCACCTGGGAGTGAAATCAGTTTGCTTCAGTTCATTGTATTCATTATGACAAGTATGTCATCTTACACTTTGAACTATAGTAGCTCTTTAAAGAAGGAAGGGTTTGGCCGTATGGGACTCTGACCTCTTCATGGAGTTTCTGCTGCCTTTTCATTTGTGAACACGAGTAACTTTTGAAGTACAATTCATTCTCGGGCAGAGCTCTAGAAGTTTGATCCTGGTCTCACTCAACTTCTCATCCCCAGGGGTGTGGCTTCCATAACAGACCGCAGCTGGCTGGGCTCTGGCTCCTTCTGGTTAAAGGTGACCCCGTTTGGCTTCAGAAAGATCCTGAGGTGGATAAAGGAGGAGTACAACAACCCTCCGATTTACGTGACTGAGAATGGCATTTCTGAACGTGGCTACACGGGCCTCAATGACACTTGGCGAATGCACTACTACAAGAGTTACATTAACGAAGCACTAAAAGGTAGCTCAGAGTGCTTAAAAACTGGTCAGCCGGACCCTTGGAGAGCTAGGCTGCTTCTGAACAGGATAATGCTTTAACACATCCTTTTAGTGTAAAACTAACAATCGATGATTGTTTTAAGTGTGAGCGATGTGGCCATAAGCAAGGTGTTGAGGCTTATCTTGCAGAAGCTGCCCATCTTTGCCCAGTGTCCCACCTGAAGACAATTATGCAGAGTTCTAGACTCATTGGTCTGAATACCTTACTAATGTTGAACAGTTGTACTTGCTCCTTCATAGGGATGGCATCATGCCCTCTAGCTGCCTTGCCTTGCAGGCACT
>JAGPOW010003685.1:16307786-16321488 GCA_030014935.1 Caiman crocodilus
TTTAAGTAAAAGCTTAAAGGAACAGAAGATGCTAAGTGCTAAAAGCATAGCAGGCTCTCAGTCGGCCCAGTTCAGTCCTCCAAGTTACAGCAAAGACAGACTTGTGTGACTGAATTAAAGAGTTTGTTCACCTGATCCCAGCTGCTTCTGAATTAGGATTCAGGACTAGCTGAGGCATAAAACATGGAAGGAAGGTTTAAAATGCACATTTTATTGTATCAGCATCTTGCACATCACTTATGCAGTATGGTGGACCATCTTCTATATTGATAACTAGCAAGATAAACCTAGTAGATAACAGGCACTTCCATGTTCAAAACATGTGGGGCTAACTCCCTCTTTCCATTTGGCACATTGCAATAGCTGTTGTGCTGGATGGCGTTGATCTGCGAGGGTACACAGCCTGGTCTCTGATGGACAACTTTGAATGGGCAACAGGCTTTGCTGAAAGGTTTGGTTTGTATTACACCAACTACACAGACCCTGCCCTTCCTCGCATCCCAAAGGAATCTGCCAGTTATTACTCATCCATCATACAATGCAATGGATTCCCAGACCCAGCAACTGGACCACATCCATGTCTTCAACCCCAGCCTGGAGGTAAGTAATTAACTAAAAGTAAAATAGAGATTTAAATCAAGTGGTTTCTGCAGGCAACTTCCATGCTTTATTTATAATAGTCATGAATGGAGAGGAAGGAATTTAGTGTTCTAACATTTAGGTTCTGCTTTTTCTCCATTTTCAAACTACTCAGAGCTACACTTGCATAGTTTGATTTCCTGTTTGCATGTACTAGGAAGAGTAGCAGCAGGGTACAAGGCTTTGATTTTTGTGTTTGGAGAATTCCTAGACTTTTTTTAATCATGGGTGATGAGTGATGATTTTTTGAGCGCAAACTTGTTTTATATCCATCTTCCCAGAGGGTGGGTTCCTTTAGGGAGAATTACTGCAAGAATTAAAATGATTTAAGAGATTGTGGCACACCCTTCTTTACCCCACATTTAAATTTCAGCATTAAAAGTGCAGCAGGGGCCTGACCTACAGCTATATGTGAAGTTTCAATTCCAGTCAAGTGACCACATGTTGCAAGGCAGATGCTAACAATCCTCAGAGCCCACTGTAAGCTTAATGTACACAAGGTAGTTTGAAAGCAATGCTCATGCTGATGTATCCACTTCTTGTGCTCCTAGGTACTGTGACACCAACTGCTACTACACCTACCATAATGGGGCCTGTGCCAAATGCGCCCATAAACAAAGTACAATTTTTGGGATTAGAGTTAACTTCGTCGAATGCGGAAATAGCGCTGTATGTACTCTTTGCTCTCTTTCTGGCTGATCTGTTAATATTTGTTCTTTTCTCCTATAAATATAGGAGACTATCCAAAAGAGTCCACAAACCACCACACCTAGAGCTAGATAGATTGTAAGTTTTTGAAGCCTGGGTACCATGGCAGCCCAGTCAAATTTGGGTCCTGTTTTAAGGGTTTTTTTATCTGCTGCCCCCAGCTAAGCACACCACTGAACACTAACCAGTGAACACAGTTTCAAATAGCTATTTACATCTATATAAAACAAAGCACAGACAAGCTGTCTTCAGTCTCTCTCTCAGGGAGGGCTGAGATGCATTAGATGACTGGCCTACACAATCATTCCTGTAAGGTGACAATTACCCTGAAAACTTGTGTTGCTGTATCAGATCACTGCATTTTACAAGAGTGGCTTTCGCCTGTTTCTTGTTCTCCCCGCCCCCACAAATTGTTTGCCCGTTCCATCCTGCTTCTGAGGGAGCTTAATTGTACTTCTAGTGTTTGGTAACGTTAAATAATAGGTTACCAACCAGAGGCACAGGACACCTGCTCCCAAGGCATCAAGACTGCTGGAAGAAACTGACCAAAACTCTGATCTTGCTCTTCCTGCCAACATCAGACAGACTTTATAATTGCATTTGATTTGTACAAGTGTGTAGTAAGACAAAATTGGAAACCTACAACAAATTACAATGAACTTAACTCTCCCTACCACCAGCACCCAAGTCTTTCCAAGAAAGCTGCATCATACTGCATTCTTCCTATGGAGACCAATGGGAATGACAGCATCTTTAAAAACTCCATAATGACACTGCAAGATGATGATCTGCTCTCATGCTAATTGTTTGTCTAATAGTAATGGCCAACCCCCCCACGTACTAGACATTGTACAAATTACCGTGACAGCTTAAAACATAGACAATTTGTAATTGCACTTATTTAGAAGCCAGTAAAATTCTCTTGTATCAAATGAGGTTTGTCTGTTTTGTACTAATGCTGGCCTAGATGGTTCCTATTAGATGCACATCCATTGCCAACATGAGCTTACAAGAAGTGCATTTCAAGTCTGATGATTCAAGGAATTCCAGCCCCACACACAAGCAGTGCCAGTTTAAACTAAGTTGTGATGTTAAATACCTTACCTCTGGCACCCTTCAGTTTCACCCCGCCTTACATTTGCACTCAAAATTTGGTTCGAATAGAAAGCAGCACACCTTGGATCACTAACATAAGCATAATATATGCTGCAAGCCAGCGCTGTAGCAGTGGGGAGGCAGTCTTGTGCTGCCTTTAATCTAGTTATTAAGCCTAACAGTTAAAAAAAATACAGAGAGGTAGCTAGTCATGTTAGCCTGAAGCCAGGGCAGGGCAGTACCTTAAAGACTAACTTAGTTAGAGACAGTCAACTTCAGATGCCATGATGATGCATGTGAAGATAAGAACAGTGCGGTAGCAATCTACAGCCATCACAGAGGGCTGAACTACACTCTTGCATGAATTCAATAATTGCTTGCGTTCACTTGCTCACTAGGGCGCTGCAGAGGCACCGATACTGCACCATACCTGCAGATGGTAGGAAAGCTGCTCTGGGAGATGTGGACTTAAACTGTAAGGAAAATACAGTCCCTAGAAGGTTCCACTGTAGGGAAAACAGTATCTTTATCAGCAGCTGGAGACAGGAAGGACAGATCTTTCTCCTTTGAGCTAGGTGTGGCCACTTTCAGAATCCAAACACTGCACATTTCATGACATATTAAACTAAGCTTTACTTGCAGATGCTACAAGTAAAAAAGTTAGTCCTGAAATACTACCACCTTGGAGCAGCTGCCATGTGCATATATAACCATCCACCCTACACAAGAGCTAAAGGGTTAAGTTTAGTTTTACAACACGAATAAACGAAGAGAGTGTAATATTTAGTGCCGCTGAAAAAGAACAGCATCTGTAAGGTCTCTAATGAGGAACGTTAGAGTCGGGGGTTTTTTGAAAAACATTTTATTGAGTGCTTGAGAATTAAAAACTACAAGGTTGTGCTTGCAGTTGCAGAAGCAAGAAAGTTAAACATAAATTAGTTAATCTGATTTGCTAATAATGCTTCTGATGCGCTCAATTTACTCACTCATTCATTGACCTACCAAGAACTTTATATTAATGCCTGGGCTTTAGATTTATATAGCAGAATATTCATAGATAAAAGTGCCTTCAGATGACTGTAGGGCTAATAATTATGGAATACTGAAAGCTGATGAAAATTCTCAATCGTCTGAGCCTGCAGCAACTGTTACCATATGCAATATTGTAGCAGACCGCTACACCTCTTGATTTTTGATTTAGGCAACTTCATACCCCATGGCAGGAATAGAAGTAGTGTGTGGCTGAGTCAGTGTAAGATATAAGCCTCATGTCTCCAGCAGAAATTTTAGTTTGCTTAAATCAAATAAGGAAAAAACAAAACAAAACAAACCCAATGCTTATTGCACCATTACTCAAAACTACATTTGCTGGGTTGAATTTCCATTCCAAGTATTGTTTTCATCTTCTCCATCATCTTGAGTCCTCAATCTATATATTTTGCCTTCTTTTTTAAAGTCCTCCCCACGCTTTTCCAGCACTTGTTTTCTAACTGCTTTCCTAGACAGAAAAGGAAATACAAGTTACAAACAATTTCCTTAGCAGTAACTGCATTTACTCTCTGTCAAACATGTCTCCCACCAAAAATGGCTTGCAACACTTTGCCCCAACCACAGCAATCTAGTGCTTTCCTATGGAAAACGGCTCAGTTGTGCTAAAAAAACAACCAAAAACCATGATTTAAGGAGTCACGCAGAGCCTACATCTGTAGCAGATGCCATCCAGTGGAAGCAAGGGCTTCCATAGGAGCAAAACCACCACCCGGCCATAAAAAGCAAATCTGATCTGGAGCTAGAGTTCTCCCTGACTCTGTCCAGATACTCAAGACCGCCTGTTGTTTACTTCCTGGAGCTCCAGAACAAATTAGAATTCAATTGTATGGTACAAGTAACATTCCTGTATAATCACACCTTGAGAAAATTTGACAAGATGACTGGAAAAATAGAGGAGAAAAAAAAAGCATGCTTTTATCAACAACTGGTTACTCTGAGAAAGGTTGTGGGGGTCCTGCTGCTAATCCTTCCAGCTCTTTTTTTCTCTACACACCACTCAGAGAAGATATGTTTCTCCAGAGCTGACTAAGAAACAAAACATAACAGTTCTTAGCTACTAATGCAAGAATAATCACAGCATAGCACCAAAGCTCAAGGCATCAAGAACCTGTATGATGGCTGGGCTACAGTAATGAAATCCCCTCCCAGTCTGACAACGGTGTTATCTCCCAGCCAACACCTTACTGTTTCATATAGTTCATTTCTTCCTGAAAAGCATGTCGACCTCCGAAGTAGTGGATCAAATGAAACTCATCCAGGTGTACCTATGAGTAGCTCAGTCATGAACAGCACAGTACTATTCCCCTTTTACAGCAGGGGCCCAGAAGCACAATGGTGCACCAGACTTGCTCAACAGCAGGACAGCACAGACTGAGCCAAAAAACAAACACAAATCTCCGAGTTTTAGTTCAGTGCCCTATCTCTGACACCATCTTTGTGATATCATAGAAGGACTGTGGGCCAACAGTTCACTGGACCAGATGAGGGCACTTTTAAAAGCAATTTTAGCTGGTGCCATTAGCAATAGAACAACCTAATCAGGTGCAGTTACCTGCTTGGCTCCATACTGCTGGATGTTGAAGGATTTGAATGTTCTTGCTGATGTGCTGTTCTCACTGTAGATTGTGAGGGTGGCGGACTGGTGAATATGAAGTTGCTAATAAGCCTCCAGACAGCAATGAGTGGATAAAGTATTGTGCCCAGGAATTTCCAGAAGTCTCCACCTGAGGCCTGTACCACTGATGTTGCTGGTCTTCCAGCCTATTCATGAACAAAGAACAGAAAATTAATACAGTGCAGAGCTGCAGATTTGCAAAGGATATTTTATGAACTGCCGCGTCAGATTCGTTGATTCAGCCGAATCCAAAACTGAAGATTCAATGCCGATTCAGAGAATCAGCGATTCATAGACAAAGCTTTCAAAGTTTAATCTACATACCTTCAGAGAGCAGGCACAGTTCGTGATCACTGTGATGCTGGGGTGCATGGAGTGTCCCACAGGAGCGCAGGGGGACCCACTTCCGGGTCTGCCAGGGAATGCACTGGGGGGCCCCCGTATCCACCCAACGTGGCAATTGGCCACAGGGGGACTCTGGATGCCCACCCCAGACCCAGTAGGCACTAGTCACCGAGCCGGGGAGCCAGGGACTGTCCAAGAATGAACCATGGGGCACAGCAGAAAAGCAGGCTGCTCTTTGGGACTCATTTGCCAGAAGAGGCAGTAAAGAGCTCATATTTCCCCTTGTGTCATTGCCAATGCTGGGAAGTGTTTTTCATTCCTCTCCTTTAGTACAGATCAAAATGGTATGTAATTCTGCCAGTATCTAAGAGCGAGTCTGTCTGAGATTTAACCGAGCGCTTCAGGAACATTTAACATTTCCCTTTTTCAAACAAATTATCATTTGACATGAAAAGGTTGAGGGCACAAGTCTAAATTCTGCACAAATTCATAGCACTTTGACTCCTGAACTCCCAAACATATTAAGTTTGGTAAAAATTCAGCCTCTTCCCAAACAAAAAGGGCACATATGCCTACAAAAAGTGCAAGTAGCTATACAACTTTATCTCCGGTATTTAATGCATCTGTACTTAGCAATAAAATTGGAAAATCCTTCTTTATTAGACTAAAACCTTAACAAGAAGAGTTTTAAAGAATTACTGGCAGAAATACTCCACAACTACAGATTACACTAATTAAAATTACCTTGTCTACCACTTATAATGAAAGACACAAGGTTAAATAGCTATGCTGTGTGAACTGAAAAATATAAATACTTGCCGGCAACAATACTACTGAAGCACTTGGTGCAAGCTCTAGCTCTGATAATTTCTTTCCATAATCTTCTTTGGTAAACTCCCTTCTGGGAAACATTGTGGCCAAGGAAAAGTTGCCGTAAGTGTTGCCAACTGTCTGTGAGAATGGAACAATTCACTTAGGGTGGGATATAAATCTAAAAATAAATATAAACCTATCCAAAAGAGCTCAGAGCAGTTTACAACAGCCAACCCACCCAGAGAGGCTTCCCCACATACTACCCCAAAGCCCTAGAGCTCCAGCTCTCTCTCCCCACAGCAAATGCCTCCCTGCTCAGACCGCCTCACAAGTAAACCCTCCTGCTGATCCCAATGATGTCCCAACTGCCACTCGCATTCAGATACAAGAAACCTCTTTGCACCTCACAACATATTTACATTGGTAATAACATTTTCAGAAAAGGAAACAGATTTGTCTCTTCATTTGCTTTCCTATAAGCACCCAGTAAGCGTCTCACTATAGAAGTGCATCAACCATATGGTGGAGAGGGCATTTATTCCAGTCCCTCCCTGCAAAGAGGCAGGTTATGATTTTCCTGCTAACTAAACTATTCACTTTATGCAGTAAGTATTCTCTTAAGGAGAAGTTAATGCCAACCTACTAAGCAAGTAGTAGATGGTGCAGGAAAGGTTACTAATAAAGTCCAGAAGAGCTAGCATTCAAAATGGCACATGTAAACGTACAAGCAATCCTCAATATCAGTCAGCCTAAAGAGCCCATCATCTGAACAATGAGAGGGAGCAAACTGCACAAGAGAGAATCTGGCACTGAAGAAATCAATTTGTTAGGAGTGACAGATGTCTGCAACAGCAGACAATTATAAATGTTCTGGGACTGCCTCCTCAGAAAATTTAAAAATAAAAAGATCTCTTTACCTGTGCAGCAAATTGCCTAGCTTCTTCCAAGTGTGCTTCTGAAGGAAACTGATTAGTAAAGGAAGATCCATCTGGGAGACGGAACTGAATCCTTGCTATAGCACTGTGGGAGACAGTTCACATTTAGTCAGTGCATCCATTCTCTGGCAAGTGTTTCTAGGATTTCAGTATGGCAAAATTCAAATACATAAAAGAGTTACTTCAATTCAGATAACTGTTCAGGAGAGATCCACAGCCTTGAGAGAGGTATGTAGCAAAGACCCCCAGGCTGACATTACAACTAAGACTGTTAAATTGCACGATAAATAGTAATTCAAGGAATTAATGCTGCAACAAAATGATAAGCCAGCCACAAAAATATTCATAAAACACGTAGCATTTTTTTTGGCGGTTTCCATCATGCCTCCAACTGAATGTGTGGCAGGGTAATCCAAGCTGAATCAAGACTCTGGCACAATCCTGGCCCTGCAACTGTACCAGTCTTGATCCAGCCTGAGTGCAGTCCCAGGGCTGGGACTGAAATCAGCTGATTGTTGGTTCTGGTCCCAAGACCACTCTGGTTCAGTCAGGCTGCAGGTACTTAAATTTCAACCTGCTGGTGTAGGAGGAGACTGGGATCTTAGGCTCCCCCTGCACAGGCAAGCAGCAGGATCTGATCCCTGTTCTGAAAATCATGTGTCCTTCCATGAATGGGGGGCATTGCAAGAGGTGTGATCATCTGGATCACAGATCAGGTCCCATTGTGCCATTACATAAACCTGTGCCAGTGGGCAAAGAATGCAAATTGGCTAATATTACTTACTGTACACAAAGATGAGGTAGCTGCTGGAGGAGCTCCAATATGTTGCCTTTGGAGGTATAATGGAACAGAGAGACAACTAGGCCTGCCCTAACCTTCACACTCTAGGTCGGGGAAAAGCAAGGACATCCCAGACGCAACCCTGGTTTCCAGCCCAGTGAATTATTTTGACCAGCCATGTTCAGTTTTTGTCTATGTGGGACACAAGTAGCTGGAGTGAAATCCATGAAGATATTCTTTAAATTACACCTGATAAAAGGAACCGTCTTTCCTTCTTTATGCATGGCTTTAGTAGACAGGAAAATACAACTTCCACTATTCTTCCTAGATTCAATTCCGAGAACACATGCTTTACTGCAACTGGGGATCCAGATAAAATGCTTACACAAGCATTTTCAGGAAGTTTACTGCAGTTGTGAGCACCAGTAGAGAGAGAAAGCTATTGTGTTCTTAACACTATAATCTAGATCTGCTCACACTAAGCTAAACAACCCAGCAATAAGGATGAAAGGTGCATTAGCAGTACTCCAAATGTAGGAAATATCCTGAAACATACTAATGTAGACAGCAAAAGGGACTGCTAGGCTGCAAATTCAGAAAAGGGAAGAAGATCCTACAATTTGCAGAAAGTTTGACCAGTCCGCTATCATTTTACATACTGATGAGCTGACAGGAGGCCAATAAGGACAGCCAGGAAAAATACCGGATCAGTGTGATAATAAAACTACTATCAAGATGCAGCTGATACAGTTTCCTCTTTGTTCTGCCATGGTTTTGGAGACATCACTCACCTCCTTTCCTTCTGAGATGCTTCCTTCCTTGCTTCTATTTCAGCTTGCTTAGCTTGGAGAGCTGCAGCCTTGGCAGCTTCTGCTTCTTCCTTATTCTTTGCAAAGCGAGCTGCTCTTTCAGCACGATCCTTTAAAAGGACCAAACAGAAAACTGAACTTCTACCATAATCTGTGTTAAGAAAAAATGACTACTACAACCTGCAATTAACACTCAAATGCATTTGGCTTGAAAAGATCATAAAGAAGAAAAAACAAGCTGACAGCCAAGCTTTTCTGTGTCTTATTACTGTTTGAAAAGCTATGTACCTTCTGCCGAGTACCAGAATCTAAATTCAATTTCTGCATGTAAAAGACATATTTTGGTAGAACTAAGTCAATCACAAGATTTACCAGCAATTTTGTATACCTAATTTCAGTGTTAAAAAGCAAACACACATGTAAGACTGCAGATCACAAATATATTGAGAGGTATCATTAAAAGGACAATTTTCAATATAGTTAATTATTGTTATTAAAGAAACCAAACGTGCAAAGTTGTTATACTACAAGCCTTTAGAGACTTCAAAGAGAAATAACACACGAACCTTGAATATTGCACTGTAAAAGAAAATGTTTTTTTCTGAACAGCTTAAGTTTTTTTTTGCCAACACAGAAGTTTTAACACTGACCCTGAAAGGAGTAAGGCAGTACAGGATCCACCTACCCAAAGCTAACTTTAAGCCTGGGGATTTAAAACAAAGGTACAATATGATCACATACTGATGAGCAATAGTTCTTACAGCTTTACCTCTGGTAAGCCTTAGTGAAAATCCTCCTTTATTTTACTTTTTAAATTTTTAAGGAGATACATAGATCTACAATCCCATAATTGTATTTGTAATGATAAAAAGGCTAGTTGATGAGCCTACTGGCAAATGCAAGGACCACGAACTAGTCAGTTCCCCTTCTCAACAAAATCCCCTCCAAAATCCTTTTAATTTACCATATTCCTAACTTTACTAGCACCAATTCAAAATCTAGCATGTTAGTGCTGCTCAATCCCATTTTTATACTCCAGAAAACTTGTTCTGGCCCATGTCACGTGCTAACACCATTTATCTGGTATTTCAGGAAAAGGAGCTTATTGTTTATTGTGTTCGGTGTAGTTTATTTTGTAATTAAAAAAAAAAGCTTACTTTATCCATGTTTTAAGACAAAAAAAGTTACCATTGCAATCTGCTGTCTTATACGCTCTCTTGCTGCTTTTTCTTCCGCCTTCTCTCTGTTTCTTTCCTCTAACATTCGTTTTGTCAATTCTTCTTCTTGTCGTCTCTTGTACTCCAGCATCTCTTTCCCAGTTTTTCTTCGTTCAATTTCCTTTTTAATTTCTTTCTGAGAGGAACACAACTTGCATTAGTGAAACAACAAAATATTTCTACAGACTGGAATGAAACTTGACTTAATGTTAGATGCCCCACTTGAAGACAGTGAGATTTCTATATAATTATGAATATTATTTTTTAAAGTGTTAGATAATGAAAGCACAACCAAAAGAAAAAAGAAAAGCATAGCTAAGTGATAAATCTAGTTATATTTTACGTGTTCTTCCTCCTTCTTTTTCTCTTCTCGTCTTTCTTCAAGCTTTTTTGTTAGCCTATATAAAAAAATAACAAAAAGCAAATACACTTAGAATTACAGTTTGGAGTATTTACATTTTATTTAACTTTTTGCTTTTACGGAACAAGCATTTAAAAAAATGTGATAATAAAACACCATCTAAAATTTTACAACGAGGGAAAATGAGAATAACTATGAATTGTAATAAAGTGGGGCCATGTTAGCAACAGACTGAATTTAAAAATACATTTTGCCTTACATGGTGACTCACCAATTAAGTTCTAATCTCCAATATTTTTAAGGTTATCAGTTTTATTATGCCTTCTATTATTAAGTGACTGAATAGCTTTGCAATCTTTTTTCCCCCCCACTGCAAAAGTATTTCCACTTTGACGCAGTGAGACGTAGTAAGGTGTTTTGAATCCACTGTAAGGCCAAATCATCATGTCCAACAATTAGTCATCAATAGCACAATGTCTATTTAGGAAGAGGTATCAAGTGGGGCACCCCAGGAGTCTGTCCTGGGTCCAGCATTTTTTAATATCTTTTCTAGCGGGTTTGGAGGTTGGGATTGAGCACACACTTAGCAAATTTGCAGATGACACCAAGTCTGGGGAACAAATAGCTGGGCTGCGGTACTACAGAGAAAGACCTGGGCTAGGGACAAAAGTTACAAATAAACTGGTTTAAGTGATCAGAAACTGGTTAAAACCTGTAACAGAACAGAAGCTCAGTGCACATAAACAAGTTTCAAAACAGCAGAAACTGATTTTAAGATAAACCTGGTTGAATGTGGTATCAGAGTTAACTGATTTGGGTCAAACTGCTTTATGGAACTTCTGTCCCAGACCCCTTCCTGGTTTAAGTTCAGAGTCCCCCAGCATTTTGCAGCCCTGGGCTGAATTGTGCTGTCTGCTCCAGAGAGCAGGACTAGCCCTGCCGCTTTGCTCCCTAGCTGGAGCAGTGAGGACTGGCTGGCAAGAGGTTGGGGGGAGGGGGAGAACTCCCTCCCCCTCCCCTCCCCGCAGCAAGCCCCAGCTGGGGTCTGGGGCCAGGAAGGGGGTGTTAAACACCCATTCCCCTGCTCAAACTTACTGCTGGCTGAAATTGTGGACTAAAAATCCCAGGGGCACCTGGAAACAGGAAGGGGAAAGTGATGAGCAACCCTGCAGAGTCCTGCTGCTATAACTCTGGACTGTAAATCCCAGAGACCTTGGGGGCAGCAGGAAAAGAAAGTGAACACATTGCCAGAGAGCTGTGTTCTAGTGCCCCCTGGCTTCTGGCCTGAGCCACTGCAGGCACATGGCTGCATTTCCTGAGTCAAAAGTAGGCATCTGCTCACTTGTGTTTCAATTTAATCTGTGCAGTTTAGACCAGGGGTTGTCAGCCCGGGGTACGTGTACCCTCGTGGGTACTTTGAAAGGTCTCAGAGGGCAAGTGCTGGTGAGTGGCAATGGAGTGCTGCCACCTCACACTGCTGACTCACAAGCAGGGCTTGGGTGGGGTGAGGGCAGTGGCATGACACTGCGGGCCAAACAGGCACCACCCAACCAGCTGGACATGGGGGGAGAAGCTTGAATGCAGATGCCACCACCCCACACTGCCATTCCGTGTGCAACCGCTGCCACCCTCCCCCTGCCAGCTCCTTAATCACTGCTCAAAAAAGTTTGAAAACCCCTGGCTTAGACTAACCTGCAAAGACTGAACTGATTCAGCCTCAGGATTTCTGACTGTCTATACTTAGCCCTGGGGGTTACATTAGACCACAAGATGAATATGAGCCAACAGTATGTCCTTGCAAAAACAGGAGTGTCATTTGCAAGTCAAAGGAAGTGATTCTTCCACTTTATTAGTAGTCAAGAAATGTATTAAGCACATTAGTTTGGATGGAAAGTCCAAAGAAGTACAAACCTTTCCACTTTGACTGCAAGGTCATTCACAGGTGGAAGATCAGTCACTCTCTCATCTGAAGAACTACTTGCATCTTGAGGCTGACTCGCCTGATCTGCACATGCTTTATCTTCAAGTTTTAAGGCACAGAAGAGGAAAAATAGGAGTCAGATTTATGATCGTAGAAAAGCTATAATGAAACCCCATTGTCACACTAGTTAATATCCTGGCCAGCTTTTGCCGTCTTTTGTTGCAAACTATTGTTTAGCAAGCATATAAAGAAAATACATTACTAGAAACGTCGATGACCCTCAAAATTGGGCCCAAGTTTTATGAATATGATACTTGCATCATTTTTTTAACCGTTACCTTACAAGCATCATGTTTTACATATTACAGAGTAAGTATTTGGCTCAGTGCACTCTCTGCAAGATACACCCTGAGGGCATTATGATATCCAAAGGCGATGTCTTACCACCGTTTATGTTAATTTTAAGAAATAACAAATCAGAGCATTAATATTTTAAAAGTATATTAGGTAATGCTCATACACATGCTTATTAAAATTACCTGCAGAAGAGCTTACAGTCTCAGGCTGCACTGTAC
This sequence comes from Caiman crocodilus, assembly GCA_030014935.1. Lineage (NCBI taxonomy): Eukaryota > Metazoa > Chordata > Crocodylia > Alligatoridae > Caiman > Caiman crocodilus. The sequence continues at coordinate 16,320,651 of JAGPOW010003685.1, forward strand.
AAAGCTCATCTGCTCTGGAACAAACATTTTCTGAAGAGCTATTAGACTGAAGAGAAGGATATGGAGCAGACGACTGACTCTCATTTTCCACTGCTTGATTTTTTACTGTGTGCATCTACAAAAGAAGAAAACAACTGCAGTAATAAAAGGATAACAAAATTCTGGTTATGTTCTTAGGCTTAAAACTCAAACCTCACCAACCGTTCTTCTCTCTGGAGGGCAGACAAGTCTTGTACACCTCAAGTACAGCAACTCATGAACATCCGAATACAAAAATAAGTGCTGATATTATGTTTACATCAATTCCTTCACATTATTTTTATCCTTTTTCTTATATACTCTGACTGGAACAAAGATACAGGCATGGGTGGGATATGCCCATTGTCATAACATAGTATTAGTTTACTACTAATCACTTACATTGCATTTAGAAGTTTAATGTGATACAAATGCTGGAAGCCATTTTGTTTTCTGACCCCTGCTAGCAGAGCCTAGGAGATGGCTTGGATTAAAATTTGTTTAAAATAGTGGTGTCCAAGCTTTTTGCCCAGCGAGCTGGACTGGCAGTGCCCAGTATCTGCGTGCTGGATCCAGCCAGTACTCGGGTAGCGCAGCAGGCACTATCTGCATGTGCACTGGAGGGAGAGGTGGGGCAGGCTAGCCCTAAAGCAACCCCACAGAGGAAAGGGACGTGATCTGGCCCCAACAGGGCAGGGGAAGGAGGCACTGTCCAGCCCCAAGAGGGGTGGGGATAGGGGTGGGAAAGTGGGTGTAGCCCAGTCCCAGGGAAGTGTAGGGGACACAGCCCATCCCTAAATCCACAAGCAGGGGTGGAGAG
>JAGPOW010003685.1:16325157-16341175 GCA_030014935.1 Caiman crocodilus
TATTATTATTATTATTATTATTATTATTAAATGACTGAAAAATACTGAATAAAATGTAAAGTATTAGAATGTGATCAAACCTTTTGGTATGAATTTTAATAGCAACAAAATCCTCCGAGGCTGCTTCAGTCACCTTCTCATCCTCCCAACAAGTAGCCATTTGCGTAGATTGTTCATCATCACCTACAAGACATAATACATGTAGAAAGTTAAAACATGCAACAAATTGAAAGTTTTATGATACTCTCAGAACTGTCTGGATCTGAAAGGGACTGCAAACTTCCTAAACTGAAGTTGATATTCCAAGTGATTTGAGATTTGCTTGAAGAATTTGAACTAAAGATTTAAAACTACAGAACTCAAACCAGTCAGAAACAACCAAAAAGCCTAAAATGCAATAAATATTAGTAAGACACTTAATAATTTTTAGGGGGAAAAAGCCACAAGGAAGTTACTTTAATATATCATACCAACCTTGAAAATGTAATCTGTATTCTGTGAAATATGGCATATAGCAGAAGATGCATACAATCACTAATATGTTTTATATGTGCATTAAAGAGTCCTGAAGCATTTTAAAGCAAGCAGTCAGATTTTTTTTTTGATGAACAATTTGGCAATCTAATAGAAATCTTTGTCAAATATAATTGACTTTAAGCAAATCAGTACTTTCTCCACAAACGAGTCTTATTTATTTAAATATTTTTGCTATAGTTTAGAACAGGCAATTGACCACCCCATTTACCTCCCAGAACCTAGCAAATCTAATATAGTATGATAATCATTGTGTGTAGTATGCATGAAGATTTACATTGCGATTACTGCAACAGAAGACAAATTCATTATAGTTAATGCATCAAAACAGAAGTTTCTTTCGTCTAGCACCTGGGTGCTCAACACAGCTGCCAAATTTCATAGATTCATAGATTGTAGAGTCGGAAGGGACCACAACAGATTATCATGCCCAACCCCCTGCCCCTGGCAGGAAAGAGAACCGAGGTCAGATGACCCCAGCCAGGTGGGGTCCCTAGGGAGCCCAGCAAGCTCCATGGCTCTATAGGGAGCCCAGCAAGCCAGACAGGGCCCAGCCCGGGCAGAGGGAGTGTAGGGCCTGATCTAGGCATTCAGGGGCCAGCAGAGGCAGCCGGGGATCAGCCCTGCGCCACTCATCCAGCCTGCGGCCGGGAGGTTGAGCACTAGTGATATTAGCAGACAGCAAATACAGTACTCATAAAACAACGCTGCTGCTAATCAGAAGCAACTCAGACTCTAAATTCTTGCTTACAGAAGACTACAAAGTTCTAACCCTGAAAATTACCTGTTGGGAAAGTCTCATTTTTAATGATAAATAAACTAACTAGTTCTAGAAAATCTGGAATAAATCCATTGAGGGTTTTTTTCTTTTTTGGTTTGAGAGAAAATACTTTCACAGGGGTGCGAACATATAGCACAAAGCTGTGGGTTGGAATTGCTTCCCTTGGTCAGAGACAGACACTAGGAGCCACTCATAGCTAGGGTTTCAAAATTAAGTAGGAATAAAGTACACAAGTATAGTATGGTATTGTCCCCATCACAGCCAATTTCAGAAAAGTTTTGGTTTTTTTAATTACTAAGGGAAAAGATTAAATCACCTATGCTCAGTATGAGGAACTCAAAGCAACGTGCTGCTCCAAAGCATCGTCCTTACATTGAGGGAAGTATGTTTAGAAACGTGGGCTTAGAAAGGGCACCAGATTCAGTGGCCCAGGAAACCCTGTGTTTGTAGGCTACCAGTTACATAAGGAATCCTCAACATTGCCACTCCAAACACTCCCACAGCAACAAGGACAATGCCTGAAACCCTAAGAACCCCGTTTATCATACCCTAGTAAAAAGTAGGGTAAATGAGGAAACTGTCAATGGTCTTCCCACTGCAATGATAGAGAAGTAGTTTCTCAATACATGCTCAGAAGTCCTTAGGAAAAAAAAAGACCATGCCTCATAGCAAAAGGACAGACATCCTCCATATCCTTGCCAATCTGAGATGCTTTAAAAAAACCTTATATAATAAAGATAGCTTTAACATAAGATATGTTAAAGCTCCGAGATATCATCATGGAATGGGGACTATAACGTCTCGTTATATACACTCTTTGACATAATACATACCTTTGTAGAAAAGTTTTACAAATGTCACAACAGGCCATGGACTATATAGGGGCCCAATTTTATGGGTTCCCAGAGGCTCCTTTATAGATTAGTAAAGATTGAAGAAAATCATTCTACCCAATAGGACTCAGTGCTCAGTAGAAGATCCCATTAAGCATCTCTGTGACACTTGGTTGCAGTTCTCAAAAAAATGTGGATTTGCCTCTCCAGAGAGAATGTCCTTGTTAATAGCAGTATATGAAAAGGAAAGGTAACAGACCTGATTACTTATGCATGAGCTCTCTCATCTCTCTGCAAGTTTGTGTACTCAGAGTCAAACTCTCTAAAAAAAGTGCAGCATTAAGAAGTTAAACAAATAAAGGAGATCAAGCAACAAGAATGAGCCTTTTGTAGAAAACAATGATTAAATTGAGGCTTCCTGACCAGTGAATTCCTGAATCCACCCTGCTATGAACCTCTTGGCTTTTTGAAAGCCAGTATGAGCAACACCTTCTTCCTTACTAAATTGCCTCAGCATGAAATAGAAAAATACCAGTAAAAACAAAGACAACGTGTCAAAATGTTCCCAAGCTGAGATACAATTTATACTCTCATTTCCAGTATTTATCCCAGTCTGCTGATGTACAAATACTGCAAACTTTTATGCACTGGGTTTTCACCATGTACTACCAGCTTTTTTTGCATGCAACATATCCCCGATTATAATACAAATATTGTTTCTGAAAGGCACAACAAAGAAAAAAGCTCTTTCCTTGTAGTCAAAATCAGTCGCAGCTTTACTGAGAGCCAAGCCTGCTCACCGGTTTAGTCCCTTTGGATCTCTGCAGATTTTATTTTCAGTTTCAGCTAATAAATAGCAGAACTTGCTATTGCTGTATTCTCTACATATAATGTACACTCCAATTTCCAGCAGCTAGTTTTGGGAGAAGAGGCGAGTGTTGCATGTGAAAAAATACGGTACCCATCACATTAGTTAACACAATTTTCCTAGTTAGCACTGGGACTATTTTATTCACTGTTATTCATCTCAAGTACTACTGACAGCAGATGTAATGCAAAAATTATATAACAACATTTCTACTTGTAAACACTGGAAGAAAAAGCTATACAATTATTTGATCTAGAAATATCTATCTTGTTCTCCTTTAACACCAGTGTACGGTTTAGGGACAGAGGGCATTTACACACATGCTCCAGGAGTGGGGGGGGAGGGTCACTAACTAGGAGTGGCTCTGAGAGGCACTCTAATTAAAGCTCCCAGAGCATCTTGTGCATTAGCATCCCCATGCTTATAAATGGTGGTGAGAGTGCTTTAACTAAAGCTTGTTGAATGCTGGAGTCGCTTGAGTCTACAGGAACAAGATGCTGGAGTCTGCTGGAGCACAGTAATTACCTTGCTCCAGCAGACTCGATTAATGTAATTAATGCGCTGTAATTCCAGTGCACTGGGGCCATCTTGCTGTTTGTGTATAGTTGCCCAGAGGCTGCTAGTTTCCTAAGAGCCATCTGATATCACACTGCTGGCTCTTCTTCCTTGTTCGAAAATATTTAGATGCATGAATCAGGCTGCAAAACGATTCCTTTTCACCTCCCAGAAAGGACACATGCTTATCCTATTAAATTGCTAAAAATACCTAAATACTTGCTTAACATTAACTTCCTCTGGTAAACAAATACTGCGGTTCCCAAAGTACTTTTGCGAGATCTCAAATTGGTCATGACTCATTAACAATACGCTCTACTAAGATGGGAATTCACAAATGAAAAAGTGGAAAACCTGTATTATATAAACGACGTCTCATGATACTTACTTTAAGGTCTGTGACCATAATTTAAATTAAATTGCTAAGTCATGTGCATTGTTGTTTACATAATCTTTTCCTATTTCAGAAGTAAAGTTAATCTAATATTTCCTACTGAATAATTTTGTCTTGAAATGTCTAACCCCCCCCCCCTGCAAATATATAAAATAAGTATTGCATTATAAAACATCAAGTTAAAAAGGGAATTAAAAATCTACACAACAGCATTCCAAACTGCTAAAAATATCTTGAGACCCCTGTCTGTTGGAGCTCTTCAGTTTCCAAGATGGGAAAAGCATCATTTCAGTGTTTCTATAGCAGATGATCACAGCACTTGTATGGTCCAAATAGCGACTGCTCCTCTTTAGTTTGCTTAATAAATAGAGAGATCTACAGAGACGAAGGATGTATGCATTCTACATAATAGGCAAGGATGGCAGGAAACTGAAATATTCCCAATAATAGGTAAATACCATTTAGCTTCTCAAGAACTGGTATTAACTGTCAAATATAGCGGTGCCCCCATACATCGGTCCATATTGCATCGGCACCAATAAAAGGAAAATTGACATTATCAATAATCAGCTTATTTTGTCCGATGGGGCTGATAACGCTGCCAATAAATGCCGTGTGCATGCGCACAGCCACAGTTATGCACAGGGCCAGGAGTGCAGCCCGGCAGCTTGCAGAGCAGCATCCAGCCAGTAAAGTCTGTTTTGGGGGAAGGGGGGTGGAAAGGGCCATGGGGGGAGCAGATTGAGTCATCGTCCCCCCCACTCAAGTGAGGGAGGGAATGGGACTGGGGCAGGTGCTACAGGAGTCAGAACGGGGAGGGGCATGGGACATAGCCAGGGGCTCACCTGGAGGGTGTGGGAGGCTCCAGCCACTGTACGCACTTCCAGGGGAGATGGGAGGGAGGGCGCAGCAGATGCCCCACCGGATTCGTCCAGGAGGCAAGGATGGGGGTCGGACTAGATGATCTGCCCAGGTCCCTTCCGACTCTAGACACTATGATACTATGATGGCCTGCTGCTGTGCACTCAGGGCCGGAGCCGTTCCAGTCTCCTCCCAGCAGCTGCACTCAGGTTGGATGGGGTGGGTGGCAGCAGTACTGGGAGAGCGGTTGGCGGGGGCTAGAGCCACCCTAAAGTTCACCATAGCCCCTCCCAGTGCTGCTTCTGCCTGCCCACCTGGCCCAAGCACAGCCACTGCGAAGAAGCTGGAGTAGCCCCAACCCCGAGCTTGCAGCAGTAGCCCACCCTCACCCCCCATGCCTCCCTTGAGAGTAAGTACAGTGGCAGGAGCCACCCCCTTGCCCCCAGATGAGCTGCTAGCTATATCCTGCACCCTGGTCCACTCTGGCTGGGCAGTACCTGTCTTTGCCCCACTCCCTCCCTCACTGTGGAGACTTTGAGTCCGCTTTCCCCACCCCCAGTTTACCAGCTGGATGCTGCTCTCCAAGCTGATGGGCTGCATATCAGCAATTGGATTGGTACCGGTCAACATGGCTGGTCAATAATGGGCCATCATTACTGGCCCCCAAAAATCTTTACTGATGCATCTCTACTCAAATAGCTTAAATGTGTTGATTCCTGACTCCTTTATAATAAAATAAACCAATGCTTAGTGGCTCTTAAGAAATGAGGAATTCATTATATCCCAAAAATAAATGTCTCATTTCTTCTGGTGTTCAGCAGGCCTTTAAGATGCACATGATAAAGCTGAATTAAAACAGACATTGGAGGTTACTTTCTATTTGACTTACAAGAATAACTAAGGAGCCAAAAAACCAGAAGAATCTGTACTTGAAGGGACCTTCAGAGATGATCTAGTCCAACCTGCTTGAAGCAGAATCATTCCTATCCAAACCATCCTATACAATCCATAATCTCAATTCTGCAGAAGACTACATATGACTATCAAGTGTAGTAAGACACACAGCCACAGCTTTACAGGTATTAAATAGCTAGCTTTGCTGGGAACTACAACGTTCAGTTTCAGGTAGATTACTTCCACTTAAACAACTCCACAGTTTTTCCCTCTCTCTGCTCACCTTCTGGCACATATCTTCAGAGCCCCACTGGCTCTTCATTCAGATTAAATATTCTGTGACATTATTTTTGTAAGGACAAGAGGCTGCCTGAATTTCTCCACCAAGGGTGGTTTAGCACATGCTATTAAAATGTCGGATCCTATCCCTCTAATTTCACTGTAAAATGAAACCTAAGATGAAATCACAAGAAACCAAGAAAAAGTTCCAACTAAAACAGTTTTGTCTTTGCATCCCCTCTGCTCCCTGCTTACAGTCTGTCATATACCAGCTTCTCTGCTCCACTCTATTTCTCTCAACATCCTAGCCCAAGTACTAACTTCCTGCTCATGACATGCATGCACACACAAAGAAGGTATTTACGTTCCAGGATATACAGGATAATTCTACACATGGCCTCCAAATTTCTTTTCCATTTTCAATTTAGATAGGTTCTAGCTAATGAATATGAAATATATATTAATTTCCCATAAAGCATAGTGGGACTGTAGAATTTTTCTGGCTTGAGCAGATTTCCTGTTTTACAGGTTCTGTTTTATATAAATTTTACTGTATATAAAACATGGAGAAAATACTGTTTTTTTCCCTTGAAATTACTCATATTTATTTACCAGAAATTAAGTAGTATAGTTCCACAAGATTTTGTCCAAGAGACAACTACTTTAGCTACCCAATCTTAAAGCTAGCTTTCATTTTTCCTCTAAAAATGCCCTCTCAGGCAAAAAAGATGATAAATTTAAGTGGTATTGTATACAAAAAGATTACCAGCCTCTAAAAACACTGGACTTATAATGACAGTGCCATGTCAAGTCAAGCATAGAAATGTAAGCATATTCTGTCAAGATCCCATTCTGTAAAGCCTGCTGGAGGTACAGAAAACAACAGCATGAGTGAGTTTCACATCAAATGAAGGATTAGCTTCAGAAGAATTAATTCCAACAAAAGATGAAACAAATCCAAACCCACGAGATCCTGCAGAATCTGCTTATAGTTATACAGCAGTTCAGCGTAATAGCAGTTATGCAATCCCACTAAGTAATGTTCTGGTTCACAACAGATACTTTCCTGAACTGGCTTTCTGTAGGAGTCTCTAATCCAATTATTTAACATGTAAAGCCAAGTTATACTGGGTTGCAGCAGCATGTTACTCACAATCCTTTGAAACTGGGAGTTCTGTTCCTTACATTACAACATCACATGAACTCCACAATTTACTTACTTAAAAGTGACGGCTGCTATGTTTGAATTATTGTTAAGCTTTTTAAACTAAGAAAGTAATTATTTAGGACTATTGTTTCAAGAATATGGGGTTGAGGAAACTGAAGTGGTTAAGTTCTTAAGAAAGGGATGAAGAGAGCAAGATAAAGTCTGAGAAGAGAGGCAAGACTTTTTGTAATACCTTTTATTGGACCAACTATACAGCAGGAAGAGCTCTTGGACAAGCTTTTGGGGATCAAGACAGACAAAAGCTTGTCTACCAGCTCTCCCTGCTATTCAACTGGTTCAATAAGAGGCATCACAAAGTTCCTTGCTTTTTGTGCATTATTCCTAGACCATTAGGGCTACCACAACACTTCAGCCCTACAAAGGACATGTGAATATTATTCTTTCTTTCTCAAACAAATTTTCTAGAACAAGCAGGAAGAAAACGTGGTCCTTTGTTTTCCATTGCCTGTTCAGGAGGTGCAAGAAAAAAAAAAAAAAAAAAATCAAAGCTTTTAAAATGGGAAAGGACAATTGATTTCTAGTTCTAGTATAGTTTAGGTTACTGGACTAAGAATTATCAGATATTATTTGCACTCTGGAATTTAAAAAATACTTTCTACTTTAGCTTCTTTTTACTACATTTACTAGGAAACTAGTAAAACTGTGGAAGTAATGTGAATGTTTAAATGTGGTTTCTTACTGATACCATGGTTCTAAAATGCCTTCTCTGACCAGCATGGACCAATACTTTTTATGATAATGTTGTCAAACTACCCTGGAGCGTCTAGACCGCTGGCCTAAAGCACGCATGACAAACTGTTAAAGAAAAATTGCCACTGTAACAGATACAGCCCCAAACAAAGATGCCTTTGCAATTCACTGTGGCATGCATGGATGCTTTCCTAAATTACATTTACTCTTTTGGTGTTTAGTCTCTATTCACAGCTAGACTGAAGCTGGATTCAGTTTAGTCATCTTCATATCTGTATGTATTATGATATTGAATACAAATGTACTTTTGTAGTTTCCTGATCTTACTGGAAGATAATCAAGTGAGGGATTTAGCATGCACCTGAGACAATGTCTGCCTGTGATGGGGAAAATCAACTCTGTAACAGAAAAGTAACCGACAGAAAAAGTCTTCTCATGAGAGAGGCCTTCCACAGAGACAAGAACCCTCTGGAGCACTTTGGTGACTCAGGAGAATGCTGGTTGGAAGTCGTTTGGGCAGCTGGCTATGCATGTCATTTTTTGATTTTTCCCAAGCTGGGGGAAGGGCTGGAGGTCCTAGTTGCCAGGGCAATTAGAATGAGCAGACTTATCTCTAAAAATATTGGTAGGTCTCAGAAGGGTTAAGCTGTAGGCAGATGAGAGGCTAAGATACTGCTGGTTTTGCTTTTGTCTCCAAAAGCGTAGTTCAGGCGTAGGCAACATTTTTGGCCAGAGTGCCAAAAAACCTGCAATGTCTACCTCGTAAGGGGCAGGAGTGCCGGCACACCAGGAAAACAAAACCGGGACAGGGCGTACACGACAGGATGCACTGCATATTAATGTAGTTAATAATCATAAATGCTACTTTTTTGCCTTTTTTTTTTTTTTTACAGTAAATAAGTTGTTTTCTAAAAATTCTAAACCTGGTGACAATAAATAAAATTTCATATATTACCTTTGTGGTTGAGTATTCTTTTTTTTTTTTTAAACCGTGCTGTGATGAGAGAAAGGAGAAAGAAAAAAAAAGAAAGAGAAAAGAGAAAGGAGAGGAGAACCAGACAAGTGCATATGCACACACACAGAACCATAAACATGCAAACACACACATAACAGACATCCTTGCATGCACAAGCAGAACCAGATACAAGTGCATGCATGCATACACACACACAGAACTACACACATACAGACAAAAATGTACAGAACACATGCGTGCACACACACACAGAACCAGACACACGCACATGGCTTGTCTGCTGGGCTGCAGGACAAAGTCTGACCAGACTATGCCACAGGCCCACTGCAGCCCTTGTGCTTCTCCAGGGAGCTGGCTCATGGGCTGCAGCACAGCCCTGGCCTGGAGCCCGCCCATCAGCCAGCTGCAGGGGCAGCGCTAGCAGGGGAATATGGCCACCCCAAAATTCGCCTTAGTTCCCCTGTAGCCAAACCTCTCAGCACAGCTGCCGCCTGACCTGTGCAGCTGAGCCCACAAAGGTGCAGTACTCCCTGGGCAGTGCTGGAGGGGTGGCAGCCTCAGGCAAATTATGGGGTAGCCATAGCTCCCTGAGCACCACCCCTGTGCACCCCACCAACTGCTCCGAGGTGCACATGCAGTCACCACCAGCAAGGAACCAGTGCCGACTGCAACATGCATCTTGGGGTACAGGGCAGGGGAAAGCCTGGGGCAGCTCCAACCCCAGAACCTCCACCACTAACCACCCAGAAGCCTGCATGCGTGCACGCCCAAACTCCTCCACAGTCCTGCACCCTAAGGCATGTGTTGCAGTTGCCATCAGCGTGGAGCTGGTGCTGGGCCTAAGGAGCTGTGGCAGTGACTGCATGTGTACCTCAGAGCTGATGATGTGGGAGGAGTCCAAGACTGCGCTGCCTCCCACCTCCCCTCCACTGTTCATCCAAGGGGTGCATGCAGCCACTGCTGGCACAAAGCGTGGCTGGGACTCTGGGGCCTGGTGGACAGGGGCGGTGCTAGAGGAGCTGGGGGTGGGGAGGTCCTCCCCGTAGCCACCCCTCCAATGCCTCCACCCACCCACCCCACACACCTAAGCGTGCCCACTCCTGCTCATAGCACAGCTCTCCCTGAGCCCCCCACCAGAAAGAGGCTAGCACTGCCCCTGCAACTGATCCAAGCTCCGAGTAGCTTCTGCCAGCCAGAGCTCAGGCTGCTTGCAGCCTCCCAGCCGCCTGTGGGGAGCAACCCCAGCTCCAGGGCTGGCAGTAGCCGCCCCAAGCCCGGATCCACCATGGCATGCCTAGCAAAATGGCCTCACATGCCATGTTGGCATGTGTGCCAGGAGGTGCTGATCCCTGGCATACTTGGTTTTGTTGCAGAACTCTTTCATCCTATGTAATAAACCTTGTTGTTGTTTGCCTCCTTACCAATTTCCTGTGGAAATGGCAGTACAGTGGGGAGAAATTTGGGGCAACTGTGGGTAGGTTTGTGACAGCTACTGCTAAGACTTATTTTTCTACTGTCCTTGAGGTATTCAAGGTCCTTAAACACAGTCATTGCCAAACCTGCTTTCAAATGTAGGAACTAGACCAGTGGAGCTATGGCTACCTCTCCCATCCAGTAAGGGAGGAGTGAGGCAGGTGGCTGCCAGTGGGGTTGGGAGAAAGAGATATCTTCCAGGATGTGCAAGGGATCAGCAGCACTGTGCAGGACAGACAAGGAGATGAACTGGGCCAAGCTGCTTGCTGCTGATCCCCTGTGCCATGGGTCAGATCTAGTCAAATCACAGGGCTAGATTTGACTCGAATAGAAGGATGAGCACCACTGAATTCAACAAGCATCTTGTGTTTCATTTGATTAAGCTAGTAGAGAAGATGAAGAAACTGCGTTCTGACCAGGTCAGTCCAGGATAATTATTCTAAGCAACACAGTTGGACTTGAGAAATATAGCTCCTGCCTGAGAAGTGCAAAAGGACCCACACCATTCCTCTCTGCAAAGGAATCTTAAAAAAAAAAAAATCAGGACACTTGCAATACAGGAATGAAGTGCCTGTAATAATATAACCATACACAATTATGCATATCCCACTGGCTTATGGACATCCGTCTATGTTTATGAGAGCAAGAAAAGCTGAATACAGTTTTCAACTATTCCCTCCTGAATTTGTCCTTTGTAAATAACGTGCAGCGCACATTTCTCTTTCACACTAGAGTCCAATCCACAAGACTGGCAGTTTAAAGCAAGCCCACTTGAACTATTAAGAGGAGTGATGTTTTAAATTAGTAAATAAAGTCACTTGATTCTTCTTAAGTTATGAAACTTTTCCCAAAATATTGACTTCTAGGACAAGACCAAGACTCCTCTTGCAAACGATCCTGCACTGAAAGTGCTCCATTTACAGCAAGTAGAAAACCCACTCCTAGTCAGCTGCAGAATCAAGACCCCCAGCATTGCAGCTACTGAAAAATTTTACCCCAGATCAATTTTACCAGCTGCAGCACATTGTTCAGGGCAAAGACTGGGCTTATAAGTCACCCGTGTACTCACGCGACCTAGTCCCCATCCTTCTTCTCTCTCTTCTTTCTCCGGTTTCCATCTCTTTCCCCCTTTTCTCCCTCCCTTTTTCTTTCCTGCTTCCTTTTACTCTTCTCCCCCACCCTGCTGGATGCAGTCATCTTTGCTTGCAAAGGACAAACACCACCCCAGGTAATTCAGAAAAAAAAAGAAGAAAAGGTTTAAGTAACTGAATAAATAGGGCTCTAACCCTTAACAAAACCATTCTCATCCAGCAAATACTTTAAACCAACACCAGTTAAGTGACACCCTTGCAAGCCGCACAGCTCTGCCCAGAAACCAGGTGACAGGCTGCAGCTACCTATATTTTTCTGTTCACCTAAAATACCCAAAACAAAAACTGCCCCCTCTCCCCACAGCTACGCAGTGGCCCAGATTATTATTATTCAAAGTGGGTTTCCCTGAGAGCCCAAACAGCAGGGTTGTATACAAGTTAGCACATCCTGTCTGGCAGTGTGCGCTCAGGAACGGGCCCCCAAAATTTGCAAAAGCGCGGGGGGTGGAAAGGAAAAGCAAAGCCAAGCCGGCTTCAGGACAGTCACGGCTCGGCGCTGTTGCCAGGCCCCGCGACACCAGGCCCGGGGGTTTCTGGCCGCTGCTCACAACCGCGGGGCCTGGCGCGGGGGAAGCGGCGTTCTGGGGGATGAACAAGGCAGCCCCCGCGGGCCCGGCCTGGCCCGCCCGGGGGAGGGGGCGGCGCGCTACGTCATCCGCGGGGCGACGGAGTGGGGGCGGGGCGCGCGGCCGGGCCTACCTGCCACGAACACGACGAAGACGGAGCTGCGCTGCTTAGCGGCGGCGATGGCGTCCGGGATGGCGCCGCGGAACCACAGCATGGTCCGCCGCGGGCTCGGGCTCCGGCTCGAGGCGTTGCGGGCTCCTGCTCCTGCTCGCTGCTCAGGCCCGGCCGCGCCCCCGCGCATGCGCCTCCTTGGGAGTCGTAACGTGACCAACCGCTGGCGGCCGCCGCGGGGCGCATGCGCCGCAGGGTGAGGGGGTGGCTGCCGGGGAAACCGCGCTGGCGTTTCGCGGCCGCAGATTGTCCCCACCGGCGCTTCCGCGGGGCGCGCGCTTGGGGGCGGCAGATTCGCCTCATAGCCTCCCGCGCCCAAGCCCCGGGGGAAGTACCCGCCCCTCGGGCTTGACAGGCAGACGCGGGCCGCTGCCACGTGGGGCCGCCCACACTTGTTGCGCGATTGGCCACTGAATCGCGTCAGTGATGTAGCGCGTGGCCCACCTCTTACATCACTGACCCGATTCATTACTCATAGTCAATGTGTTTCATACGCAATGTCTGGCCCATCTATTACATCATTGATCACGATTCATTATTCGTAATTGATAGGATTAATGATTTGTTCATAATAGACACAATTCATGTGCAAAGTGTGGGCTGCGTGGTGCCACGAGTCCTTTGTCATAATTGTCATAATTCTTTCATGATAGACGCGATTCATATGTATCATGGGCCGCCTGTTACATCATTGATGCGATTCATTATTCAAAATTGATGTGATTCGTATGTAACGTGGGCCACACGTTACATCGTTGACACAAGTCAGTGGCCAATTGTGCAAGACATGCAGGCAGGCCGCCCGTGCTACGTAACCAGCCCAGGCTAGGGGGGCGTCTCGGGCTAGACCACAGCCAGCTTGAAAACGTGCGAGGAGCCTACAGCTAGTTTCTTGCCAGTTTTAATTTGAAGCATAGCAGGGCCCAAGGACACGTGCCGACCTCCACGTGGGGTGCAAGCTGCTGCGAGGGAGCCGGGCTGGTGTCTCAGTGCCCTCCTGAGGCTCACTTAGAAGCAGAGGGGCAAAGTTTTGCTGATTGCTTCAGACAAACTTCTTGAGCCAAAGGCAGGAGTGTGGGGCAGCTGACCAGGACAGATGCAGGCTGTCACAAGAAAGCCACTTGCTCCCCTTGCGATTTCCACGGAAATCAGACACTGGCTTACAGCAGGCTAAAGTCGCACCTACACCACATGCCTGAAGGCAATAGGACACGCATACCTACCAGAAGTTTTAGTCAAGTAGGAGGAAGAAAGGACAGCTAAACAAAAAAACCCAAATGAAACCCAACCTCAAGGAGGCTGGCTCCAGCCACAACTTGGTATCATCACAACCCCGGACAAAATTCCTGTGATTAAATTAGGATTCAAGTCAAAATGATGCTCCTCTCCCATCTCCTACTCATCTCAAACTCTTCTTGGCCTAATTAGCATGACATTTTCTGCTGTGTAATATAGCAGTACACAATATTGCTCTTTCCTAATATTAACGTTAACATAATGATGTGAAATCAATTGCACATCGTTATGGATGCAATTACAAGGTCCTCATGTTGAGATCAGTCTGCTTTCCAGAAATAATCAATCTTTCCCTCTCTCCTGCATGCAGAAGTACTGAAAGTTTCCTGGCATTTTCTCATTATTGTGTTTTTTCTTTAACTCAGAGTTGTAAGCTGCTCAGGGCTTGGGAATGAAAAACAAACCTGGGTATTAATTATTACACACAATGGTTTTTGACTCAGCGTAGTTTATTTTTATACTTTTGACCAATTTTGAAGCGCACATGACTATCAACAACATACAGCTTTTCTTGTGTCTTTGGTTTACAGCACTAGCCTCATCTGACATTCAAACTCTCTTCAGCAGTGCATAAACAATTCAGTACAGTTGCATGCATCTCACAATCACTAGGTTCAGGTATTCATTACCAGTACAACTGATAAAAGGAAAAAAACTGAGACTAAAATGTACTCATTTCCTGTATCAAACTGCACTTCCATGCTTTCAAATATCTCTAGCAACAAAGCAAAAACAGTCCCAACTCAAGGAATATTAATAAGCAAACAGGGCCAGAAAAGTCAAGGAACTAGTAGGAGGACCAAAACAAGCCTTTATTACTATGAGGCTACCACCTCTCCATATGAAACCACAAATCTAGATTGAGGAGTAAAACTGGTCTTACAACTCTACACATACGTGGTTTTACTACTTGACCCAAAAGAAGATACTTGGTAGCTATAAAAGGATTATCACAATATTTTTAGTTTTCTTCCAGTTGAAAAAGGGTGTCAGTCACATAGGCAAAGAGACCAAGATTTTCAGGTGTGACCAATGACCTCAGACACCCATTAAGAAATAAAGGAACTTGATTTTCAGAAAGTGCTGAAAGCTTAGACATCCCTAATTCCAAGATTTGTCTTTTTTCTTTTAAATTTGGTCCTCCTGCCTGATACTAATCTACTAAAATCTATGGCCAAAGTCTTGGACTGATATAATGGGATTAGGATTGCTTTTTATGGATGCAATGAGAGGAAACTAATAATTACCCATGATTATCTGATACCAAATAGTCCTGCCTTGCCCGTGCATGTAAACTGAGTCGCATGGCTATGTCCCTCTTCGTGTTGCGTGCCTCAACAGCATGGCTGCAGCCACATACCTGCAGTTTTGGGTAGGGTAGCGCTCCAGCCGTGAACAGGTCAGGTACGCCCGTCAGGCCATACTATAAGTCTTGATATGTTGGCTGGGCAAGACCTCGTTGTGGAGGTGGGAGGAGAAGGAGCCCCCACCACGTATTGTGTAAGATAAAGGGAAGGCTACTCATGCGGGGAGGGGGAGACCCAGTGCCCAGCCCCATCTTCCTGCCCATCTCTCTCAGCAGTCTGCTTCAGGACTTCACTGCCAGAGCGCTAGCAAGTATTTCTTGATTTCCAGCTTAACTTTCCCCTGCCGGAGTGTAAGCCCGTCACTACGCCGGCTCTGAGCACAGGAAACTCTAGGTCTTCTTTGCAATAACAACCCTGCTGATGTTTTCTAATACCCTCCATTGTCTCAGGATTACATGTTTCCGTTGCCTTTCCCCAATCAGTAACGGACCTACATGTCCTCTGGGCCTTGACGTCTAACGTCACAGGATGCGTGGGTGCCTCGCACTAGCTGCATTGCAGTGCTTGGGCCGGCCTGGATTTGTCCTTTCTTGCCATTGGTAGTATTGTAGCTATGGTTTCCGTTTTGAGAGATTCCTCCTTAAATTTCAAGTCACAAAAGCATTTGCTGTTTAGCCAAGCCAGTCACATTGACGTGATTCTTAACCTTCCTCACACAGGGGTGGCATATCCTAGTGCCCTTGATAGTCCCTCGAAGGTACAACCAATGTCCGCGATTCCTTTCTCCTTTAAACTTCCTTTCCATGGGATCCTGGTGACCAGCGGTTTGAGTGTGTGCATGCCCATGATAATCTTTCCTATTGATTTGTCCTCTTGTCACTGTGGCAGAAATGCCACGGTCAGTGCCCCTCTCCAGAAACCTCTCTCTGTGCCCGCCTGAGAGGCTGCTGTTGAATCCCTCAGGGCGGGGATCTCCCTCCCTGTCTGCATGACAAAAACCTGGGCCTGGGAGGGGATGCTCTGGTCACCTGGGCGGGGGGAAAGACCCGGCCTTGAGCGGTCCAGGTAGCCAGGGATGCTTGGGAAATGGGTCGGCTTGTGACCAGTTTTGGCAGCTTCAACTGGACCGGGCTGCTGAGGTCAGAGAGGGGATAAAAGGC
>JAGPOW010003685.1:16341275-16359773 GCA_030014935.1 Caiman crocodilus
CCATAGGGGTTTACGCGCCCTCCTACTCCCTTTGACCCTTGTTGGGATTACCTCTCTTTGGGCACGGAGGATCGTCTCCTTAAGGAGCGACCACTCACCTTGGACATCTGGCTCCCTTCCCCTCTGGGTCCTCAGCGCCTCGGTGACGCACTGATCTCATCCCCAAGTCGCAGTGAGTGTGAAGGTTGAGGAGGTGTCCTCACACAAGATGCCGTCCACGGCGGCACTGCAGGACACTGGTGATTCCTGGCTGGAGCAACCCCAGGTCCACCATGCGGACAGGCCTGTGAAGGAGTCAGGAGAGAGGGAAACCCCAGGGCCTGAGGCCAAGCCACCTCCTGCCCTCAGGGAGGAGCCCCTGGCCCCCCCCCAGGACTCAGGTGAGGGACCAGATGTAAGGGCCGGGCGTGGGTCCGGGTGCCGGAGTGGCTGTGCTGCATGCAGGGGAGAGGCTCCAGTGTCTGCCCCAGCCGGGACGGCTGCAATGTTGGTAACCACGGGGCTGGGCTGTGATCCCTGCGGCTGGGCCCTGCTCCTTCTCCCTGCATGTGTGCAGCTCCCAGCACAGAGAGGCCGTGTCTTGGGCCTTGTTGTGCCATCATGGTACCAATCAGTGACCTTATTCATGTTCCAGCATTCACTTGCCCCTGCCCCTTTATCATGTCCTCATGAGCCCTCTGAGCCCAGTCAGGGGCTGGTGCAGGGGACAGGAAATGAGATTCCCCAGTGGCCTCAGCTGGTATCAGGTAGAGCTAAGGCAGGGCTCTGTCCTGCTGCTGATTCCCCTGAAACCAAGCAGACCTGGGAGCTGTCAGCAGACAAAAGCTTCTTGGGCTGGTGCCCCAGGCCAGGCCAGGCCAGGCCAGACCCTTCTCCATGAGCAGGTACAGAGCGGTGGCTCAACCCTGTCCAGAAACAGGAGGCACCGTCCCTCCGTGCAGAAATCTCTGCCAGAACTCGTTGATTCAAGTCACTGCCCCAGATCGGCAGCTCTTGTTCTCCCAGCAGTCCTAGAAGCAGCTCCTGCGCTCGGGGGAGACTGACCTTGCATTTCCCCTGCCCTGCCCTTAGCATGTGGATGTGACACAGCTCCAGCCTGGTCTGGAACAGACTTATTAGTGGCCATCTTCCCCCTCATGCCCTTAGCAAGAGCTGTGGGACGTGGAGTCTACCTTCTCTCCCCTCTTCCACACACACCGAAGCCTCCATCTGCTTTAGTCCCAGGCTAGTGCAAGAGATGAGCAGGGCTTTCCCCATGCCAGCAGCACCAGCACTGCCCTGTGCGCTCTTCCCCACCCACAGGTGCTGGGATCCTGAGCAGCGCGGAGCAGAAACCTCCTGGAGAAGAGTCTGTGAAGCTGGAGCTGCAGAGGACTTGCCCAGTGGGGCTGGAGGAGAAGGGGCTCCCTGACACCTGAGCCGGGCCCAGTGCAGGAGGGGCAGGGCAGGCCTCCAAAGCAGGGGCAGGGACTGGAGATGAGCAGGGCAACCTGGTACAGTTGAGGGTGGGAGTGTAGCTGGGGCAGAGCGCAGGAGGAGCCCGGGGGGCTGTAAAACATGGGAGCAAAAAGACATGAAGAGCGTCAAGCCTATCATGCCAGAGATTGGAAACAGCTCAAGCTGACATTAGCAGGAAGTGCAGATAGCCAGGGGTGTTGGCACCCCTGATTGGCCAGGTGAGTGCATGGAGAAGGGACTCTCTGCCTCCAAAAGTGCTGGCCCGGCTGCCTCAATGGGGGATGTTGCAGCCCTGGCTCAGCCTGCAATGAGCTGTAGTGCTGAGTGATTGCAGACAGGGCTGTGGGGCTGGGAGCAGCTGGCCCAGGAGACACTGATGGTGCAACGCCTGTGCCCGCAGCTCCGGGAGGTGTTTGAGGACATGGCAGTGTATTTCACGCAGGAGGACCTCTCAGATATTTTGAGGTTCATGAGTAGAATCCTCATATGTGCTGTTAGGATCTTCCACATGAATCTTCTTGTGCATATTTGCAAAGTAGTGTGGAGGAGTTAGGACTTGAACTAACAAAGTGCCTTTTCAGGGCATGCACATAACAAAACAGATTCTAATATGGCATTATATAATATGTAGAAGTGCTGGGAGGTGATAGACACTTTTTATACATTAGAAAAATACTATGAAGAAACAGGAGTCTCTTTATAGACAGGGCTGAAACCAGCTCTCTCTTATTGAACCAGTTGTACATCCATTCATCTCTTAGTCATAAATCAGAGCTCCTACCTCTGTCATGTTCATAAGCCATCATCATACCCTAACCTATATTATCAATTTAAACCTTCCTTTGAACAATAGCATCATATGGTTAATAGTATATAGAGTTGCTGCTATGATGTAACAAGTTTTTTTTTTTCCTAAGATGTTCATCAAATCTTAAAAATTAAGCATTTCAAACTGGAAAGTAGACCTTGTCTCAGATGTAGGGAGGACTATACAGGTGGAGCGAAGGGTCTGGTAAGGCTTTCCCTAAACAAATCATAAACTGATTTCTTCCAAACTCCACTAATATTATTTACATTGGCAACTGAATGCCAGAGAGGTTGAAGTTAAAAAGAATAAGCACAACACTGTAAGGCAAAGAATTTGGAGGTTTATGCTTAACTTTGCTACTAACAACCCTTCCCGGCTGTGCATTTTTATAGTATTTTTTCAAATAAGTACTTGCAGCAAGTGTGTTGGAAAACAACTTTTCCTTTTTCACCATGAGGAAAAAAGGCTCAGACAGGTTAAGTGCCTTGCAGGAAGCAAGTGGCATAACAAGTAATATATCCCAAGTTAAGTAGTTTTAGGGAATCCATTACTTGAATGGCTGGTAAGTTGTAAAATTATATATATTAAAATAAAAAATAATAATAAAGATTGATCTACTTTGTTCAGTGTGCGCTTTTCTCCCTGTACTGTTTTCTCCATGCTTCCCTCTCCTTCAGTTATTGCAAGGAAGTTCTGCGAGAAGCAAATTTAGCAGCATTTTTTGAGAAGGCAAATTGGCAGCATAGAAGTGGTTGGACTTGATCTCAGTCTTAACTTGTCTGGTAGGTTATTCCAAAGAGAGAAGCTCTTGGACACAGATACTTTACAACTTTCAGCTTTGTCCTAGGTTTTGTAAGCCACGGGAGGCAGCTGTTTTGTTGGCCACTAGGCCTAGAGGCTTGAGCTTGTAGGGAAAAATAAGCAGGAAGCAGTTATGAGTGTAGCAAAATGGTGTAATGCATCTATTTCATCAGTTAAAGAGGGGGACTTCTATCCTGGAGTTAGTATTACCTTCACAGGCTTTGACACTGTCAGTAGTCCAACTGGAAGTGATAAGATCTAGACTTGTGATCAGGATCTTTATCCAAGCAGCACACCTTTTGGTAAGGCAGACAGGAATTAATGCACTACTCTGGTTTGCAGTTCTGGTTTGACTGTACAATCTGACTCCTCCAGCAAAGTACTTGTGCGCAGACTTAATTTTAAGCATGAGTGGTCCCAACAAAATATGTTGTAGACTCAAGCCTCATGTCTATTCCAGTAAACTATGGTGGTTTTTTAATGAGTCGTGCCTTTTCCATGTCTTATAAATGTATAAGACTATAAATACTATAAATGTATGTGTGGCTCTGTCCATGTGTGACTGCAATTATGGGGGCACCAGTGTATGGCTTTGATTTTTGTGTTACAGGGTTAGAGTTGAGGCTTTTTGGCAGTATAATTCTTCATTTTTACTCTCTAAAAATTAAAAAAAGAAAAAAAAAAGTATTAACCTAATTTTGACTTTCAGGCTTGTGAAAATGAGATCTGTATGTTTAAAAAAGTTACACACCACCTGTAAGCAGAGCAAAGGACAAAATCATTAAGTGACTTTTCTACATAGCAAGTTAGTACCCGAGTTTCCAGAGTCTAACTCTAATAATTTCTTCCTTTTTCCTTTTCTAGACAGATATAAATACAATTTTCAAATGTCATAAAAGTTAATGGTATTTCAACAAAAGGAACAGAGATGGTGGGTCTTGAAAAAAAATTCTAATAATACTATTCTACAATCTTTTCTCATATTTAAAATGATAGCGATCTAATCAATGGAGATTTACTCAGGTTCATACAGTTCAATAGCTGAAACAAGTGCACTAGAAGAAGTTTGTATTTGTAAACATTTATTTTCTTGAACTGAAAAAAGGCTTGCATCAGCACACATTGTACAGCCTTGCAAATACACAGAAATTGAAAAAGGGTGTTTGTATGTGCAATGTATCTTTTGATGTCCAGTGATCCTCTGCATATATGCAAACATATTTAAACCATTTAAGAAGTTTCCAGCACTTACTGAATGCAATTATCTTAGAGTGAAAAGAAAAAGATCCATCTGGTGGGAACACAATTAAAGTGCAAACATTTTGTCATTTGAGAAGATGCATTTTAGTTTCTTCACCATTTTTCTAAAAACAAATGGGATACAATGAACATTCTTCATAGTTCGTTCATATTCCCCTTTAATACTCACACTAACCTGTTTGATCAGAAATGAGTCATTCAAGAATATAAATTTATTTGTAATTTTCTTTGACGCTGTCTAAATAAATCTCAAAAGGAAAGGACTGTCTAAGGCGGTTAGTAGTACTTAGTGATTTTTTTTAGTAAGAAATACAAGGAAGAGGAATAGATAACTTGAGACTTTTGGGTAGTTAGCTAGAAAATAGAGTGCAATTCCTTAACAGTTCCTCTCCTTTCCCCCCACCCTCACCCCTGTCCTAAAATGGATAGCTGTGTGCTGGCTGTGAAAAGGGATTACAAAATACAGATCTGAGCTTGGATATTCATTATGAACAAAAGTTTCCTGTACAATAGAGCTTTGGATCCAATACAAGAATTCAGAAATATAAAACAAAACTATTATAAAAGTGAGGGGCATTATAACAGCATTCCTAACAGAAAGCTGCCTCTCCATATGTCGATGGGTTCTTACAGTTGCCTGGGATTAAATGTATTTTTTTCTTCTTCTTGCTGGATCACTGGGTTTTTTTTTCCCTCCAAAGGCTACAATGCCATGTGACAATACATCCCAGGAGTCTTTATGAAGGGAACAGAAACCCTATAACATCAAGCCAATCAAGTAGAGGAGAGAAGGACGTGGAAGTAATAAAGGCTGAATGTCCAATGATGTAGCTGCTACTGAGAACTAGCCCTTTCCAGAACACGAAAGTCGTAGTGCTTCTTGCTCGTTCTCAGCCTAAACTTGTTAACTGAGTTACTTTGTCTCTTCAAAGCATTTTGAGCTGCTGACATTGTAGGGAACGTAGCTAGAACTGTGTATGTGGAAGCCAAGTCACTAGGTTTGGAGGGTTCAGCGTTCACATTACTATCTCCACTGCCACAGTAATGACGGTGATGTTGCTGCTGTGTCTGTAGACACTGGGGATCCCTTAGCCACCGAATCTTGGCACCAACTTTACAAAGTTCTCCAAATAATTTTTCAGCTTCCATACGAGTTATTCCGTCGGGCAGTTCAGTAATTTCTAAGACTTTTCCAACAACTGAAACAAGAAGAAAAACTCTTAAGTTAAACAAATGCACTTTAGTTCAGAATATTTGTAAACAAGTCTTTAATTTTGGTCAGAGACCTCAGGCTGATACATGACTTGCCTGTTGTCTGTAACAAGCAATGTGGGTGTAATAAAAACGTGGAGACAATGCAGGAGGACTGGACACCCTTTACTCAGAGAAATATAAAATTTCTTATGGTAAACCATGGCTTTAGCCTCCTGCTGCTATGAAGGGCACTTTCTAAGAAAAAGCAGTGAAAGGAACCAAGCCTCCTACTGAACTTAACCACTCCGCAGAGACAAGTGATGCACACATCATTTTTTGCCATCACAACAGAATGTCTCATCTCACAATTATTTACAGTAGATACACCTTATAGTACCCATTTCAAAGATGAGTAAGCTGAGTGGCTTAAATGATTTTTCTAAGCCATCCCAGCCAGAAGTAGT
This sequence comes from Caiman crocodilus, assembly GCA_030014935.1. Classification (NCBI taxonomy): domain Eukaryota; kingdom Metazoa; phylum Chordata; order Crocodylia; family Alligatoridae; genus Caiman; species Caiman crocodilus. Next base: position 16,347,261 of record JAGPOW010003685.1, read on the forward strand.
TCTGCATGTCAAAATGAAAATGCTTGCTAGAGAAGCAGGGATGTATCAGGTTTCCTTGTTTACTAGGTAGTAAAAGTTGGCTGCAGACCCTGGTGTGGCAAAAGGTTGTACCTTTGTGACAGAGCAGACTTAATGGCCTGAGAGATACTATGTGCTGCTTTTTGTCAGGATAAAACTTACATGACCTGGAAATAAATATAGTTCATATAAAACAGCACTGTCTAACTGAGGGCTCACAAGCTGCACAAGGCCACTGAGGGATTAGTGTGCATTCCCTGGATCCCTGGTCCAGGTGCTGCTCCTCTCTTTGCTCTGATGCCCAAGTCCATGGGTTCCCCCCACCACTCAAGTTTCCATTCTGGCGGGTTCGTGTGGCATGTCAACAGCCTGTGTGGCATGGCATGGGAGGCAGGAGGTTACACAGTGCAGAGTGAGGCCCATGTGACACTTGCCTAGATTGCGTGTGGTTTGTGCAGTGTGTGACTGGGGGACCCGAGGCCCAAGCCACTTAGGAGCTAGAGAGCCCTGGTAAAATATTCACAGATCTGCTTAGCTGAGGGAAATGATGGCTGTTCATATGATGCTGTTACTGGATCACACTTTGCCTATGCAGTACTCAGCCCTCTTTCTCCTTCGGTTCAATTCAAGGGGACAAAAAGGCAGCAAGTATTTTCCATTCCTCAGTTTTCTTTCCATTGTAGAGTCATATAGTACATGCGACTCCAAGCATGAAGAGGAAGGAAAACATACAGATGGACAACCCATCTGGAGAAAGCAGTAGGTAATTTATCTTCTTCCTTTGAATGATGGCTCTTATGTACATACTCACTGTGGGTGACTCCAAAACAGCAGCTGTGCACTTGGAAATAGGTACCAGAATCTCCTAGGTCAGAGATGCCACAGTCATTCAGCCTCACGAGCTAGATGAATAACATGGGCCCAGACTATGGGTTGAACTAGAGGGAGAGACTGGTTCCACATTTCAGTGTGATCTGTGGAGTGGCCAGAGTGGGCTGCGGCCACTCTAGGTCTTCACTGCACAGCCCCAGAGTCTCCGCTGAGTGTAGTATGGCTCCAGAATACCAGGAGGCTGCTCCAGCACTGCGCTGCACACAGTGGCCAGTCCAAGATGCAAGCTGGAGCAGGTGCAGTGTGCAGCACATGGGGCTATCAGATCACTCAGCTAAGGAAACAAGTAGCTGTGGGTGCTTTCAGAAAGTCCTGTGCATACAACATGGATTCTGTCCTTCTCCATTACATGAACACAGGGATCTCTCAGCTCAAGAGGAATAAAATCTTGGAAAAAACTCCACCAAGTTGATTCCATCTCAGCTAATGTATCTTACTTGGGGACTAAAACTTAGTTCCTTAAGCACCTCTGCCAAAAAGAGTCGCCAACTCGTAACAAAAGTAGTTGAGAGGAACTAAGAAGCAGAAAATGTATGCTGCTCTAAGTCCCTGTGGACAGGCCATAAGGAAGCATAGGCAACAAGTATTGCTAAGGCAAAAAGCCTTTAAATGCTTGCTTGAGATACAACTGTACATGCAGAAAAAATATGCCTACAGACAGTCACTTGATGAAAGAGTTTATGTAATTTAAAAGTGTTTTGTTAGTAACTAACAGCAAATTCTCGAGGTGTGTTGGGGATAACATTTTGATACAGATAGTATCAGTGGGGGGCGAAGCTTTTCTCAATTTGCTACTCACAAATATGGAGGAATTGGTTGAGCATATGAAGGTGGAATGTAACTTGGGTGACAATGACCATGAAATGATAGAGTTCAAAATCCTAAAGAAGGAAAGAAGGAGAGCAGCACAAGGACACTGGAGTTGAGAAACTGGTGAGCAGGATCTTATGAGAAGCAGGTCTGAGGAGAAGAGGAATCGAGGACAGCTGGCTGTAATTTAAAGAGGCCCTCTCAATGTCGCATCCCAAATGCTACACAATGATCTCTTCCACATGTTACACTCAAAAAATGAATCTGTAAAAAGTGGAAACTTGGTCATAGTTAGGAAGGCTAAGGCACAACTGGAGATGTGACTCAACAGACATAAAAGACAAAGATTCTACAAGTATGTCGAAAGTAAGAGGAAGGTCAAAGAAATCGCAGGTCTCTTAAAAATGCAGAAGGCAATCTAGTTGCAGGCTAAAGCATTTAATGCCTCTTTTACTTCAATCTCACAAGCAGGGGCAGCTACCAGGTATGGAACAAAGATAGGCAAGGAGCCAAAACAGCTTAGAGTAGTAGCAGAACAGGTTAGGGATTACTCAGAGAAGCTAGATATTTTCAAGTTAGTCAGGCCACATAGGATGCACCCACAGGTACTGAAGGAATTGGCAGAGGTAATTTCAGAGCCACAGGCTATCCACTTTGAGAACTCATGGAGGTCAAGGGAGGCCCCAGATGATTGGAAATGGGCACATAGAGTACTTATCTTAAGAAAGGGAAGGAGGATCTGGAAATTATAGACCAGTCCATGATACCTGGAAGGATCATGGAGCAGGTCCTCAAGAAATCTACTGTAAAGCAAGTAGAGGACAACAAGGTGGTCAGAAACAGCCAGCATAGATTCACCAAGAGAAAGTCATGCCTGACCAACTTGATTTACTTCTATAAGAAGGTGACAGGCTCTGTGGATGGAAGCCATGGATGTGATATACCTTGACTTTAGCAAGGCTGGAACAGTGTGTTTAGTTTTGGCCCCCTCCGTTACAGAAAGGATGTGGAGGTATTGGAGAGAGTCCAGTGGAAGACAACAAACATGGTGAGGGGGCTGGTGGACGTGATTTCTGAGGAAAGACTGAGGGAACTTGGCTTATTTAGTCTAGAGAAGGGGAAACAAAACTGAGGGGGGATTTAATAGCAGCCTTCAACTACCTGAGGCTGGGTTCCAAAGAAGATGGAGCTAGATTGTTCTAAGAAGTGGCAGACAACAGAATAAGGAGCAATGGTCTCAAGTTGCAGCAAGGGAAGTTGAGATTAGCTATTAGGAAGAACGTTCTCACTAGTAAGGTAATAAAACACTGGAACAGGTTACCCAGAGAGGTGGTGGAAGCTCCATCCTTGGAGGTTTCAAGATTTGGCTACACAAAACTTTGGCTGGGATGATTTAGTTGGTGATGGTCCTGCTTTGAGCAGGGGGGTTCATAGTTTCATAGATGTTAGGGGCTGGAAGGGACCATACAGATCATCAGGTCCAGACCCCCTGCACTTGGGCAGGAAAGACTTTGGACTAGATGACCTACTGAGGTCCCTTTCAACCCCAGCTTCCTGTGATTGTAAGGTTTCCAACACTGTCTCCCACAACATTCTCATTAACAAGCTAAGACTAGATAAGTACTGCAAGGTGGATACATAACTGGTTGGATCATCATACTCAGCAAGTAGTCTTCAGTGGCTCAGTGTCTAGTTATCAAGTGGGTTTTTTCAGGGTTCTGTCCTGGGTCCAGTATTGTTTAATACCTTCATGAATGATTTGGATTAAAGGATTGAATGCACACTTAGCAAATTTGCAGATGATACCAAGCTGGGTGGATATGCAGACACTCTGGAGAGCAAGGCTAAGATCCAGAATAAGCTGGATAGACTGAAAAAACTGGTCTGCAATCAATGAAGTGAGATTCAACAAGGACAAGGGCAAAGTCCTGCACTTGAGATTAAATAACTGCATGCACAAATACTGGAAGAATGACTGGCTAGATTGCTACTACTGCAGAGAAGGACCTGGGGATTACAGTAGACTATAAAATGAACAGGACCCAGCAGTGTACTCTTGCTTCAAAAAAGGCCAACATAAAATTGGGCTGTATTAACAGGAGTGTCACTTGCAAATCAAGGGATGTGATTCTTGTACTTCACTGAGCATTGATAAGATCTTTTCTGGAGTACTGTGTCCAGATTTGCGACCCGCACTTCAAGAAGCATGTGAACATATTGGAAAGAGTCCAGTCTAGAGCAACAAAAATTATTAGAGGCCCAGGAAGCGTGGCTTATCAGGAATGACTGAAAAAAACTAGTTGGGGTTGGTTTAGTCAGAAGTAACCTGCCTTGAGCAGGGGGTTGGACTAGATGACCTTGTGAGGTTCTTTCCAGCTCTACTTTCTGATGATCCTATGAACTGGTATGTATTAAAAAATTAACTGCCTTCCATCTGATTTTGGTTTTTCCTGTCCTTTCTATTTTTCCCTATCTACTGTGAACTTTTATTCTTATTCTCTGACCTTCTGTCCTTTACTTTTTTATTAATATATTCTTTTTCTTCACCCCTAACTTTTCCTGTTTGCCTTTTTGCCCTGTCACTATTCATTCTTATCTTCCTTCCATTTACCCTTCACTTACTGCACTCTCAGCTCAATAACAAATCCTCCTAAAAGGAACCCTCTGCACTATTTTTCTGCACTCAACATGGATATTCCTAAAATACCTCACCCTTACAGTCATGCCTTTACCATTTAGTTGAAATCCCCATGGCCCCAACCAACCTCCACTGTCCTACAACCTTCCCAACCGTCCTGCACAAATTTACAGCCCCACCAAAGGCACCCTCTTCTCTCCTGTACTCCATGCAGAAGCACTCACTTATATCCTTACCTCCCTTCTGTAAATTCAGTTCCCAAACAAATTTCACACAGCTCCAATTCCCTCCCCACACAGGTTGAAATAATACAATAAGTGTATGAGCTGAAAAATGAAGCATTGAGAATGTATTTATTTAAAAGATCTACCAGAATGCAGTCTCATCCAACAACTACATACCTGGTTCCCCTGCGCCAAGGTCTGCTGAGGCTGCTTTCTTTGCTGGTTTCTTTCCTCTATTTCCATGCCTATTTCCAGGTTGACACTGTGAAGTCAGACATGCATCACTTGGTTAGAGAACTGACACATTTATGACAGGTTAGAGTGATGCTGTAGCTGTGATGGTCCAGGAATGATGTGAAACAGATTTCTTATGGTAGTATCTTTTATTCAAGTAACTGCACAATTGGGATATAGTTAGACAAGCTTTTGAATACAAGACATTCTTTATCAGGTGATTAGGTGTCCTGATGAAAAATATTTTGCATTTGAAAGCCTGTCTAACTACTCCAACTATGCAGTTGATTTAAAAAGGATAGCCTAAGAAATCCTTGACTCTCACATATTTGTGACATTAGGACAAGTAACAATTTAGGATGGGGTGTCCTGGAGACCCTGTAGTTCCAAATGCAGCAGGCTTTGGGTCTAGCAATACTGTGACCAAGCACACAGTCCTCAGGCAAAGGCAAAAGTCAGGGAAGGGCAGAAAAGCCTCTTGCAGTTTTTGCAGCGACTCTTCCACCTGCCTGCAACTACAGTTGGGCAAATTCATTTTAGCCTAAACATTTTTACCCCCCACAGATTTGACAACCTCAAAGTATCCCACAAACTTGTGTAGGTTTCACCAAGTTGTTTCATTTAAATTTTTCTGAATTTGATACATAAACCACTTTTCTTTTTCAAATTAAAAGCAACATTTTGTTTAGAAACATCCTTCAATTGTATTCTTAAGAAGTCTCAAACATCCATGAAATGAATTCTACCTACCAAGTTCCTCAAAAATTTAACTCTTTTTAAATTTTGAAACTGCTGGAAACCAAGAAAAGGTTATGACCCAGCCTTAGTTTCCACCTTGGGAAAGCTTTATTTACCAGGAGTAACAGTGCTACATTCCTGAGAATGCTGCTCTGTACTTCTGTAGTAAATGAGAATGATGGGAGCCAGGGACAAGGTAGCAAGATAGAATAAAAATTTATGTGAAAAGCAGGTACAGTTCCAATGCAAAAGTATATTGGTCTCATTGTGGTTTATTATTGCTGCAGCTTTGTATTACAATTTTCAGTTTATTAAGTGCTGGCTTTTCCTACCTGTTGGCCTGTTACTTGCCCATGTAACAATGGTGGAGGGTTGTACTGCAATGGCTGGCCAAGCAATGGGTATCTGGCATCTCCTGAAAACAAGGAAAAGGTTTCAAGACTTTGTCTTGCTTAGTATAAAATCTGTAACAGTGAGTCTACACCTCACAAATAAAATAAACAAAGTAAAGTGAGGTATTATATATCAAATTAAGGAAAGAGGCATTTAAAGAATTTCCTGATTACGGTAATTGCATATGGAAACCATAAATCAATTTATACAAACTATGAAGTTGAGAAATCATAAACCCAGGGTTCTTTGCATTTAAAAAGGATGCTTTAAAAGTATGTTTTTTACTTTCTGAAGCTGCCAGAGTCTCATTTAGATTCAAATCTCAAAAAATTTTCAATGAGGTTAAAGTTCTTGTTGCAGTGCCCAGCATTACTCAAGAAGAGTGCTAGGTACAGTTACATCTTGCATCTCCACCCACTGAGAGAACCCATAAGATAACTGAACAGAAATATGTACAATTATGAGAGAGGTTAAGAAAGCTGAGGCAAGATTCATAATGGGCAGTCAAAAAAAATCTGAAATAATTAACAAAACCACCAAATTGACTAGGGAAACTACAATTTATTTCTGAAAAGAAGGCCATGGATTTTCCCAGACAGTATTTTGCTATATTTTTCCATATACCAAAACACATTAAACTAAAATAGGAGAACTACATTCTACCCTTCATTTACAAAGTAGCAGCAGCATCTCTAGGATCTTTGTAATAATTACAGCGCAGCAATTAACTGAGTCTGCTGGAGCGTGTTAATGCATGCCAGCAGCCTCCACATCTGATGCATCCGTGCCCCCACACTTCAAAATGGTGGCAAGGGCACTTTAAGTAAAGCTCATTCAACGAGTTTTAATTAAAGCACCCCCACCACCGTTTTGAAACAGGGACACTGATACACAAGACACTGTGGGTGTTTTAATTAGAGCAGCTCTCAGAGCCGCTCTAATTAAAAACATCTCCCCCACCCCTAGAGCACACAAAAACACCCTCAGTTTTTACAAACCATGTAAATTGTCATGTCTCCAATCAGTGAAAATACTATAGTCATTGCTCTTATATTGAAATAATGGCAGCAGGTTCTACTCCTTTTCTTCCACAGGGAGTTTCTGTAAGGAAATGCTCCCCCTAGTATCAGGCCCCACGTGCCAGATCCAGCCTGCAAGCCAGGAAATAAATCATCAGCAGGTTTCATAGTTAGTAGGGTTGGAAGGGACCTGAGCAGATCATCAAGTCTGACCCCCTGCCATGGCAGGAAAGAATGCTGGGGTCAACCGATCCCGGCAAGGTGTCTATCTAGCCTCCTCTTAAAGACCCCCAGGGTAGAAGCCAGCACCACTTCTCTTGGAAGTTGGTTCTGGATCCCAGATGCCCTGACTGTGAAGTAGCGCCTCCTGATATCCAGCCTGAATCTGCTGTCAGATTATGGCCGTTGTTCCTTGTTACCCCTAGTAGTGCTCCAGGGAACAGGGAGTCTCCCAATGCCTGCTGGTCTCCCTTGGCCAGTTTACAGATGGTCACCAGATACCCTCTCAGCCTTCTCTTGTGGAGGCTGAACAGGTTCAGATCCCATAGCCTCTCCTCATATGACCTGCCCTGCTGCCCCCTGATCACGCGAGTGGCCCTTCTCTGGACCCTCTTGATGTTGTGCACATCCCTCCTGAAATGTGGAGCCCAGAACTGGATGCAGTACTCCAACTGGGGCCTGACCAATGTCACATAGAGGGGGAGGATCACCTCCATGGACCTGCTCGTGATGCATCTGTGAATGCATGACAAGGTGTGGTTAGCCTTTCTGATTGCATCCCCACATTGGTGGCCCATGTTCATCTTTGAGTCAAGAATGACTCCAAGATCCTTTTCTGCCTCTGTGCTGGTGAGAGGGGAGCTCCCCAGCCTGTAGGTACACTGCTGGTTCTTCCTCCCCAAGTGTAGTACCTTGCACTAGTCAGTGTTGAAACCTATCTTATTCTCATCCGCCCACCTCTGTAACCTGTCCAGAACTGATTGCAGCTTGTCCCTCCCCTCTAGCATGCCCACCTCCCCCCACACCTTAGTGTCATCTATGAATTTGAGCAAGGTGCTATTCACCCCCATCGTCCAAGTCACTGATGAAGATGTTGAACAGTGCAAGCTTGAGGACCGATCCCTGGGAGACCCCACTGGCCACATCCCTCCAGGTTGGAAAAGACCCATCCACCACCACTCTCTGGGTACAGCCCTCCAGCCAACTGGTAACCCATCTGACCACGAAGGGATTGACACCACAGTTGCCTAATTTTTTAATGAGAATGGGGTGAGAGACGGCTTCGAAGGCTTTTCTAAAGTCCAGAAAGACTACGTCCACTACGATGCCCGCATCCAAGGATTTAGTGACCTGGTCACAGAAGGCCATCAGGCTGGTCTGACAGGACCTGCCTCTGATGAACCCATGTTGGTTGCCCCTAAGTATACACTCCCCTGCTGGTTCCTCGCAGATGTGCTCCTCGATAATTTTTTTGAAGAGCTTCCCCAGGACTGAGGTAAGATTAACTTAGGTTGAAGTTAATATGGCAAGAGGAGAAGGGCAACCAGGTCAGAGTGTTGGCCTCCCTTTGTACCTGGCTCCATTACTGCGCTAGGATAGAGGTCAGCAGAGAGGGACAGCATGGTTCGCTCCCTCTGGCCTGACAAATACAATAATGGGATACCACTTTCTCATAGCTGTACATCAAATGTCATAATTTGCAGTAGCAGTACTACTGTTATAATGCAGAGGCCATAGTGTCATTGTGCTACAACCCCCCAAAGATTTAATCTAGTGATCAAACCAGTACTTACACTATAATCAATAAACAAAGATTGGAGAATAAAGAGTTTGATAAAAAGCAGAATTGTAGGATTAAGATCCACCTCATCTATTGACCACATCAAGCCCATCAACTGCAGTACACAGGCATGTAGGACTAGATGATCTTTTCTAATGCTACCATTAGTACCATAAGACTACTTTTATTTGATATTTAAATGTCTATTTTCAGTTCAAAACTTAAAATAAATGTTTGACATATATTCAATTAAAATTACACAAAACTATTTCAATTTTCAATTCTGCACTGCTGAAAGATAGTTTGTTCTTTTGAGGCAAGGGGAAGGACTCAGGTGCAAAAGGATAGCATTAATTCTTATGACATGCAGGGAATACAGTTTTTGAACACGCTAGCCAAAAAATGATGATTGTTGAAGTTAATCATACCTTGCTCCTAAAGAACAAAATATTTATACACGAACATCTGGAAAAATTAAGTAAATCTTTATGAGTTAGACAGTGAAAGCCTTACCTGGTCCAGGGACAAAAGGTCTAGAAAACTGGGGCACAATAGAAAGAGGTGTTAGCGTGGGACGGATGTTTTTCAGATTTGATAGCTGAGCTGGTGCTGGTGATTGGGCTGGTGAGGTGACAGGACTACCTAGTTGAGGACTATGCTGTAACTGGAGTAAATGTTATACATAAATAAGTATAGTGGGCTCTCTCAAGTGTTTTCAATATATTTATCTGAATATACTACGCGATAGTTACAATATTTAAGTCAGGAAACAATAACTGTAATATAACTATTTGTAAGCACTGCTGAAATAGGTTTGTTTTGTTCCTCCCCAAAACCGAATCCTTTCGTTTTAAATACAAGATTCATGACAAATTCTCCCAGAAGGAAAAAAAAACTTGTACCTGTGCAGCACTGTCTAAAGTGCTAAACTCTGTAGATTTCTGTCCCCTTTGATGGTCACAATAATATTTATTCTGCTTCCACTGCGGAGGTGAGTGGGGTCGGGGCTGGGGATTGTTAGGTATATTTAGCTGCATCATTACTACTCCTCCACCTGGTGGGGGTGCTACCGCTGCAAAACAAGAAAAGTGAAGGATCTTGTTAAAGGTTAGCTCCTCTAGCCACAGCTTTGTGCCAAAATTGAAAAAACCAGACAAGAAAGCGGTCAACACGCAGGACCCAGGAGACAGTAAACTGTTGGTTTCGAGACACATGGGAATTTATATTCTGTAGAATATTTTACTTCCATTAACAGATAAAATCTTTTTAGATCGTTCAAAAAGAAATTAGCAGGATTCAGAAAGACAGGTTAAGCTATTGAAAAGCTTAGTATCAAATATTTAAAACTTTCTTAAACCAAATTGTTCTACAGCACAATAGTTGAAAACGCACTAAATCTACTATACTTTACCTTCATTCACAGATAGGGTCAGATTTATTTATTTGGGCAAAATATGAAAAATGATGTCCCCATGTTACTGTGGGGGCAGCTACAAGGAAAATGAGAGGCAAGGGGTGATCAGAACCGTCACCATCCTTTTCAGAAAATCTCCTTGAAGAAGGTAGTTTAACATTGCCTTGGTTTTCAAAAGAAACTCTCCAAACAAAGGCTTGCTGAGAGAGAAACTTGCCCCTTGGCTGGTCTGCCACCAGGCCCACACAGAAGGGGCTGAAAGGATGCTGGTGCCATGCAGAAAAGATAGGTCTGGAGACGATGTCTGGGTTCTGCCCAGTTATGATGGACTACAGGTTAGAAAGGGTAAATAATGGCCTGTCTTCTTCAGTATTAGAAATGGCAAGTGAGCTGACTATCTGACCAGGAGCGGGGAATTATTTCAGGCGGGGAGCCACTTATTGGGTTTTGGCAGGTCATTGAGGACCACAAGGATAGTCCCGCCCCTTGATGGGTGCCCTACCCCTGGTTGCCACCTTGGGATCAGCAGTCCTGACCCCTAACCCCCGCCACCAGAAGTCCCTCTTTTGGCCCAGTGGCAACATGTAGGGGATGCACGTATATCCCCCGGGAGTGCTGGTGCACCCCAACAGCTGCGCTTGCCACTCGGGAAATGGGTAGGGGGGACAGGCGGGTAAGCCAGAGCCCCCCCGTGAGTGCTGGCCGATCACTGCACTCACTGCAGCTGCTTTTGGGAGCGACTGCAGCTGGCGCTTGCTCCTAGAAGAGGCTGCAGCGAGCACAGGATTGCCTGTGGGGGACCCCCGTGGGACCGTAAGATTGCCCAAGGGGATCCTTCCACGTCTCTGGACCACAGGATCACCTGCAGGGGAACCCCCCCCAGTCGGTTGGCCTGTTTGGGGGGGGGGCGGCGGCGGGGGCGGAGCACACATCCCCCCCACCCGACTAAGGCGGCACTATTCACCCATGTCTTGGCCCCTGGAGGTGCTCCTTTCAGCAACAGGGTTTGCCATCTCAGAACCAGAAAAATACCAAATTATATTCTTAAAAAAAAATCAAACATCCTACAATGTTAATTAATTTAATTAAAAAATATACTTTTGTCCTGATTTACATGCGTTTGTGTAGTGTACATAGAGGTGACAGTATAATAGTTTAAAATGAAGTCTTAACTCCTGTCTTTTGTGAGAGGGTGGGTATAGGTTTGTGGGTGCCTGTGTGGGATTTGTGGGGGTGAATAGGCATGGGGGTGTGTGGTTGTGTGGGGGTGTGGATTTTGCAAGGGGCTGTGAGTCTGTGGGGAAAGGGTGGCTGGGGAGGGTTGTGACTTGGGTGGAGGGGGAAGGTTTGCCCACAACCTGCCCCCACTGCGTGGCAGACAGAGCCCCTGCCAGCGCTCCTGCAAGCCTGGGCTCTGCACTTATGCTGCTCCTGGCCATGGGCCCCAGGCTAGTGCTCACTGCCACTTCCCCCATCTTCCACCGTTGTCCTTCTCCTGCCACTTCCGAATCCCCCAGCCCCTCACCATGCCAGCACCATGTGCCAGCTGCTTCTGCAGTCCCAGTGATGCACCTGGGCATCAGGTGGTGCCAGAGCTGCTAGTGGGCAAGCAAGAGGGGGAGTGTGGAAATGGTTGCAGCAGGCAGGGGGAAGGGGCAGCAAGCAGGAGCATGGAGTGCAACAACAGCTGGGCGGGAGCGTGGGGCCCACCCTGGTGCACCGGGCCCAGAGCAGGGTGGCAAGAGCATGGGTCCAGGCTGGCTCCTCCTCTTCCTGCTTGAGCAGTGCAGCCCAGCTCTATACAGGCCCTGCCAGGCCAGACCCTGTGCTCCTGGGCAGAAACTGCTGCTCAGCGCAAAGGAAAGCGGCTCCCTCTCTTGCCACCCCCAGGCAGTTTTAGCTGCATCCTCCTGCAGTCCGCACCATGCAGCTCCTTCACCGCTGTCTCTGTGCTGCCCCGGGCCGCAGCAGTGGCTGTGTGGAGCTGTCGCAAGGCAGCTCACAAGCGGCAGCGAAGGAGCTGCACCGCAGCCTAGTGAGGCGTGAGCTCTGGGCAGACGCAGCTAAAGGTGCCTGGCCAAAATTTTGGCCTGGGGGAGTGCTTTCCCCATGCTGAGCAGCAGTTTCTATCCAGCTGCTGCTGTGGCTCAGCAAAAACAAGTGAACCTGGAGCTTGTGTGGGGCCCAGGCTGAGCAGCAGCGGTGCAGGACAAACTGCTACTCAACATGGAAAAAGGCAGCCCCCTTCCCTGCTGCAGCTGCTTACAGCCCACACGGGGCTGCCTGTGCCTGCTTTCCACTCCATGGGGCAGCCCAGAGGCAGTGACGACACCGTGGAGATGCAGGACAGCCCC
>JAGPOW010003685.1:16359873-16394442 GCA_030014935.1 Caiman crocodilus
GCTCAGCCTGGGCCCTGCCTGTACCACGGGGCTGGGGTGAGGGGGACTGGGAATGAGCGGGCATGCGAGAGCCAGAGACAGCTGGATGAGAGTGTGGGGCCTACACTGGTGTCCCAGGGCCAGTGGGGCCGAGAGCAGGGCAGTGGGAGCACAGGGCTCCACACTCCTGCCCAGCTGTTGCTGCAGTCCGTGTCTGCTCACTGCCCTTTCCCCCACCTGCTGCAGCCATATCCCCACTCCTCCCCTGCTCACCCACACACTGGCAGCTCCAACACCACGTGGTTCCCAGCTGCATCGCTGACACTGCAGGAGCCAGTCCGGCCTGGCCCTGAGGACTGGGTTGATCCTCCACAGTCCTCCCCTGCCTTCCTCCCCCTTATCTGTATTTCTCTCGGTGCAGGGAGGCAGGAACAGCTCCAGGCCAGGAGCCCCTGCCACAGAAGTCCCTGCTAGGCAGAGGCTTCTGGCTTTGGGGGGTGGGGGCAGATTTGCTACTGGGGTTTAGTTTTGCCACCAGCTCACCTGGGACATAATGGCCTGGTGTGCTGGGTCCAGCCTGCAGGCTGCATTTTGCTCGTCCCTGACCTAGACTATTCACACCATTTAAAAGTAAAGCTAATGAGTCCAGAAGTGTTACGATTTTAATGCATGTCCATCTTTAGGAAGGGCCAGGCTGACTATAGTTCACACTTTCTACCGTATACCGTTTTACTTTTTGGATCTTGCTATATATTTTGGACACTGAACACTTGCATTTTTATATTGGGAAGTTATTAAAATCTTTACAGGTTTCTGTTCAAAAAAGCAGTGGTTTTGCTCCTCTCCTAAACAAATAATTAACAAAAGGGGGATCCAATGACCTCTCATGGGCTCTAACCTGTTTCCTTTATATACTATGCTATAAAAATTTTACTACATGAAGTGTTATAAAATCCTTAAAAGCTGCACATCAAAATAAATAAAAAACAGTAATAATTTAAATAGGTTTCCTTCCATCCTAGGATCCAAAGGCACTTACAGTACCAAGGAAGCACTACCCACATTTTACAGAAAGGGAGATGGAAGAACAGCGTAATTAAACGAATTTACCAGGGTCCCTAATGGAGTTACCCACAGCACAGGAACAAATGAACAAACAAAAAAAAATCAGAACTCTTGATTTGATTTATTCCTTTAAATTCGAGATCATACTTCCAAATAAGAGACAGTATGATCTGGAGGCTGATCTGTACGGCCTTTTGATCTGGAGCGAAACTTTTTTTTTTATTACACAGAAGAAAATAAACATTTCTGACATAATTTTTATAAATATGCAACTAAATATACGGAGAAGACATGTGATGCATGTATGGCATGACACAGCACGGTGGTAAGGTTTCACTGGATAAATGTGACAGTAACAACATTCTGAAGTGGCAAAGCCAAAAATGAAGAGTGTATTTCATCTTGAAAGTGTGCCAATCAAACATCTGAATTACAGATTGTGACCACACAGTCTAGCTATGATTTTTACATTAAAGCCGTTTGATTTTTTGTAAATATTTGTTTTCCTCACCCCTCCAACTCCAACCCTCCAAGCTGTACTGCCAAACACCCACCCACCCTCAGCTGTTCATTTCTTGGAAGGACAAAATAACAACACTTTAAAAAAATTAAAGTTATTCCAAACAGTATTTCTAAACAGAATTTCACCACTCAAAAATATACAAAGCGATGATGTGCTCTGTGTGGAGCTCAGGCCCATCTGCTAATTTTGATAACAAACTAAACTACTTGCTTTTTTCTATTCCTGTTAGCCCTCCCTCACCACTGAGAGGGAAAAGCTGGATTTTATTTCATGTTGTGCAACATTTTTTTTTTTTTTTAAAGTCCATTCCAATTTATTAACCCTGAACAAACATAAGTTGGGTTGCAGAACCTTTATCATCATTTATGATACACGAGGAAGAAAACCAAGATGGTCTTTCAAAGCAGTTAAAGGAATTCAAGCCCAGTCTGATATAATTTATTTCCGAGAAGATGCTGCTAAGCTCCTTGTCTCTTCATATTCCCTTTGGACCGCTGAGAATATCCTGTCTGTCATCTCTGAAGTAGACTCTGAGTTGCATGTAAATTCTTGTCCCTGAATGTCACTATTGCCTCAATTGCTCCCTTTTCTCCCAGTTCTCTCAATTTTTTCTTTTTAAATTCTGTTTGATAGCTCTAATCCACGACTCCCAGCGGCATTAAACCAAAATGGCCAGGATGGATTATTGTCTGGCCAGAGTGGGAGAACACATTAGTGACTCATTAGACTGTCTGGTTTATTTTTAGACATTGTGAAGTGACTCACTCTTCAAGAATCAGACATCCGAGCTTCAAACAAAGAAAAAAAAATACTGCCGATGAACTAAAACATTGTGCTGCCAAAATGTCTGCTATCTTGCCACCATACTGAAAGTAACCCCTTCATCATTAAACCCAATAATAGATGGTGCATGAAAATTATCTAATTAAATAAATTATTAATATGAAACCTATTTATAGGGCAATTAAGGTGTCTGACAGAGAGAAGTGTGATCTATTGGTATGTTCACAGGAACATTAGAGAGATATTTATAAACTTGGCTTGGGGAAAATCACTTAACTCCTAATGTATCAAGTTCACTGGTTAATAAAACAAGAGCACCACTAACTTGATTGTAGCACTGCTCCAGAACATACTAGGTCCTAACCCTAAAGCTTTTGAATTTCATGAACAGTCCTACTGTTTTCAGTAAAGACTGCAGTTGCTAAGTGTTTAACTGCATCAAGCTCTTAGGATATCAGTCAACATTTGTAAAAACATGCTGGACTGAAAAGCTCTGTCACTGCTATTACAATCACCTATAGAGTTTACTATTTATTTCAGTGCCTTCACACATCTGCCATTTTGTTAGAATCAAATGTTGAAGTGCGATTAAAGTTAAATTGACCAAAAGTTAAATTGATTAAAGTTAAGATGAATGTGAGCTACCAATGTGATACTGCAGTTGGCAAAGCGAACAAAACTCTGGCTTGCATCTATCAATGCATCTCAAGCAAGATGCAGGATGTCATCCTCCTGCTCTACTCAGCCTTGGTGAGGCCACAGCTGCAGTACTGCATCCAGTTCTGGGCTCCATAATTTAGGAAGGACATGGAAAAGCTTGAGGGAGTCCAGAGGAGATCCACGCACATTATTAGAGGGCATGAGAACAGGTCTTATGAAGAGACGCTGTGAGCTATGGGACTCTTCAGCCTGGAGACGCACAAGCTCAGGGATGACTTGGCAGCCTATAAGTACATCAGGATCTGGGGGAGTGCCTGTCCACTAGAGCACCTCAGGGGATGACAAGGTCCAACAGTCACAAACTCCTGCAAGACTGTTTTAGGTTGGAGATAAGGAAAAACTTCTTTACTGTCTGAGCCCCCAAGGCCTGGAACAGATCCCCCTTACCCCCCAAGAGATGGTGCAAGCACCTACACTAGACTCCTTTAAGAAGCGTTTGGATGCTTATCTTGCTGAGATCCTTTGACCCTAGCCGATTTCCTGTCCCTAGGGCAGGGGCCTGGACCCAATAATCTTCTGAGGTCCCTTCCAACCCTAATGCCTATGAAATATATGACATTAAACAGGTGGCTCATTAAGTCACAATCATATCTGTTGAGGCACCTGCCTATGAACATGATTTGTTATACTGTTAAGAATTTCATGTTTTCATTTTATGTCAGTGGACTGATATAACATGGAACGAACAAATCAGCAAGTATACCTCAGCTAGAGAAAACACAGTGAATTACAGTCAAGCTCTTGGCTAAGACACAGAACAATATAATAATTTAATATATTTCCTTGGACAGAGCAGCTTATATAAAAACCCTAAGGAAGTATCCCTGCTATTGGCAGCACGATCAAAAAAACCAACAGGTGAATTCTGACATGATGTGGAGACACTACACCACAGTGCAGAAAGGAAAGACTCTGTAATAGGTCTGACTATGATAAATGTAACAATAGTGAATGAGGCGGTGGTTGCTGACTCAAATGATTACATAAACTATGAAAATGAAAACAATAAACAAGCCTATCAGACAAAAAATTGGGAGGGGTTAACTGTCTCTGCACTCTAGTCCAAAGGCTTACTTTACTCCTTCCTAGAGCCCACAGAATACCTGCTGTTTCTACTACCTTTCCAGGACTCTCTCGTCAAAGCTACTCAGAGCTATTCCTGGTTCAGCTGATGAAATCTACACTATGCTAGATCAGGCACTTTCAAGATGAAAATCTCAAGAGAAGGCAGTCCAACCATCCCTGCAGGATGATCCTTTTAAAGAGATTCACAACATAATTTTAAGCTGCATTACTTCTCAAAATATATGCAGATTCTAGGCTACTGAAAGCTGTACATCCGGTCAAGGTTTTGGAAAATTAAACACCTGGAGCTGCACAGAAGTTCCCAACATTACTCTAATGTAATGCAAGTTACAAATGATGAGTAAGGAGAAATATTCTAGTAAATCTGTTGTCTTTCAAACAAATCTTTTCAGGCAGAATTTAGTTTCTGTCTGCAGCTTTTAACTGGTCTCAATTCTGAAGCATATATTCAAGTAGTGTATTTTAACATAAATCATTATGCTTTAATGAAACAAATCTGCAAACTTTCTAATGACATGAAGCAGAAAAGTAAGAAGTCAGGCTAACTGAAACGCACTACATTCTAGAATTAAAATGATTTCTATTAAGCTAACATAGTAATTAATCCTAAAACATACCCTTCAGCAGCATGTATCAAATTACACAACATAACAATGGCTAGAACTTTTCTTGGCCATTCAAAGGCAATTCTGTTTGTTTCCTAACCACCAAAGATTATCTTCCCACACCTGCACACTGTTGTCCTTGAAGCTGCTGGGAGTTGCAAGGGGAAGATGTTCTAGGAAACTGTATCTGCTCCGATCCTGGAGGCTGCAAATATCCTACTGATGAACTGCAGGAAAAATAAATAATAAAAAAAAGAGATACATATGAGCATTTAAAGCACACACACACACACACAACTGTACCTCAGAACTTATGACTTGCCTAACCTAGAAAACTTTGCCACTTTTGCTATATCGATAGAAACAGTCTAACACAGATGCAGTTACACTGGTACAGAATTTACCTGGTTAGCATTTGCAGAATTAATTTGCCTTTGTGATAAATTTCCTATGATGATTTAATGGTTATTCTTCCAATTCATCTGAGTCACTACCTGGTAATTAGTCATTATTTGCATTCTCTTCAGAGTTGCAGATTAACCAAAGTTTACTGCAAAGAAACGTTATACTGATTTACCTTTTCCCTTCCAGAACTTAAACCCTGTAGATCCTGGATAGAAGGTTTTGCCTTTCAAGGTCAGACTGATTGCCATATCTGGGATCAGAAAGGAAGTTCACCTCTGGTCGGACTGCTATAGACTGGAGGGGGTTTAGCTTTCTCCTGTGACGGGGCAGAGTGCTCCTCTTTCTGGGATCTCTCAAGGATATTTTAACAATGATTGTAGCAGCAGAATGCTGCTGTAGTTCCTCTGTTTTGCCAGTGGCAGGTTAGGCGAGGTCTTGTGTTGTGCCTGGCTTGACTATGTAGTTTTGCTAGGAGGTTAAACAATGCACTTGTATAGGATGATCTGGATAGGGCAGATCTTGCCTCTTGCAGGGAGTCTGGACTAGATGACCTCTAGAAGTCCCTTTCAGTCCTACTGCTCTATGTTTCTATATAGTTTTTAAGGCACTTCTAATACAATATAAATGGTATCAACCTTAGGGGTTGATAAAACTACTTAAAAAGTGTGTGGGGGTGGGTGGGGGGCAGAAAAATCACATTCTGTGTGTGGTTAGGGGTATGGTTTATATGGTTAGGACTAGACAGGACCTCAGAATACTACAGGTTAAAAATTTTCACTTCAGAGTTCTGAAATACTGTAAAGTCTTGCTAATATATAAAAATAATTTTGAAACGTTAGTGACAAAACCTGGTAGAATCAAGAAGATGTAAACGGAAAATCTGTGCAACCTGAAAAGATAAACTATACCAGGCTCCTAGTTCAGAAATTTAATGTAAAGAGTTAATTTAAACAAGAATAAATGTAGAGGCCAGGAGGACATGATCCCTCAACATTTTAGATCCAAATAAAAGGCTTGAATGGATACTATGAATAATAAAAGTAAATACAGAGGTTAATATAGGGCTGAAATACTGTGAATATCTTCTTTTGTTGCATATATGTCTTTGCAATAATACTTCCCTGAAAAATTTAAGTTGTAACACTTCATGACCAGGGACTTTTTTCCCCAGAAGGACTGTTGGTTATACAGAGGATCTCACTTGCATGAATATACTTTTTCAATTATTCCCATGAGACTGGACCTTTAGTCATGGCACTTTGCTTGTACAATGAATACTATTAATCTCTTTTGCTGGAAGAGAAATAGGTATGTGAAAAAGTAACATCAGTCCTAAGATACCTAACAGTAAACTATGCTGTAGTTACATTCTGCTTCACCTATTATGTAAAAAGTGTTCTGTTTTTATATAATTTCATTTGACTATTTGACACATTAAATATTACTTGTATATGAGCTTGGAAAGAATTAATGAACATCAGTAACAGCAACAAGTATTCCTAGATAAAAGAAGAGCATGTTAAATCAGCTGAAGAGGAAAAAAAGTATAACATAAACCGTGATATAAAGCTGTACATTATACTTATATTTTGAACTCAAAATGCCTAGGGCCATAATATGCAAGCACATTTTACAACTGGTGTGATCTACTTATACAGATGTCTATGTTAAAAAATAAAAAGTATGATAATGAAACACCACAGACTACGGACAAATAATATAATATACTGGCACTACTTGTGAGTACAAATCTCTAAGAAAGATTGTACCATGAGCACTGAATACTAGAATTTCATTGGAAATTTCAGAGTAAGATTAACATCACTACTTGCAGTCTTTTAAAAAGAACAGATATTCTTGTGAAGGTTGTATTGCTCTCAGATTTCCATTAGTATGCATTCAGATTTTAAAGCAGAGAAAACTGGTAGATACATAGATAATATTGTATTTGCTTGCACACCACATGCACCTGTTTCTCCAAAATTTCTTTGAATGCCTTCAAGAAAAATCTGGATGTTTACTTTGCTGAGATCCTATGACCCCAGCCGACTTCCTGCCCCATGGGACAAGGGGCTGGACTCAATGATCTTCTGAGGGCCCTTCCAGCCCTAATGTCTATGAAATCTATAAAAATAAGCCCTTCAAAACTGGGGTGTGCATCTTCTGCAGGAAACTGATTTTTCCTTGCTGGACTAGAAGCATGGAGATGTTGTGGTAGAATGTCTCTTGCTTCTATGTGGCCCAGCAAGCAGAAGGGGTAGAGTCCAGTGCTAATCCTCTCCCAACAGCTAAGAGACTTGGAGTAGCTATAGGCACACTACATGTTGGCACTGTAGCAGCTAACTTGTACCAGAAGCAGCAATTGAGCTGGCTCAATTAATTCTACATGCAGTTGGTAATATCTCAATGAGGCTTGTGGCATGGAAACAACATTTTATTATTTACAGGAATTTATATAAAGAATTATTTAAAGCAAAGGAGTAATGGCCTTGCATACTGTCCTTGAAAGGGTCTGGAGCCTTGTCTTGTTGCTGGGCCCTGCTATACAAGGAAGTTCCTGCTGCGTCACTTAAACCATTTCCTGGGATGCTGCACTTGCTGGACATTATTTCCAGAAGGACGTGGTCCATGTCACACAGCCACGACTCTGGAAAAGTCTTTCCCCCCTATATTCTGTCTTCCAAAAACATGATGCAGGTCTTATTTTTGGGGGTGAGAGGGAGGGGGAGATTGTGGTCTGTAATGAAGTATGGTACTGTAAACCAAGTTCTACGTAGTATCATTTTTCAATAACATGGAAAACTGCATCTAGAACCACATTACTACGCTCAAGACGATGATAAATACAAATCTAATTGCTATACTCGGTTTTCATACATCTATAGTACCAGCAAAAGGCAATTTTCAACTTTGCATTCTATACAAAACATTTTGGAAAGCATCTGATCCCACCGCAGATGCAATAAGAGTCTTCTCAAAAAGAATGAGATAAAGGGCTAGATTCTACACATTGCTCATCACCTATTTTCAAATCTTTCATCCATTTGCCTTGGGTTTATTTCTCTCCCCTTTTACTATTTAAAACTCGATTCATACCTTCTCTCCTGCATCACTGAATCAAGGGCCTGGCAAGAAAGTACTTCACTCAATCCTTTGAGTCCTCTATTTAGCAAAGCATTATCATGTACTTCAATCCAACCCTACACAGCAAAACACTGACAAAAACAACCTTTTGGTTGGTGCTTAAATACTTTGCTGAATAAAGACAGATTGGTGCATCACTGCCAAACTGAGGGCTTTCAGTGCCAAGATGAGATGCTGGCATTTCACCAGATTATAGCCCTGTGACATTCTCTGACCCCTGATGTGGCCAGGTGCACCTCTGAAAGACACTACTATAGTGCTCTAACACACCTTCAGGGGCACCCTTCAGATGCAAACCCCCTGCCATTGCTGCTTGGCTGCCAAAAACACTGAGACGCTGCAAAAATCACCTTCCTGACCTATAAAACCTCAGCTAAGCCTCTCACCCAGGCCTTGCCAGCTCTTAGAAGAAGGGATTTCTGCCAGCTAAAAGAACTAAACTGTTGTCTGATCATGTGCTCAGAGAAAATGGTTCCCTCTTCTGGAAAAGAGGTTGGCCTGGACGGGCAAGTGCTCCGAGATCCAAATTAACACTGACAATAGGCGAGTTAGATAACAAAAGTGTTTATTATAAAAACAAGAACAAGCATAAGAAAAGTGTAACCACATGCTGAGATCTAGACGGTGCTAAAAGGATAAACAAACAGAAGAAAATATCAGAACACTAACCTGTTCTTATCCCACACCTTACATCCAAAAAAGGCAGTTTCAACTCAGCCATCTGCTCAGGGACTCCAATGTTTTCCTGTGCCCCAGGAAAACTAGAGACAAACCTAATGTTCTCAAGTACAATTACAACTGAGGACAACTTATTATCTGGCTATTTACATACCTCCCTCACTAGATTCTCAAGGAACCTATACTATGCATCTAACTGCCTGCTCCCCCAGAGGTGCATGTTTACCAAAGCAGAAGTCTTTCCTGGTCTAATCATGACCAAAAGAATATGTGCATCCTTCCAGACATGAAGAATCCAATATCCTAATTATCCTGTCTCGCACTTAGTCTCTCCACTCTGAGAGATGTCCTCCTCCCAATCACTTGAATAGCCAGGTGTTATTCTTCTTTTGCAACAAATTCATGATCGTCTGGAAGCCCCTCGTTCCTGTGCCGCAGAGCAATTTAGCAAGGGAGATGAGTAAACAACTCACGTCAAATGTTAATTCTCAACAATTACTGTTCTTCAGCCATTTAGGCTTTGTATTTCTCCTAGGTGCCAAAGAAAGGCATTGTTTATCACCTGAAAACCAACAGCATCATATTGCACAAACCCGAGTCTCTCGTAACGTATAAAAAATACATGTTATATCAAATACCACACTGCATATAAACAAAAGGTCAATGAGGCAAAATAGGGCTTGACATTATCTACAATATCTGTAGAAAATATATATGCCATATCAGTAAAACAAACTCAAGAAACCACCCCATGAGCCCCACACAGCCATCTCATCTAACCCAAGAGACTCTCCACAGTCCTGAAAATCTGGTAGCATGGTGAGCACCACAGTGTTAACTGCAGCGGCTCCCAGAGCTGTGACAATCGACATTGCTGTTGCTTGCCCTACCACCAAATCTCCAGCCCTGCATATCAGGTATCGGGCATGAAACCACATTACCTGGCCCATGGGGCTGGAAATTTGGTGCTGGGAAGAATGATGATTACCATGGCTCCAGAAACCACAGCAATTAATACTGTCACTGCCAAATTTCAGCTTGGCAGGTTAGATAATGCTGGCCTGCAAACCAGCCTTGTGCTTTGGATCCAACCCATGAGCTTGCCCTGCACCACTTGGGCCAGACAAGTTGGACATCACTTGCCTAACTGACCAGCTGCACAATGCATGTGGGTCTATGGAGGGAACGACCTCAAGTATTGGTATCAGCATTAAGGCTGCTGTCAGAACTGTAATATTAAAAATGGGACTATGAGTTTGACTCAAGGTCACACCTCTGCGTTCCTATACTCCAGGGATGCACAGCCTGCAGAGCTGTGTGATCCAGCCTGTGGGGCTCCCCAAAGGTCCAGCAATTTGGCACTGGGAGAGTGCTGGCAATTGATGCTGGTACCATTCTCCCACCACCAGAGCTTTGTGGGCAGGATGATATAGCCCTGTGCCTGGGCCTGATCTAGCACACGTGGGGCCAGCACTGGGTCAGCAGGTCTGATTTGAGCCTGTGAACTGGATCTGGCCCACAGACCAAACTTGCACCACTCATCCACATGGCAGGACCAAAAGGCCAGGCACCACTGCTATATTCCATGTCTGTGATGGCAGGTAAAAAAAACCCAATGAAGGGATGGAAAATATATTTTTTAATATTACTTATTGCAGAAATAATAAAATAGAGACCCTGCTGGCTTTAACATCTGTCATTGTCTTACCATATCCATTCTACTTTGCTATTTGCCTGACAATTTAAACAGATACTATTAATTTAGAGCAAAACAAATATCAGTTCAGTTTAAACAAACAAATCGGCAGAAGTTAAAATGAGAGAGAGTGCACTGCCCTGAATGTAAAACACTGAGACACATTTCTTCTCAGATACATCTCTTATTTTTCTGTGAATATTCATGTGCTGGTTTACACAAAGAATGAAATTACTCTGAAGTTTGCTATTAGTGTAATATTAATAGTCATGGAGATTGCAAAAATTTGTAATAAAGCAGTTTTTAAAATACACTCTGAAAGTGACACACAAAGATAAAAATAATTTAATAAATCAGAAAACAGGTAGAATAATGATAAGTGTTTGAATATAAGGTTCCTGGAACATGTTAATTTAATTCCGTGATTGGGATCTAATCTAATCTGGGAAGAATATTATCTTGGATCCCAAAAATCACAGATTCTGCCATACCAGGCTGAAGGGATTTTTGAGAACTGAAAAAAAATGTCAGATCCTATTTATGCAACTGCATATGAGACTGGTCTCTGATGCTGAGCTTCCTACAACGCCCTTTCAGTGAGCTGATATTTAGGAATTATTAAAGAAAAAAAGCCCTCACTCCCTTGCTAGCGTATCTGGACAGTTTATTTTGATGACAATCAACAGCTCTGTCAAGACTTTAAAATAAGTTTCTGTTTTAATTCAACAACAGCAAAACTGATTTCTCAAATGAGGATGCAGTTCTTAATTAAAAACAAAGTAAAAAAAAAAATCAGGCTACAACAATGTATATATAGCTACTGATAGACAGTACAGTGTAAACAGACAGGACGAGAGCTATTAGCAGCAACGTTTCCTAAGACTGTTTTGGAAGCAAATTAAACTAAAATTAATTCAAACCATTGTACTTCTGAATGAGAGCCCCCAGTCATGGTTTTAATAAGCTTTAAACAACAGTGAATTTATACCTTTAATGAATCTGGTTTAGCTTTCCTGAATGTGTAGACAAACCCTTTGGCATGTGAAAAATTTTGTAGCTAGTCTGTTTGCCTATCACTCCCTACAGGAAGTCTGTCCACATTATTTCTATGTGGCACTCTGCACTCTACTGTGCACTCCTGAAAAAGTCCGGGAGCTACTGGAGGCGGCTTTCAGCATGTATTCTGAAATTCTATACAACCAGGTATTTTAAAAACGATGGTACTGCAGTGTGAGCAAGAACTTAGTTACCCTGAAATGAAACCTGGTAACAATATAATGAATGATAGTGACCGGAAAAAAGTTAGGTGTAGCTATGGAATAGCTTAAGAAATTAAGCAATAATTAATCAATAATTGCAATAATTAAGCAACAATCCACTTAATCAAAGAAAATGACATGTATAGTGGACAGTTTTTAGAAAAATCAAATTACTCCAACTGCTAACTAAGAGTAGTGTCATTCACATGGCATAAAGAACTGGCATTGTCATGGAGGCTGGGCACGGACTAAAACCATCAGAGATTCAGAAAGTGGTGTCCCTCTCAGCCAGCTGCTTGCTGCTTAATCATGTATGCCAAGCATACAATTCTTGCTGTCAAAGTGTCTCCATCTTGCTTCAGTATATTGGTTTAGAAAATAACATTGTACTCAACCGTTCTTTCTCTCCATCTTCAATGGCACTTATGTAGAAGCAAGCACTTAATGCATGCATTTCTGAAGTAATTGTTGATAACTGTCAAATCCCCGAAGGATATGTCACTGAGTAAAGCATCTTTCCTCATAAATGGATTCTTTCAGTTGAAGGACTCTGACAATTTTTTTTTTTTTGACATTTTGCTGGCACTGAGCTGTGGAAAAGTTCACAGGCCTTTTGGAGTAACTTCACCGGTGTCCTATGGAAAGGACTGATCAGTTCCCTTGCCATTTTTACATAAGGTCAACTTACATGTAGCTCAAAACACGTGCACTTAGGCTTCTCAGTTATTATGTCATTTTGCAAGCTAAGCTCAATTATTACTTCTTTTCTGATTTCTTCCTCACTTTGAATATCCTAATTTCTAGCCAATTATAATTTTAAAATCTTGTTTTATTTTTTCCATATTCAACATTTTAATGCCTACTTGTATTTATTCTTTTGTTCTTGCTGGTATTTAGAACGGTTTATACTCATCTGTAAGACTTAAATTAATATGCTGTTAAAGATTTATTATAGCTAACCAATGATGCTAAAAAAAGCAAGGACAAACATCAGCCACCTTTGAAAAGTTCCCCCAGCCACTTATTTATCTTTATCCCTATTGTTTAAGTTCTTCAGCCATTTTTGATCCATGTTACAATGCTGAAATCCACTGAAATCTGGGTTACATTTATTAAGATAAGTTCATAGAGTACCAAGTGAATCTTGTACAGTCCTCTCATTTATTTTGTAGCTTAAAATATAAAAACAAATACTGAATTTGGTTTAGCACAGTTTTTTTGTTTTTACAACTATATAATCCTGATATATTTGTTTTCTTATTTTATTAGAGACTACCCTTTATACTTTCTGGATGCTAGTGCTTTTTTAAATACAGAAAAAAACTACAGAAGGAGAAATAGGCCTTTACCCAAGACTTCTTTACCATGCCTTGTTAAAACAGATCGTCTGACCTGCTCCTCTATCCCTTCTATTTACTGAGAGTGAGGAATGGTCTACCGACTTAGGGCCATCCATGACCTGAAGAAATATTTATTAAAGAAAAAGTGATGCTTACAAGCTGCTTTTCTTGTTCAGATAAGTAGAAAACCCCGAGCAAACATGTGTTTTTGCAGTCTAGACTGCTGTGACAAAAAGAATCTCCATTTCAAGAGTGAGACATCTCAGTTCATATACTGGCAAATCCTGACCCTGGACTGCTTTTCTTCTTTGAATCAATTTGTCTAATACGGAACTAATCCTTTAACAAGCCTGTTTTGAAAAGAAGTCTTGAAACTATTTATTTTGACTGAATCTACATTTTTTTCTGCAGCTTCTGGGGCATATAAAGATTTTACAAAGCTGTATCATAAGGCATGATGTGATTATCTATTATCTCAAGCTACAGACCTCTATCTGTGTACGTAGCGCTCTAAAAGACACAGACAAGGTCTCTGAAGATGAAATATTGACATATCAGAAATAGGATAGCAACTTCAATTAAAAACAGGCATACACACACACATGCACACAGTCCTGGAATATCCCATTTGGAGATCCAGTTTACAACAGAAAGCAAGGCTGTCCAAATTCTGTGGCACAGGTGTCCCTTTTCCCCAGTACACTGCCACATTCATCCCCCTGCCGTGAGTGCCTGCTCATTGTATTACACTGTGCTATGTGCCCCCCTTTCCTCAGCCCTGTTGGTTATGCTGTGCCACCCCATGCCTAGAGCTGGCAGTGGAAGCAGAAGAACGGAGGGGGAGCCCAGAGGCTCCAGCAGCATCAGGAAGAAAGCAACGTGGGGAGTAGTACCTCAACCAGGAGGCCCAGGGCCACAAGTTAACTCCTCTGGGGCCAGATGTGGACAGCTAGACAGCCCTGATGTAAAGAATCAGATGGGATAAGTAATCCTTCCTGTTTTGTCATTGCTTCCAGCCTAGACTACCAACTCTTTACAACATTAGTCTGTAAAACTTTGAAAGTATTTTGTTTAAATAATCACTAACTAGGTTTTAATAATGAAGTGTCCACGGGAATGTGGTTTCACACAGACTCCAAATGGAAGCAGGAAGAGGGAGAGGACATTACTTCCAAGGAAGTTTGTGTGACAAACTGATCCATGAGACACCAAGAAAAAACACAGTGAAAGAAGTAGGCAAAATGGGGTCAGGCATCTGAAAGAGAAACGGAGAGACAGACACAGACATTCACCTGAGAAAACAAATCAAGATCAAGGACAGAAAATGAACATGAAACTTGAGTTAAAACTCAACACGACTGAAAGAAAAACAAGACATGCATAAAAACATTAAACTACTCCATCTCTTATTCTATTTCCATTATTTTGAACTGTGGAAGGTAAAATAATAATCAGAATTAAAAACCCAAAACAAACAACAATAAATAAAAAACAACACTTCACACAACCTAAAACTTGACTCTCTCAGCCCAAGTACAAAAGCAGTTCAGGGAGACAGTTTAAACTATGAGTTGGGGAAAAAATCAAATAGGTTCTGAGAAGTGTTTAGATGAAAAAGATATGCCCTTTACTATTGAAAGAAACCTTCTAAAATACTGGCTTTATTAATGATTATATTGAGTGAACAACTTCCATTCCAGTAAGTAGAACATATGTTGCACGCACATACAGACAGACCCACATGCATGCATGCATACACATTGTGTCCACAGTATGTGCGTATCTTGCCAAGAGTGTCCTGGTACGAGTTTGAGTATTTAGTACAGAACAGAGCAGGAGGCTGTTGTTCTATTTTCCCTGTTAAAATGACCCAACACAGAAATCTATTTTGATAATAGCAAATTGATGTCATTAACTTCTAGACAACTGATTCTCAACCAGGATGCCATGGCACCCCGGTGTGTCTTGAGATCCTTTCAAGGGTGCCATGCAGATCCACGTAGTTTTAGCACTGTTAGGTATGCAAACACGATTCATAAAATAAACCCAGATTTTTCAAATAGAAATCCATAGTGCTAAAAACATTCTGACCTGCTGTGATCCCAGTTCTATGCCTCAGAAAAATTGCTCTATTATTTTTCTGTAGTCAAGAAGAGTGAAGGCTGAGAGCTGGCACCCCTCAGAAAATGTCTCGAATCTAGTACCTTGAGTCTAAAAAGGTTGAGAACCACTGTGTTCTGGACAGTCATCTCTGTACTGCCATGCTACAGCTGGTCTAATAAAAGCTATCACATCTACCCAAAGAACCTTGCCTGCCTATGCCACACTATAGTGCTTTTTGTTGAAGTAAAGCATAACCCAGGTACAATACTACACTCGGCAACAAAAGTTACTGCTTTGGAAGTTTAACAAGAAAGTGACACGAGAAAGGACTGCAATACACAAAGGTAAGGCATTCAGGCTTATTCAAGTAGAAGCAGCTGCGTAGTGATAATTCCTTAAGCGCTGCAGTACATGAGCTCCCATCTTATACCGTGTTAATGAAAGAGGGAAGGCAGTTCTAGCTAAAAATAGAAAAAAAATAAACCTTTTACAAATGACATCAGTTTACCACAATTTCTTAATGTATTATGCCTGACAGAACTGTGTCAATTTTAAGAGACTGTGCATTTGTGTAGCAAAGAAAAGATTTGCCAGAAAACCCTCCAAAATGAATGTAAAGTCACTATTCTCAGCCTGCTTTGGGGTCTCAACTCTATGATTGTCCCTTTCCAAAGTCACTTTTGTGAGAAAACTACCGACCAAAAAACATTTCCCCAATGGTTTTCTGTACCACTGCAGAAGGAAATATGGCACATCCTGGTGTTTCATGAAAAAACAATGTTTCCCACAAATAAATACCCCAAATGAAATACCTAGGTATATGAGAACTGCTATGGGAAGTGCTGTAAAAATATTTCACAGCACTTTTGGGGTCAGAAATGAGTAGGTTCCTATTAGAGAGGATACAAGTTGTTCCATTTTTCTTGCACACGTAAAAGGAAGTGAAGATTGGTAACAAAACTGTATCTTTATCATTCTAGCTGTAAAAGGTGATCCTAAAGCAAATAGTGAAAGTGTTAGATATTACAAGGAAACTGCTTGGGCATACTGCTGCTGCTGGGTTACTCAAGATCAAGTCATTGAGTTAAACTCACCTTAAATTATTCTGTTGACCTGATGGAATGACACTGTAGTAAACTGGCATTCCTGTTGTGGGCAATCCTTGATTTGCCTGATTGGGAATTATAACAGGCTGCTGATATGTCTGCTGGGACATTCCTTGGGAACCTTGAGGCATTGAAACCTAAAGATTGAGAGCATTAAGACTTACTTTCTTTTGCAGACAAGTTCTCCTGTGTCTCCTGATTACTCAATCACTGATATGAGTTTGTTAAAAATATATCTAACCTTATACGATAAAATATACAGTAATCCCATCTTTTTTTTTTTTTTACTTGAGAAATAATCCATTCTAGAAAACTCCCTAATTTCGTAGCTAGTATTCTAAGGTTATCTGATGATCTTGTGCAATATGATGTACTTCAAGTAGATGGGACTGCAACAGATTTAACATTTATGTAATTAAAAAACGAAGTAAAAGAACACTGATCTTATTAAATATGTAAAGCCATCAGGCTAAGTTTACAGCTTGAAATAGCTAGAACCATAATCTTATCTATACAGAGGAAGGTAAAGCAAAGAGCTAACAATAATTTCAACAACTTATCAAGCAAAACTTTGTTTGGTTTTCTATACTCTGATTTCATTTTTACCGTGATTCAGTGTATAACTTGTTATTAGTGAAGAGGGGACTGTGAAGGTTGACTAAGGACCTAGGCAAAGCAAGAAATTGACCTCCATACAACAGTATGCTATCACATTTAAGAAGCAAGTCTGATATTTTGCTTGGAGTGTCAAGGAAGAACCCTGAGCCAAATCTCTATTTAAGAGCTATTTAAACTTATGTACTAAGAGAGATGGTACATCTTCCTCAGTTACTTTAACAGACAAACTGGTTGCCTTAAGAATGTAGAATAGCAGAGTAACAGTAGCAAAGATGCAGATGAACGCAGCAGTCTAAAATACAAATGCATAAAAACAAATGAAAAAACAATCTAGAATAGCTATCCAACTATGGAGACATGAGATGAATTGTTTAAAAATAGCAGGATGCTTTTCAACTTGTGTTGGAAATTCTTCTAGTAGCAAAAGAATAATTACTGAACTTTAAAAATGCTTGGTTCTTTGGATGTGTTGTCCACATCTGAATGAGATCAAATTCTTTAGCTAACTCTGAGTGCCTTCTTTCTTAGACTGCTTTAGTGTCCCACCACGTAAGGCAGGGGCAGGCCATTATTTTTGAGCAGAGGGCTGCTTACTGAGTTTTGGCAAACCATCGAGGGCTATGTGACAGGTAGCCTAGGGCAGATAAATATTAATTTTCTAAATTTATTTTAGGGGCCCCGCAGGCCAGGTAGAATTGCCTGGTGGGCCGCATCTGGCCCACTCCTGATATAAGGGAACAAAGGCCAGAGTAAATCTAACCATCTCTCAGTACCTTGACCATTACAGAATCACAGTGGGGTAAGAACTGGTTGTGCAATCTAGGTGCACTGCACACCATGAGGAAACAGTTACTTTAAGATAAGCAACCATTTTCAATACTTCAAGTGATTATTCACATGGAATCCACCTGAACATGCGTGCATCTCATGCACTCAGAACCAAATTTGATCAACTAATTTGGGGAAAATTTTCCTTCAGGTCCAGTCGACAGGAATGCCAGGATTTTTCGGCTTTCCTTTGTAGTTTGAGGTATGCTTTATTTCCTAGGGCCACTTGAGAATATTTTACCTAGGCTCCAACAAAGAATCAATTATAAAAAGGCACAATGGGATCTGATCTGCAATCCCAATAATCCTGCCTCCTGCTACGCCACACATGCATGGCTGGCAATCAGTTCTGAAAGGCACCAGGACACTCCCAAGGCTGCAAGCAACCACACATTCAATACAAGGTGTGATGGGAATCAGCCACAAAGTTATTATACATATTATGTAATGGCTTAAGCGTGTAGCCAGGTGACTACTCAAAATGGATTAACTTAAAGTGCAATGTCTGCCAGAAGCCCTAGTAAATTCCCTGCTGGGATAGGGGCCAGGACAGTGGCACTTCTATCATATCTGATTTTCTTCCTACGGCCCATTTTCTCATGCATTATTCTGAGATGACCCAGAAGGAGTGATGAGGATTGGAGGAGTGCATTATCTGGTAATGGCAACTCTTGTGAAGCCTTGGGAGGGTGGCTGCCTATGGCACAACTACCTGCCACCCACCTGCTACATTCCTTTAAGCTGACACAAAGCAGCGTAGGGAATTGGGGAGCAGCCGGGGCCAAGAGTGGGGGGATTTTCTTGCAGTGGCAATCCTCTGAGAGGTCTGGGAAGGGTTATAGTCTCAGGAGAATGCCCCTCCTTTCCTGACAGTCATCCAATTGATTGGGGGAGGGCAGGGGGGGAAGGAAGAGCATGTTTCTTCTTCCAGCACAAATGTAATGCCTGTCCATGGCCACAGAATTTGCCAGTACAGTGGATGTGTCCAGCATGGTCTGTAAGGAACTGAAGGTAATCCTTCTTAACTTGTGGATAAGCCACCTCAATAGCACAGAAAGAAGCAAATTTATCTCAACTCAAATAAAGCATATTTGGGCAGAAGTGCTTAGTAAATAGCCATGGAGCTAGGCAGTCCAGATGGCTAAAATAAGAATTTCTTTTGTCAACAGCCAACGAGACTAAGAGCGCACAACAAGCCAGGCAGACACTGTAGGGGTTCTGCCTGAGCCATCAACAATAAAAAGAGGGGGATGGCATGATCTGTTCTCCCCTTTTTGTACTCAGGCAAGAGGACATAAGAATATCTATGGCACACACATATGGCCTTAACAAACACTGCTGCCCCAAAACACCTTCTCTCACAGGGTGGAATATATGTTGACAATTTACTAAAAATTGCTCAGCTTTCACTGTCTTCATAAAAAAAAAATTTTTACAGAATTGTCAGAGATCATCACGGTTAGCTATATATTTAGTTAATGGCAATATTATCTGATGTTAGGAGAGGATATGAAAGGTTACATGACCTAACGATAAGGATAAGCACTATTACTCAGGAAAGCTACTGAGGACAGGCTGACAGGCCCTTCTAATAGAAAGTGTTGGAATAGGGAGACAGTAGATCCTTATTCTGTTTCCAACTTATGGTATGCCCTCAGACAAATCAATTCAATTCTCTGTCTTGGGCTCCTGGCAGACATTCAATTAAAGGTGTGATAAGATCTTATCAACAACCCCAATAATCATGCTGCCAACCATGCCAAATGCAAGGCAGGAAGTGTAACTGTTGGGATCATGGATTAGATCCCAATTGCACTCTATTGCCAAAGCAAGGGGGAGCCCAGGATCATGACAGCAAGCCAGGTGCCTGGTTCCTCCAGTCATCTGATGGGCAGTCTCAGCCTCAGGAGGACACTACAGCAGGGGTTGGCAACCTCAGCACAAGTGCCAGAGCATGGTACACAAAGGCATTTTGCTTAGCACGTTTCTTGGGGCTGGCAGTGGGGAAGGGACCAGGGCTGCACTGCCACAAGGATTGGGCCCCTCATGGTTTCCCCATTGCCTACCCCTGGAATGCCAACACCTTACAAGTTAAGGCTGCAGGTGTTTTTGGCATTGTACCCAAAAACATTGCTGACCCCTACCCTAGAGCAAAGAGCTCCATGTGCTCCTGGGGCTGGGAGTACAGATTAACTGACCACACATTCACAATTTACAGTGTGATGGGAATTTTTTTAATACATTTTGTGTAATAGCTTTGTGCTTATTCCTTGTTTACTGCACCATTCATTGAACGAATGTGTGACTGGGTAACTACTTAAGACTTGATTAACAGTAACGTTAGCAACTGCCAAGGCCTCAGTTGCTCCTTCTGTAAAACAGGGATAATACTTAACAATATTTTATAAATGTTTCATAAGACTTAGAACATTTTCATAATACGAGTAATCTTGTACAAGTAATTTCTGTTGGTAGCTTTTTACAGTTTAAAAAGTTGTACAGATATTTGCATTATTTTAAAAATAAATAGAAATTTAAAAGTTATCTTGGCTTCTTCGATTAGTATTGTGAAACACATTTTAGAAGTACTTTAAAAGCATTTATATTGAAAGTATAAGTGAAGAATACAAAAACATGATCTGGCAAGATAGAAAGCTGATGAACAAACAATTTACATGAAGTTATCTTGTAGTGGAAATTCTCATTTACCAAAGATCTACGATTCCATTAACTGACAACTTCCATGACAAACTGTTCAGGTAGGATAAGAAAATGGACTTATTGTGGCATTCAGTAAATTGAAGAAAACTACAGATGACAAGTGTACCAAAAAAGATTTTTATGTTATTTTGTGATTTTTATGTTATTTTGTTGTAAGCAGTGGAAAAACTGGTTCCCCAGGACACCAGAAATAAGCAGAGCAATTTGCTCTGTAACAGGAGATACAAATCTTAAGGAGTGTTTTTATGTACTCTGTACCCCATTTAATACTATGTTTGGTCTGTATCAGCCATGACATTATTAGAACTATTAAAAAGGACAACTATGTATTTTGTATTATTTCTACTTGAAAAGAAAATTCCCTCTCTTTAGATCCTCTAGCTTCTGTTGGTAGCTTTTTACAGCTTAAAAGGTTGCACAGATATAAATATACACATTTTAAATGCAACTGACTGAAGAAAAAGCTATGAATAAAAATATGAACTGAAGATAAAGCTATGAACTCACCTGATAAGTTGGCACTGAAGGATATGAGACAACGACACCTTGGATCTGGTTTCCAATGTTGTTGTGTTGGCCACTGACTAAATTTTGATTCTGAGGCTGCTGAACTCCAACTAACGCCTGGTAGTTTTGCTGCTGGTTAGGCATAACTTGGTAACCTGTAATTACACAAATATTTAAATGATTTGAAAACAAATTATGTTTAAACACATTTCAAACATAAATGCACATATACAGAAGATATAAAACTTTATTCAGGTTTCTAATGGAACATTTTCACAGGAATGATGGACTGAATATAAGGTCTGAGAGAACCAACTTTCACAAGACTTAAGAGCAACACAAGTGTTACTAGGATTAGTTTAATTTTCCATTGTAAGTTAACAACAAAAAAGAGGCCATAGAGTTGCAGATGTGTTTGCAACCCTGGCATTACTATATTACAGCATCATTAGAAGACAACTTGAAAATGAAACCAACTAGAAAGTGAATTAGGTGTTTAGTGATTAGAGTTTTTAATTAAATTATGAATGCAAAAAACCTGAACTTGACTTTATATAAACTCTGTAAGTTTTAATAAGCAGTGATACGGAAATGCTTTTATTTATTTGTTTTTACACATGAAGAGTGGTATTCATCTACAGTTGGAGAAACCTGTAGACAAGTCTCAGCAGTTTAGTAAGAATAGTTAAGTTTTATAAAAGGGCAAGTAGGAGTTTTTTTTGGAAGGAATGCATATTGTGAATTATTTCTGGTAGGCTGTAAACTCAACTCTGATCAGCATGTAAGAAAGCTGACATGAATCCAATATGCTCCCTCATCTGGAACCATCTGTCTACACATTAGAATACCAAGTACAGTTGGTTACTAGACTGATTCTCTACTCCAGTGTGAACCAATCCTTTTCACAGGCATGTCACAAATAGGACCCCCAAACTCCACTCTGATCCCCTTTCCCCTGCCTAATCTGCTGCTCTGCTTTCTGCTCCCTGCCCTGTATTCCCTGACCAAGCTGATGCTCTCCTTTCTGTTTTATCTGCCACTGTGCTGCCTCTCCTCTCCCTGATCTGTCACAAACCACTTAAAGAGGTTGCTTATGCCAGTTGTGGCACCTGTTCTGCAGGTTAGCCATCTCCTCTACTCTATTTAATTCTCAATTAGATTAGTCTGTACTGATGAGAACAACAACAGCATGGAAACTGATTACCTTTCATCTTAAAGGTTTGATCCTCCAGTTAATGGTTTACAGGGAAGAAAGTGGTACAGTAATGCACTACCTGTCAGCTCTATACTTTAAAAGTGGCTATGATATCATTAAAACCTGCATGTGGCTATTTTATGTTAGTTATGAAGTGTATCAACAGCAATAAATCCAATTGATTTGGCTTTAAAGTAGGATGACCATACGTCCCAGTTTGGTTCGGACAGTCCTGGATTTCATAGGCAGTCCTGGCAGTTAGTTGATGAAAATGGTAACAAAAGTCCTGGATTCATGCCACCCTGCCTGCACTGTCTTGGCTCCTCCTGACCTGCAGCTGGAGGCGCACTGCTCCTCCTCCTGCCTGGGGTGGGGATCCGCTACGGCAGGGTAGCAGGAAATCCTGCAGCGAGCATGGGCTGCTTGCTTGTGCGTGCATGTAGTTGCCCTAGGCAAACTTGTATTTTGGTGCCTTTGGAGGGGGCTATCGGGGGGAGGAATTATGGTGACTTTTGGGGTGGCTGCAGCGCCCCCATAGCTCCCTCCCAGCACTGCTGCTGCCCACTCCGAACTCCTGGCCCAGCCTCAGCTTGCAGTGGCAGCCTGCTCTCACTCTGCACACAGATCCAAAGGCACACGCTCTCCCAGGGTGCACTCCCCTGCCCCCCTGGAGTTCCCCAGATGAGTCGCTTGAAGCTCCATCCTGCACCCTACCCTGACTGTGCAGTGCCTGCCCCAGCCCCACTCCCTCCCTCACTGCAGGGGCCTCAATCTGCTCCTCTACCATGCCCCTTCCCTCCCCCACAACACTTATCAGCTGGACACCACTCTCCATATTCCCTGGCTGCATATTGGAATTGGATCAGTATCAGCTGATATGGCTCCTTAAAAATCGGCCATCGGTATTGGCCCAGAAATTCTATATCAGTGCACCCTTAAATTTTACTGAACATTTGTAGCTGGTACCAAAAGCATGGCTGCTGTTCCACCTGAAAAAGTGACAGCGTTAAACTGGCAGATATTTGTGCTACAGATTGCTCCCTCTGCATCATACCTGAAAGGTTAATTTGACCACCCTTATACTAAACGCTTGTAAAATTAATATGGAACACTTATGAAGAACATCAGAAAAGAAAGATAAGTACACCTAACATTTTATACAGCTGTATAAACTGAACATGGGATTCTGTCTATAATGAATTCAGTCAGCTGTCTGCTAGTCCCATTTTCAGTTTTCTTAGAAGATTGGGTGCAATGCATGGAAATCAAAGAAAGAAATTAACCATGTTAGCGATGAATTTACAGAGAGGAAAGGGGGGGAGAGGGTCATGGTCTATGTCAAAGAGCAGCTCACATCATCAAGGATTAGCGTCAGGTTAGAGAAGGGTCGAGCAGAGACACTGTGAGTTTAGCTACAAGGGGGGTATGGCAAAAGGGACCTTACGGTGGGTGTCTACTATAGACCACCCAACCATGGGGAAGAGCTGGACTGGGACTTCTCCAGTCAGCTTATGGAGGCGGTTAGGTCAACGGATGTTATTGTCATGGGTGACCTAAACTACCCAGACTTTTGCTGGGAGGCGCAGACAGCCAGGTCTGACCACTCACATAGGTTCCTGGCTATATTACAGGACCTTCACCTTATCCAGAAGGTGCAGTCCCACTAAGAGTAACGTCTTGCTGGACCTGGTCCTGGCCACTGGGATGACCCGGTGAGGGGACTGCAGGTCCTTGACCACCTGGGCAATAGCCATCATCACCTGCTGGAATTCACTATCCACCGCATGGTATCAAGGACTTATAGCAAGACTAAAGCCCTTGACTTCAGAAGGGCCAACTTCAATGAGCTTCGGAGATTAGTGGGGGAGGCACTGAGGGCCCACAAGGTAGAAGAGATGGGAGTCCATGAGGGATGGTCATACCTTAAAGGGGCAATACTTCAGGCCAAAAGGATAACAGTCTTTGAGAGAAGCAAGGGGGATAAGAGTGCTCAGAAACCCCCATGGCTCAGCAAGGGCATTCAGCAATGCCTGAGGACTAAAACGGGGGCGTACAACCAGTGGAAGGGAGGGGAGTCATTATTGACTCCAAGATGAACATGCCAATGCCAGGCTGCAGCCAGCAGGACCAGCCATACCTTGTCATGCATCCAAAAGGTGCATCTCAAGCCGGTCCAGAGAAGTGATCCTCTCCTTCTCTGTGACATTGGTCAGGCTGCAGTTGGAGTACTGCTGCATCTAGTACTGGGCGCCGCACTTCAAAAAGGATGAGGCCAGCCTGGAGAGGGGTCAGAGGAGGGCTACTCGTTTAGTGAGAGGGCAGCAAGACAGGCCCTATGAGGAGAGACTGAGGGACCTGGACCTGTTCAGCCTCTGCAAGAGGAGGCTGAGGGAGGACCTGGTGGTTGCCTACAAACTCATCAGGGGAGATCATCAGCAAGTAGGAAGAGCCGTATTCTCTCCAGCACCACCTGGGGCGATGAGGAACAATGGTAATAAGCTGATGGAGAACAGGTTTAGGTTAGAGATCAGGAGGCAATATTTTACAGTTAGGGCAGCTAAAATCTGGAACCAACTTCCCAGGAAAGTGGTCTTCACCCCTACCTTGGGTAAATTAAAAAAGAAGTTAGATGGATCACCTGCCTGGGGTCTTGTGAACCCAGCATTCATTCCTGCCCGTGGCAGGCAGCCAGGCTAGATGATCTGTTCAGGTCCCTCCTGACCCTAGCTACTATGAAACTATGAATTTGGTTCTCACCACACTGGGCTGAACACAAAATTTAAAGGAAACAGTATGTAAAGCTAGATATACCATCTTGTGCAGAAAAATCAGAATGCATACTCAAGAGCAAAATGAGTGCTCTGACAAAAACCTTCCTCATATGCAAAAGCTGATCTCAAGCTTTATGAAGTCCTTTTTCCACTCCAGAATTCATCAAAAAATTCTGAAGGTGGAAAGAGGAGAGTTCTGTTTTACTGACATAAATAACATGGCTTTAGGTTTGCACGGCACTCAGATACAGTGGTGACAGTGGCTAGAGAAATGCCTTCAATAAACAGTGTTCAAAATAACAAATCTGGTTATTTTGAAATTGTAAAGGCACAAACCTTTCATAGACATGCACACACACACATGTAATGTGGAATTCTGTAGAACAGGGCTTTTTTGGTTGGGGTACACCCAGAGACCGGTCAACAAGCTGGGGCGGGGGAAGGGAGTTGTCCCCTGCGCAGCATGCAGCAGCGAGACTGGAAGTGCCACCGGCTTCTCTGCGCCACTGCCACATACCCCCTGAGGCCTTCCAAAGTACCCCCAGGGTACACATTCCCCTGGTTGAAAAGCCCTGCTGTAGAACTCCTCTGCTTTCTGATGTCACCAAAATAAACCTGTTAGCACAGGAGATGTACTATATGGACTCATACTAAAGGGACCAGAGGCAACGTTATTAAGGATTTTATTGGCACGCGTTAAAACTATTTTATGGAAAGTAAGAAGCCCCTGGGTTTTTAAGTGTTTGGCTACCACTGAAAGAAGGGTGCCTGAAGCTGGGACTACATTAATTGAAATACTACATTGACTGGGAGAAGGAAGAAGTCAGAGAAGAGGTAGAAAAGTGGAGGAAAAAGGACTGGATACACTTGTTTCACTGAACCAAGAGAGAGGACTGATGGGAGGGGCAGTTTCAGGTGCTTATTGAGGTAATAAGTTTTCATGGTATGAAGAAAAAGAGCCTGTAAGGGTTGGGTTTTTTTGTGGGAAATGGAAGTATGTTGTTTAAGGGTTTAACGTATATAGTATCTTTTTAGATGCATGTAGTTGTTTTTGCAATATGAAGTTTTGGTAAAATAAAGATGCTCAATATGTCAAGCTTTGTAAGTACAGGGTGATAAATGTGTTTTTAATAAAATACGTAAATACAAAAAGATTCCCATCTGTATGTTTACTGTAGATGGGCCATGTGTTTCATAGTCATGCTCAGTGTTGGCTTCATTTAATCAACTTTATAGTTGGTTTCCATTACTGAGCACATGCTGCTTTTGGCAGATGTTTAATGTTAGACATTAGCCATTTAGTGAGGTTTCCTTGTATGAGAAGGTAAGATGAAGGGCTTTCTGCCCCCATGTTGACTGGGGGGAAAACCTCTGTCTTATAGTTGAATAAATATGGTAGTTTAAACCATAAGTAAAGTATTTTAGTGGGCAATAGACATCACATTCATTCATAAAAAAATGTTCAAGTCTCTGTGTAAACTGCACAGAAGACTGCACAAAAAGCTATTTGTTCTTTGCATATAATGAAGTATACACACTTCTTGAATGCAATGAAGCAAGTGCTAAACTCCAAACAGAAAAGAGGGAAAAATAATGAGATTCAAAGCTAAGCCATCAGTAAAATGTGTGCTTTCCAAAGTGTCACTTTTTATAAAAATCTAAAAATTTGAAAAAAAATGACAGTTAAGTCAAATGTTAACTAAAAAGTTGATGAAATGCAACTCCAGAGACAAAATTCTACTTTACGTTAAGGTACTGTGGAAAGAAATTTAGAGGGAATAATACGATGAAGCAAGAGCACTTCAGTTTTCACATTTACAATTTGTCCCCAGCTAGACATTGGGGATCTTACCCTCTAAGAAAAGATAAATAATGATTTTTAAGAGCCATCAGTGATACTGCTGAAATTATATATGTCTGATACCCAGCTGGTTGAAAACACAATTTTTCTTGAAGCTTTTATCTATATATCTGAGGCTTCATAAGGACCATGTAAGAGAGATGTGTGGCTAGCTGAAAAAATGACAAGTCTCAGTTAGGTACTGAGCTAGTGTATTTCTGTTTTTATAAGTCATGAAAGACCATTCTCAAATACTTAGCTTTTGTCCAGAGTTGAGTGCATAAGATGGCATTCCCTGATCTAAAATGTGCTAGTTCTATAAACAACCAAAGACAATTTCAGTCAAGGACTCAGGTAGAATTATTTTCTGTTAGAGAAAAAGCACGTATGAAAGACGTTAATATTCAAGACCTGCGTACATTTCAAGAGCACTGACTTCAATGAATGTATAAAGGAAAAAAGCGTGGCTGTCATGTTTCAGCATTATAAATTTTGCTAACTAGGCAAGGAATCTTGAACATCTCTATGAAAAATTAACCTGAAAGAGTCAAACTATATTTTGCTAGCTGTTACTGTATTTCACTTCCAAGTAATAAATGTCTGAAAGCAAAAACTTGATTCTTCACCTGAGTCAGTTCCAGAGAGAATGTACTTATATTCTTAATGGTCCTTCCTTTGGCAATCATAATGCTCTTGTAGCAGTCAAGCTTTACTTTGTGCACTAGGTTTGCCTCCACTCAGATTTGTAACACTACAATACTATATTAATTGAAAAAAATGGGCACATTGTGCTGAAGTTTATTGCTCCCAGGTGCCACATTTACATGTGTACCCGAGACTGTGGCATATCGAGCCAGGTTGATTAGCCTGCCAGCTTGGGCCTGTTCTGACAGCTCCAGATGCTGCATAAGGGCTGGTTGGGGCACAAGGGTGCTGCAGTGAGGAGCTAGCCGGCAGGCAGCCCCCATGCTGAAGCACTCTGTGCTACAGCCAGACCCTTAAGCATCTACATGTGTGATGCTATACACTAAATAATGCCACTGCAGGGTAGTACTTGTAAATACAAGTACTAACCTGCAGCACAGCTAATTAGTTTACTGCAGCCTAAGAGCTGCACATGTAGTACTTTAGAGCTAATTAGGCAGCTCCACAGTAAATGTCTTGTGTAGATGTGTCCATGCATCTTTAGACACTATCTCCAAAGTTTAGGTTAAGAAAAAATAGCCTTGAAGTGTTTAGAACATGTGATGTTCCTCTCTATCCTTTAGCTGCTTATATAGTTTGTTTGTTTGGTTTTTTTACATGAGCAAGTATGCTCTACCTTTTAAAATAGCACAGCTAAATAAATAACTGTGGGCAGACATAATTGGGTGAAGCCACATTAAACCAAACTCCAGTGAAATCCAAGACTTTAAAAAAAAAAATAGACCTGAAATTTAGGTGTGAAAACAAATACAGCTTTAATAAAGAGAAACCCCCCCCACTAATAATAAAACTAAGGTGAACCTTAGTTTTATTATCAAATAGACAAAATTAA
This sequence comes from Caiman crocodilus, assembly GCA_030014935.1. NCBI lineage: Eukaryota > Metazoa > Chordata > Crocodylia > Alligatoridae > Caiman > Caiman crocodilus. The sequence continues at coordinate 16,388,383 of JAGPOW010003685.1, forward strand.
GAGCACATGTTATCAGAATAACATTCACCATGTACTTTGCATACAAATATCAACTTTATAACTTCATTTTAATTTTAACTTTGCAACAGTGCTGAGGGACACCAAAGCAACTCCATTTAATATGCAGAAATTTGCAATTTCAAACTACATATAAACTTTTCATCCCTCAATTGCTCTAAAAGATATTTTTTAAACAAAAGAGATACCTTAATGTACTAAGTTACTGTATAATCTATCACATCTAAAAAACAGTCTAACATGAGTAACAGCAGTAATATTGAAGTTCCAGTATATGATGGATGCAATCAATAGTGCTGCAACGTAATGTTCTCATTTCCAAGCAACTGCAATGTTGCTTTGAATATTTTTCAGCTTCTTCTGGCACGTTCAGACAGACTCAATCAATTTTCCAAGCTGAGAGAAGAATTGGGACAATATAAATTGATTGCTAAGATGGTTCCCTACATGGTTCCAAAGAAGGTTCTATTTTTATCCTCACTATTTCACCACGGCAGAGAAAGTATGATAGAAATGCAGCACTCAGCAAAAAAGGCTGCACCTGCTGTAACAGACCGTTTTCTTTTACAAAAATAGTTTGACATGGCAGCTACAATCAAAGAATACATGCTTCTCAATATTAATACAATATGGTAGCTAATACTATGACTTTAAATCTTTAGAAGTAAAACAGAAATAAAAGCTTTCTTATGCATTTTGTGAAAAAACACATTAAGGGAGAGAAACATAACCTTCATACAAAAATAAATGAAAAATACAGGGAAATCATGAGTAGAGTTTATGTTTGAAGTTGGAGTTTGAACAGCAGAAGCTGATTTAACTCCCCCTTATCCAAATCACAGTTAGGTGCCGTAGGAGAAGCCACTTCTCTGATTAGCAAAAGCACTATCTTCTTAAATATTTTAGGTTCATGAAATATGTACAAGCAATTTTATTGAGAAATGGAACGCAAGACAAACGCACCTGAAATTCCTTAAAAAGGAAGCCAGGAAGCAGCTGAAAAAGAGACCGGTTCACTGTGAGAAATGTAACGCTCTCAGACAGTGTTACGGCCCCGAATCCAACAGCTCATGAATAAGGTCAAACCGTTCCTAAATATTAAACAAACATGGCTTCATTTACAATATTCTCAGGAAGACGTATCACATCAGTATGCACAACAAATGCTAAAAAAACCCAGAGAAACAGGTAATTTTATAGCTATTAAATTAATTATAGTATGAACACAATTAAAAGGGATTAAACAGTACAATGAGAAGTAAGATTTATTAACTCATCTCCTTAGGTAGGATATTGCTGTCATGAATACAGAAAATGCTGTTGCTATAATGGAACAACAACTATTTCAGGTTCAGCTTTGTGTTACATAATGTAAAAAGCTTTAGATTTCTTAAATAAATATTCAAAAGATTCACCACAAAAGACCAGGCATGTTAACATGAATTACTCAGGGAACTGAAACCAGAATACTGAGCCCTTCACCTGTTAGATGCCAGTCCAAGTCTGCCTACAGCAGTAACAAATGGCAATGTGCTCTTAATGCAAGTACTACCTGGACAGATTCTGACATCATGAAATCCATCTTCATAAGTTTTACTGTTCTTGCATACTCAGATAAGAAGCCAGTAATGCAACAGAATTAGAGACTGAACCACCCTTCCATTCTTAAGCTATAAAGCAAAGTCCCATATGAGGCAGTCCCAATTGATGAAGTCAAAACTCAGGATAAAAGAGGAGCGGCATGGCCCTTTACATACATAGGCCTTCCAAGCTGTCTTGCTGCTCAGTGGCCAGAGAGAGCACACAGCCTGACAGGTTTGTCCCTGGAATAACTGGCAATCTGAATGAATCACTATTAATTTAGACACACAACGCATCATCTCTGGAAAAAAGTGTAAGCACATTTTATCTTGCCTATTTCACAGGTACATAAAAGTGGGCCAATGGACTGGTATGTCTATAGGACCCTGGAACAAAAGGCTTCTTCACTTGTAGAAATGCAAAACTTGTTTACATTCTTGGAAAGGGTTAGACGACTGACTTCGCATGGAAGTGGTGTGAAAGAAGCCTAGATATTTTTTCTTTTGAGGGGTCGTAGCCTGTTCTATCTCTTGTTCTGAATTCTTAGCAATTAAGGAGGATGACCGACACAGACTTGGCTGGGATGATATAGTTAGGCATGGTCCTATTTTGAGCAGGGGGTTGGACTAGATGACTTTCTCAGGACCCTTCCAATCCTAATTTTCTATGATTAAGTTCCATGAGCAGAGGAGTTAATTCATATTTTTTTTCAGGATGTTTGCTCAGAAATGTTGATTCTCAAGGGGTCAGAAGAGAGATGCATGAATCTCTCCAGATGTTAAATCTTCAGATTCCCTACTCTTTAGGTTCCCATATACATTTATATTGTATATCTATTTGCTACGTCACACATGTAGACACAATAAACATGCGGTGTATCCATCAACAGACAGCATCATAGTCTCATATAAAGGGCAAGTTTTAAAGCCTGGAGTTATTCAATCATAATGATTGGTCATAGCCCTAAGGCAGACTCCCAGGTAACAAAATAACACAACAAAAATGACAAAAAAATATACTCATCAGGTTTTCTTCCTCCAAAAGAGAAAACACTACAATTTCAGAATGTTTTCTGCCCTAAAATAAAATCAGTAACAAGCTGGTAAGTAACTATTTACTGCTATTTCAAGTAATGTGGTAGATCATGAGCAAGCAGCTCAGACAATGCATGTGCACAACACAAGTGTGGTTGTCTTTATGCTTCTTGTCACTGAGGTAGGGAGATGCCCAAAGCTATAAGGATCAGCATATGCATCCAAAGATGGAATATATATAGACAACCATTCAAAAAAACCGCCACCGGCTTCCTTGCATCCAGGGGCAGGGCCCCACACAAGCTGATCTGCCCTGGGCTCCACACACTGCTTGGGTTGTCTCTAGTGCCATATATATGTTTTTGTAATATATGAAGTAGAAAAAAAAAAAAGAAGCCTTTTTTCCTTTTTCTTATCAGTCCTACTTTTGTTCAGGCAGGCAGCTTTGCAACTAACAATTTTGGACATGGCATCACAAAGTAACTAGAATCAGCACCAGTGTTCCTAATTTTTCAAGTACACAAAAAGCTGCAGTTATTCTTCAAAATGAAAGTACCTTGCTTATGGAGAATATGGACAGGAATGAAAGGCTCTAAACTTTAGTATTTTACTGGTACCACATACATATAAGTTTAAGTCAAAAAAGTTCACCAACTCTTACAAACAAATTCTAACTCCCCCTCACACAGTCCTAATTCAATTTTCCTCTTACTTTGTTAGACACAGGTAAATGCTGTGCTACATGGAGAGAAGGAATCTATATCCCCAAAAGATTAAATTTAAAAATACGTTCTGAAAATGTTACATTTTATACTGTGATTTAATCACACTGTACTTACACTAAAGTTGTGTTTCTTGACACCTATGTTTTCCATAAATTCATACATAAAATGAAATTCAATTTCATAACTGAAGTGCTAACTGCTACTACGGTTTTGCACTTCACACATTTTTTATAACGTACACGTACTTATCTGCATTGTTCTCATCATCGAAACACCTTAATTTATAACAACATTTGTGGATAAGTGAGCTTTGGGTACAGTTTTAATTTGTAGAAGGGGCCTGATGCAGATTTCAAAATGTAAATCTGTAGATGTTAATACATTTGGGCCAAGGTTGAAAGGTCAGAGCCAAAGTTTACACCTATAACTAGATAGAGGAAGTAACTGTCATGCTTAACTTAGGAAAGAAAACCTTCATGAAGGTTGCTTGAATGTATTTTTTTCATGTTCAAAAGTAGCACTTCTATCTAAATGAACCTCATCAATACAGGCATGAAAGGTGGTTAGAAGCCACAGTTAACATTTTAAAAATACAGTGTATGAAACTTCCAGATCTGCCACTATAACTTATCTGAGGTGGATAGAATCTGTAAAGAAGAAGTTAAATTATTGATGAATAGTAAAATTAGTAACTGCTTAAGGAAAGAATTTTGACAGTCAATAAAAGCATTCTTTCATCAGATAGGGAAACTGCAGTATCTACAATATTATCTTTCAGCAAAATTTCTTTGAAATAAGAGACATCATCTTGAGTTGTAGAAGCAGGAAAATTATTACTGTTCATGCACATTTCTGTGAAAACCATCACTTCCTTCCTGTCCCTTCCTTTTCCATGTCCTTATCACAAGGTATTTAATGGAATTTGCAGACTTGTTGAATCTGACAGTCTGCACCGTAACTGCTTCTGCTGTGGCCCCAAACTGTAATACTTAGATCCTCTGTTAGCAAACTCTCGTGTGACTCCAGAAACACAGCAGCTTTACCGAAAGTAATAGATTAAGAGCCATAACCCATGGCAGTATATTGTGGTGGAGGAAAGAACATCCTGGAACAGTTTGAGATGGTGAACAGCTTCCTTTTGGAAATACAAACATTCTCTGAGGCTGTCGATTTTAAGCTGTACAGTCAACTATACCTGGTCCTAAGTGTGTTCAATAGGACCTTCATAAATTAAGGAAATAAATGAGTAGAATATTAAGCATTCTGATTGTAAGGTTGTTGACTTACATTCTCAATTTACTAGCAATCTGGGTATCTCCAATTTCAAGTTACCAACTTTCAAGTTGCCAAGTTAAAAGGCTTGATTTAGAGGCTCTGTCTCACAGGGCACTTCTACACGTGCTTGGATACATTCCAATTCTAATCAGAATACGCCAGCATGCTGCAGTGTATTGTGTATTCAGTGTCCCATGTTTCTAAATGGTGGTAGGGGTGCTTTAACTAATGCTTTTGAATGAACTTCAGATAAACGAAGTATGCCGAATACACGAGATGTTCTGGGCATTTACATTAGAGCGGATCCCAAGAGCAGCTCTAATTAAAATGCCATCCCCACCCTCCATCTTGGAGCACATGTATAGGTACCCATAAGCTGCACCTTTAATATCACTGGTCACTTCTGATGAAGTTTGGCTCTTATCTCAATTAATTCATTTCTTTGACCAAAAGCAAATCTACTTTTGGAATCTAAACATTCCTAGCAATTCAGAATATTCAAAACTATCAAAAGGTTTAAAGCAGTAGTTAAAATTAAAGGTGATCTGGAAGGGAAAGGTGGAGAGAAAATAAAAGAGAAAAGACCAGAAATTAGTCCTGTGGGGTTTTACCAGAAAGATGTTACAAACACAGAAGAGCAGAGGTTACCAGAAACAGGACTGACTTGATATGTAATGCCAAAGGACTTAAATCATGAGCAGATACAGTAATTTCTTTGTCATCTAGATCTCATTGTATCACAAAATATATAGAGAATAATAGGTATCAGTTGATACTTTTGCAGCTGCAATCTCTTACAAACAAAAAGTAGTAGAAGAAAAATTAATGCTGAAGTATAACCTCATATATCTGGAATTCTCGAAAATCCAACACTTCTAAAAATACATTACATAGCGGAGTATCAGCAGCCAGTCTCAGAGCAGCGGAGGGGGAAGCTTGTACACAGTGGCTACCGCTGCTCTGCATGTGGCCACAGCTCCGGGACTGGTTGCTGCTACCCACCCCACCAACCCCACTCCACGACCAGCTGCCAGTGGTAAAAATGCCAAACCTGCTGGAAATCTGAAAATTCCAGATTTATGAGCACGCCAGATTTATGGGGTTATACTGTAGTTTCAATATTTTCTGAGTATGCAGTGCTAGCCTTTGGAAATAACAAATTTCTATATCTAACATTTTCTTTAACTTCTGAAGAAGTGGACATGCCATTCAAATGTCCCTCAGCTTGAGAAATGGCATCTTAGTCCCAAAGCTACCTATTTGCACATAAATTCCCCCCTTAGATTTGAAGAATATTTAATTCAGTAACTGCAGAAATAAGGTACCGTAAAACTCAAGTTACAGGATAGACTTATTTATATTAATTTACGGGCTAAAATTAAAACATAGAACAAGCTGCTTAGGGAATTTGTGGAATCTACCTCACT
>JAGPOW010003685.1:16403663-16436147 GCA_030014935.1 Caiman crocodilus
AAAGTTGTCATAAAAGATTTGGAGCCCTCTAAATCCCATTCATTTTAATGGAAGTTGGCCTTTTGACTCAGCTTTGAAAATCTCAGCCCAAGGTGCCAATCAAATAAATCAAAATATATTTTGCATTTCTATGCAGTGCATCTATGTGGGGCTCTCCAACCATTTTACAAACGTGAAATGAACCTCACGATGAGCCCAGCTGGAGAAGCAGGGACTCAGCTACACTTTTCCCCTACCTGCGCTGGTCAGTCTGGAGTGGCACATGGCTCCACTGCCACTTCTGCTGGCTGGTGCTGACCCCAGGCATGTCTGTCCCATCCAGAGCAGCACGCAGCTGAAGCTGGCTTCCCACGTGCTACTGGGAACGGGAGGAGTCTGGCCAGGTCAGCACCAGCCAGCAGAAGTGGCAGCAGAGCCTTGTGCTGCTCAGGACTGACAGGTGCAGGCAGGGGGAAAATGCAGCTCAGCTTCTGCTGCTCTGGCTGGGCTCATCCCAGAGCTGCTGGGTTCCTATAAGCTGCTGGGGACAGGAGGAGCCTGGCCAGGTCTGCACCGGCCAGCAGAAGCAGTGGCAAAGCTGTGTGCTGCTCAGGACGGGACGAGCCTGGCTGGAGCAGCAGGGGCTTAGCTGTATTTTCCCCTGCTGCCTGCACCAGTTAGTCCCGAGTGGTGCACAGCTCCACCGCTGCTTCAGCTCCTCCCAGCCCCAGCAGCACATGCAAAGCCAGCTTCAGCTGTGTGCTGCTCCGGATAGGACAGACCTGCCCAGGTTGGCACCAGCCAGCAGAAGTGGCGGCGGACCCATGTGCTGCTCAGGACTGACCAGCGCAGGTAGGAGTGAAGTGCAGCTGAGCCCCTGCTGCTCCAGCTGGGCTCATCCTGTCCCAAGTGGCACATGGCTACTCCTCTTCCCACACGCACCGCGTCAGCAACGTCAAGCTGACACGGTGCATGTGGGAAACTTGTTCCTTTCCCAGCCCTTCAGCAGCCAATAGGAAGCTGCTGAGGGCCGGAGGAGGGACAAGGGGTGGGAACGAAAGTAAACAGTGTTTACTTTTGTTTCCTGTCGCAGCACTGCCGGCCACGGAAAATGGCTTGGCGGGCTGCATGGCGGCCCGCAGGCCGTATGTTGGACAAGCCTGACAAACGGAAAGAAAATGACCCAGGACAAAAGCGAAGGTAAAGGTTCCCTGAATAATATCCTAGCAAGTCTGAAAAATGCTACATCTCACTGCTTATGGCTGATGAGACAATAGCTTTGGTTCTGGTGCCAAGAATCACTGCTGTAAAGAAGGAATGGTGAGAAGCAAGAGAAGATTATTTTGCAGATTTGGCTCTTTCTTTAACTGGTCTATTTCTATTTCACCTGTAACCCAAAACCAGGAGATTAAAATGCATCCAGGTCCACAGTGCTGTTACTAACTGCTATCAAATATATGACTTAATCCTTTAAAAATGTCATGAAGTTGGTTTATAAAATGTTTGGGAGTGAGAGCGAGGTGGAACACAGCCCTCCACGTTGAAGTAAACTAATAGAATAGTGAGAAGGCAAAAGGAAAGTGGGTCTCTTGTTAAAACTTTACCATTTGAGCTCTAGTTCAAATACTTTAGGTCTCCAGTTCCAATTTCTGCTTTCTATAAGCTGGAGGAAAATATGATGGCCTGCCATGTTGTTTGTAGGCCTAGATTTCCATATCCAGTTACAAGTATATGGCTAGCTAATGTTTCTCTTTCGACACATTCCATAACAAAACAGTCTATCATTTCCTTATCGTTAGATGGAAAGACTGCCCAGTTGAGCATCAGGTATTTGATGTGTGCACCTGTGATAGGATGTGATTAGCTGCTGGCTGCGGCTGGGGTGGTGGGGGAGGTGGCGGCTGTTGTGGAGGTCCAGGCACTTGGGTTCTAACAGGTTGCTGAGGCATAGGAGGGTTATACACAACTGGAGTGCCATCTGGGTTAATGAATGGTTGACCTAGAGGGTGGAGGGGAAAAAAAAAGACAAACTTTATTCAGGTTTGAGGCAGACTGCTGACTGCATTACATAACACAAAGTAAAAAAAAAAAAAAAAAGACTAAAATTTGAATATCTAATAACCACAACTACTGTAGTATATGCCAAATTGTTGTTATAATTCCTTAATGACTGCAGTTACAACTAGAATGGCAATAACCACAAAACTCATTTTACAGAGTATTTAATTATTATACATGCATGTATTTTTGTAGTAAATAACTACCATGCCCTAAAATAAGCTAGCAAAGACTAAACGTAGACTAAAATGGATGACAAATATGTACTGAGGTTGGTCTTCAAAGTTAATTTTCAACTACGTGGATTGAAAGAAATGTGGGGAGAAAAATAAAAGATGAGAGAAGGACATCTGTTTTATAAATCTTGTAGATGGAATTCCAGGAACCAATTTCAATCACCCAGCAATGGGATCAGCAATCTTTTGCTAAATGCAGGGCCTCACCATGGGCCATAAGTACTCGCCCCTAGAGCAGCCAGCTTCCTCTGCTTATCCTTACTGCTGATCCCCATTCTCTCTACAGTGAGGGTAAATGCAGATGTGATGGAACAGCACACTTCACAACACAGAGGAGTGCTGGGAAGGGGATGACTAGCATGGTGCACCTCCATGCCACTAATTCCCCACCCCATGCTGGATCAGACCTCTTCACAGACTGAAAACAGCCCATAGGCTGCAAGCTGTCAATCTTGGACATAAATCCACCAACCAAAACGTAATAATATAGGGAAATAAATTACTTCTTTCCCCATAAAATAGTAATTACAATTACTTTCTTGCAGCTAACGATTATAATATTTTGAAAAGTCACCTGCCAATGTGAATCTGTTTTAAATCTCAACTGAAATAATTGTTTAATATAATGCTCCCATCCAATATTTGCAGCCCCAGTGTTACATTATCTAGTAATGGAGAAAACAAAAAAAAAGTGACCAGATTTAAAAGATGTCCAAAAACAAGGTGAATGTGACCAATACCTTTCTTTGTTCAAGCTAAGCAATATGCAGCAAGGAAACAGAACATAAACATGTATAAAAATATTAGCTACATGATTTATGCTAATGAAACCTTCTGTAGTTTTATGTATAGAATGGGTCACATTCTTACAAAGACAAAAATAATATTTAATTATCACATGCCCAGATATTTCAAAAAGGGGCACACACTAGAACTTAAGATGGAAAAGAACAAATAAAACGGCTCAAATAGACTCCAGTGGCCATGGCCAGACGTGTGCAGCCATGCAACATATAGCGCTACAGACACTTCTGCATGTTCAGTTGTTCTCTGCACTGGAAGGGAGCAGCATGGGGGTGGGTGAGGGTGTCGAACCCTGGATATCAGGGGTCAAAAAAAACCTGCAGAAAAAAAAAAATTGGAGCAGTGCACCTGGGGACTGCTCATGCCACTGAAAACCAGAGCCTGGTTGGCTGGAATCGCACTGCAGCTGCTGGCCAGGCTCCGAGCTGCAGGATCACTGTTGCTGCAGCCCTGGGAATCCCCCAGAGGATGTGCAGCACAGGCGTTCCCTGGGGACAACTAGCAGTAGCACAAGGTGTGCAGCTCCTGGTTGTCCCTGGGGAACCAAACTTCCAAGCACAACTGGATGTGGCCAGTGTTTGCAAATTTTCAGTCACATATTGGACCCAGCTCTAGCCTAATATTTCTCTTTATAACTCAGGAATTGGCATTCCAGTGATCTTCACATCTGCAAGAAGTCAAGGATTTTCTTCTCTGCTCCTAGGTTCATTAAGGCCATCCTTCTCCCTACCCTGACTAGGAATGAAGGTTCTTTCACCTTTTCCCAACGGTGAACAAGCAGGAGGGTAAAGGAATTCTCAGTGCAGAAATTACTGTGAAGGAGGGTGAGAAATTAATCTATGCTATCTACTCTCTCCAACTCTCAAAGAGCTAAAAATAACCCATCATTTTTCTTAATAATTTATCTGTCCATAAATATTAGCTATGATACAGGACTTTATTTGACCCTATATATCGCTGTTATTCACACTGCCTGGGGGGGGCGTAAAGCTCATTCGACCACTACAACTGAAGGGTTCTTTCTTGAAAAATGTATCATCTAGCTGCCCTACACTGTAAACAAAAGTACAATATATAAAAGGGATACAACCTGACAATAAACTGAACATAAGTCAATTTTAAAGAGCAAGTTAAAAGTAGTATCAAATACAGTACTACTAAAACCAGTTAAATTCTGTGTGAATTTAGGAAAGTTCACATTTACAGTCAATTCCAATGATGGCTGATTACTCGTGACTGACTAGTTACCAGTAGTTAGCCATTTTTAGTTTTTGTATGAGGTATATTTTGTATGCCATAACAAGACACAACGGGACTGTTTTTAAACAAGGGTCATCAACCTATGGCTTGTAAGATGAATGCATTCCCCAAAGAGGTTGGATCCAACCCAGAAAGGTCTCATGTGGCCTGGGACAGCACCGAGGAAAATCAGGTGGGACAGAACATGCCATGATGATCATCCTCTCCACAACACACTGCTCCGCAGCCCTCCATGTCACTCTCATGTGGCTGTGCTTACCCTCACTGCTGAGGGGCTGGGTATATGCAGAGAGGGTAAGTGTAGGTGGCCTGAGCTCTGGCCATGGTAGCAAAAGATAGCCAACACCTGCTTGTGATGCTTGTAATAAAAAAAAAATAAAAAAAAAAAAATGCTACAAATATTCTGAGTGGAAACTGTGTGCTCTCTGGCTCGCTATAAGAACTGTATACAGATAATAATGCACAGTTTCTTACTACAAAAATTCAGAATGCTCTGTATAAGAAGCACATGATTATGAGAGACTAAAATAATCAGTCCAAGTTATTTGTTTTGTACCATGCACTCATCACCAAAAGAGGACAATTCTGCAAAACCAAACAAATAGCCATCTAATGCCTTGTTGAGCCATGAAAAGCTGGAGTCTCAAGTGCTTTCCAAACTTCAGCTGGCTTGAAGGGTAGAGCCAGTATCTTTTGAACTGACTAATTATCAGGAATTAATTCCATTCTGATTTGGAAATGACTAGTTCTGCTTTAACATGTACACAAAATGCTTTGGTATAAATCAGTAGGATTTAGGATTAGCTTTGTTAATCTGTTATAAATCAGTAAGACTCTAGTGGGATTTTGTGCTCTAAGACTATTGGGAACAGTTATTCTAGTGACTGTGAACCAGATTTCACTGTACATCTTTCTTTAAAAATAAATTTGTGCCCCCCATCTATTACTACACAAAAGACCCACAAACACAACCCAGGGAAACAAAAAGTGGAAAGTGATCAGATACAAAAGGCTGTCAGACACAAAGTATATAAACTAGAAAAAAAACCCTCAGAAAACTAACTTTCCTCTAATCTCTAAAAATGAATACTTTTTTTTTTTGAAGATGCTGAAAACTTTTCCAGCATGGCACTATTATACCCAGTTAATACAGGGAAGTTAACTAACTGATAACTTTAATGCATTAAATAACAAGAATGTAGGTTGAGAGAGGAATTATATACACCATGATCTTATAGCCACACTACAGTTAAAACTAGCTTAGAACCCTGGGCAAAGCAAGTATCAGTCACTTGCTAGGATGCAACTTGTCTATGCTTGGTTTAGTCTAAACTGTTTTAACCCTGGTATAGACAAATCCTGAAAATACTTATTTTTCTTGTGCAAATGCTTCACTTTGCTAATGACTAACTGTAGCACAGATGCATGGTCAACAGAAATAAGAAATGATTAACTTGGTGGGCCAGCACCTGTCACTTTATGACTGACTATACGAGGGAAGATTATAGTACCATCCCCAGGACCAAGCCCTTGCATAGCAACTTTGTCATCTTCGTATCATAATGAGCATGTGGGAATTGTGACTCACATGCTATGTCTGAACACTAGCTTATCAATGTAAGGCATGGCTTATTGTAGCCATTTCTTTTGTAAGGAAAACAGAAACTTTTCGTAACTATCACAATAACAAACAAAATAATATTAAACATTCTCTAATTTAGTAACTACCAATGTATTTGAAGAAAAAGCAAATTAGAAAAGCATCTAATATTTTCAGTCTCATTTAAAAGGTTCTTTTAAAAGTGAAATAATGGTACGTAAATAAGTGGCCACTTACAGGCACAGATTAAAAAATAAATAAATAAATAATACACCCATTGCCTTCCCTTTCCAGAATTAAAAAAAAGAAACCCCCCCAGTTTTGTGTTTATAACCCTTAAATTATATAAGAAATTTCCCTAATTTTTAAAACATGCCTTATACAATTAAGCATACATTAAATCATAAATGTTTAAGTGCTGTTGAACTTTGCTGATAGTGTTACTCAAGCATGCACTATTATTATTATTTCTGTAACCACTGGACAAATACCAACAGGTAACACAGGGCTCCCCTCCCCTTCACCTCTCATCATTTTTGTGGAGTAACCACTCTCTCTACTTAGTAAGATGGAAGCATAACTTTGCAAACTTGTATGTGATAATGTTTACTGTAACCTAACATTTTATTTTCCACATTTTGTCAACAGATTGCCAAAAACATAACCAACTGAATGCTTTCTAAATCCAGCATGTTAAAACAGATTTAGAAATCAAGAGTAAATACTGATCATCTCAGGTTTATTTAATTTTACTAATAAAATTATAAAAGACTTTAAAATTATAAACAGACCGAAGTTATGCTATTTTCTTAACAGTAGCCATAGAGAGTCTAATATTAAACCACAATTATAGCAAGTAGAGAAAATACAGTTTAAACTTATATTTTTACGTATCAAAACTGTTTTCTGCATTGAGCAAACACAAAACGACACTGCAAAAATTAAGTAGAAAAATAAAGGAAAAGACAACACTTAAATACACTCACAAGTGAAACTATTTACAGGTTATTCCTGAGCTCTAAACTGCAATTAAAACATCCACAACTGAATACCAACCTGTTTGAGGGTTGATCAGAATACTGCCAGGTGGTATGCCTGCCGCTTCCAAGGGAAGCAAAAAGAAGCTAGTGCTAGTAGGTGCCACTTGCCCACTTATGCCACCATCAAAGGAAAGAGAATTACTAGTGCTGACAGTTGGATAGACGGCAGGTGTGCCATGAGAAGGCTGGCTTAGAGCTGTGACTGGAAGAGGCTGCTGGGTGTGAGAAAGAGAACCCGTGGATGACCCTACACTACTAGAAGACTCTGAACCTAGGAAAGGAGTAATGAGAAATTGTTTTTACCTACAGACAATAATAGCATGCTCATTTAAATATATAATTTTAAATGCTTACCCTGCATACAAAACACAGTATGTTGCTACAGTATTAAACAATGGCCTTTTCAATGAAGTTTCCCCTCCCTCCCTCACAGTGCAATTATGATGTATTGTTAACTGAGGGTCAAATCTATACAGCTTTGCACTTTGAGATATTGTTTGCAACATTGCAAAAGTGAATATGAAACACAACCAAATAACATGGTAGTGCATCATACCTCTCTGCATAAGCATGACCAACATAAGCTGCAAGGCAGTATAGTCAGGCCCTGAGTTGTTGGCAGGCAACACATGCAGCTAAAAGCAAACTTCTAATAAATAATGGCCCTAGGAAACTCCTAGCACTTGCCTCCACAGTGGTAAATTAACAGAACTTGTCTTTTCCTAAAGATTTCTATAAATCCACAGTTCATTATTGTCCACTTTTGCTATGTTAGCAGTATAACATTTAAGGCAGAAAATATAAACATTTAAGCATAAGTATTCTTGATCAGTGGCCTCTATATAATCTAGAAGAGAGAGAAAGACTAAAAACAATGTTAGGGTAAAATCTATCAATCATTTAAAATCAGTGGAACTATTTTTAAATTACTTGTAACTGCCTTCACAGTTGAAATTGTAATAGTTCACTCTTATATTGGTGAAAAGTTTCACGTATCTCAAAGCACTTACAGATGGGTATTATTGCCCTCATTTTACAGACAGAATAACTGAGACAACAAAATTAAGTAATTTGCCCATTCCACAAGTACTGTATCTCAGTACTGTAATCAGTTTTCACTTGCTTGCTTTTTTGTTTTCACAGTTTGGTTATAGCTGTATCAACTTCTAGATTATGCAGAGAAATCAGACCGACTGAAATCAACATAATTAAAGCTAAGTTACATACATTCAGCCCCTTTTTTAAATCACCATAACCAATACATGCAGCAAAGCAATAACCTCCTGCACAGATATTCTGAAGTTAAACCAATATGAAAGTTTTTCAATGAAAAATATTGTTTGTGTTTTAATTTTTTTTTTTAATGTGGCATGGTAAAAATCTTTCTAAAACTTACCCCATGCATGTTGTGGTGCAGCTGTAATTAACTTTTCAAAAGATACCAAAGTAGGCTATTTAATTACTAAACTATATAAACCAAATGCATGCTACAGATTTTGAAAATTATACAAGATTACTAAACATTTCACCAACACAACTGTATCAATTATTTTTTTCATAAAATATTAATTTTAATACATTATGCATTAAAGCATCAATTTCCTTATGGGGTAGTGGTGGTTTAAAGGGAGGTAAATGTTTAACAGATCCTCACTAAAAACAATACTCTAACACACTGACTAAAGACAAGCATGAATACAAAAAAGCACTCATCTTTCTTTTCTTGCCTTGTAAGTGTGAGCTGACCATTAGATTTGCCTATCTAATTTAAACCCTGAAGCTCTCCATAACAAAGAATGCCAAATTGGTGGCTCACTTTGGATTATAGGTAACATATCCAATCCATTAAAGAGGCTACCAATTTATATCAGTTTTGATTCCAACAAGACTTGAACATGCGTTCTGAAATTCTCCTTTACATTAAATAATTGCCAGTTAGCATGTCTTTAAAATGCACTCTCTTATAGGAAGGGTACATTCTCCCAAATTTTCTGAGTCCCACAGTAAAATATTTTGCTATGCTGAACACTTAGATTACTGGGATGTATTCTAAATTAAATGGAAACTTTACCCACATATAAATAATTTCTTTGTACTAGTAATTAAAAAGTCACAATAAATATAAAAAGAGTCACAGACTTTGCTACTGAATTTGTATTAAATAGTGGCACAGCAACAGGCAGCTTCCCATTATTCTACAGTTCAGGTTTGCCACACTTAAATCTGAAGAAATGAATTCAGATTGAAACAATAGAGTGTAATTCTATTTTTATTTATAACAGACCAGCCTGTTGTTTTATGCTGACAAATGCTTTCAAGTCCTTTTTGCAGAATACAGAATAAACGTCATGAACTAGCAAAGACATCCTATAACTCACCACTACGGGCTACATAATAGGAGTTCAGAGGTCTTTTTCACTACCTATCTGAATTCTCTCACTCTATGAACGTACTGCACAGTATGCCTAATCCTGTAGTCAGCTTCTGTATGCACCACCCATTGAAGTCAATGGGATTTCTGGGAATGCAGCAGCTATAAGACTGTCTATGTACTCTACTCATATGCAGTATGCACTAAGTATGGGTAAACTATTACTTTACTATTACACAATTGTTTACTTGTACACAGTTTATTATACCTGTCTTAGACAGCCTGCCTGTGCTTTTGCTGCTTCCAGAGCTATCTCCTCTTGTCAAAACCGAAATCCCACTGAAGCTGCTGGCTTTGGTTACAGCTGGCTTCAGATTGCGGATGGAACTATCAGAGTCCGTGCTACTCCAGGGACGAGGTTCGGAGTACTTCAGCTCGTTCTCAGTACTGCTTTGATGGCTGTTGGCTGATCTTCCTGATGCTTCCTTATTGACTCTGTAATTTATAAACTAAGCTTTAAACACACATACCCATTGCAAAATAAGATATAAATATGAAGGTGAAATGCATGCAGAACAGTTGGGGATTTAAAATAATGCATTAAATACCTAAATATCTGCCGTCTTTGCTGTGTACTATTAGTTTCCTCCTCCAGGATTCTGTTGACATTTTTAATAAAATAGTTTAATATTTATTAGTAAAATTTAAATAGGAATTAAACTTTAATTGTGAAAGTTCTTACCTTTTTTCAATAAGGTAATTCTCTTGGGAACATAGGGACTAAGGAAAAAAGTACAGAATAAAAATTAGTATTAATGATTCCTAGAGGTCCTAGTCAAGATGAGGTGCTATTGTCCCAAGCATAATTCATGTATATAGTCCTAGCTCCAGCTCTACCAAGCTTGCAGTCTAAAAAGACATGTCTCAACTCTCAGTCTTTTTTTTCCACATAGGTTTTAGGATGACTTTCTCACTGTCCACTACAACACTGTCTCAGAAGTTGAGCTGTTGTCTCTACAAAACATTTCCCATTGGGATGGCTGGGGGTGAGAATCTTATCTACTGAACATTAAACATAATGATAAAAAGACCTGGAAAACTGCAGCAAAATCAATTCCATTTTTCCTGTACTATTTTGCCTTCAATTCCTTTTTGTGATTGTTACTCAAAGATTATGAAAGCAAGTTAAGTGGATTGAAAATCATGGCACTCTATAAGAGGGCAAGACGAAAGTTTTCTTGGCACAGCTACCCTTGTAACTAGAGCATATCACTCCAAGTATGGCTACAGCTTACCTACCTGCAAAACTGCCTCAGCTGAAAACTGTTTAGTTTTAAATGGAATCCCTTAACGAAAATCAGCTATAGAAGTAAAGTTTTTCCAATATCACCATAAGTTACATCTACACAAGGACCTTCAGCTGACACTACTGTGTTGGTCACAAGTTATACCTCTTCATAGGTGGGGCCTCGCACCAACCTAACTTTACTTCCAAAATTGTGCAATGTACACCTGAACTGGCTTACCTGCAATACTGTTTCTCTGAAAATACTATCCGACTGGATATCTGGCCTTAAGCTGATACATAATAGTCTGCTATCTCAAAAGGCCTTCTGACACACTGCCAAGTTTATCACACTGCTTTGAAGAGTCTCCTTTAACAGAAGTACTGAGATCACTGCCTCACTCTGCATCAGATAAACCCTAGGACTTATCTCAACACAAGTGAAAGGCCCATAACCACCAATTTCTTCAGAGATATAGATGATTCAAAGTACACCAAAGCTATAGGAGCATCAAAGACACTGGTTATCTGTACACTTGTACAGCAAAACTGAAGAACCTACCAGGGACAAGGGCAAGCAATTAATACATTTTTTCTTCAAAGGATTTCTGCTTTTTGCAGCTTTAGAAATATTTCTGTGTGCA
The DNA here is from genome assembly GCA_030014935.1 of Caiman crocodilus. Lineage (NCBI taxonomy): Eukaryota > Metazoa > Chordata > Crocodylia > Alligatoridae > Caiman > Caiman crocodilus. Next base: position 16,414,941 of record JAGPOW010003685.1, read on the forward strand.
AAGTTCAAAAGATTTGTCAGCTGCAGTAAAATATAAGTAAAGATTGAATGAATCCGAACATAACAGGTGAACCTACAGCAAATAACAGCAAAAACAATGATTCAAGTCACAGAAGTTCATTCCAAAGCTTTAAGCAGACAAGGTCCCAAAGTTTTACTAATTCTTGAGAAATACTATACAGGTTTCGGGGGGCTTTTTGTTTTGTTTTTGCTTCTAGATATAAAGCAGATCTAAAAGAATGCTTTTCATACCAGCGAAATATTTTTCCTGCTGGTTTTCTTTTTAAAATCAAAACAGTCTTTTTTTTTTTTTTAATAACTACAAGGAGTTAAAATGGTCATTTTAGCTAACTGTTTCATGTGATATATAGGACAATGTAATGTAAAACAGCTTTGAAGAGTCAAAAATCTGTATCATCTGCTTCATATCTCATATTTGCCAAACTCACTAGTTTTTGGATCATTCAGTCTTTCCTGAAAAATCAATTTTACAATACCCAAATTAGTTTCTAGATGGAAAATTACTGAAAAATGGAAGGGTGCAAAGTACAAATAACAATTTAAGGATAAAAATATGCTTTAATTATTCAAAAATATGCATTAATTATTCCCACAAACATATTAAAAAATTGAAAAGAATTTTACCACTATGGTTCAATGTGAAGAAAACTGAACATGTTAAGGTACGGAAACTCACAATTATGCCATCTTAGTTCTGTTCTGTAATTGCAATTATAATAATGAACAGTTCATTTCAGTGAGGTTTTCGGGTTCCTGGTTAGATTAAAATGATTCTCATACAGTTTTTTTTCCTTCATATTTCCACCCACCTCCTAGAAATCACACTAGCTCTGAGCATAGGGCTTAGACAGACATTTAATTTATCCAGGGAGAGTCCCTGCTCTTTCAGGAGAAACCATGGAGTGTACAGAAGTTCATAATTTTTGTCCTAGAGGAAAAGCAAACACCTGGAAGAAAAACAACTCAGAAGCAGAGTGAAGTGGCTCCCCAAAGTATGAGACAGAAATTTTGTACAGGTAGCCAGCGTGCTTTGCTCCTTTTTCTTCCCCATCCCATAGAGAGCGCATATGTCAGACCCAGCCAAGCTGGGAGCAGAACATGTCTCTTGGGTGCCTCAGCTGGAAAAGCCCAGTGTTGAAGCACTTAGGGGCAGTGTTCTGCTCCTGGCTTGTTCCCTGCCTGAATCACACTGCCGCATTTGGGGCCAGGACACATACAAGCATACTCCCTGTCCAGCCACAGCTGAGCTGGAGCACAGCATGAGCGAAGAGAAAAGCTGGAAAACTCCTCTGTGCACAGCACAGACCATGCCACTCACCTTCCCTGACCCCAGGGGATCCCTGCCTACATTCACTTAATAAAAAGCCTGCAAAGCTCTCTGGTCTGTGCACTCTAGGGACCCCTGTGCTCTAAGGAGTCCAGCATTCACACTGTAGGCTCTTTACTTCTCTGGCTAAACTTCTGTACAGGTCAGTTTTTCTTGCAGGAAAAAAAAAATCTAGAAGAGCTGGCCTGGATGATCTGAATATGTATACACAGCCACTATTCCAGTGTGGAGCTTTTTAGGTGGTTCTGGATGGAAACTAAAGGGAAATCTTTTGAAGTTGCCAAGGAACCAGACAGACAAACTTACTAGAGCCACAAGACAACAAATACCCAGTAGTGTAACAATGGGTAGGCCAGTGGGCCTAACAGCCGGAGGCAGGGGCACCAGAATGGAGCTAAGTGAGTGCCTCATCATCCCACTCCCCATGCCATGCCATTTCCTGCCATGGCTCTGGTAGCAATGATGGCAGCACAGCAGCAGTGGTGATGCATGATGTAGAAGCAGTGGCTGGAGGTCCCCTGCTGTGGAGAGGAAATATAGCTTCTTTTTCTTTGCTGCCAAAAGTCAGTGTTTAAATAGTTACTCAACACAGGTGCAGATGGCAGAAAAAAAAAAAATGACAAGCCTTCCTCCCATGGCAGCAAACATTTAGCTGCTTCCCCCAAGCAGCTACCACCCTCAGTACTGGCCAATTATGCCTCTATAAATATTCCACAACATTAGGGAAATTTGTCTGCATCTCATGCTAAAAGCTTGAGACTTAGTATCCAACCAATGTAGCAATAGAGGGGGGTTTCTGTTTGTTTGTATGTTTTTTAAAATAAAAGAACCACCTCTCCTTGACTCAAACTGCTACTAACCAATTAGTTATTTTTAAATCTTATGAGTGTAAAAAGAGTAAGATTTAATCAATAAGAATCACTATAGTTAGGCTGCTAAAAAACATGCTATTTATCTGAAAAGTTAAACAACATCTTTTCCATCTCCACACCCCAATCAATTATTAATAGCATGAAATGCTTATGGACTATTAAGAGAAAATCAAAACTTCAGGTATCTATTCAATCAATATGGAAACATTTTGATGACTATTCAGTTCAAATATATATTTTGAAATATTAAGATTATGCCAAAAAACAAATGCTATGATAAAGTCAAAATTATTTAAGTTCTGTTCTTTTGTACTGAACAGCAATTCACAAAAAAGGAATATTCTATTTTCATGGCAGGGTATCTTTTGATTTTATTTTGATCATATATAGAAGCAGGTAAAACAAACATGTACCTATCTTACAACACTTGTGGTTCTTTAAGATCTGTTGTCAATATATATTCTGCCATTGGTAAACTTTACATCCTATACACTCAGGTTTGGATTCTTTTTGCCAGCAGCATTCATTAGCACTACACCTGCAACCCAAGTGTCCTAGTGTCTCCCATACAAAGGCATAATAAGTGAGGCAAGGACCCAACCATCCCTCAGTTTCTTTGCCAGTGCAGAATCCAGGTGTTCTAAAACATTAATAGCAGTGGGGAAGGAGGATAGGTCATGGAATAGACATGGATAGCAGATCTTGCCAGCACACGTGACTTACAGTGACTGTAAGGGAAGAAACAATATCTATTCTATTGTTGGAGATGTATGAGCAGTTCCTTAAACCACAAGAGTCTATGCAAACAGTAAATGGAAGAGAAGTATCCAATATAACCATAAGACTTTAGTCCTTCTGCTCAGAGCTAATTTCAGAATGAATGTAAGCACTGAATTTCAAGTTTCTACCCTACGCATTTCCATTAGTGGAACACTTTTCATGGAAGCCACAGGGACATGGGAATAATCCTCAGTGAAGAACGTAAGCCATTCCTGAATGTAACTTCAGGCAGATATGACCATCAGACTTGCATTATATATACATAAGCTAAAAAACCAAAAAAACAACAACTTGAAGGATATCTTGAACAGCTTGCTATTACCTAGGCAGGATAGCACCAGAAGTGCAGCTAAAGTGGGAAGCTTAACTTCTCCTTCATTGGAATGCAGCTTGTAAATTAAAATAATTAAAACTGAGTTGAGATGGTCATAGATTATATTCAACAAAAAAATTAGGGGCATCTTGAAGTTGTCCCTGTCCCTAAGAAATAAGACAGAGTTCTTGCCCTGAAACTTGAACGATTTCCACCATTAAGACAACAATTTTGTTACAAAGATGGTCTTAATGGACAAATAAAGAAAAACATATAGTTATACACTCAAAGTTTTTCTATACGGCCTCTGTTTTGAGACCAGGAACGGTGCTGAGAAGCATGCTGTATTCACAAAACAGGCATATAAATCACTAATAATACCAGCTATGAAGCAGACTCTTTCCTGGGACAGAAATACCTTTGCCATCGAACATCCTGGAACTGCTGCTACAAAAATCTAGCCTTTTGAAATTCATATGGAGTTTCCTTATCTAGTTCTCACTCTTAAGAAGTCAAGCAAATGGAGTCTGTATGAGCCTGTTACCTGTGATAGAGACTTTTTTTGCAAATGAGCTAGTTGCCTAGGTACAGATAAGTCTTTGGAAATGACAGATCAAATGGCAGGCCTCTGGATTGCTAAGGCAGAATTTTAAGTACCTCCTATGTTTGCTATATAAAAATAAAACATATTTAATGCTGAGAGCTGTGTACAAGTCCTACAAACCTAGAGATGGATTTACAGAGGCCAGAGTTACTGTCTTGAAACTGAACCCCTGGAAAAAGAAACTCAACTAAAATAACAAGCTCCCATGGCAGTGGGTTCCAGAAAATGGCTGGAAATGGAATGGAATGAAGCCCAACTGGCTCCAAAATGGCCTCATTTATGGGCATTATGAGGTTTCTTAATATGAACATGTACAGGAAATCATGCAATTTTTCTGGGACAACTTCTACTGGAATCTGCAGCATGCCCCCCATCCTATGTAATAACTCCCAAAATATTTTCTTGTATGGCTATGTATTTGATGCTAAAGGCTGGAAACGTGTGACTGGCAGCTTGTAGCATCTTGTCAGAGTGTCTAAGCTGCTTATAGTGCTCCCCGTTTCTTGGCAGAGAGGAAAATCTAGTTGTTGGCTGACTTCCTGGCTGATTGTGAGCCCCATGATGCCCAAAAATGCCAAGAAGCTGGTGTAAGAATAATGGTATGACCTATGAAGAAAGTGCTAGGGGAGTTTTCAAAATTACTGCTGCTCTTGGATAACTGTAGTAAGGCTTAGTATTTATGATGTATGCAGATTAAGTGACCTGGCCATACCTAGGACATCTATCTATTCAGTGTGACGAAGCCGTCAGAAAAGCTAATGGCCCTTTACCATGCATCAGCCAATGCATGATGAACAGATCCAAGGAGGTGATACTTTCCCTCTATTGGGCACTGGTCAGACTGCAGTTGGAATACTGTGTGCAATTCTGGGCGCCGCACTTCAAGAGGGATGTGGATAACCTGGAGAGGGTCCAGAGAAGGGTCACTCGTATGGTTAAGGGCTTGCAGACCAAGCCCTATGAGGAAAGACTGGGGCACCTGGACCTCTTCAGCCTCCACAAGAGACGGTTGAGAGGCGACCTTGTGGCTGCCTATGAAGTTCATCATGGGGGCACAGAAGGGAATTGGTGAGGTTTTATTCACCAAGGCACCCCCAGGGGTTACAAGAAATGGCCATAAGCTAGCAGAGAGCAGATTTAGATTGGACATTAGAAAGAACTTCTTCACAGTTAGAGGGGCCAAGGTCTGGAACAGGCTCCCAAGGGAGGTAGTGCTCTCCCCTACCCTGGGGGTCTTCAAGAGGAGGTTAGATAGGCATCTAGCTGCGGTCATCTAGACCCAGCACTCTGTCCTGCCTATGCAGGGGGTCGGACTCAATGATCTGTTGAGGTCCCTTCCGACCCTAGCATCTATGAATCTCATTGAGCATGAAATGGTGTCACCTCCCTATTGCTATCTAAACTCGAGAAGCAGAAAGAGTGCTCCTCTTCTAGGCATGAGCCATGTGAGAAGGAGTGGTAGGTAAACCCTCAGTACATTTATTTAACCAGTACTGCTGAATGTCAAAGGAGGAATACAACTTGTCCACAAAACATGTTGAGTAAAATCTGGCTTCTGTTCAAGTCAATGGACCAAGTTCCAAGTGGAAAGTACAAAATAAAAAAAATGTTGACTACTGACACTAGCAGCGACTCTGGTGCCAAAAGAATGTTGTAGTTTGCAGTTAGTACAAAAAGCTTAGTAAGTAGATACAGGTAGCCTATGAATCAATGACAAAGGCTCAAAGATTGCTTTAGGCGATGATATTGATTTCATAGACTTTAGAGCTGGAAGGGACCTCGGAAGATCATCGAGTCCAGCTCCCTGCCCGAAGGGCAGGAATTCAGCTGGGGTCACAGGATCACTGGAATTGGAAAAAGTTGGAACCTCATGATACACGATTTTTCAAAGGAGCAGTACTCAAGGCACAGTGATGAGCACTTGTGTATATACTAACTGGACACTTCTGGGGCTTTGAATTAGCTTTAAAGCACTATAACAGGATTTCTGCTTTTTAGTGCTAAGACTCTGGAATGGGAGCCAAGTGAGGTGGTACTCTCTCCTACCTTGGAAGTCTTCAAGAGGAGGCTGGACAGCTATCTAGCTGGGGTGATCTGACCCCGGCACCCGTTCCTGCCTGGGGCAGGGGGTCAGACCTGATGATCTGTTTAGGACCCTTCCAACCCTAAGCACTATGATACTTAAGAAGGTGAACCTAGCTCTATGCCCATGAGGGACTGGTGCTCCTTTCTCCACAACGTCTGCTCTGTCATGAAGATTAGACTCGCATTTCAGAATAAAAAACATCCTAATCTGAACAAGTATTTAAAGATACTTAAAACAACAGAAAATGATCTACAAAATGAAGGAAAAGGATACGACTCTGACATGTAGCCATGGTAGGAAGGAAGAACTTGAGGATGTTTGGGGTCACTCTCCCATTTATTCCCTCAAGTGGGAGGCACAAGAACACTCAAGGTATGTCTGCACCCTTCTGTGGTGCTCTTAGGGTAGGACACTCTCAAGCATATCTCCACTAATACATATTCATGTGGGCACTTTCAAGACCTCCAGCAAGCCTGAGAGCAGCTCAAGAAATGCCCCCTTGGAGCAGCCACTCCACCACATGTCAAGGTTTCCTTCTTGAGAGTGCAATGGAAGCAGTACAGACTTTTTTGTCATGGCATGGGCATGGCCCTAATGGACACTGCAGGCCTAAAAAAATCCAAACTGGAGTATATGGGCTGCAAGCATACCAACACTGGATATATAAACATGTGCTCAAAGAACTCTGAGTATTTTTAGTTTAACTATTGTTTCTTATATTCAGGTAAACACTTTCTAATGAGACATGACAGAGGAAGTGAATATATAAAAGCTAAGACAGACAAATATAGAGCTAAAAGCAGTAAATTGTTTGTCTGTTGATAGATAATATGTATGAATATAAATGCATTTCAAAATATCTGCATGCAGTAAAATTTATCTCCTAAAGTTAGCTATGTGGAATTAATGCCACTATAGGAGAGACTAAGATACTTTTCTGCCCCATGCATCTTTATAATGTTCCTCAAACATCATCAAGAGCTATTAACTAAATCACAGTTGCAGAATCTTCATTGTTTGTTAAGGCGCAAGTGAGAAACAGACCAACTGATTTTTAGATCCATGACAGAATCTACAGCATCAGGAATAAAAATATCATATTGTAACTTGAAAACTAGGCCAATTTGACACAGAATTAAGACAACAGTGAAACCTGGTAATCCACTTCATACAGTTACTTGTCAGATTAAAACTTTTAATGCTTTGCTTGTCCAAATTCCACAGATTTTGTATCAGGAGGAGGAAAGAGACTACACTGAAACAGGAGAAAATTAGAAGCAGGTACTCTCTGAGCCTGCTCTAGGATCCAGATCCTGTTAAAGTAAACTAAGTTCCCAATAATTTAAATTGCCTTTAAATTACGTCTTTTGTATACTACCAAACAATACTCTTAGCAAGACTGTGCCCCTTGCACAAAGAAGGAAAGCAATACCATAAGAAAAAATATTTATAAACAAATTCTGAACTGTGTGTACATTATTTTTGAAGTGGTCAGGCTGAAATAAAAGGTTCCTTGGATGAGCAGGCCATTGAGCTTTCCTCTTCATTTAATACCTACATCTTGTGCAAATATTCGTTCTCTAGCTCTCTGGTACTCTTCTTCTCGTTCTTCTATGGATTTGCTTCTTCTGTCATCTTTTAATCGTATTCGCATCTAAATTAAATAAGCGATTAAGTACCAATTTCTACAGGAGAGTAGTATGAATTTGTAATCAAGGCATCTATTTAAAAAAAAATTAAAATTTCTTATAGTTACCTGGTTATCATCTTTGTCTAAACTAGAGTTCTCTCTCTTTAGGATGTACCGTTTCTGAAAATCTTCACTTTTCTCATCCTTTATATGTTCACAAAACTTCTGATCAGGTCTAGAAAGAAAAAGTTGTCTTTGAGACAGATGGTAAGTAATTCCATACATTCATATACAGTATATGCACTTACACATTTAAAGAGGATACACTGACACCAAAGGAAACAGACTGGTCAAAAACAGTATTGCTTATATCAAATATTTTATACCGACTGAAATGATAGGTTTCAGTAAAAGTCTATTGTCCTGTTAATTCAAAAAGTTTCCTAAATCCTCCCATACTCTTGCTGCCATGCAGCATACCAAATCAGCTCCTCCTTCAAAGCACATACTCAATTTCCAAATAAGTCAAGCAAACAGATACTACTGGGAACTCAGAAGTTCTCCAATGAATCCACAGCAGCAGTCATACAAGGGACCTCAGGCATTCATGAGACTGAGTGTTAAAGCGGTTAGACAAAAACACCTGCAAACTCATTTTCAAGGTGTACCAAAGGATAGGAGATGGGAGCGATGAAACACACATAAACCTTTAAAACAAAAGCAGAAGGAAACTAAATTATAAAGTCACTGAGACAATCAGGATTTCACAAGAACATAACCAGAAGTCAGAATTAGAGTAAAACAAAATCAGTTTCTTGAAAAGATCATGTGACTTTCTCCAAACTGTTGTTTCCAAAACCATTGTCTACCTATAAGGGCAATTTTAACAACTTACACCCCTAATCTGTTGTCAGACAACTGAAAATAAAGCAACTATCCAAGGGTATAAACATTATATATTTGTATAATCTGTATTTCTCTTTCTTCATTTATTACGTGGGGCATTTGTATAAAATCTGGATCTATTTTTTTCTGTAAAAAGTTAACTGTGGTACTTTCAATGAAACCTAACTAATGATTACTGGATGCCCAAACATAATTAGCAGGCATTTCCGAGAACCTTTAGACTGTCTTACCTCTTTCTTTTAAAGGTCCCTGAATTTACTGCCCTGCCATCACCAACTTCCCACTCCACTGAGACGTCCCAGTGTGCACTGGGTTGTTGATGTCAGTAACATCACTGATCGGCGCTGGAGCGGGGAATCTGCCTATGAGGAAAAGGCAAGTTTGGTTTTATTCAGTATGGAGCAGATCTCCTCCAAGGCTTCCTTTCTAAATTCTTATTTTATATCTCATGTGATTTAAAATAAGAATACTGAAAACACTGAAGAACCATTCTATTGTCTATAGGTTAAATGAAATGCCTGCTAATTAGTAATTATGTTTATGAGGGCTTCCAGAGGCCATTTGTAAGACCGGGTATATTTTTGGGGGTTTGTTTCACGTTTGGGTAGGCTCTTGTTGTTTTGGGAGGAAGGGGGATTGGAAAGGATAAAAATATTTAGTTTCAAAATTAATAAAAAGAGTTCATCTGTGAATGCTACTTATTCCCTACCTGAAATTATCACACCCTTTAGTCTAGGGTATCAGAATTGGTGGGTATATAGATGAGATACACTAACTTAGAATTCAAAGCTAAAGCAAAAGGCTTCAACTAGATGCTCTGAATATACTAAACAAGCACCAAAAAATTGGCACATCTCGAAATGTATTTACTTTTCATTTGCACAGTGCTTTAAAGACACTGACTAATAGTAACACTAAATGCCTCCATATTGCTGTTTTCCAGATTATAAAACTGAGGACCAAATCAGAGGTACTCCATGGAATTAAAATTCAGGAAATCAAATTCCTAGTATGCCTTGCTCAACAATTAAGTTTCACTAAAATGTATTGGATAATTAAAGTAAGGAACTATAACATGGAAAGAGATACAGGCTTCCTACAGCTATGGTCTAAGGAAAAATTTAGCCCTTCATATTTGAGAGAAAGACAGAGAGAGAGAAAGCATGTGAATATAGACAAGTAAGTGTGAAAACAGGTAAGTCATCTGAATTAAACAGCTGGGTGAACTGTAGAGATTGCATGTTCCCATGTTACCCATGTACTATCCACCATAATGATGTAGCTTGTAGTAGGTTGTCAATCTGGTTGCTACCATCTACCCAAAAGAGGCTCAGTTTTGAGTCACACGCATATCTCTCTTGTAGAGCACGTTAGGACCCATCACTTTGGGGAAGACAAATCTCATTAATTACTAAACAGCAATCTTTAGGCTGAAAGGTACCATATTAAAGTAAGATTGAAAGTTTTTTCAAAATTGTCCAACTGTTCTTTATACTTGGATTCTTAAATTCTGAAGGCAATCAGGAAACTATGATTTTAATACAATTCATCTCTAGTTTCTGTCTTTAAACAGCCAAGATACAAGAGACAGAAATACAAGTAGTAACAAAGTAAACAGGGAAGGTTCAACCCAGTGTCCCACCAATCAAGATCTGGTGCTCATTTTTTTGAGATTACCTACAATGTATGTGGGCATACATGTGCAGGCACATGTACATAACAGCTTGTACCCATTTCCTTTGGGAACGCATCTAAAATTAGTGTGCATGTATTTACAGTGCAAGAGAAATAACTGCTATATATTCACACTGAAATGCAAGGAAATACCCCATGATGGGACTCAGTCAGGACTGCAGTCAATATTCTCATGTTACAAGGGGTTAGGGTTTTATACAAAGCTCTGAAAGTGAAGCAGTTCATATTCCACATTACATCTGGAGTATGAAGATCTGCCTGGTACCACCACTTGCTTGAGCGAGTCCCAAGAGTTGAACTGATGTAGGTTGTTATCATTGTCTGAACTCCACTACCCGTCAAACCCATATATTAAAATGGAAGAATCGGTTTAAAAAACAACTGTACTTACATTCTTGTACTGCTAGTTTTATTTATTATGACTGACTTTCCACTCTGGTCCACATTGTGCTCCAATCCAAAGTAAGCAGCTACTCTGTGTAATAGCATCCTATGGTAAGAGGTCATTGGAGGGAATTTCTTTCGTGGAATTCTGAAAGAAAAAAAATATTGTTTTTTTTTACAAAACAACAAGAATGATTTTGAATATTTTTTTCTTTAAAAGAATGCAGCACTTACTCATTATTACCAATGAAATCTAAAATTTCCTGTTCTAATTTCAGCAGCATCATTCTGTCCCTGAAAATAAAAACATACAACACATCTCATAAATAAGATTCTTCAACAACTGCAAATGTATGAAAGGCAAAAAAATATAGGTTTGCTCAAATAAGGACCGCTCAAATAATGGCAAATTAGCAGCAAGACCACAAAACATCTCTGGATTTGTAAGCATTTCAGAAGAGGTATTTTCAGAAGCCAAAATGTTTACTATCTTCTACTGAGCTATATTCTACTGGACCAACTAAGTGACAATGTGTTCTCTTGTCATGAAGGAAGCAGAAGACAAACATCCTTTTCAATGTTGTTAACCACCAGGGTCAGAAGAAATTATGGTGGATGAGATGATGATGTCAGGTGAAAGGAAACGACTATCGTGGTAGTTGTTCTGCTCCAGAAGGATTCTCAAATGGTTTCAGATCTTGATTTGTGAATGGTGTTATGGTGCTGTAGCAGGGGCTGGGGTCAAGCCACTGCTATACTCCCATGGAGCTGGCTGCGCTGGCGTGAAACTTATCATGATGGGTCTGGGCAAGCAGCACATTTCCAGCGTGCTGGGGAAGAGGGTCCAGGGAAAACCCAGGAAATAGGCAGGCTCTGAGGGCATGCAAACACATGCCCCCAAGAAGCCTGCACCGACTGGCCCAGAGAGAGAACCAAGTAGTATAAAAGAGGACGCTGAAGAAAGGCATGGTGTTTCACCCAGTGAGACCAGGAGCTGTGAAGACTAAAGGAGAAGAGATCCCAGCCAAACCCTTGTGAGACGTTTAAGACCCTGTTGAGCCACAAGTCAGGATTACCCAGACTTCCCCAAAAGAGATGAGTAAAAGCAGATGGCAGGGTAGTGTAGGTCATCCCAGCAAATCCATAGAGTAGGGACCAAACAGGAGATATCCCCATGGGATGGCTGGCAGAGACTGGCTGGGAAGAGGGAAGAGTATGGACATACTGAGAGGAATGGAGTCTAGAGGAAAACTGAGGCGGCCAGAGCAAGGAAAGAATTTATTTGCACGGTGTTCTTGGGTGAAGAAAAGCAGGGCGTAGCCAGACGGTGACAGCCTGAGCCATCAAAACAGGGAAGAAAAAAGAGGGATTTTTTGTATGTGAAGGAATTGGAAGCATTGGAGGCCAGGAATAAGAAATTGGCCATGAATTTACTTTCCCCATGTAAATGAAGAACAGCTGAGGAGAAGGATTCCCCAAGGATTTGATTTATAATAAAACAGAGCTCTATCCCCTCCACCAGGGGTCTTCAAAGAGATTAAGTCTGTAAGGCCTAAAGGAAGGCTAAGAAGAGATAGGAAAGAGTTAAATAAATTGATACAAGGATAATTATAGCAATGTTGAGTTGCATGAAGGAAGGCACAGAGGCAACAAGAGAGGAGAGAAGAGAAGCGAAGCGAAGCGAAGCGAAGCGAAGCTCAGGAATAGTGCAACTAGCTAAGCTAAGGAGAGATTCGGCTAGAGGAAGCAGATGTCAAGAAGCTGTAAAATAAACTTTGGCAGAACCTGAGAAGAGACTTTCCCGGGCATGCCCCACTCTAAACCAATAGGAAGCATCTACCATCAGCCTGAGGGGGCAGGGGCAGAGTGTAGGGGAGGTAGAGCCCTGCACAAGACCAGTGACCCTGCCAGACTGACCTCTCCTCAAAGATGGAAGAGAACAGTGCAACATGAAGCATTTAAAGCATGATAATATATTAGATTTAGTAAAATGTGACTTTTGAATATCTTCACTATTTTTTCAACTATAGAACTTTGTTCTCAATTAAAGAAATTTCAACATTAAATCAATCCAAAGTATTTCATTCAATTTACCTGGGATTATTTTTTAATGTATTTACTAAAAATTCATGTAGATCTATGCCAGTTGAATCTGTATATTCTTGACTGGAATCTAAAAGAAATATATAATACAACACTGTTAAACAGAATAAATATTGATTCTTTCACACATATTGCTCTCACTCTGTAAAAGTACATACAAAATAATAATTAAAATTAGGAATCAGATAAATGGAATAGATGCATGATTATCCCCTTCATTAACTGATCAAGACATCATCCCCAAATACATCTTCCAAGAGCCACATAAGACACAACTAAAGTCTCATTTCTCAGGTTCAAAGTGTAATTAAAACTAAACATTATCAGTTAACAAACATAACTGCATACTTTCCAGCAATTACACAACTGCTGCAGATCCTAGCCTATGTTTACACAGTAACAATTTACCCTTAAAGATTCATGATTTGTATTGTTAGAAACTTTCATTCTCCGTGCCTCTCCTTCAGTGGAACTACACATTAAGAAGAGGAGGCTTTCTTCAAGAAGTTTGAAGCATCACCTCAAGGAACAGGATGTTTGAGATCACCTAGCCCACTTTCTGGCTATGCTGTCAAATTCATCCCACCCTTCAGGCGGGACCAGACCACTGGGCTTCATGTGGGCTGAATCTGGATGTGGTAGCAGCAGCAGGGAAGGGAGTGATGGCAGTGGCAAAGCAAGTGGTGGCACAGAGGTTAACAGAGTTGTTGCTCACCTCCACTGCCAACACACATTGCCAATGGAGGGCCCAGTGCACTGCATTTCAGCAGCATGCCTCATCCCTGCTTGCATCACTGATAAATTCCTGGCACCTCTGCAAGCCCCATCAGTCAAATGACCTAGTTCTGTGCACCAGATCCAACCTTCCGGCTATAAGTTTGACATCCCCGCTCTGTTAGACCATGGGATAATCTTTGTGACTCAGTAGTTGCCACAGAAAGCGATTCTAATGCTCCAAGGGTTTGTGCAGACATCTGTCATTGAAATATATTCTGCTCTAATCACGGAGCCTAAATTACCAAGTACAGTGGCACAGATTTTTTTTTTTTTTTTTTTTTTTTACTTAGAGTCCTAGCTGCCATAAATCTTTTAGTGATCAGTTAGGGAAGCCTTAATTGCCAGTGCCTGACTGACAGAAAGGAGAAGGTTAACAGACAAAAGTTCATGGAAAACAGGTCCAATACTAGCCCTTCTGCTTGAAGTAGTAGTAGAGGTCAGGACCCTCATCTCTTTGGTGGTGAAGACTTGGCGCATGAAAGAGTTCTCTGCTCATTCAGGTAAGAGCTGAAACCTGAGTTTTCCTGAAAGGACTCCAGACCCTCTGAAGACAGGTGAGTAACAGCACTTTCACCAGCATAGGAGACCATTTATGTGGGCAATCTGTGTGATTTGTTGCCCCTCCGCATGCTCCCAACACACACGGGTGGAGTAAGAATGGAACCAAGGACAGTCAGAAGTGCTTAGAGCACTTAGTCCAGTCTGGTTCTTAAATCTGAAAATCAGAAGGCAGGCTTCAAGGGGCATTTATGGTAAAATGTTATCAAAAGTTGAAAAATGCAGTATGCTTAATTTTTATTCCTTTGCCATGTGTGCTTAATTAGTAGTTTAAGTGTGTAACAATATCATAACCATGATCATTACAGGCAAACCGGTCCCTAAAATTTGACACCTCGTCATTTTCAGCACCCTCAATCTGGAGAATGTTTAGCCATCACAGGACAGATCTTTAGCTGGACCTAAAACAGCTGCCCATCTCCACTATTTCAGAACTCTCTTCCTTCAAAACAGCATTAACATTTTAGAGAGACTCATTTTATGGTCTGTTTTGGGAATATTCTCATAATAATGGGTGAGTGAATAGTTTAAAGGAAACCCCCCCCCCTTTTATTTTTGTTTAAGAAATTCCTAAACACAGTGTAGTTAATTCAAACTGTCTGGATTAACATTTCTGTGCAATTTATTGAAACAAAACCTGTTTTTTAGCTTCTCAGATTCACCCACGAGCTAATACATATATACAAAGTTTTGCTACTTAAAAAAGTGCCCAAGCCATCAACAAGACAAATTTCTATTATTTATTTTTTCATGTCTTCTCTAGTTAGAGACTACTGGGTTTTGGCAAACTCAAAAAAAAAAGTTTAATTTAACACTGAGATTGTTTTTACTCCTGCTATTTCATCACTTTGACCTTCAGTCCACAGACCCTAGACTTCTTTTTCATCTTTGGTACTACCAAAACAAACATAATTAAGCATTACCCATCACTATCTCCTACACAAAGTAGGACATAATCTCAGCCCAAGTTCATGGGAGCTCAAGGGCAACTCTTTTATATTGTCCTAGTTGTCAACTATCCAGAAGGGTAAAGTCAAGTAGAGGGCCCAGGGAACCAAGACACTGGCTTCATAAACCTCCATGTCAACCTGTGTATTCGGACAGAAGCTGCATGAAACTCTACCCTGAAAATCAGGAAGCTCCTCAAAGAAACTGCACCTCCCAAAACAGATTCTTCCCTCCAAAAAGCCCATCTCTGATATTCTTCATTAATTTCATATAAATGATTTAAGTTTATACTGTGCTAGCATATTGGGATGTTAAAATTAAATAATTTAGGTATTTCATTCAAATAATAAATTGCCCTATTGTCTACTGTGCATGCATATCACTGCGTTAATACTGGAATTCTGGCAATCAATAACCTTAAAACATTTTTTAGCCAAATACAAATAATTATACTGTGCACACAAAAAACCCCAAAACACTTACGGACAAGTCACAATTGGGCTTTTCAGTCCTGACACTAAAATACACAAAATAAATTCCTCTCTCTTTTCAAGAGCAGTCATGGAAAAGAGATAAAGGGACCTGATTTCCAGCAAATACTCTCCATCACATGAATAATATTGATACACTAAAACCTGATAACAGCAAGATTATTGCAAAAATGGATTTTACATGTATAACTTCCATCACTTAAGTGCACTTATGTTAGTGCATCAAAAGTTGTAGGTAGACACACAAAATTAGCATGTACACAAGCAGAGACTGCGGTTCTTATGAAGAATTAAGCCTTTAGTCTTGGGTAAAAAGTCAATATGAATTTGACATTCAACACCATGGAAATATTTACAGTAGTTATTTTAACACCAAAGTAACTCTAGGTTATTAAGGACTTCTAGACAAACTAAACATAGAATTAAATAAAACAGACTGATAGATAGCAAACCTCTTGATAACATTTTTCTGGACAATTTATCACAGGATTTTTCCTTTTCCATTTCATCTTTTGTGGGCTTCTCTTCTCTTTCAAAAGATTGCAATAACTGGATCTGAATTTTCTCCTGTTGAAAAGTAAAATCAGTCATACTGTAAACTATTTTCAACTGTTCTTCAGCTGTACCCTAAAACAGTTTTGTAACATGTTAGTTGTATAATGGACAGGGAACCAGAAATAAATAATTATCTTCTTATCCTTTCAGCATCCAAGTGCCAAGTGTTTAAAAAAAATATTAAAATTAGGCTATAGAACATGATACATTTTAATGTTTTATAATCCACATACACTTCAAAACATGTTTGCTATTTTAAAATAAATTTGAAAAAGATCAATCAGGACTGTGTGAATATATGCTGTATACCCAAGTAAACATATAGCACAGGCTTAATTTTTAAATAGTGAACTGCTCATTCAGTCACCAGTTAGGTTTTTAATTTCAATTTATCACACCTCTCTCCAACTAAGGAACTAGAGTCTGAACTCTTAAAATAAGCTATCACCGTGAAACACCAACTTACATTTCTTTTACAGTACACAGTCATATAATAACAGCAGATTTTACAACTGTTATCCAGGCCTAAAATTCTTACCTTAAACATTAATATATATTTTCCTGGAAAAAGTATAATCCTACATAATCCATCCCAAAATCCAAACATTTAGATACAAATAGATACAAACCAGGGACTCAATTTTACGAAGACAAATACTGTATTTACTTCAACAGAAGGTGGCCTTGATTATAAGACAAACTCCAAA
The DNA here is from genome assembly GCA_030014935.1 of Caiman crocodilus. Classification (NCBI taxonomy): domain Eukaryota; kingdom Metazoa; phylum Chordata; order Crocodylia; family Alligatoridae; genus Caiman; species Caiman crocodilus. Next base: position 16,431,697 of record JAGPOW010003685.1, read on the forward strand.
TGATTAGATTCTATATATGGAAATTTTGTTATAAATTTTCCAGGTATAGAATCTAATTATTGGCAGTTTGCCTTGAATCTGTCCCCCTTTCACTGTTACAGCAGGGTAAATAAATTAGGGGGATCAGGCAGTTCTTTGCTCTCTTCTTCCCCCCCTACTTTTTCCCTGGTAGCCCCTTCCCGCTCCCTTATTGTCAGACCCTGCTCTGCCTGAGCACATGGAAGTGAGAAGTAAATTTGAAAACAATAACCTTGAAATTAAACATGGCTGTAGCAATTTGCATATAGTACCTACAAACTTAATTCATCCACAATTGATGCGTGTTACCTTTTTAAAAAACTCCTGCAAGTTTTAGCACAGTTATTTCATAAACACAATTCTGAGCACTTTGGCACCTGTTTACATCTAGTATAAACTTTCTTTAAAGTTTCTTTTCAATGGCCAAATCAGTTCCAAATTCACTTTGAATCAAGTTCCAAAATGTTACTGAGCAGATTTCAATTGTTTAAATCTGTGTGGCTGTACCCCTGGGCAAATATTCTCCTTCTCAAACCCATCTGCCTGGGACTTTAGATATTCCCCAAATTCATTGCAGGTATCCTATGTATAAGCCCAGCAACCCGCTATCACTATAAAATTGTACATCCAAATTTTCCCCATTTGGGGAAACTCACAAAGGTCAGCCTACCTAAAATGCAAGAAACATGCCTCATTCTGGTAAAACTACTTCCATGATCATGAACTATGCATAATATTAATCCAAAGCCAAAAGACTCAATACTTTATCACATAGCTCATTGGGCTGAGTACCAGAGTCAACAGCATTTCATGTCATGGTGAGCTGTGACCTTGCATACCCAGAATCCCTCTGTCAACCCCTCTCACCCTGGCACATACAATTAGGATGGCCCTGTCCTCCACAGTGACCCCACAGCTCAGCACTGCTCAGTGTGTATATATGCTCCAGATACTCCCCCACAAAAGATTCATGTGCTAATTAGTCCCCACTCCCTTAACTCCAAAAACTTATGTGCAGATGAGGCACATGGCAACCTGGTCCAGCTTTAACTTGTGATGGGTAGGACCACACTAATCACATGCACCAGACTGAGAGGGGCCAACAGACGGATTCTGGATATGCAATGCAGTAGCTCACCACAACTTGAGAAAAAAGTCTCAGTAGTGAGGAAAACTGCAGTTAAAGAGCAAAACCTTAGGACTTATTCAGATGGGTTGCAATATTTGCCCAATGTGGACCATTTATTTTATAGTTATGCTCAGTGTTGGCTGCATTTAATCAATTTCATAGGTGGTTTCTATTGTTCAGCACACGATGGTTTTGGCAGCAGTTTAATGATAAACAATGTATTTAATGAGGTTTCCTTGTATATGATTATAAGATGAGGGCCTTTTTCCCCATGCCAAGTGGGGGGGAAAAAACTTGTCTTGGAATTGAATAAATACAGTACTTTTGCTTTTTAAATTAGACTGACTTAATGATACTATAACAATGAGTAAAATGGATAATTTTGCTTTTATATCTCTTTAATCTTCTGAGATGGCCAATAAGGATAACAGTAAGCACAAAGTTCCAAAAAAGTGTTTGGAGGATGGCAGAACTTGCATACTAGCAAGTGACTTCCATTCTTTCATTTCAACAAATAGATAACAATTCTATGCACAGTCACTGATTTTTTAAAATTTATATTTCTAATGAAGTTGCTTACTTTCTAGATTGTATCAAAAGCAGCAGTAGAGAATAATATTGAATTGGTCTAGTTAGCTACTATGTATGCTGGGTTTTTTTCTCTAACTACCTTTAAGTTAGTACTAAAGATGCTACTAAACACAAGCATATTATTTCTCTACATATTTATCTTCCAGTCAAAGGGAAGACTTTTAGTTTGACACAAACCTGTTTTTTCTGACCTCATCATAAACCCAAATGCATATCTCATATGCAATCCATTCCCCCCTACCAAATAAGCTGAACTCTGGCTGCTTTCTAGTTACCTACACGGTCGTTTTCAAGGAATTGAATAAAAGCAAGCTAATTTCTTACTAGAAGATTGTGTTTGTATGACTTTTGTTCACTAATAAGATGCCACTCCTCTTTACAAGTCAAAACTTGTATGTTTTAGGAGGAAGGAGAATGTTCATAAAACATCAATGTCAATCATGCTTTTTCACCTTAATCAGGTTTCATCTAGAAATTGCTTAGTTTGAATTTTCTCCACATGCAAAATATGCAAAAATTGTTTAGCTTAAACACCGAAGAAAATAAATTAAACTTTAAGTTTTTTCCCAAATATAACCTGTAACAATGCTGACTGAAGAAAAGAGAACATCTCATTTGGAAGAACACATTTTCTCCACCAATATCAATTTGCTGAAATCATGCATTATTACTAAATATATAGCTTCCTGTTCTTTCTACTTTGTTTGCTATAAAAACTGTTGCACCTAATGAAATCCTGCACTTCCCTGGAAAGTTGTAGAAATTCTGGTTTTAGATTTCATTGCCTAGGTTCAGCCTTACACACTGTTAGGTCAGCCAATTCTATGGTAGGCATGCTGCCTTAATAGAATCCTCACTGCAACTCAAATCCAACTTTGCCATCAGGACTTTCAATTCTCTGGTCTGTTCACATAAATGTGTCAACAAGATACAATTCACATCCATTATTAACAGCTCTCAGTAAGTAAGAGAGTCTAAAAAGTAATTCCAATTTGCTATGCACCTACCACTTGCTGCTAACTTGGCTTTGGGCTTGGATACCTTTCCAATACTATCGTTCTTAGACATACTATTGTAGGACAGCAGTGGAAGCAATTATCACCAGAGCCAGATTTCTGACCAAATTGTTTGTAAATAAATTACTCCGGCTTGGGAAATAGACATGGAGGTTTGAAGTATTACAAAATGTGATTTTAAAAAAGATCCATGGCCTTGTTTCTGCTTTCATTAACCATCTCTAGCATTACCAAAGAGGCCAACGAACAAAACAGTTCTGCCCTGCACTCATTTTCCCTTTGGGTTGGTTTGTTGGTCTAGAACAGGGATCTTCAACCTTATTAATAAGTGTACCCCAGTGGCTGGATGTGGAGCAGCTGGGGAGAGTGAGGGGGAGATGGCTCATGGTCAGATGTGGAATGGCAGCAGCATGGCAACATGGGCAGCGATAGTGGCTGCTGTGTGCGAGCTTCCCCCCCCCAACCCTTGTGTCCAGCCAGCCAGGTGGTGTCTGTGTGGCCTGGAGTGGGGTGCTGCTGCCCTCCCTCCCTTAGCCCCCCGCTCCAGGGAGACAGCAGCACAGGGTGGTGGGGGGGCAGTGCTTGGTCCCCGCCTACCCCCTAGGGCCTTCCCAAATACCCATAGTTGACAAGCCCTGCTCTAGAACAAGGCTAAGTGGTGGGGGATGCATGTGACATAAGCTGCACCAGTGGGGGCTGCACTACTGGGAACCAGGGGCTGCTCTGTGGCTAGAGCACACCTTCCACTGCACTCCACAGCACCCTACCCTGCACAGCTCCTTTCCCGCACCACACTGTGGGCTTGCCCAGCACCGTGAGCTGTGCTGCCCCCACCCCCAGGGGTGAGAGCAGGTAGCAAAACATGAGGAAGAAAGGGGGAACCTAGAATCAATAGGGGGAGCAGTGGCTGGATAGGAGTTTGGGGGCTGCATATTAACCCTTGCTGATTGCACATGGTTCACATGTTGCTGGCTGGACAGCCTTGATCTAGAGAAAAGACAGACTTCTATGGATCATAAGCAAATAAATAATAAAGGAAAGGTTCCTTCCTCCTCTCTGTAACTGATGTGGATTTATATCTCCTAGCATTTGCACAGGGTATGTAGTTTGGACAAAAAGCAGCTCTTTGATGATTATCATTTGTCTAAATAAGATACGATATCTCTCTAAATATCTTGGAAGATAGGAATTATATTTAATATAATTTATCAACCAGAAGGCAGGACATGGTGGCACTTTAGGAACTAACTCATGTAGAAAGGCATAAGCTTTTGTAGGCAAACAGCCTCTATAGCTTTCACACAGTAGGCTGTTGCTTAGAAAAGCTCAAACCTTTTTGACCTTGGCAGACATTAAAATAAGGGTGCAATGGGATCTGATCCCCAAGCCCAACAACTGCGCATCCTGCCATGCCAAATGTACATGGCAGGATGTGCAACTGTTGAGATCAGGAACTGAACCAAATTGTGCCATTGTTTTATCTTTGCAACCCAGTGAGAGTTAACAAGATTCCTGTCTAGAGGAACCAAGAGACTCTTGGGGACTTGAACCATCTCCCCATGCCCAGCAGCCCAGCCAGGCACAAACAAGCCCAGCTGGTTGGCTGCTTTCTCTCAGAGCTTCCTTGGGAACTGAGGGGCAAGGCTCTTTAAAGTACCAGGCCACTGTTCACTGGGACACTACACCTCAGCACACCT
>JAGPOW010003685.1:16436247-16447008 GCA_030014935.1 Caiman crocodilus
TGCTACATAGCACCCAAGGGATATGTAGAAAAAGGCAAGCAACATGCCAGGCTGTGGTGAGCTGAAGGCTTGCTGCAACCTGAGCCCTCAACGTGCCTTGTTCAGCAGCTCCCATGGGACCCAGGACCTTGGCCCAGCTGATGAACTCCCCACACATCAGCATGCTGAAAACCAGGTGGTACCTGGGCCTTGCAACAGACACGCAACCTGTGCCCCCTCATAAGTACTGAATACAGTCACTGGACCAAACAACAAGAATGACAACATCCAAGGTTCATTCAGCTGCACTTCTACCATCATTATATATGCCATCCTCTGCTTACAGTGCCCCTCCATTGTCTACATTGGACAGACTGGGTGGACCCGACATGTAAGAATGAAGGCTGCTTATAGATGCTTAAAAAAACCCAAAAAACCACACCAAAAAGGCACTTTAAAACTTGGCACATTCCCGCACCAAGCCCAACACATGCCCAGAAGAGGCAGTGCCTTAGTTGGACCTGGCTCTGCAAAGTCTGTATAAATCGGGCACTTTAGCAGGGCTTTTAGCTAATAGCTAACTGAATCAGCTTTAGCTAAAAGTGCCAAAAAGGCCTGGTGAAGCACCCAATCTATACAGACACTGCAGAGCCAAGTCAAAGTAACATGCTGCTTCTTCTGGTAAAGCATGGATTTTTGTTTTTCACTGCAATGTCTGCAAGCAGCTGAACTGATCTGACATCAGCTCCAGAAAGATGCACAGGCCTGTGGCAGAACACTTTAACCTCCCTGGACAGTCTATTGCTGCCTTCAGAGTAGCTGTTCTCAGATAATTAACAGTTAAAAACAAAGCCTACATGCATAGCAAGTAACAACTTAGACTACCAGGAATAACACTGATTCTACTCTTCATAGGATGTTTGGAAAGGCTTTGATAAAGAAAATTTTTGGAACGGTATCCTCTAAAATTGTTCTAGTATCATGAAGACACCTTTCTTTTCGTGTCCATTCTTCAGGATAACATGGATATTTTAAAACAATATACAGTTTGTCATAGCCACAGCTAGCCTGGGAGGAATCTGTTTTTGTGGTTTTGGCCCACAGACCATCCCTGAGCAGAGATAGGACACAAGCATCACATGTTGCAAATGTCCCATGCTGGGTTCTACACTGGGTTCTGCATTCTGCACGAGCCCTGGTTCCAGGGCCAGTCCAAAAAGGCCTACAGACTGGTCCAGGCCTACAGATGAGGTCCAGTATGGCACCTCATGTACTGCCAGTCCTGTGCTGGCTCTGTACACAAGCCCTGGATTGGTGTTGGCATGTGCAGTGTGCGGGGCTGGTCTGGGGCACATGCTGAATGAGTTGCCCATGCCAGACTGGCTCTGCGCACTGGCTCTAGGGTACGAGGCTGATCTGTGGGTCCGATCCAGCCTGCAAACCAGCCCTGTGCCCCCCCTCTGGCTTGTGGGGCCAGATGAGTTTGAGACCCCTGCTAAAGCAGTTAGTGACAGAGATTAAGTTTATTAAACCTGAGAATATAAATGTTACAGCTTTGAAATTATAAAGTTCTTGTGAGCAGAAAGAAGGTTCTTTTTTATTTTTCAATTAATTTTAATAGTTTTCTTTTGAACCTTTTCAGAATTAACACAATCCATTCTAAAAATGTATACCAAAACTAGAAAATGTATTTCAGCCACTGCTCCACTGACATCACAGACAGTGGCAAAACAATTCCTAGTGCTCCTCATATATGTATAAGCAACAGATTGGTCTATAAAACTGCTGTTTCCCCCCAGTTACTTAATATTTCCTCAACTTGTGTCAACTGAAAACTTAAACCATCCATGATTTTAGGACTTAATCAAGTCAATGATAAAGATACTTAATAATACTAGGCCTTAAATTCAGGGGAAACACCAACAGAAATGCCTTCATTAGATAATGGTTGTTCACAGACAATTTTAAGACCTGTCATTCAGTCTGTTTCAATCTCCTGAATGTGTTTGTATAGTGGTTTTTTTTGCTAAATCAAAATATGACATTTTTTTATTGTTAGCTTCACTTAGCAACCTTTCAAAAAATTTGCTTACGACTAGTATAAAGCTAGCCAGCCTGTAGTTACCAAAAATCAAGCTATTAAACCTTTTCTATACATTGTCACAATGTAATTTTTTATTAATGCCTTTTAACTTCTTTTATCAATTATCTACACTCCAAACAAAGGGAAATCAAAGAATGGTGTTTATGCATTACCGCTGCATCCTGCAACAAGGTGACGATTTCAAAACTCAACCTGCGATCCCAGAAGGAGCATATAGCTCAGGCTGCTGCAAAAGGATTGAGTATCTACACAGTGACGTGGATAAAACTGATTCTGCAACCAGCTGGTGTGTAGGCATGGGCCATAACAGAATGGTGAACAGGCAGCAGAGACCTAGTGTTCCTCCTAGAATGAGGAGTCCTGCCAGAAGAAGAGGCAGCAAAGAATGTGGACCAGCACTGAGAAATAGCAGATGCTCTTCCTATGGGCATAAAACACAGCAGATCTACTGCTACGTCTGGCAATTCCACAGGGCCACTATATATTTGGAGTTGAGAATGATTCAAATATATTAAAAAGCTTTTCCAACTTGAACCCTGGCTGAAGCAGTGTGAAAGTTGGATCAGGTTTTGCTACATTTGTATAGTTCTCGACTAATTCACAGTAGCAATTGGAACCTAACAGCAGCTACTGTTTTGAACTGTTTCCCTTTTGAAAGGACCCAAACTGCATGGATGTCCACACCTACAGAAAAAGTCAGGAAAAATTACACAATAAAGAGAAAAAGCTAAGTTAAAAAAGAATAATTCAGCCAGCCAGCATTTGTAAGCTTTTCTTTAAAAAAAAGCCTTGAATAAAGAAACAATTAACCTTAATTTCTATAGAATAACTATGGACATTTTGGGCATAGAAAATGCAATTATTAGTAATTAAGACCAACAGTATTTGTGCTTGGAAAGTTAAAAACTGCCTCATAACCTTGGTAAGGCAATAGGAAATTTTTGAAAAAGCCCTCAAGTCGACATTGTTTTTCTAAGTCATACTTATGGATTAATCACTACCTTAGCCAATGGACATTTTGATCTTTTTATTTGACATTTATAAGGGAAAAAAAAAGATTTCTTTGCTAAATACACAGGATTGCCCCCTGTGAAAGGAGTATGAAAAATGTAAATTACTTCAAATATTTATAGAAGTCTACTAGAGGACTATTAAGTCTTTCTTTAAAACATTCTTTAAGAAGAAAAACTTTAGCTAGGTTTCACAAACTTTAGTCACATAATTGTTACCTGGATGTCCTGTGATATTTCAGCTGTGGGAGGCGGTGGAGATTCTTCACACACAGCAAGGCTCCGAACTAGTTTTAACTTTGTATTTGACTAAAGAAAATATTTACAATTAAAAACTACGGTTAAAAAAACCCTCCAAATATATATATATTTCAGGATCTCTCAAGCTGGGTCTATCCCATTCAATTTACTGCCAAGTTGATATGAAATGGCAGAAATGTTTATGTATAATATTTTTAAATATCAATTATTTTTTGAAGGGGGAAAAATAAGCAGTCACAGGTGTGTAGTAGTCATAGCATCAGCACAACAGAACAATTCCAATTAATAAAAAGTAAATGAGAAGCATTGAAAAAGCTTTTCCTCTCTACAGCAATAAGAAGCCACCAAAAATATAAAGGCAAATCACAAAAGCAGACAACTAGGCAACACAAAAATCCAAAAAAACAGAACTTTATTGCCAAAAAATAAAGGATAAAACTAAATTCAAGGCACTAGTCACAAAACTGCAAGGCTTCCTTAGCATGCCAGCACACACATCTACTGTACCTTTGACCTTTTTCCTGTCTGTCCAAAAGACTGCACTGGCCGCTGAATGGTAAGCACAACAAAAAAGGTTCATATTAAAAACTTCAGACCATAAGAGCCATTTTTTATTACAAAAGTCTCTGTGGCAGAGAGAAAGCAGTTGCACAGTTATCGTCATTTACATTTAGTACACAGGAGTGTCTTTGGCCTAAGGACTATCAACTGTCCCATTTTCATTGGGAGAAATCCTAGGTTCTTCTTCTTCATCCATCATGTTGCAATATATAGACACAGGGGAAAAGCCATTACCACTTCTATGCAATTGTTTTGCTCAATAAATCTCAACAGTTAACTGTCTCAGGGCATTCCTATGCCTGCAGTTATCATAATTTCTGTGACAACACAACATGAAACCAGGCTTTATCTTTCTTGCTCCCATTTCCTAAGACCCACCTGTACAACTGATTATTTAAGAAGCAGTGCTTTGATAAATGCAGTGGCTATGACCTACTAATCAGAACAGAAACATCTCTACCAATCTCCTGTCCCCTGCAAGAATCGCAAAGCCTGACCCCTGAAGAGAGTTAGGTGCAAGATGTCAAATCAACTGCCCATTTCCCATTTTTTTTTAATTAAAATAAAATAGTAGTAACCTGCCATGTGTCTCTAGCTTTTCTTATACCTAGATTAACTTAATTATTCTTCCTTGTGATACAGGAGTTTTACCATTTTTTTCTACCATGTTGAAGACACTCAACTAGAGTTAGTCTACACTTAGTTTTTGTACTAGTTTAACTATGCCACTTTCTAAACTAAATATAGTTAAAATCAGTCCAACCTTTTAATTCAAGACTCAGCAACTTCTAGGCTGGGCCCAGATACAGCCTGTGAAGTCAGGAAAGTATGGAGATGTTCTGGAGACTATGGACTTCCTGCACTAAGACTATGAGCAATAGCTGCAGCAGAAGCAGCCAGGTTGGAAGTGTCGAAGTGCTGGTCCACTTTCGACTCAAGTTGGGTCATTTTAGCCTGTCACTTGTGCCCATATCCCCACCTGTGATTTATTGGGTACAATAAATGCGCCCAAAACACACATTTCAAAACAAGGTGAAGATTCCTCACATAGTTCATTCAGTCAGTTACTCCAACATTTAACAAGAGTCTGAATTAAGCAGCACAATCTTAAGTCGTCATGGTTATCACAGAAGTCACTGTGCCTTCCCTGAAAAATATAGGCAAAAATCTGATGGAGCAATTTTTGATCCCTTGCAGATTGACAGCAACAGGTATATAAGCAGCAGAAGGAAAAAAAAAACCCAAACAGCTCACCAGTGCAGTCATAGTTAAAAAGAGGGGTGGGATATAGTTGAAATATTGCTAATGCTGCATTATTAACCACTCCTTTAATTTACACATTAATTATCAGTGCCCAGTAAGACAGAAAGGGAGGTAATAACCAACATCTCAAATATTTTTTTAAAAATAGCTACAAAAAAAAGAGAAATAAAACGTATTGCTGCTGAAAACAGAAAACACGCTATGATTAGAAGAGGGGAAGGAGGGGAGGCCTGTGTACAGACACACAGCTCTTCCTTGCCTCTTTGTTACTACAAATCTACTGCAGCTGAAATTGAAATGTCATTGTCGCTGCATGCATTGTTCATGGCAAACAAAGTGAAGTCAGACCCTCAGATTCAAATGGATTCTAATTTTATTATACCAGATGCTTATGAAGGTTTTTTGCTAATGGATATAGCATTTGAACTATAGTCTTTATAAGGATGTTTTAAGCCACTGTAGTTTTAAGGTTTAAAATATGATATTTTCCATTTTGCATGCTGCCTATAATTTTGTACTCAGTATTGAAAATCTAGTCTGATCTTGACAGTCTATTATGCTACATTCCAGTTAAACTCCCAGCCCTAGAAAGGTGGCTCAGTATCCTGATGAACAACTGTCTAAAAACCTATTCCAGAGCAATCTAGAAGCAGCAACTGTCTAGAGACTATCCATACATGCAATGGTGATGGAGGATCTCACACCCTTTAAAATATTTATTTTCAGAACTCCCCTGAACAGGTAGGGAATACTATTTATTATTATGTTGCAGATGAGAACATGGTGCAGAAAACCCAAGTAGTTGCTCAGGTTCACACTGGAAGACTGCAGTAGAACAGGGTCTGGAATCTGCAGCTCTTTCAGATACTAGATCAGTGCCCTAACCACAGCACCAATGATCACGAGAGAAAGGGCTGTCATATGGTTAGGGCACTAGTTTAGTATTTGAAAGACCTGGGATTCAAAACCCTGTTCTATTGCAGTCTTCCAGTATGAACCTAAGCAAACACTTATGCTCCATGCACCACTGTTTTTTCAAAAAATGTGGTGGAGGGGTGCCATAACTCTGAAAAGGCTGAGAATCCACTAGAGTTTTATTTGTATATGCCCAGCCTTCAACATAAATCTTCAGAAAGCTGTAATGTAGCAAGCTAGATATCTCATTGAAAACTGAGTAGGCATGAAACCTTTCATGCGCACCTTACATATTTCTGTAGTATCTCTTGGACAGTGAAAAATGTGGACAAGATGGGCCTAGATAACATCTATTTATCAGGATTTGGAGTCATTTCTCTTCAAACAAATTAAACTTGTTTCAAGTTTGCAGAGGGACAAGTGCCATAATTAGTGCAGCATTTGATGAAAAAAGGGGGAGAATATAGGAGCGAATGGTGACCTTCTACTGAGCGTTGTTATTCTGGTTGTCACAGCAATCCTTCTTGCAATTCCTGAGTAAATTGCTGATGTACAAAGTTCAAAAACAGCTTTTGAACATAGGATACAATGACATTTTACAAAAGCTACAGAACTTTAAGACTATCTGGTAACATATCTATTGATGACATGGCCATATATAGCCACATATACTACAAGAAGTGTTTAAAAACTCTTATGTTTAGGCAAACTAAAAATGTTTTCCAACCATTTGGTCAACAAGCTTTTGAAATTATACATTTAAAAATAGATCTTTCTGTTTTTTATTCAAGCTTCATTTGTTGAGGATTCTCTCAGATAAATCCTTTCCCAGTTACCCATACGTATTCCAAATTTAACCCTCTCAGGCTGGACAGAGTAACACTTATGACAAATATAAACCAATTCTGGCAAAATAAAATCATAACCCATGAAGTTAATAAATTAGTCAACCTGTATTTTCAAAGACACTGATAACAACAAAGAACTGAATAGGCCACTTTGGAAATGCTACCCTCACAACTGATTATTGTTGATTAAGCTAGCAACAGTGATGAATTACAATAAAATGAGAAAAAAAGAAAGAAAAGTGTGTGTGGTGGGGGCAGTTTCTTGAGTATCCTGTTCAAGCTCCTTTTTGGCACAGTTTTAAGGAAAGCATGCTTTACTTTCTCTTTCATACTAGCAGTACAATGAAAGCATATTCTGCGCGGGAGCTAACATTTCCATTGCGTTTCAGGTGCATACAGCAAGGCTTTGGAATCCAAACACAGAACATAAATATGAGTTACTGAACAGCTGCTCATCTAGTCTGCTTCTCTCTGCTCACACAGAATTTAACTAAATACCCTAGATTGCTAGAAAGGCAATAAAAATGAACAGAGTAATTCCAAGACAGACTAACTTTTAAGAATGGGGATAGGGAAGGTAGATACTCAGATGCCATGTTAACAAGCACATGAATCATGGGATAAGAGCAAATAGTAACAGATGGGATTGTTATACATGACTACATATAAATGTGAATTCTAGCCTAACTATAAAACACCAAGACTAAGACAGTCAGGAATATAAGGGTCATGACTGTACGCAACAATACTGTGTGAATGTAATGTGCAAACATTTCTATAGCAGTCATCACCCTGCCATTAAGTCAGATAGGACAAAGACAGTGGACAAAACTGAACATACAAAGTAACAGTGCATAATGCTGTACAGCACTAGCCAAAAAAACCTGGGCTTTTAATTTGGCAAGTAGAACAAAAGTGTTAAGAATGCATGCACTGGTCTTTTTCTCCAATTCAGTTAATCAGAGAAAATGGCTGTGATTTCAGAATATTTAAAACTAAAACATAAAACACATTGACAGGCATTAAACAGCATAAAATGGGAGCCTTGATGTCAGCCTTCATAAAAAAACAAACATTCTGTGGCCGAATAAAAAACCTAAACAAACAGGAATCTTAACAAAAAATGAGCAGTAGGAGATGAGAGCAGCTGATGTCAAGGGCATCTGACCGACACATAGCAATACAAGGTATAGCATTTATACTTGAGAGAAGGGAGGTCAGAGGCGTGCACCATTCATTAAAAAACAGGTTATTTAACTGGTGTCAAAGGACTGTAGGAGTTGCATCATTGTTATAAATGCCAAATGGACCTAAAACCCCAATTATCTTGTCTATATTATATACTATTGTATACTGCATAATAAATGTTATGCATATTATGTGGATAGGCACACATTATGCATATGTATATTATATCGTCTGTCTTGTTTCATTATGTAGTGTCATGGATCCCTACCTGTGCAGGTTACCTCTATCACTTGTTGCATTGCCCATTACCATCTCCAACTGTCTAATGACCCTGTACTCTTTCCCCAATTTCCAGAAGCAGCCTTTCCTTTACAGTTCTCTCTGCTTGTCAGACAATTAGTTTTCATCCCTGTTTCAGTAACTGGATAGTAACAAGAAAGCACATCCACAAATTAATAATGATTTTTAACACAAAGATAGCAACATATTTAAGATAACAAACTGTGCACAATGTGAGACTCCTTAAATACAAAAAGGCAGGTCCCTCTTTTAATAACTAATGCATTAAAAATTCTATTTGCTAATATGAAAAATCATAGAAACAGCTTTTCAAAAAATACCTAATAATGCCATATAGTCTGAAAGATGGGATCCTAGCACAGGCAGTATCAGGCAAAGAACTGGTTATCACACGTGATCCTTAGGACTGAGACAATATCCATCTTTTTGTTAATCCATACAGAACATTTTTCACTATTAATAAATACATCGTTACTAAATAATATTATGACTGTAGATTGGAGGTTTGCTACAAATACAAATAAATAATACATTTTTCCTACTGCTCACAGTTTGTTCCTAGCATGCCTTGACAGCATTACTGGAAGAGAAATTACAAGAAGAATCTGGCGTAGAGAATACTTTTACTGTGTAATCCTTGTGCTACTAGTTCACTTAAATTGTTCGGTCACAAGACAGAATACCATGATAGTGTTCTATAACCACGTTCCTCACAGGAGTGCCTCTCATTTCCAAACCTGCTGAAATACAACTTGATAGTCACTAGGGAGAGATGGGCAATTCAGAAAGCAACTGCCTTCCTAAATCACAAATTCAAGGCCATACCATGTAACTTCTTTAAAACAGTGAGTGGATTTCTTATGCAGCATACATAAAACATAATATCTGGAACAGACAATTTGATCTGTATTATGCAGAACAGGATGGTCCCTGCCATTATCTAAATAGATGAGGCAGAAAACAGCATTAACCAAACCATGAAGTAAATTACCCTTAATTTGATTTACAACAAATAAATACAATAATGTTAATTTACTGGAAAATTAAAGGAGGGTTTTAAGAGCAGATGAGAATGGCTGGGGAATCCCCGATGCGCCGGGACACAACTGAGAAGCCAGTAGGATGGCAGGCACAAAATGTCAAATAAAAATACAAAGGAAGCAAGCAGCCTGAAAACTCTGGGAGAGCTGCAGGGGCAATAAGAGGGGGAAGTGTGTGAAGAGATAATAAAATAAATGACACAGTCCCAGAATCAGCCATCTTCTCTGATAATTTTCACTACATATGATTACATTATTCATACCCTACTTGAGGAGCCTTGCAATACTATTCATGTGCTCTTGAGGAGACTGATGAGTCATTTTCTTATTCAAATACTACCTACAGCAATGTGTACAGGTGCAAATAAATTATAAACATAACAGATAATTTTGAGTTGCTGTATTTGGTCCTCCGGTGTCACGATAATTTAGTTTCAAAATGTCTCTCCTGGACTCCAGAAATGGGAACAGCCAAAGCTAACAAAACAAAATCCCTGCAGTGCACAAAGCCCAACGTGGATAGTTCTGGACAGTCGAATGATCATGAGTCACCGCTAGAGTGTAGCAAGAACAGGACCCAAGTGGTTAAATTGACAGCTACCTGGTAATTACATTGGAAGGTAGAAAAGTGAAGATGGTGAATACACTACACAGCTTAAACAATTATAGTCATTCAATAATATTGTAGCTAATTACCCTGTCTTAGTTGATGTGCGGCACACCAGCTAGTCTGAACATTCACACTGGGCAGCTGAGACAGGACTTAGGGAGAAATGCTTTGAGGAAAAGTGGTAACACTGAGAGAAGACTGATTCTCCACTGCAGAATACTCTTTAGAAGGGCTGGGGTCTGTGCTGTCCAGCATAGCAGTAACAGGACAAGCAACCAAGTTAGATTCCACCTCCACTTCAGAAAAAAAACCCACCCGGTCTGCAGCACCTCGTCCTGGAATGCCGAGCAAAGCAATTTTACTTTGCCAAGCTGTGGCTTAAATATGTACAATGAAGAGTTAGGAGACATTCTCTTAGGGGTACTATATCTATAAAAGCTCATTAAGCCTCCATTTAGAAAATCAGAAAAAACAAAAATGAGCTTTTTTCCAACAACCTTTTGATTTTAAGACATTTTATGACACTCTTGGAGCATTTCTCTTACTAGTTCATCTAGTTCTATTCCTCATCTGCACTTGAGTTACAGTAAGAAGATATATAATGTATGTGTGTATGCGTACATATCTAGCTATGCATCCATCTATTGCCTTCCCATCATTTTAGAAAGTATATAGTAGATGC
>JAGPOW010003685.1:16447404-16461351 GCA_030014935.1 Caiman crocodilus
GCTGCTGAGCATCTACCATAGCTAAATCTTGATCTTGACAGCAGTCTCTGGTGTTAATTAAATATTAGTAGCAACTAATGAAACAGACCTGTAGCTACCAAACTAAGGCAAACCAATGCTGCGCAGCAGCCTCTCTCCACTATTCCAATATCTGCTTCCTGTAGGTCTCCATGCCAAAGGATCAATTTGCTAACTATAACAATCATTCAATCAAATGTAGCTGGAGGACAGCTGCTCGGTCACAGATAAGAATCTGGTGAACTCTCTCTACAAAGCAGTTAGGCAGAAGCAACTGCTGTGTTAAAGTATTAGAGAGGCATTCGTTTCATTGCCAACATTATAAGCACCTATCCATTCTCTGGTCTCATCTGACAGACTGGTTTGCAAATTCATTTCTTCTTTTCACTCAAAAATTGCTGCTGCCATCTCTGAAAGCACTTTTCCGCTCTGCAACTGCCACCCACTGGCAGTCACAGCAGAATGTGCCTGGCAGACCCAGGCATCTGGGGAGACAGAAGCCAAATTTGTAGGTGGACTGTGCAATACCAACTCTGGACCAGACAAGCAATTCTCAGTCCCGTATTGCGCTCTAAACCAAACTCACCTGTTATATAGCCATTCTATATAACAGGAAGGCCACCTTTTTGTCATGCAAATTAGCCCCAAACCCTGCTCAAGTGTCACTTGGATCTCCTTTCTCAGCTCAAGCTGATGCTCTGCTTTCTGTTTCCTACTCTGTGCTCCCTGCCCAGTCTGCTGCTCTGCTTTTCACTCCCTGCCCAATCTACTGCTATGCTCCCCGTCTCTTTCCTGATCTGACCCATGCCACACACAGAAGCTTCCCATGATATCTGTGGCTCTCAAGCTGCCACCCCTCCTATAAAATAAATCACTATTTTCACTATGGCCATTTTAAAATCATGTTTTCTGATACTAAATAAAATAGGACAGGACCTAGTCACATCCCTTATTTCTGCAAGTGACAATCATAAAGCCTTAGAAAACCTAACAAAAAAACAAAAGCTAAACAAAACAAATAGTTTCACTATAAACTGCTGAATTTAACAATGTTAGTCTGGATTCCACAACGGTGAAATAAAGAAAATAATGAAAGAAAGTGAGCTCTTGCATTATGCCCAGGAAAACACAACATTCCACAAAAGTTCAAACATGTACTCAAAGGACATACTGCTGACATTTTTACTCCACTGAAAAATGGCCATATGACTTCAACTTACTAAAAAAAACAGCTGACAATATATTAAATGAGCATCTGGTAAAACAATGGAGAAAGCATCTCACATCCTCAGGTTTCGTAAAGGTGGATTAAGCTTCCTTGGCCTCTGAATATGAATTATAAGACCACAGAGCAAGACATAGGTCCATATTTAATATGATATACTGGTAAAAAAAAATTAAAGAAAAATCTCTTACCGGCAAATCATTCCTGTTGTCAGAATAATTTTCATCCTTTTCTCCTTGAATTTGCTCATGGCTTTCTGATTTTATAAGGTTTTCAACAGGGGTTATATCCTCAAATTCTGCTTCTGAACCCTTCATTCCATCAGTTTCATCTTTTACAGGAACAGTATCAGACATCCTCATTAGAGAAGCTTACTTTAAAATTCTACAGGAAATATGAAGCCTTCAGGAAGAGAAAGAAAAAGTATATATAGATACAGAAATATGTATTACCAAGTAGACTTTACATTTTAGACAGATTAAAAAAAGATTCTCTCTCTCTCTCACACACACATTTCTGCTAGTAGATGCCTGCAGATCCTTTATACACTCTCTCAACATCTAATAAATTGGACATTTCAGATACAGCAGCAGACTCCAGTTTCAATATGCGAAGTTAATTTTTTCTAATTGAAAGGGGGAAAGACCTTATTTATACGTTTATTTATAGTAATGCTTTATTATATATATGATGGATCAGCAGCCAACCTAATCCACTGGTGTACAAAATTCATCAATTTAATGAAGATTCATTTTGCCTAATTCTATTTCCAGATGAAAAATTACAGTTATGACGTTACATGTCAAAGGTAATAAAGCTAGAAACTAACTGCAAAATTATTAAATACTCTCTAGTGAGAGAAAGGGAAGAGAAACATCAGTGGAAATCAGGGTGGTGGAAAAATAGCACCCTGTAACCATGGAAGACGTAGAAATTTCTCAATGACCAAACAAATTATTGGAGACATTATCTTGCCAAATCACAACTTCCTAACAACTGGTGCTTCAGGTTTCATTTTATGAAAGAAGCAAACAGATAAGACTAAACGCTATACCACTGAATACATACAAAGGGAATTTAAGCACACCATCAGAAAAAGATCTTAAGAGTAGTCTGTCAAATACAACACATATAGACCTTGTTACCTGATGTATTTTACAGATTTGGGAGTGTGTTCTTCTACAAAAATAAAATAAAATAATCCAAAGTTCCTTTTCACAGCAGTCAACCAAGATGTCAGTTGTAATGAACCATCTGCAATCTGGCAGGAGGAGTCCCATGTCCTTGTCACCAATGTAGAGTCCTGGACTGAACTATACTCTCTTGACTCAAAAATACCATCCCTTTTAGATGCCTAAAGTAACAAAACACATTGATAACTTCCATTAGTCCTGTGACCACAGCACTTGTTTCCTGCTTGTCTTATTTACTTTACTTTTTAAATTTGCAGTTCTTTCCCCCAAAAGAAGTAGTTCTTAATTATTGGAACTCATGAAACAAGGTTAGTATTAGTATTAATGCTCATTTTGTATCACTATTCTTTCCCCCCCCAGTTAATTGTGTAATAGTACCTCATGCATCCATATTTGAAAGCCAAAAACTTCTGCTATGAAAGACATTTTCATGATTACCTGTCAGTCAGGATTAACACATCCTAAAAAATGTGAATGTTCCCCATCACCCCTTTTTCCAAGAGTTATCTCATCAAGAAATAACACCACTTACAATTGAAATTAGAAGTGCTAGATATGAGAAAGAAGTGAACACTAAACCAAATATAATCTGTGAACATGGTGGAATCAGAGAGCAAAAAGTGCTTAGGTCATGAAGAAGTAATTTGAAGATGAGTGCCATACTGTATTCCCTAAAAAGCAGAGAATTCTAGGGAACCAACCAAGGGACAAAGCGACACAAAAACATGCAGATGCAGAATTGTATTTTGACACAGAACATTTTTAACACCTCCGCTAAATATTTTAGCTTTTAGATGCAATATAATCAGCGAGAAAGATGGAGTCAGTGAAGTTTAAAAATCAGTTATTTCAGAAAATTAAGATACCTGGATTGTGTTAACTAGAAAAAACATGGGTCTATAATTAGAGACGGCAGACTGTTTATAATTACTGAAGAATCATTTTTACCCAAAAGTTCTGAAGAACTAGTGCAAAGTCCCCATTAGAACCAAGTGTTTAAGATTCACTTAATATACAGGGCCAAAGCCTAGAAATTGCAGAATTCCTCTCTTGTGAAACATTGAGTGTCCTTAACTCAGTAGGATTTTAGCACTTTGAAATACCAAGCCATTAGGGATATTGGGAATAGAGATATTTACTTTACTTTTTAAATTTGCCACACAACCTTGACACACAACCTATTGTGAAAATTAAATTTTAATGATACAGCATCACCTGTGTGGATTTAGTAGTACTACTTTCTTACTACAAGGAAGATTACAACAGTCAATAAAACAATGGAAAAGAAACATTTAATTCAACAAATTATGGCCAAATGCCTTATATCATGAGGAAAAGGAAACTTGTTCCACACAGAGATATGTCCTTTTTGATTCACATTGTTATAAAAATACTATACCTTACTATGTATGCTGTTATACACCTACATCCACTGAAATCTCTTCACCCATCACTGGGGTGCACCCAAGCTCCATGCTGGAAGGGATCAGCCATTAAAACCGTACACAGCCAAACTTCACAATAGCTCAGAACAAGAAAAAAAAACCAGTATTGTATCCAACAGAAACTCCAAAAAGAGTTTTGGTTCAGAGACTATAACATTTCCAAACTGGAATGTACTCTAGAGCACTGGAATGACTATCCCTTCACTCCCCCAAATGCTAAAGGATCTTTTAATTATCACAAGTGGTTGGGGAATTGATTTTACATGGACCACCTGAAAGGAAGCAGCTCAGCACCGAACTGTCCCTTGATGTTACACCGAAGCCATTTCTCTGTAGTGATACCGGAGAAGTACAACAGGTTGAATAGACAGTACCTGGAGCCTCTGACTAAGTAGGACTATGCTTGGTCTATGAGATCTGATGTGCTATGTAGCCGAGAGGTTGTATGTATTGGTAATTTCTATAATAGGTTTATACTAGCAATGAATGCTCCTACCTACTTTTAGGGCAGGTCATTTTTGTTTCTGAGAAATGGCCACTGAAGTACAGTGGTTAGGATTTAAATGCACCAAAGTTTAAAAAAAAAAAAAAGCAGAAAACCAAACCTTGCTTCTCCTCTTGCCTCTCTGTCCAACTTTTCCATACAACACTGTTCCACTTACATCAGGAACCAAAGAGTAAAAAATCTGCTTGAAGGGTAAATCAAAATGAAAACATACGTGATCCATTCTTGCTAGTGCTGCAAGAACATCACCTTTTTAAGGTGGAGAGCAAACTTGGGAGAATTCAGGATCTAAAAACAACGTTTCTGTTCACAGAGACTGTAACAACTTTGGGAATCTCGCTCCCAGTCCTGCCTCACCCCAACCCCATGGTACAGGTTAGGACCACCCCGTGAAGCCCTGACCCCATGTACCCCGCGGTCACCTGTGTGGGCTGAGCGGGGGTGGAACGGGACAAACCATTGTTCAGCATGGGGGGTTAAGTGGCCCCTTTTCCTCCCCATGGCCAGCGCTTTCTGGTACAGCCACTCAGAACCCACGAGGGGCTGTCTAGCATCTCCACCGTATCACCACCGCTTCTGATCCGCCCCATGGGGCAGCGCAGAGCAGACATATGGCAGCTGTGCGCAGGCCCCAAGAGGCTGCACAAGGGAGTGCCAGTAGTGGGAGAGGCCGTTCCCACCCCCACCAATCATGTGTACAAGTGGTCCTGTAGTCTGATTTAAAACATGCAGATTCTACTCTATATAATCTTCATTATAGTTTAATCTTTCGTAATCTATACAAGCTTCATTATATAACCCTTACTGCTAGTGACAGACTTAAATGTTGTAGTCTGGATTGCTTATCAGATGATCAAACAGCTGAGGAATGATATAGTTCCTTGCTCTCTTCACAATTTAGTTAAAAAAATACATAAAAATCAACTGATACCTTAATGCATATTTCATGTATACACCTCGCCTAAGGCACACGTTATGCTTTACTTGGTTTAAATATCAGTAGAATGAACATAAACAGGAAAGATATACATGTTTACCTGAAAATTTCCTTTCGTTAAGTACTCACATCCACAAACCCATTTCAAAGTATGCTTAACCCAGCTTGCGGTTAGAACCAGACCAGTCAGTTGCTAAGAGAAGAGGAATGCCCACTCCAAACCTCATGGCCCTGAAATCCTTGTATCTGAAATATCTTACAATCAAGATAATTCAGTCTTACTTCTCTAATTTACACAGGTGGAATACATTTGAAGAAAAAGCACATTTTTCTTATTCTACAACATGGGGAATTCCCCCAGTGAAAGAAACCAAGATCTTTGGATGTCAAATGCTGCTTCTACTTCATTTCCAGATCTGTTGACCTTATTTGAAGAAGGACATTTTCAGGTAAGAACATATATGTTTTTCAATTTTGCAATGTGCTAAGGCCCACTGATTCGTTACAGTAGAATTTTCACTGCACTTTGACTTAACAGTAGAAAATGGGATCACCCTTTAAATGCAGACAAAGTATTATATAAAAAGCTTCCTTTTTCTTCCAGGCCAGTGATTATCAACCAGGTTGCCTTGGCACCCTGCGGTGCCTTAAGATCCTTTCAAAGATACCATGGGGTGTTACACAATGTTAGGTGTGCAAACATAATTCAGAAGATAAACCCAGACCATTTCAAATAGGAATTCATAGTGTTAAAAACATTCTGACTTGCTGTGGTCCTTCTGAGTTCCTTGCAACAGAAGAATTGCTCTAGTATTTTTCTGAAGTCAAAATGAGCGAAAATGAAGGTCTAGCATTTTCCAAGGGATGCACTGAGCCTAATAAGGGGTGCTTGAACCTAAAAAGGTTGAGAATGACGGTATAGGCAGGAAGAGGTGAAGAAGACTTTTCCTAAGAAAATTACATTAGCTAAAAAGACAGGATGGTGATGTGACTGTGTACAAGATCTTAATACAAGAAACACAATCTCTGTCCTCAATTGATCTGATGCTTCAAAAAACCAGACTGCTGGTTAGCAGAAGGAAAAATACTTCTTGATTTTGTATTGAGAATGAATGCCAGGAGACTTCTGAAGACTACCTGCCTAAAACACACAATATGAGTTCCTATTAGAAAAGGCTTCCAATTTTAACAACCGATTAGAGATTGTAGTTACAGAAGATAAAATATAAATCACACCTGCTGCAAGGTTTCAAATCTAGGTAGTCCTAGTAAGGAGCAGAACAATTAATGCACAGAACTGGCATTCTGCTTTAACATTTATACACTGACAAAATTCAGTTGACTATATTTTTCCAATCCAAACCATTTCTTAAACCATAGAGATGCAAAAGGCAGAGGTCAGTTTTTGCCAAGCAATCCTGTTCTGGACAATTTCTTGAATCTTCTCAGGCTGAATGAGTCTTCTTAACTTGTAAGGTTGCTGTTTTGGACATGATGTTCCGTAGAGGCCTATTACTGATGCAGTTGCAAGGAGAGGGAGTTGAGCTCAAAAACTTTTACTGCTTTTTACAGAACTGGCAGTACTAGCAGTGTTGGTTAGTGTTCTCGACTGACAGCCCAAGGGGAGGAGACAGCTGAGACCTGTTGTCAGAAGCACAGCTGATTGATTGGTGCAGTCTCTTTGGATTTAGCTCTGATTTTTTCTGTATGCTGACAGTGTGGCCCTTGCCCCCTCCACCCTATCTTTGTAAAAATGGAAGAGCTGCTTGCTCACTGAACCTTTTTTTTTCCCCCCCCCCAATTTTACCTGCCTCCCTACCTGAGGAAGAGGAGATGGTGATGCAACCACCACCAGACTCAGTTGCGTGGGAGATACGAACTCAGTCCAAAGCCAGGCAAACTCCCCAGTGAAATATGCAATGAAAGCCACGAAGCAGGAGTGCCGGACACTGCGTACACATCATGGGGTGAAGCAGGACTGAGTGGACAATCTCTCCTAACAGCAAATTGCAGCCCTAAGACACAGCTGACATACTTTGTGCAAAACTGCTGGCTGGAAATTGAACGTCACGTTTGGAACTCCTCATAGGAAAAATCCAGAGCAGAGACGTGACTGACGGGACCAGTTCTGCACCCATGCTGCAGACTGAGACATTGTAGTGAATCTCTGGACCTAGCAAAGCAAAGAATGTTTACTCACAATATTCGGTTTATGTGAGAAAGTTTGTAAGTCGCTTTGATACATTCAGTTTAAAGGTAACATACGGAAGAGCCTAGATCATTCTTTGGGTTTGGTTCCCTAGCTCTTGTGAAGGCGAGGATGTGTGAACCAGCACATCAAACAACTGGATGGGACTACTGAGGTGCTAGAGCTGAGGGGAAAAGGAGCATCCTTAGATGCTGAAGTTGCATGTAAATAGCTGCATGGCTCATCCTCAACTTGGCAGCCTACTGCAAACCAAGTGGGTTGCATGCTATCCAAATATGAATCGTCTGGGTTCTACTATATTATTATATAGTTTAAATAACTCTTCACAAACAGTGCCACTGGACAGCAAAAGGAATTACCTTCTAATAGCTCAGAAGATTTAACCACAAACACTGTTGCAACTTAGAGCTTGTCTATGTGATAAATGACGGCAAAAATAACCAAGTTATTTGTCATTCATACCTTTCATTATTTTGGATCTAATCAGTGTGTGGATATTTGTTTGAAACAAAAACAAGACTATTCACACAGACTGGGACCAAAATAATGCAATATATGAAATAGATGATTTAGTTATTTTGATTTCATTTACAATGCAAACGCATACCTCTTCTGTCTGAAAACTATCAGTAAGAATATACAACAAGGTCAATGAAGAAATAATGCATTATTCTGGAGGATTAGGATACCAACTTCTTGTGTGCCGGGTGCCTCATTTAGATTCTTTATCTGGTAATAAAGAATACTGACAAGCAGATAAATATGTTTGTAGTTCTCCATTCCCAGACACCAATTTTTAAACAAGAGTTTTGTCTAGTAACCCATATGTGGCATAAGCAAGCAAAAAAAAGGTGTTTCCCTTGCCAGGTAAGCATAGAGACATATGCATAAAAAACCCACAGAGCATAAAAAGCATAAAAACCCACAGAGAAGTGTTTTCAGGTCATAGAAAGGGTCCTCTTGGGCTACTAAGTCCAAACATTTATGAATGAGTTCGCCCTGGATGAGTCCGCTAAAGGCTACTATGAAAAGGGAATTGAATCAAGCCTGGAGTGTTTTGCAGAAATGGTTATATGGCTGTTCTCCATGTACGAGATTACCCCT
The DNA here is from genome assembly GCA_030014935.1 of Caiman crocodilus. Taxonomy (NCBI): domain Eukaryota; kingdom Metazoa; phylum Chordata; order Crocodylia; family Alligatoridae; genus Caiman; species Caiman crocodilus. Next base: position 16,456,041 of record JAGPOW010003685.1, read on the forward strand.
CCCATTTGGTCAAAGAAACAGCCATTCTGAGGATTTTATTTTTTTTAATTTCTGCATTCCAAACAAATACCAAATCCAAGAGTCAGTCCAGAGCCATAAGTGGCCGTACTATTGGCAAACAATCTCCACCCCTATCTGGGGCTTCAGATGCTTCCAAAACCTTTGGCAGGCATCCTACTTGCAGGCCCAAGCCCAGAGGCTTGGGGTTTGGAAGTGACTGAGTTTTGCTTGCCCTCAATCGTAAGGCCCAGGGCCAAGCCAGGGAGAAGTCTCCCATTTCCATAAGTGGGCTTAAAGGCAAGACCTTCCCACTCCAGCAGTGAAGTGGGGGGTTTACTGGCAAATACAGTCTCCATGTCAGTAGAGTGGTTTTCCCGGGTGCAACTAAGACGACTGCCTCCATGGTCACGGTGTTTCCCTTGCCAGGTAAGCATAGACCACACTTGATCTGAGCCCACAAGAGCCACTTTGAGGAAGTGGGATCCAATGTACCCAAGATAAAGCATCCTGACTATCAAGTAGGATATGAAATCATCATCCTACCTAGGAAAGACATTTTCTCTCTTTTTCACATGCACTCAGGGTGCATTCTTCTCTTTTGTTTAAAGCAATGGTGTCAAACATCCAGTCCACCAGCTGGATCCTGCCCACGGGGCTTGTCAGAATGGCTCCTAGAGTTATTATGCAGGCACAGCCAGAATACAACCCAGGAGTGGGATGGCAAATCGCAGTGGCATTAACCCTTGTGGCCAGATGAGAAGCCCTGAACCAATCCTCATGTCCGATCAGGCCTGCAGAGCAGCCCCATGCACTAGATCCAGCACGTTCCCAGAACCAGTCCAGAGTATAGCCAGCAACATGGCAAGTACTACCCTGCAATGGCTAACTGAGTGGGACTGGTTTGGCACATGCCACAGTAAGGCACAAATTTAGTTCAAACCCATGGGCAGCAACCCAGGCCAAAAGATAGGGCTCTATCTGACACCTGGGCTGGTAAGAATGACAGCCCTGCCTTCAATTGTTTCCACTTACCTACCTTGAAAACTGTTTCAAATTCACTCAAAAATAATCTGAAATATGAACATACATTCAGCCATGGAGTCACAGAAATAGCTAGCTGAGAGATGATTAAATATTTTTTTAAACTATTACATTCAATCTTGAGATGGAAAAAAATAAAATATGGCGGAAAAAAAGGCTCCAACTAATATCACACAGAAAAGAGATCTTGGTGACATTGCACACAGTTGATTAAAAATATCAGCTCAGTGTTCAGCAGCAGTCAAAAAGGCAAGTAAAATGTTAGAAGGGGAACTGTAAATAAAACAAAATGCATCACCTTTTATAAATGCCCTTTTATAAATCTGTGGGGCTTCCACACCTTGAATAGTGTACAGCTTTGGTCCCCACACCCTGCAAAAGGATAGAGAAGAACTAGAAAAAGTACAGAGCAAGACAGTAGTGGTGATTGCAGAAAGGCATGGAGATTAGGATTTTCATCTTAGAAAAAGAGAAATTTGAGGAGGGACATGATAGAAGCCTACAAAATATTAAAAACAGCACAGAGAAAGGTATTTATTATTTATGATCCCTCCAAACTGTTAGGAATAAATGGATATAAAATGAAACTATTAGAAAGCTGGTTTAAACCCAAGAGGAATTATTATCCCTTGGACTAGGGAAATCAAACAAGCTGGTTTAAGTGGTCAGAAACCAGTTTAAACTTGTAACAGAACAGAAATTCAGCTCATATAAACAGGTTTCAAAATGACCAAAACCAATTTAAGATAGAGCTGGATGAATGCAGTATCATATTTAACTGATTTAGGTTGAACAGCTCTATCACACTTCTGTCCTAGATCCCCTCCCAAGTCAAGTTAACTCGCAGTCCTCAGCATCCCAGGATGGTTTGCATCTCCCTTGCAACCTCCCCTCCCCCTGGCAGGGTGGGCAGGCTAGCCTTTGCCCATGCAGCCTGCTCCAGCTGAGCAGGGCCAGCCCCACTCCCCGGCCATCACAGAGATGAGGCAGCAAAGCTTCTGTTCTGCATTCCTGGTCCTGCCTGTGCCTGTCAGCTCTGTGGGGTGGGGGAAACAGAGCCCGCTCCCCAATCCCTGGATAGGAGTGTTTCCCCCCAGGTGTGCACCAGTCACTGATGTGCAGGAAGAAGGAGTGGGAAGCAGACCATCCAGCTTAGGGCCAGTTTGGATCCTGGTGCCTTAGTGGGGGTTCCTCTGCCCTGCCACCTATTCCCTACCCCCTGGTACGGGGGGAACAGTTTCTCCAGCCCAAGGCCAGCTCAGGGCTCCATGCCTCAGTGAAGGTTCCCGCACCCTGGGCAGGGTCCCCTGAGCCCTGCTGCTGGGGCAGAGAGGGAATTCCCCTCTCTCACCCCTCCACATGGTCCAGTGCCTGTTTAGCCCCACCCCCACAAGTGTGGGAAGGGGAACAATACCTCCAACCTAAGGCTGTGCCCACATCGGGGTGGGGGGGATCCCAGTGGGCAGGGTCCCTTAAGCCCTGCTGCTGGTGCAGGGGGCAAATAGCTGCACCCAGCCCTCTGCGCAATCCAGTGCTAGCTTAGCCTCACCCCGACAGGTGCAGGAGGGGGAATGGTCCCTCCAGCCGGGCTCCAGTTGTCTCACCGGACTTTGCTCGGGGCAGGGCACAGAGACCTGGGCCAGCCCTGGGCTGAAGGGACTGTTCCCCTGCATCTGTGGTGAGAGGCTAAGCCGATGCTGGGCTGCAGCAGGAGGTGGGAACTCCCCCTCTGGCAGGGCTGGCAAGGCAGTGAACCTAGTAGACAGGGGTGTAACCTGCAAACCAGAAGTTACCAACTCCAATTGCTAGACCCTACAGTGGGAGAACGTAGAGAATTCTGGACATGCCTTTTTCACTCACCCCTTCAGCATACAGTCTGCCACTATTCGAGAAAGTCTAGCGGGCTAGATAGACCTGTAATCTCACCCAGTAAATGGCATTTCGTATGTTCTTATATACATGACCCATCTTGATTATTTAGTATTTTAACAGTATTATTTATTATTTTGAAAGTTCGTTATTCTTTCTTTATTGCATTGCCAACCCAATACTATATACTTTAAGTTATCCTACACCCCAATTATGCTGTTAAAACTCCTCTATTGTTACAGCCCCATATTTTTATCTTTCATTTTTCAAAAGCTCAAGACATTTCTTATGTTCTAAGCAATCCATAATTCTGCTCCTCTATATCCTTCTTGAAAATTGCATGTTACCCATTCATTCTATGGCTGCTCATTTTGTCTATTTTACCTAATACTGTTTTGGGGATTTTTTGGCTGTTTTATATGCACACTTTTTCGCTCACCATCAAAAAGGCCCAACACTTTAAAAGACTGTCCTTTACAATAAAAACAATAGAAAACAAACAATGCAATCTAAACACAGGCTGCAATCTGGCAATGCAATACCATGCCAGAGGGTACCTGGTTGTGCTTTTAGATTGTAATCTTCAGGGAGGAAATTAAGTAGTAGATTTCAGCTGTTGCATGTTACCATATATAATAATATGCCTATTCTATTAATAATATTTATATACATGCTTTAAAATAACATGCCACAATACTTTCTGAACCCAAATTTCTTTTGCAAGAGCAGTGATTGGGAAAGAGAGAAGAAAAAGCCAAATAGGGCCAAGCTGTGCTTTCCAATATTGCAGGTCATCTTCCTTTGAGATATTCTTGTGTATTAGATTTTACTAAAACAAACATTCTCTCTCTCTTTCCTATGCTTCTTTCCCCCACTTGTTTTTCTTAAATAAAGATTAAAAACTAGATACAAATATCTGTATTAACACTTATGCCACTAATCTGTATTATTTTTGTGGAGGAAAAAAAATTCTAAACTGTAGCTATGTAAGGGCAGGTCAGTTTTAAAGTGATATTCATGACAGTTTATTCAAAGTTCTTACCACCCTGCCCTTAGGGGGAAAAAGCTATTAAAAAGTTTTCCTATATTTTGTATAAAATAGTAACATTTACCAAATTATGTATTTTAGTAAACATCTTATTTAATAGTTATTTTAGCTCAGTTACAATTCTTTTTAAATGCATCAGAATTTTAAAAATTAAGTAAAATCTTTAGACAGAAAACAAAAACTCATTTTTTATCCTCAAATGCAATAAAAATTACTGTTATTATCCAATTTAAATTGTTCACAAAGTCTATGTGAAAATAGATGATGCTCTTTGAGAAGGAATAAGTTAAAAAGCTTCTTTGTGTTCAGACTATAAATGTATGTCACCTAAAAATCTTAAAATATTCAGAAATTGATTCTTGCATTCATATTTTAGAAATGCTTCGTATTAAAAAATGTGTGTCGGCATCACCTGTGACCTTTTTCAAATGGATATAGCTTAAACTTTAACTGCTTTGTCTAATGACCCAAATCTTCGTTTCAACTAAAAAAAATCCCACACCTGATGTGTGTTAAAATGGCAGCATAGCAATTCTGTTAAAAAGAGAGATGATACAGAAGCTATGGTTATATACAATCCCACTTTCAGTCTTAAAACATAGGAGTCCATGTTTTGCCCTTCATTTCTCCACCATCCCTAAGAATGAAAAATTAGGATACATACCTAAAATTGTGTAAGATATACATACACACTAAGTTTTAAGGTCCTATAGCTGGTGATTTTAATAGTATTCTAATTCTAGTAGAATCAAAACCTTTAATTTATTCAAGGGTTGTAGGAATCTTAGGGATCATGCATCAAAATTTTAGCAACCAAAATAGCTAATATTCAGGGAATTTCTAAACAAAGGAATTATGATAAACGTAGTAAGAAGATTTAGTGATTTGTAGATTACTGTATTATTAAAATTTTATTTTTTGTTCCATAGTCACAAAGTTTCTATAGGACAACATTAATTAATTTTACCAAGAAGCCTTATAAAATGCAAAAGTACAGTAAAAGAGCTTGTACATACATACTCTTGCTATTTGTTAAAAAAATGTAACCATCTACTATCCTATCCCATATAATTTACAGGTAATGAAAATGCCAGAATTATCAAGATGCACAATAACAAAAATTAAAAAGCTATTAATGTCCTTTAATTAACACTAGATTTTTTTTTTTTTTTTACCGGCTATAATAAAGCTACGATAGTTCTGGGCTTTGTTTGTTAGTTCTACAACTTAAAAAAAAACCCACCACCCAAAAATGACACAGTCTTCAACAAATTATCAGTTCTCATTTCTAATCCCCACACTCCCTGAAAAAACCTGATTCTATCATCTAAACTGGATTTACATGATACAAAA
>JAGPOW010003685.1:16461751-16495367 GCA_030014935.1 Caiman crocodilus
GAGATTAATGCCTTGCATAGGTTTATAAATCTATCATGTCTTGTATAGCCTGTCCTCAAGCTGAAGACAGAGGAAAGAGTCTAATAGATAAATGTTAAACCAGAAATAGTCTCTTTATAAAAGAAAATATTTTAACTTAAACCTACTTACTATAATGACAAGAGGCCAGTAGTATAAGAAAAATACTTTTAAAAACTGATTAACTGAACAGGTTTTCTCCCCATTTTTGAAATCTATAAGCACATTGTGCCTTTTTCTTATAAATGTATCATTTATAATGATTTTCTGATTCTGGCACTGGTATTGTATTCACTTATGATGCTATTCTTGCTAGATTATTCTTATCAAACTAATCTGCCATACAATTACTGGGGTTTTTTTAATAATCTGCCTTGAAATAAATGATGCATAAGGATTTTTATCTGTTTGTAACATGCTTATTTACATTTTCTATGCTAATGAATTAGGCCTAGAAACTGCTTTTGTGAAAAAATAATTGAATATAGTCATTGGCTGTAACTAGTCTGTAGAGGCTTTTTAAGGCTTCTTTTCAAAAATATTTTTAAACATTATATTATAGAAGTCACATACCTGCATCATACTGGCATTTAGCTTCATTATGCAGAGTTACTGAAGATAGGTTTTCCATAGTATCATATCAAGGCTCTATATTGCTCCTTTTTAAGAGCTTACTGAACAAATACACTTAGTGGATAATTCAAGCATTTGTAGGTACCTGCTCAAGCAGTCTGTTAAGGCACTTGCTGAAGCCTCAGAGACAATAGAAAATCAACAGCTGTATGTTGTGATGTCAGTAACACTCTAGCCAGTCACCACACAGAAAAACTAAATGCATCAGAGGCTATATTGAGCTCTTCATTAGCAATTCAGTAGCAAGTGATGCAAAAACCTTGTGAAGCTGTGAATGCGTTATAAAATGGCTGTAGGGATTTTAATCGTTCTTCCCATTAAAATTCTGGGGCATGCAATCAGACCTTCTCCCACCAGAAAAAGTTTATACTATGCAACTCTTTTCTTCCTGCTAATTAACTCCAAAATCAATATTGTATGAAACCAGTGTTGTGTGCTGTATTCATTTTCCTTCTAATTCCATATATAAATACAGTCTAAATTTATTTATTCCATTTTATATCATAAATATTGGTATAAAAACACTCAAAAAATAATAATGCTATTTGTCTCTTAAATACTTACATGGCTCTCATCACAATAATATCTGAACATTAAGATCCAGATCCACAAAGGCATTTAAGTGCAATGAATTGAACTGGAGTCTGTAGCTGAATCTAAGCTTTTGGACTGCTGAGTGCTTCTTTATTGCATTTTCAATTGCAAGGGGCAAATAAACTGTGAGTATACATCAGTTTGGTTGCTTCATGGCTCTTGAGAAATCAGTTACTTCAGTATACCAGCAGCTGGACTCGGAAAGAGAACAAATTTCTAATGACAGAACTCATGCTACACCGAGGTGTTTACAGGCTGAAGCTACTCAACTCAGAGATTTTCCAAGCAATATATTAAAAATACCCTAAACCTGAATTGAGATACATGGCAGAATAGCTTCTTCCACCTCTGGAACAGGTGATGTGTTTGGGTCTGGAACAGGACAACTATCAACACCTAAATGCAGGAGAAAAGCTCCACCTATCACTTACTGCAATAGCAAAGGACCAGGATTCCAGAAGTAGTTCACCTCAATAAAGCTGTCATGACTAACATGCATAAAACCGACATAACAAGGCGGTGTGGGGCTGAACTCAGTCTTCATTAATCATTGTTTCTACTAAGCATTTTGGCACATATCCCATGGCACGTTGTGGATGTCTAGTGCAACTTACAGGAAATTCAACTAGCAGACTCCCACAATTCCTCTTCTGGAAGCCGTTACTTTTACTAATGCCCTTTTAAATTGTAGTCAAACAGCATGGAGGAAAAACTACAGAGTATCATAATCAGTACACTCTAGCCCAGGGACGGGCAAAATGTGGCCTGGGGCCTGGATGAGGCCTACCAGGCCATTCTATCATCTGGCCTGCAGGGCCCATAAAAAATTTAGAAAATTAATATTTATCTGCCCTGGGCTGCCTGTCATGCAGTCCTCAATGGCTGACCAAAACTCAGTAAGCGACCCTCTGCCCAATATAATTGCCTACCCCTGCTCTAGCCACACCTTCGCTTCCCCATCAGTAATGAATCATAACTGCTATTTTTTGAACTCTATACCCACTGGGAACCTGGTCAGGTTCCCAGTGGATATTGACTGACTGGTCAATCCTACTATTGCTTCATCCAAAAAAAGATCTGAGCAACAGATCCATGGGCAGAGGAGGGACTAAAAAGGTGTCTAGAGAAGAGAAGTATAGCTGTGATAGTGGTGGACAGAGCGAATCAATCTCAGAAGCTACAGAGCAGGTAGCCTAGTGGAAACATGCTGCCACATAGTAGGCTTTGTATCATCTGCAATTATACCCCAGAGCATTCATACTGCTGAGTACAACTGGCCCAAAACCAGATTCTTCCTGCATAGAGAATCTTCCTTCACTAAGAAAAAACCTCAAAATTTCTTCACGCTCAACACTAAACAAATAAAAGCAAATAGACTCTCTTTATAAAAAACCTTTTTGGAAAAATCTCGAGAAAGGTCTTTCTCCATCCCACCTCAACTGCACGACAGCACCAAGCCAACCAGCACATACACAGGTGTATAAACACAATGCACTTTCCCCATGGTTGCCCTCTAGCCCAAACAGGTAGTTTGGCACAGGGGGTGGGAGGAGAATGAATTAGGAATAATAGTCTTTTTTTCTGTTCTCTTCATAACTAGAGGTTTTACTTACAGGAGGGACTAAGATAAATATTCTTCAGAGAATTCCATGAGGAAAGACCTGCTTCAAAACAGCCAACATCTCCCAAGAGTCTCAAGGACATACTGGCCTCAGTTGCTTTCGGGTATAATGTCTTTTTTTAAAATGGTTGCTCTCTCACTGTTCATAACAGAAGTGAATCTGTGCTACACCTTGGGGAAAATGGCAGTCCCCTATGCTATAAGAAACCAAAGATAAGCACTCATAGTACCAGCAAAAGAAAACTGTGGGCATCTTAAGACGCCAGTTCCAACCAGAACAATGGATCACAAAAGATCTTGCCACACATCATTAGACACTGTTACTTGCCATGGAAAGGAAGTCTGCCAACTGGTACCACTACCAGACATCTTTTTTAATTAAATCATCATGGTAAAATATAAATGGAAAAATGTATACGGAGAAGTTCCCACACTAGTAGTTGCATACAGCTTAAACAAATTCACAGTGCTATACTGTAAAATATTAATTTTATTCTAAAATCTGGGGCCAATTCAAACACTCCACAAGTCACCATAAAGTATTTATCAGCTTAACATTAACAGTGATCAGCTAATTGCTACAGTGATCCTATGAAACAATTTGTAAAAGCTTCAGTCAACTAAATAATGTCTATATTATATATCCTTAATCATTACAGATACAGACAATAGGAAGGAATTAAATCATCCCCCCAAGATTAAATTTAAAATTTATCTTTCCAAAATCTGAAAAAAGCTATATTTAGTTGATGCTAAATTACATTGACAAGTATTCTACAGCACATAGTAATTAAGTACCAGGGAGACCAGAGGGTGGTGAGAAAGAGGGAATGGGGAGTAGAAAACAAAACAGATCTAAGCAATTAAAAAAAAGCATGGAATTGTTCACTGAAGGTACAGATATGCATCAGAGCTCTACTCTGGTGTAACAGAGAATTCCCACAAATTTCAAAACCACTGGTGTCAGCAGGGGTATTGGTTATTTCCACTGCAAAAAAACTATAGCAAATATTGGAATATTGAGCAATCAATTCCTTTCTAAGCAAAAGGTGATAAGTTATGATATTCTTAATACTTAAAATTAAGATTAAGATTAGAGATCCTAATATTAGGAGATGCTAGGAAGATATATCAGCCTTTAATTACAATGTATGCATCATACAGAGAACCATTAACCAACACTAATTTCTTTCTTCTTAGACATGTAATGTATCAGATCCCCACTAGATGTTGTAATACACTCTTAAAAAGCTAGGAACGGCTTTATGCAGAGACTATACAATCTGCAACTATGTACAAAGAATAGAAAAATAATTCAACTAGCTGCAAAAAAAGGCAAGGCAGGAAAATAACTTACCTTGAATATAATAAACATAATTATCCTAACAATTTCTCTCAAGGAGGAAATAAGGAATAATATGAAGCATCCTTGCATGACAAATTCGTACCGGAAGACATTGTGCAGTAGCCACATAATCCTTTAAAAACATGTTAGCTACCTTAAGCTAATTGATACTCCATTAGCTAGACATAAAAATATATTTTTAAAGAAGAGCAGCGTGGGGCATTCTGATCTCAGAAACAGATATCAAAACAATAGCAAAACAACTTTTTATTTGATTCACATTTCAGGAGCAATAAACACTTTTTCAAATACATAAAGAACAATCATACCAATTATTCATTTATCTCCTGAATAGCAAGTGATCAGATACCTGGAAACTGCAGACCTGTTACAAAAGAGTGAAATATAATCAGACCCCCAGCTACTTCCAATTGATTCTCTTGATCAGGGGTTAGCAATCTATGGCCCATGGTCTGGATCTGGCTCACTGGATCTGGTCCATGGATACAGGACTTTGGCCTGTTTGGTGGTGGTGGTGGCGGCGGCTTCCCCAGTGCCGTGATGGGGAAAACCAACGGGTACTTCACACGCTGCAGTGGGGAACAGCAGCAGCAGGCACTTCCCCTGTGATGCAGTAATAGGAAGCAGCTGCAGCTGTGTTCTAGCACCTGCCTACCTGCCTTTGACCCAATGCCGAGTTATTCCAGCCCACAGCCTAAAAAGGTTGCCAACCATTGCTCTTGATAGAAGAACCCAATATACTGCTATGCTGAAAGCCTAGACATGAAAGAACATAGTAACTATTTCACGCCAGAAAATAAAGTGATCCCATAAATCACTTTACAAATCAATATACACGGTTTCTGCTCCTAGTAAAATTATACAATAATTAAGAGGGAAAAAATGTCCTTTATGTTTTAGAATAAAAGAATTCTGAGTAACAAACATAATGGATTTATAATAGGCATGGTTTAAGATACAGCCCACGGAGCCTCCTAGTCCTGGCCCTGGGTTTCGAGTTGACCCAGTATATTATACCACAGACAATGAATGCCATACTAACCCTGCGTGCAGAGCCCAATACATGCACTGCATACGGCACCCACACCAAGAGCTGCACTGTACATGGTATCTGCCTGGGGCCAATCCAGGTGCCCTCCTGCATGCCAGATCCAGCATCCATGAAGCCTGCTCTGGACCCAGCTTGTGTGGTGAGGAGAAAGGTGTCCATGCCCTGTGCCATTCACCTGGCCCACTGACTGGTCCTGAACTACTCATCCAGTCCACAGGGCCACGTGCTTTTGACACCTCTGATTTATAAGAACAGAATTTACCAGATTAAAAGACACAAAAGTTAAAGAGAATTGGCATACTAGCAGACAATGAAAAGGCAGATTCTCTTCCTTGCCTTATGGACTCCTAATGCTTTCTTATCCCTACTCTATACTCCCTGCCCAATATCCTATTGTTTCCTTCCCTATGCCATATCTCCCTGATCTGTGCACTGCACACAGAGGCTGCCTATGCCACAGGATGACCAGCAGATAGCTAATTTCAAACTTCACTTAAGCTTTTGCCATTACTTCTAATGAAATCTTACTCTAAAAATTAATTTAAATTGGCCTAGATATGAATAATCACAGACTGAGAACTGACTCTCTTTTCAGACCACAGGAGAGGCTGAAAATGGAGAACAGTTCTGGTAGTCATGAAGAGCTCAAAAGACAGTAACTGTAAAATAGAGCAAACATACAGACCAGAAATAAGAAATATTCAGGGAAGATTAAAACACAAACACATACAATGTGTATGAATGTACCATATATCCTCTTCATACACAACTTGTAAAGAACTACAAAGTAAATAAATCTTCACTTATGAACTGAAAGAGTAGCTTTTCTCAATTCTCTAAAATGGTTCAAGGGAGACACTCAGCAGTCCTGATAACAGTTTAACTTATACATGCTGGGTACGTCTGCATGTGTGCTTTACCGAGTAGATTAATTAGCTCTGCAGTACAGCATCAGTGTTTACACATGTGATGGTACTACGCTGCAGTAAAGTACTTAACACCACAGTTAGCTAGTACTGCTGGGGACAAGTACAATCTTATGATGCAGTACTTTACTGTGACTAAAGGTACATGTAGATGGTGAGCTCGGTTGCAAATTGCACTCGGTCAGCCCAGCTAAACTCCTAGCGGCCACCTAGCCATAAAACTCTGCACGTCTAGCACCCACATACACCAGCCAGCCCCTCCACTGCCTGCAGCTGCCACCTAGAACTGATCTCCACTGCAACCCTGTCTTTGCTCCATCCTAGATTCAATTGCTGCTGTCCCAGGCAAATGTGTAGACACCGTGCCTGGAAGCAGTTTACTCTGGCTCATACTGCTCCAGAGTTAACTGTTTCACATTAATTATGTGTAGATCCATCCATTAAGCAGCACAAAGAAGCATCCACACACCCCTTTTCAAACTGAATTCTTTTAGGCATGCATCTTCCAAGCAGTTAGAAAGTAGAGACATTTTTGGATACAAACATCCTAATCATTACTTGTCTAAGATTTCTGTGAACTGGAAAAGAGATGCAGATAGATGTCATAGTCTACAATTGTTACAGACAGACAGACACTTGGCCAGAATGGTTTAGTCGGGGATAATCCTGCTTTAAGCAAGGGGCTGAACTAAGACGACCACTCATCCACAACAAGACTGTGACTGGATCCAAACGGTTTTGGACAAAAACCAAAACACTCTCAAACTCAGTTTCTCTCTGCCATAAGCAGATAATCTAATTACCATTGTTTTACTTCTAAACAAGCATACATCACTTATGGCCTCAGTTAATTTAATATTCTTAAATTATTTTTGAGGATTATGCAAAAGTAACAGCGTTCTCCAATTTATAAGAATTGGAAAATGCAGCAAGGGTATGCTAGCAAATGCAGATAGTGATGAAATAAAATATATGTCATTACTGTCAGCAGATAATTACTGTGAAGGTCTATATGCTTTTAGTGAAGCTGTACAGTATGGCAAGAAATACTGATGCTAATGAAACTTAATGGTCTGGCACTGCTAATTACATTCAGTTCTAAATACCACATAAATTTAGGGCTTTTACATTAGTTAAAAAGAGACATGACTTGAAGCAGCCATAAGGCCTAGGAGCAACTGAAACCTCTAAGTGTGTTAAGGAGTGGAGACTAAAAAGTGGTTCTCCATCAATGCAGACAACTGTCCTCAAGGATTAAACTTTTTAAGTAAACTGTGAGACAGTTACAAAGTGGACACAATTTTCATCTTCATAACTAGTTTTAAAAATACTTCCAGAGTCCAGTTATGCTGAAGGAGATGGTGGGGGCAGGAAGAGGGAATCCATACTAACAAGCCTAATGAGAAAACACTACAGACATAATACATGTTTAGCTACACCCAGAGCTACATCTGTGACATAATTTACCAGCAGTTTTCAAGAAACTAGATTAGCACTAAGATGATCAGATTTTTCAAAAGGAAAATGTCTTGACATTATTGAAGCAAGTAGGGGAAAGAAGATAGACAAGGATATGCAGGGAACATTTTTGGTGAGTTGAGGGTGGTGAAAACGTATAATGACTGCGTCCACTCCTCCCATTTCAACCCTAGTTTCCCTTTGTTTTTCACCAGAAAGTGACCTTGATTCCTTGTCCAGAGCAAAGGAAACTTAACTAGAATGTATGTGTTATAAGTATGGTATGGAAGGACCTTGGAAGTGATAACTGCATTTATTCAGCCATTCAGCCAGTTCGACATCAGATTATCCAATTGCCACAACACCTGGGACACCTACATTTTGGTAAAAATATAGCGATATCAGAGCTAGAAAAGACGCATTCTTGGTTTCAGAGGGACATGTTACACAGGAGAAGATGCTCTTGGCACACAGAAGTTTTATTTAAAGCCATCATGGCAATTAATCAGGAATATGAACCAGTTGTTCTCTTTTGATGATTAACTGCATGCTGGTTGATTTTCTGAACAGTCAGATTTTCTGGACCTCAGAAGTCAAATACAGTTAAACTTTAAAAAAAATTTCTACACATAATTGAGAGGAGCTGCATAGTTCAGTCAGTAGGGTAACTGGCTACAGACTGGAAGAACCTGGGTTCTATTCCAGGTGAAGGCAGTGGGTTTCCATTCATTATTTCCAGTTCCAGCATTGCCATAAAGCCCACCCAGCTTCTAGTCTGAAGGGTGCCAGATGCTATCTGGGGGTAAAGATCCAGAGAGTGGTACTAACCACATCAATTCCTCCTCATCCTAAGGTTAACCGCCCCCCCCCACAAAACCAAACAAAAAACCCCCCCAAAAAAACCAGTGGAGGCCTACCTTCACCATCCCAATGGAACTTAATAGTCTGAACAGGACACCTTTTACCTTTACACATGATTCAGAGATGCCTTGTTAATTAATTGTCATACAGCAAATGAACAGATTATATAAACGGGAGAATCCATCACAAACTAGAGTACACACAAGATACATAAAACTAAGAAACTCATTTTGTTACTGTACCCCTTTGTCTTTCTTAACCCAATCCTATTGCTATCCATTCTTGTACATAAATTACTTCTAAAAAAGAGCCTTTCATAGCCCAAAGACCTGCCTTGTTATTTTACTCTGTAAACCAGCTACATAATGTTCAGGCACTGAGTAATTATATACTTTTGCCTACTGTAAGCCTATCTGAGGCATGACACTTTATGTTATCATAGTGAATGAACTATGTATATACTGAATTGTATAACGATGCAATTACAAAGATGGTATTAAAAATGGTGAGACTCAAACCAATTACTTTAAAACAGAATAAGTGGAAAGGAATAAAGAGCATCTCCCTCCATCTCATTCAAATTATCTAATTTTTCTATTAGTTGCTGATTCACTGGAAAGGATCAGGAAAAGTGTGTATGATAGACACAAAAGTCACCTTTTCCTGATCAGAAGCTGGAAAAGAAGCATGGATATGATAACACAATCCAAGGAACGCTGTTCATATTAGACACTGCTTTTCAGGTACTCTACAGGCATTAGAGTAACAGAGTATTCCATATTTACTAATGCAGGAACTAATTCATTAACATTTCTCAGTATTATATTTCTCCTGGAGTAAAGATAGGTCTCCAAGAGCTAGGAAAGCATTACTTTGGTATGAATTCAGGCCATCTACAAGAAGAACAACTTTTCTGAAAGGTGTCATCTCGGTGGCAATAAATGGACCTAGAAGCCTGTGTCAGAGAACAAACTGAGATAACCATTGGTTTTCTGAACACTGAGGAATAACTAGATAGGCGAGAGATTCTCAGGCAATTCTCCAAATGCTATCTCTTGATGCCAGACAGCGCCTAAATTAAGTTTTTCTTTCAGGGGGGTACCTGCAACCAGGAATGCCATATTCCTGTAAACCATAAGTTTTCAGAATCAGCAGCTGGTAGAGACTCTGGAAAAGCACAGGCTGTACTGTCTAAGAAAATTAGAACAATTTTTTCTGTTGACTACGAATTGCTTTCAGCTAGCTGCTCCAATTGTCGTTTATATTCAGTCATAATACTGCAATGTTACTTTAAGAATTGTATAGGAATACCTCAGCGCCTGCAGCTTAGAAAGACCCTTATACTTACCTCTCTTATACAGCTGGGTACTAGATGCCTGCCTGATGCAAAGCAATTTGTTTATAAAAACAATATCGAGTTCAACTTCTCAAGAAAGATCTGGGAGGCTCTGACTCAGAAATTTCCTACTCATTTCTGTATTTCAACAGAGCTGTACTTGATTGTATTTGGGTTATAGTGCAAAACGTTAGCTTCTACTTTTATTCCTTTTGCTGTCTCAAGAGTTATAATGAAAACTTAGATTTCTTGGAGGCTGACTGTATGGGTCTTCTCATTCACCATGGATGACTGAACATTTGTGCACTGAAATTGTAAGGGGCTAGAAGAGACCTCAGAAGATGATTTGGTCCACCCCCTTGAACCAGGCAGGAAAGAGAGTTGGGGTCAGGTGACCCCAGCAAGGTGACTGTCCAGTCTTCTCTCGAAGATTTCCAGAGTAGGCAATTGCACCATCTCTGGAGGGAGCTTATTCCACAGTTTGGACACTCACCGTGAAGAAGTTTTTCCGATTGTTGAGCCTGAAATGGTCTTCCAGAAGTTTGTAGCCATTACTCCTGGTTTTCCCCAGGGGTGCCCTGGTGAACAGTTGTCCAGCAAGCCCTTGATGTACTCCCCTGATGTAGCAGTAAGCTGCTACCAAGTCCCCTCTCAGCCTTCTCTTTTTCAAGCTAAGGAGTCCCAGGTCCTTCAGCCTTTCCTTGTATGGTTTGCCATGCAAGTCTCTGATCATATGGGTGGCCCTCCTCTGGACTCTTTCAAGGTTTACCACATCCTTGGTAAAGTGTGGCGTCCAGAACTAAACGCAGTATACTCCATTTGGGGTTTCACCAATGTTGAGTAAAGCAGAATTACTTCTTTGGTTTTGTTGGAGGTGCACCAATTGATGCATGCCAGAGTATTATTTGCTCTGCTGGCAAGTGTTGCATTGCTGACCCATATTCATACAGTGGTCTATTATTACCACCAAGTCCCTTTCATTTGTGGTTCTAGTCAGTTTGGTACTGTCAAGCCTGTAGGTGTGTTGCGGGTTGTTCATCCCCAGGTGAAGCACTTTACATTTCTCAACAATGAACTTCATCTGGTACCGACTCACCCAACTTGTCAGCACGTCAATATCCACCTGTACCTGTATAGCCTATCTTCAAGCGTGACCGTGCTTCCCCATAACTAATATTGTCCATGAACTTGGCCAGTGAGTTCTTCACCCCCATATCCAAATCACCGATAAAGATGTTGAAAAGTACTGGACCAAGTCCTAGTACTTTGACCTAGAACTTGAAGCAAAGTTACCATATTTATTTCAAGTAAATAGCTGAGGGAATTTGTCAAAGGGATGGTGATAATGGCAAGAATACTCTGATTTGTAACCAGTAGGTGGCAGTCACTGATGGTTTAAATTTTGCATACAAGCTCAAAGAGAATGAGAGAATTAGGGGTGCACTGATAAAGATTTTCTTGGCTGACAACGATAGCTGATGATTAACCAACTATGTCGGCCAATGCCAATCCGATAATAAATATTTAGTAATAGTGCAAGGCATTTTAAACTATTGAAATAAAAAAAACCTTTTATTAGAGCTCCACAGAACAACTCAAAATGTTGCATCAAGCATCCAGTAGGCCAGGAGCTGCCTCTTGCCTGCTCCAGCCCTTGATGAGGAAGGAGGTGGTTGCCTTATTCCCACACACATCACCTCCTTACCCATAGCTCCTACCTGCAGCCCTGCTCCCCACGCAGTCTGTGTTGCCATCCTGGGTGGGTGGGACAGACAATTGTGCAGACAGCGGCACTTGGCGCATTTGGAGCCCCAGAGCACGCTGCTGCCTCAGCACTGGTAGGCCCTGCACAGCTGTGCTCCTGCAGCCGCTAGCAAGAAGCTGCTTTTGCAAAGGTGACCAGTGCCTGGAGGAACAGAACATTCCTTGAGCAGCACCTTACCCCGCCTGTACACAGCCCATCTCCAGGGCTGGCCTGGCGCTCAGGCCCCTGCTGCACACATGGCCTGGCTGCAGTGGTAGCAGCAGGACCCAGTAACAGTCCCTTTGTTGCTAAGAATGGCACCCTGTAACCACTTCCCAGGGTGCCCGCCCACTGCTCGCTGGGACCTATAGTCTGCCACAGGCTCAGGCCAGTGGTCAGGTGTGGGACTAGACTACACTTGCCAGCATGCTCTGGGCACATGGCCATAAAATATTGGCTACAACCACAAAAAAGTCAATAACTGATAATGTCATTTTTCCTTTTATTGATGCCGATCTGATAGCTAACCGATGTATCGGTGCATGCAAGAGAATATAAGAACTTAATACACAAAACAATGTCCTTTCATTAGCTTCTAAAGGTCTGTTCCATGGATCTGCACTCCAAACCCTCACTCAGCCCCTTGAGTACATAATTTTTGTCATACAACTACAATTTTCCCATTCTCTACAAACCTCATGCCCAGAAGTCTTCAGTTCTTATTCTGTACTGTAAACATTATGTACTACTACACAACAAACTCCTCACACAGCCTAGATGACTGGAATGACTGGAAAACAGCAGCCTAGTTTAAAAAAAAAATAAAAAAAAAAATGATGTGGGCATTCACCTGAAGCAAGGTAACTTCTCAGCTGCCAATAATTAGAATCTATATATGGAAAACTTATAATTTGTTATCATTTTCTATATATAGAATCTAATTATTGGAGAGTCATCTTAATTTTGCACCCCTACCACGATCACAGCAACATAGCAAGCAGTGGCCCTGGACCCCATGGTGCCTGCCACCTCTGCGGTCTGCTTCCACCCCGACCTGCTCCTTCCACCATTTGCCCCTGCCCACTGTCTGCCTCCGCTCACTCTGGCCTGAGGCACGGGGCACATGGTCACTCCAGCCTAGGGGTGGGCAATTATTTAAGGCAGAGGGCTGCTTACTAAGTTTTGGCAAGCCATCGAGTGCTGCATGACAGGCAGCCAGGGGCAGATAAATATTAACTTCCTAAAATTTTTAGGGGCCCCACGGGCCGGATAGAATGGCCTGGTGGGCCACATCCTGCCCACGGGCCACATTTTGCCCACCCTTGCTACAGCCCCTGATTAACCAGGCAGCAGTGGTTATGGAGGCAGCTCCAGCCCTGGCCCTGGCCCCAGGGCCGTGGCCACTGCTTTAGTGCTCAGGGCTGGAATATGGATAGAGCAAGAGCTTCGATGGAAGGCAAGCACTAGGGGGGAGGCAGGGAAGAAGAGAACAGAAGTGGCAGCGGGTTGAAGGCAGTGGCAGCAGAGGCTGGGGGCAAGGAGGGGGGAGGCCTGCAGCTGCAACCCTGGACCAAAATCAGAGCCACACAACCACCTTTCCTCCCACTTGTACCTGAATCCAAGATGAGGGACTTTTTTCTCCCCACGATGAAATAGGGAAAAGAATGCCTTGGATTCAAGTAAATATGGTAATTTTGCTCCAAGTTCTAGGTCAAAGTGCACAAATGTCCAGTCATCCATGGTGAATGAGAAGACCTGTACTGTTAACCTCTAGGAAATCTAAGCTTTCATTATAACTCTTTCCCCATTCCCTTTCCCATCTCTCAGGTCTTATAGTTGTAAGGACAGCTTCCCCAAAATGAGCCAAACTTGAATTAATGTGTTCTCATCTCATCTCAGTCTGCAGAGGAACAATTCTAGTGCTCATAGCTTCCCCAACTATAAACAGGTTGAAATTAATAAGACTCTGGTCAGTTTCACAGCAATTATTCAGAAGCCTGTAAAAATGGCACTGAAATTGCTAAACACCATGTCGATTTCATGTTACTGTTGACTGTCAAAACTGTGACAACTAACAAGAAGCAGATGCTAAAGCTAGGCATGAAAGAGAAATAAGAAAAAGGATGCTGAAAAGAGGGACAGTGTAGCTGAGCCTCTAATTTCTTTCCCCCTTAGTTAGCAACATGGGCGATTGGTGTCGCCTTAGTCGGCACATGCCCCTCCTGCGACCAGTCTCACCGACTGGAGTGGGGGGTATGAGTCCCCCCCCCACGCGCAGACGATCCTGCAGTTCCGGGGGGGGGACCCCCCCCGTGGCCAATCACTGCACGCACTGCAGTCACTTCTGGGAACGGCTGCGGCTATTTCCGGGAGCAAGCGCAGGACACTCCCAAAAGTGGCTGCAGTGAGTGTAGCCATTGGCTGGCGCTTGCAGGGGGGGCACCATCACTCCCACCTGCCCATTGCTTAAGCAGCCAGCGTAGTCTTCAGATGCACCCCTGTGCACCCCCTACGCATCACCACTGGTTAACAGCAAGAAGCTCTACAGGGGTAGAGGAGGCAAAACTGCTTTTTAAGCAGTTGACAGCATGGAAACAGTGTTTCAGATGTCCAATACCCAAAAACCCAAGGGAGACATGAAAGATGAATCCTTCAAGCAGACTAAAGGAACAGCAGCAGAGTAGAAATTTCACCTCTCTCACTTGCTTGGTTCTCTCCCTGTGTTCCTCTCCAACCTCATGTTTTATACCTACCTCTAGATAACAGATGTCTGGCACTGAAAAAAACAAGAGATTAAAATAAGAAGTTAAAGTGCAGCTAAGTTGGTAGAAACATATTTAGAAAACTTGCTTAACGAAAGACACCAAAGATAAAAGGAAATTATCTAGCAAACCAGAGTCTCAGGCCTTAGAGATTAATTTAAAAGCAGACCCCTTTCAAGAACAGTGTATTATGATCCACTTACCCCTTGGAGAAACTTAGAGATATTCTGAAACAAACACTGATCCAAGTAGATCCAGAGAAGCATTGTTCCCAAAACCAAAAGTTTAATATACTTGCTAACTTTTTAGGTAAAGTTCTGTAAATAACATTCATACATCGGACATAACTTGGAAACAATCACAAATGAGTTGGGAAAAATAAAAAACAATCAATCATTTTAAGCCATTTTTCAAAAGAGAAAAATAAGAGACTGACATATAGACTCAAAAGGTAGGGAATTTTATGTTGCCATTTCTTTAAAAAAAATTACCTGAAAAAACAAGCTTGCGACTTTTTTTTGCTACTTTTATATATTACATATACAAATGATAACCTGATATCCTTGTCGTTTGTTAGCTGCTTAATTATTTTTCTTGATATTTCTAAAGAAAAAAGTATGTTCTTCCCAGGTTTTGCTGCATAACCAAGTGAATGTCTAAGAAGAACCTATTAAATAACTGCTTAACTGAAAAGATGCACGGGCTAAGAGAGAGAATTTTGGCTTTTTCTCTGAAATTATAACCAAGTGCTAAACAGGTTTATATATATCTCCTTATCAAGAATCTCTTCCCTGCCCTGGTCAGCAATCATTCTCCTGGCTTCTGTTAGCATTTTACGAATTCCCTTGTCTGTACTGAGTGATTAAAAGTGCCTCGGCACAGCTGAGTTCCAGCACAATGCGAGTGTTCGGTTGCAAGGGATTCCTCTGTGAGGCAGGAAAACCCTTGGTGCAATGATCAGTTCCTGCCAAAGCTTGCATCTGCACTCTTTGCAGGCATGCTTTTGATTGGCTTAACATAAATTATTCATACGTGGCAGCTGGCAATTGGCTCACTAGACGTATAAAAGTTAGGACAAGTTTCTGCCCAAGGAGGAGAGAACTCCGCATGCACACCGGAAGCAACTTTCACATGCATCTCGGAGTGGACTTGGAGGCTTGATCAACCAACAACGACTCCCTGTTGCCGAAATCCTGACATACTCTGTGCCCTGCATGTTCGAACAACATCGGTGTGCCACCAGATTTCTGTTTCTACTTGTTTTCTGCAACTCTACAGCACGTGCCTACACTGTATCTCAGTTGTAAGTAAAGTTTTCTTTTTGAACTCAACCGACAAGCTTACTGTGCCTAATTCCACTCCATCAGCGGCCCTATCCGCCTCCTCTGGCCCCCACATCCCTGATGTCTTTAAGGTTAGCCATGACTTCAGTGTGATGTAAAAGCAGGAAAATGTAGGTGTGGGTTGTTTTTTTTTTTGTGCGGGCAGGGGAAGGAGGAGGAGGGAGGAGAAACAGTGAGGGTTAAGATGAAGAGGATGAGGCACAAGCTTATTTTTTTGCACTTTTGCAGATGATCTGTAAAGTAAGTTGTTTTACCAATGATTTTCAGAAAGTTACTACTCTTAAAGAACTATATATGAAGTTATTTGAGGTAGATGACTTCTGTCATTTAAAAGCCTTTTCTTCATTCAGACAGTATTATTCATTTAGAGCTAAGGATTTGTCTAGCAAGATGGTAAGCATCAGCCCTGTGTGAAGCTGCAAGTATTTGCTTTGGATTCGGCTTATTCGGAGGGACAGCGATTTGATTTGGTGATCTGAATCACTGTCCCGACTCGATTCAGCTGATTCAGATTCAGAGATTTGGCCATACACTATAATGGGGGGGGGGGGAAAAAAAAAAAATCACTAAAATACCTATTACTTTGTCCTTTTTTTTTTTCTTTTTTTTCCAGATTTGGATGAAAACAACAGGGATAATAGCCCCTTCTGAGCGTATGAAGCTTCCGTCTGCCTGTGGAGCTTGGGGAACCCCAGCAGTGGGAGATTCACCTTCGGAACACCAGCTGCTCCACCAAATCAAGATCTAAGGAGGTGTGATGGGGTGTCACAATATCACCAGCAATGCTGAACACTCTCTCGCAGAGGTCAGTGGACGGGACAGGTGTTCCTGGGCAACTGTGGCCAGATCCTGTTATACCTGGCTGCGGATTACCTAGTAGGCCAAGGGGTTGCAGTGCAGTGGCTCCACGTCCTTAGCAAGCTCAGTAGCCACCAATGCCTTCATGCTACCTGTCTGATGGTGGGGTGTGATGCCTCTGGACCCCAAGATTGAAGCCATGCCCATGGCCCACATTGGCAGCAGCTGTGGTGGAGGAGATTGGCTTGTGGCTGGAGTGCTGGCACGGGAACAGGGATCCCTCTCTTCCACATCCCTCTGCCTCTCTGACTGTTCACCAGCACCTCTGTCCATTGATCAAAGGTTATGCTACTGTAGACATTCCCCTTCACCCTTGGGTCACATATGCCCACCAGTACATGGACTGTACTGAACTGCAATGGATCCAGCCATTTTTTGATGCCCTTCTTCAGCCGATTCACCAGTGCGTACCTCTGGTCAAAGCGGCTTGTCCCAGCCAGGAACATCAATCCCCTGGAACGTCTCCCATTTCATTTGCCAGCTCCTTCACTACGGAGATCATCTGGCTAAGGAGGGCATTGCTAGCGCTAAGGCTCTTGGTGGCCTCAAGGAAGGGCTTGAGGACCACCAAGATCTGGGAGATGGTATCCCACTCAGTTTTGTTAAGGGGACCGCTGATCCCAATCTCCCTGACCAAGGCCATCTCATGGACAGCTTTCTGTTGCTCGACCAGCCTTTCCAGTATCAGGTATGTAGAGTTCCACCAAGTCTCCAAATCCTGCATGATTTTATGCTGCAGGATGCTCAGCTCTGCCTGCCTGTCCAGCAGCATCTTGCCCCCTTGATGCTCCGGTGAAGTAGCCTGCCACTTTCCTGCATTCCGAAATAAGCTGGCAGGTAGTGACGGCACTGTCACCAGGAGCCCTGTCCCCCTCCAAGGTATGCCTGACTAGGAGGTGGAATTTGTGTGCCACATGGCGGCATCATGGATCACCTTCACCATATTGGCCCCATTGTCAGTGACCATGAACCCACAAGTGAGCTTGCCCTGCCCAATGAGCCACCCCTCCACCATGCAGTTCATGGCCACCATGATCTCCCTTGCTGTGTGGGACTCATCCATGTGAAGTGTAAGGCCACCTGCCTTCTGCAGCTCCTCCCTCAAGTACTCCATGCATACCTCACACAGGGAGGGCACCACCGTCCTGCTAAAGGTGGTATGTGTAGGCATTTGGTACTATGGGACCACAAGCACCACGAGCCGCCTGAACCCTGGACATTCAGCAAAGGACAAAGGCTAGTCATCCAGAGTAAGCATCTCCCCAACACTCTGGGTGGCCTCGCTCACCTTTGGAACACATCCTCCTTTGGCCGCTGCCTCTGCTTCTTGGGGACGTGAGGTTTGGAGCAAGAGGGGGACTTCTTTTTGGGCATGCTCCCACTGGTGCCAGGCTGAGGAGGAACAAGGGAAAAGGGGTGCTGCCTCCT
Source organism: Caiman crocodilus (assembly GCA_030014935.1). Lineage (NCBI taxonomy): Eukaryota > Metazoa > Chordata > Crocodylia > Alligatoridae > Caiman > Caiman crocodilus. The sequence goes on from JAGPOW010003685.1 coordinate 16,479,751, forward strand.
GAGATGCAGCAGCACCACTGTGGCAGTGAAGTGTTTTATGCCCATGCCCATGCCCCAGCTCATCTGACTTCGGTAGTGCTCGCAGATAGTATACCTGGGATCATCTGGCATCTCAAAATGATCCCACACTATACTACCCACCTGCTTCTGGGTTGAGGGTGGGGATCCTGCCTTATCTCCCTCCTCACTAGGCAGAGGCACAACAACAGGAGGAGCTGAGCCACCTGCCCCCACAACCTTCTCCGAAGTGCCTTCCAGTGAAGGAGACCTGCCTCTACGGGAACTCTGAGGGGTGTGGATCACCAACTCAGATTCCCCCTTCTTCACAGAACTTCCTTTGCTATGGCCCATGAACATTTGCACAACCCAGTAAGCATGTCCACATGAGGAGTTGTGTGTACAGGAATATACTGCTAAGTTGTCGTCAGTAGACAAGGAAGAACGGAAGAAACAAAACAGTTGTAAAATGGAATTTTACAACTAACAGATTGAGACCAGAAGTTTCCATCCAAGATATACTTCTCACAAAAATCTATGCTGGGTAGTGAGCTTTGTTAGAGAAAGCAAATATCTTTCATGGATGCAACACTAATTTTGAGTATATTACTAGGGAAAGAGAAGACTGCAATGGCAAATTTCTAGAGAACATTTCCTATATTAACCCAGTTTCCTATGAAGTCAGGATTAAGGCAATTTAACAGAAGAGAACGTATATACAGAATAAACATTTCACTATATACAGTAAGGTGAATATATGGAACACATTACAGTTTATCCATAAATTGCACTTTTTGAAAGTACTCTCTTGAGAGGAATTACCTCAAGAATGACTAAAGGACTGGAAAACATGCCTTATATGGAGATAACTTCACAAACTCAATGAAGAGAAAATTACAAGTTTTCTGGGTCACAGTCTATAAACCCCTATAAGTATATGAAGCACCCTTCAGTCCATCAGGTAATAGTACACATCACAGGCTAGAGAGACTGGAAGTTGAAGGCAGGTAAATTCATATGAGAAATAAAATTATACGTTTTACCAGTGAAAGTAATAGCCTTTGAAATAATCTCTCAAGATTGTGGACTCTTCGTCACTGGTAATTTTTAAATCAAGACTGTATGTTTTCCCAAAAGATATGCTCCATAGACAAAGGAACTTATTCAGGCAAATCCAATGGCTTGTTATACACAAGATCAAATTAGAAGACAAAGGTAATCTTTCTTTGTAATCCTTGAATCTATGACGAGACTCCAGATCGTGACAGTGCAACACTAAATTTGTAAAAAATGTAGCGTTCAATTGCCAACTGTTAAGTAGTTGTTATGCATTTGTTGGAAAAAAACAAAAATCCCACCAGTATTAAAACACCAGTTGTGATAAGAACTCAGCCAGTCACCCATGTATAAAAACTCGTTCCATCCTTTCACTCCTTTCAGAATCTTACTCTAACAGCTAACCAGATGACTGGCATTTTGCTTTGAAGGTTAACAAGTTCATAGTTGTCATAGACAAGGGCAGGGGAATAAGTTCCATAGTTTTGGAACCCACACAAACAGATTGCCAACATTCTTGTTTTAAGGAGGAACATACAGCCTAAGTGCCTCCGTTTACTGAAACTATAACAGTATGCCTTGCAGAAAGAGGAACAGGCCAGTCCCAGGGCATTTAGGACTTGACTGGTCAAAGCCCACAAAAAAAGACAACCAATGCACATCCTGGAACTCAGCCTGAGCTACTGCATTCTACACCAACTCTTCACAAGTTTTAAGGATTAGTACCATGTAGAATGTATTGCAACAATCAGATGCGTCACAAAAAGCATGGATACCTGAAATCCACAACAGAAAAAAAAAATCAAAGTTGCTCTCAGACACAGATAGTAAAAGGTAATTGGCATTACTGCTGTAAAATGATCACCCAAGAACAGCTGGGTAGCTAAAAATCATTCATCAACTGACAGTCCTCATAACTAACAGTAGTAGCTGCATCACCACAATTAAATTAGATCTTCATTAGTTTATTAGCTTTCAGGGGAGGAAATACTACTGGAGCTTTTGATCGAGACAGTGTCAGTCAAACCCAACTCAAATTACACATTCATGACAAAAATATTAATTCCTAAAGACAATCCTAGGTTTAGCTGAAAGCATAAAAACTTTTTTTTTTTAGGTACAAAACAATGATGTGCCCGAATGTGATAAACTTGCAAGAAACCTTGCAGAGAATCACTAACCCTGTGTATTTAGTATTGAAGGCAGGAACCAAAACAAGCCAAAACTCCACAGGATATTAGATCCTACAAGGGTCAAGTTAAAAGGAAGAAGTACAGCAAAAATCCATATCCTGCTACCTCTGAACAGACACCACCAAGATAAGGTTATTACAGGGAGGACAGACAGCCTGATGCCTCAGTTTCAGGCATACCATACAGAAAAGAAGATGTTTCTTCATTCCCCAAAGTTTTTACTCAGAGCAGGAAAGGTCATTCTCAGGGACTGCTCAGGGTCCCACCTTTGCTGTATTTCATTTTCCTCAAGGAGCAGAGGGATAAAGGTAAGGAGAAGGACGCAATGTTAATTTGGGGACTTTGGAACCTACTAAGATTCTCTCTCGATGGCACAGCACTGAAATTACAAGCAAACATGTGAAGGAAATCTGCCAAGAATTAAGATTCTACTAAAGATGTCCCAAAAGTGGGTTCATGGGGAAGGGAGAAAATAACAGCAGGGCTAGGCAAGAGAGTCAGGAATTCTCACTGTTGGGGGGCTGAATACTAAAATTTGGGGTTTTTTTTTTTTTTAAATAAATCCCTTAAATACCCATGCTCAATAACCCTAAAGATTAATTTACATTCCAAGCATCCCTGCAAAGAGGCTATTTTTCCCTTTAAAGTTTACATTTATATTCATTTGACAACTTCATGGCAATGCTCAAGTTCCTAATGTACCAATAAATTAACCTCCCAAGCACACCCTTCCCTGCTTCAGAACTGGTCCCATGCATTAAAACCTGATAAATTAAAAATGATCAAAAATGGATTAGAAGAGTTTAAGATATGGTGATTGCTTTTATTTTCAACCATTTGCCACAGAGACACCAAATTATTTCACATTTGGGCAAATTCCACTCCTTCCTTCCCTCTTCCCCCACTAAAACCAAACCAAGCTGCCCTCCTGCCCAACTAATGGTCAGCTGCAATCAGATGCACACAAACACACATTACGGTGGAAATGGGGAGATTTTTGGAGGAAAAAAAATGGGGAACAGACAAGAAAACACCATTTCTAAAGGGAAATCTCATGTTTTCACAGTACTCACAGGGTACATTACTACTTTGTCAGACAAAAATTGGCAATACAAACATTCTGAATGCAACATGCTCTGTTTAAATGCACTGTTTCAATTACAAAAAAGTCTATGGATTTATCCAGAGTATGCACATAATACAAACTTAATAGGCATTCTTCACTTAATGACACAACTTTGAGTGCTGTGGGTTAGCAGCCCTGAAACTAACAATTCCTTCCTGATCTATTAGAAACCTTGGAAACAAACAAATGCTAGTCAGCTGCTTGCCGATGTTTAAAAACAACAACAACAAAAAAAGTGGCACTTGAAACTTGGTGCCTTCCTGTGCTGAGCCCAGTGCCTGCCCAGAGGTGGCAGTGCCTTAGTTAGACCCAGCTTGCCCCATGTCTCTATATATCAGGCATTTTAGTGGGGATTTTTTGGTGCTTTATCTAATAGCTGATTGAATCAGCTTTAGATAAAAGCACCAAAATGCCCAGCTGAAGTACCCAATCTATAGAGACCCTGCAGAGCTGGGTCAAAGTAATGCACTGTTTCTTTCAGTAAAGCATTTTTTTTTAAATGACTGCTAATAGCGATGCTTAGGTATCTCCTTACCCTTCACCGTTTATGTCATCTTTCCTGTCGCACAATTTTTAATACCTCTGACAGTTTTTTATTTTGACTATATGCTTGTCAAGGCAGGGACCATTTCTTCACAATCTGGATTTAGAATGCCAAGCAAGGTGGGGGAAAAAAAACAAGCCTTACCTGCAAAATAGGAACACAAACTACAGGCAGCCACCGGGTTACGACACAATTGGTTCTTGAAAACCACGTCGCAAGTCGAAACTTTGCAACTCAGAACCGATTTTCTCATAGAAATAATGTTATAAATGGGGAATTGGTTCCTGACCCAAGGCCCGATACCCTATTTTCAGCAAGAATAATCCAGAATTTTGTACCCAATCAATTACAGATGAGTATTGCATGAACTCCTGGAGCCTCATGCGGCTGGGGGGGGGTATGGGGACCGCCTGCAGGCAGTAGTGTCAGCAGCGGAGGTGTGGCAGCCACAGAGGTGGCGATGGCAGTGGCAGGGGGTGGCAAGCGTTGACTGGAAATTGGCAGCCACCCACAGACACCACCATCCATGTCGGCAGCAGGGGGCAAAGGGAGTGGTGAACAGCGACTGTCTGCTGATGCTATTGGCAGTGGTGGCAGCAGCCAATCTCAGGGGCTGCATGTGCACCTGCATGCACCCCCTACATGTCGCCAATGGATGAGTAATATAGCTACATTAATGTATTTATATTGTAAATAACAATCATTGATTTGGAAGGACTGCTTTGAGGCGACTTTGCTGCACTTTTTGAAGGGCTCTTGGATAGAGTCTTAGGAGTTTTGGCTGTAGGTTTTTCTAGAGTCTTGTCTGCTTTCTGAAAGAAAATAACCAAGGCAGTTTGGACAACACAGAAAACTTGTTTGCTAGCATGGCATCGCATCAGATCACCCCATCGTAAAGCAAAAACTGACGTTAGAAAGTTAAACAGGGTGTCAATTTATAAACACCATTAAGTGCCGTTCATTCCAACTCAAAATGTTTTAAGTCAAGGACTGCCTGTAGATAAATAACTAACTCTAAACGGATATCAGGAAGAAACAGAGGAGTAAAAAAAAGATGATAAACAAAATGCTAGGAAGATAGGACATGTAAGGACACAGTGAGAATGTCAACAGTGAAGCCGAGTTAAACCTTGTAAAGAAAATTGAAGCAGTAGTCACTGGACACTAGACAAGGGTAAAAATTAGGGGTGTATGAAGCGCGCCCTACTTGATTTGAATTTAGCCCCAAATCAGGAACAGTGATTCAATTCGGTGATTCAGATCACTGTCCCCGATTTGACTTGGTTGAATCCGAATCTAAAGATTTGATGCCAATTCAGAGAATCAGCAGTTCAGTCATAGACACAGCTTTAAAAGTTTTTTCTATGTACCCTGAGGTACCAGCACAGTTTGTAAATGCTGCATGGTGGGGTGCATGGAGTATCCTACAGGAGTGCAGAGGGTCTTCCACGTGCTCAACAGTGAACAGGGAAGTGCACCTGTACTTCATTTCTGGGCCTGCTGGGGAGCATGCTGGGGGGCCCTTCACACCTGCCCAACTCTGCAATCAACTGCGGGGGGGCGGGACCCTGGGTGCCTCCCACAGACCCAAGAGGCACCAGTCACCAAGCCAGGGTGGTGGACGGGGTGGTCAGCAGACCTGGAGGACAAGAAATGCTTCTGGTCCACTTCCGGGTCTGTTGCCAAGCATACAGGGGAGCCCTTTGCGCTCTTGTGGGATGCTACATGTGCCCCAGCATCACAGCATTCACGAGCCGCCTGCTACCTAGAGGTACGTAGAAAAAATATATTAAACTGCGCCTATGCGCTAATCACCAAACCTTTCTGCATCTCTCCCAATTGATTTGGAGGGTTCCAGAGATATTAAAGGGTCTCCCGATTTGATTCAGAGATTCAGCCACCAAATCAGGCAGAATCTCCGCCAAACTGCTCTTTTACTTTTTTGAGCACACCTAAATTATTTTTAATCTTTACTAGGGCTGTGCAAAGCTTTGGTCCAGTAGGGGACCAACCTCAATGTCCAAGCTAGGTGTGCTCAAAAAATTGAGAGAGCAATTTGACTCCATTTGAATGAAAAAGTTGGCAGAGGTAGGATGATCAATGGGAATAACATATAGAAATGGAGATCACTGCATCTGAATGGAAGTAAAACTCAAAGAACAAAATAAGCACAACCTCCGGGCCCCAATAATTCCCTTCAGAACACAGAAACAACTGACATAGGAGATCTCAATTTCATAATAAAAAACTAAATAAATAAAGATATTAATTACAAGGTGAGCACTTGTTCAGCACTGGTGAGGCCTCACCTGGAGCTCTGGCTCCAGTTTTGACCCCACACTTCAAGGAGGACAACAATTTGGAAAGAGTGAAGCACAAGCCAACAAAAATGATCAGGGGTCTGAGAGATAAGCCTGGGAAAGGCTGAAAGAACTATGGTTATTTAGCCTGGAGAATAGAAGACTGAGGGGGGGGGTCTTCAAATACCTGAAGGATATTTATAGTGAGGAGAAAGATGGGATTTTCTGTGGCAACGAGATAGGACTAGGAACAAGAGCCTCGAGCTGCAGCAGGAGAAATTTAGTTTGGAGATTAGGAGGAACTTTCTGACTATGGGGGTGATCAGGCATTGAAATAGGTTAGTTAAGAGAAGTTGTGGAATCTTCATCCTTGGAAACTTTCAAAAGCAGGTTAAACAGACACTTGGGTGAGTCAGGGACCTCACTAACACTGAGCAGGGGGCTGGAACAGAATACCTCATGAGGTCCTTTCCAGTCCTACTTTCCTATGAGCCTCTGACCCTAGATGACTGGAGAATGGCAGAAGTCATACCTATACTTAAAAAAGGGAATAAACTGAGCAAAGGACCCTTTAGTTTGACCTAAACACTGCGCAAGGCATTTGAACAATTTTTGAAGAAAAGAATAAATCACTGATATTGAGATAAATGTAGAAAAGGATAAAACAACACAGGTTCAACACTGGTAGATCAGGCCAGAATAACTGTTCATTTGATAAAATATGTTTCTCTGATAAGATCATGGGAATTCTAGACCAGTAAGGGACCAACCTCAATGCCAAGAACTGGCCCTGTATCATTCCCAAATGCAACTCCAATCTTCTTCCCTTATCTCCTGTTCTGCCTTCTGCTACCACCTCTATGCAGAGAGCATGATGTTCTGCTTTTTCCTCTGTGCTCCCTGCCTAATTAAATGCTTCACCTTTTGCTACCGTATTGCTTGTTTCCTACCTAATCTGCCATAAGCCACAGAGAGGCTGCTTGTGTCTCCTGTGGCACTTATGCTGCAGGTTGGCTACCCGTCTTCCAGAAGGCGAAGTAAATCAAATCTATTTGATCTTTGGTAAAGCATGTGATATACTGTTATAGTTGGAAATTGCAAAGTATAAGAACTATGGATAAAGAACTGATGGAAGAGGTGATGACACTGGGTAGAGCTGGAAAGGAAAGTGCTAGGCTAGAGAGCAGCTAATAATAGTCTCTTGAGAAATGATCTTATGTCTATCCTTATTTTCATTACGGATATTAGCACAAAAAGTTGAAGAGTGTTAATAAGAACGGATGATAATAGAAAGTCTGAGGAACTGTCAAGAGACAGGAGGATCAAAATATTATAGAGAAAGAATTGGGTGATGTTAAGGATGGAAGGCAGGGTGAAGAAGAACCTTATGGACTCACTAAATCAGAGATGCATAGACTTCTGTGTCCCCCAAGATAACTTTAAAATGAAGCAACAGGAGTGGGATGAAATTCAGCAGGACAAAGTGCAAGGTCACACATATAGGTGCTACTAGAATAGAAATCCTAGGTGCATGCAGAAAACCAGTGGTCATTTATAAAAGGAAAGAAGGACTTGGAATACTGGCTACAGAAGAATTATGAGCTACTAATGTAATATAGCATCAGACAAAGTATTTTCAACAGAGAAAAAAGAAACATTCATTCCTTTATACAAGACACTGGTAAGACCTCATGTGGAATACTGTGCACAATTCTAGTTGCTTGCATTCTTGAAAGAGAAAACTGAAAGACTATTTAGCTTAGTAAAGCAAAAGCTGTGGGGGGGGAAAAACAGGATTGTTCTCCTCTGTAACTAAATCAGGGAAGCAGAAGAGCTATTTATGCTAAAGGACAATATTGACACATGAACTAATAGATAAACTGACCATTAAGAAATTAAAGTTGGAAGTTAGAAGGCTTTTACCTAAAATGGAAGGAATAGCCTTTTAATAGGGACAAGTCTCATTTATTTAAAGACGGAGCTTCAAGTTCATGAACGGAATGTAATAAAGTAGCCTGCAGCAGCAGGGACCTGATGATCAAGAAGGTCCCTTGTTCTAAATATGTGCCATTTAATCTGTACTGCATTGTATAATGACTACCACATGTACAGATCTGGTCCCCACTACAATATTAAAACAACAGTGATTATTATTAAGTCATCAGAAAATATTTTCAGAGACCTAAAGAAATATCCATCTTTATTTCCCATATTTGTAAGTTTGGACACTACTCCCTGTAAATAAGATATGTAGAAAAGTCAGTTTACGCATATAAGAACTTTACTTATTACTTAAGTAAGAACTGCATAGAGTTCTTTACAGTTAGTTAAAAAAGCAACTTTATTTTCTACTTTCCATGTATGACAGTATAAAGTGTAGTACAAAATTCAGGGGACAGTTTAGTTTCCAACCAAAGACAGTTAAAGAAATGTTGTGGTTTTTTTACAATAGCAATTTATAAAATAAACATATTGGCTGCTGACACACATGAAACTCCCCCAACTTAAAACAGTGCTTTACCGGAAGAAAAAGCACATATGTTTGATCCAGCTCCCCAGTGTCTATATAGACTGGGCGCTTCAGCAGAGCTTTTTGGCACTTATCTAAAGCTGATTCAATCACCTATTAGATAAATGTGCCAAACAGTCCCGCTGAAGCACATGATCTAGATGTTGGACTAGCTGGGTCAAACTAATGCGGTGCCTCTTCTGGGCACGTGCTGCGCTCGGTGCAGAGGCATGCCAAGCTTAAAGCGCCGTGTTTGGGTTTTTTTTCCATGTCTCCAAGCAGTCATATATAGCATAGATAGTGATCCGATTTCAACAAGAGAAAAGCCATTTTTAACTTATAAAATTGTTGCTCCTATGATAATTCACCTGACTTTTCAAAACTGTTGTGCATGTACCAATTTATAAATATTAATGATACAGGAAATAAACAATGATGCTATAACCTACCCTTGGATGAACAGGTTATAACTAATATTGAACGAGTATCTGAATAGTAGCAGCTGCATACTTGAGAACAGTCTTACATGTCATAATCAGTCTGACCTTGTTCAAGCAAAGGCCTCCAAAAAGAAGCTACAGGCTTAGATACTTGAAAGTGTGCATATTAATCTATTTCAGAAATATATAAAATGACACTTGAGTGGAATCAGTTTAGCAGTACTATAGATTTCCTTCTAGAACTTTAAGTGGATAGATCATATTTGTTAAACACTAGATGAATTTACTAGAAAATTAGATGAATTTACTACTGATCCTGTTAATCCTGGATTAGTAAATGGAGCTTTGTATTGTTTAAACTACACATTTTGATTTGTGACACCCACATAAACCATATTGTATTTATTGCACCTGGGAAGAGAAGAGCTGATGTTGCTAGGAAACCTGAATTCTGAACTTCCTGACCTTTGTAAGAGACCTAGATTTCTAGAGAAAACATTTTAATATCATGCAGACAAGGAAGTCATACTTCTTAATATCTTACATCGGAATGGGGAGGCCTCAAGAACAAAACGTTTTGAAAAGGTACAGCCCATCAGTTAAGTGTAAATTTTCAATCAAGTCTTTGAAGGACATGTTTTTCTTGTACTTTCATAAAATAAACTTAAAACCAGATATTATGTAATGGGAAGCAAATAATCTCGAAATAGGTCCTCTGGGTCACAAGTATCGAAATGATTACAGCATCAAATGTAGACAAATTAGTACAAAGATAATATCTTACAAAATATTACTGCGTTTTATGATCTGAGACAATTCTCCCAAGCTTATTCTCTTGGTAGATAAACTTTCCCAGACCCATGTGTAAAGATATTTGAATGCTGAGACCCTGAAGAGTAGAAAAGCTTGTAGTGGTGACACTATGCACCTGGAGGAGGACCCTATGCACAAAATGCTGGAGGACTATACTCTCTTCTAGGAGAAGCCATGCTACATACAGACATTTGCTGTTCCAGGAGAAGCTCTGCTGGGAGTGATTCAACCTGGCTGCTCCCAGATTATTTTACTTTTAGAGTGGCCATTTTTACTCTGGGGAAAAAAAGCTTGAACATCTGTGCACTCATGATCTATCCTGGTAGAGCAGGAAAAACTGAATGTTATGAAGCCTTAGAAAACTGCTCAGAGAAATTAGGAACACAAATCTTGCCATATATAAAATTACTTTCTACGTTATAAAGATGTTAGCTAATTCCCCAAATTAGGCCATGTTTTGATTAGGTTGAGCTTTGGTCATAGATGCTTAGCTAAACCCACTTTCCCTATTCAAAAGAAGGCTTGAGTAAATAAGGATGTTTCTTCTTAGATCCCATTAACTGAAAAACAGCATAAAACTAGTGACATTATTCTGCCTCATGCTATCCTCTAATAAAAGGATAAGTGAAAGAGATATTGCCTAGTATAGCATTTATATCACTTGAGTGAAAAGTAAGAGTTACTTACATGACTGTGATCTTACTTTAGTCAATCTGCACCCTAGTTTTCCCCATTTTTAGAAGAGGGATAATACTGTGCAGCATCACTGAAAGCAGCTTCTGGCAGTAGACAGAACACTTGAAGATAATCTATTGAAATAAAAGGTGAAATGCAGACACTGAAATGTTTGGGGGCATGTTTGGTGTGCTCTGAAACACCTACCTACCTAGTGACATAATTAGTTATACCAAAATCCAAATTAAAACCTCTTTCAGAGACTTACTATAGTTGCCAGTCTGACTGCAAGCAAGGTGAAATTCCTCAACTTTCATTGCAGTTAAAACTCAAGGTGCTTAGACCCTAGCCAGATTGTGCGCATGTGCATACACACAAATAAAAATACAATTATCCATTTTACTCTATTCAATGTGTAGGATATAGTCTTATTAATATTGAATAGAATTATTTACACAGCAAGGAAAACATCCAGCATTTTATAAAGATATTATTTGGCAGTTTAAAACAATTTAAAAAATGGAATCCAAACTCTACTTATGTTGTAATATAGTATTTTATGTTAGCTGTGGAGGGATGGTTCTTAATATCAATCTTCAAACAGTCATTTCTGGGCATCTGATAGAAAAAACAGCCACAGTATCATAAGAATTACTTCCAAAGGTAACTATATAGAAACAAAGAAATAATAAGGATCAGTGACTGAGTGCTTAGAAAACAACTAAGGACAACACAAACCTCAAAAAAAAGGAGCAAGTAATGCCAATGGCTGGTGACCAGTAAGAAAGGAAGAGAACAGAAAATTATCTTAAACACTGTATCTTATTTAATATAGTAGTTTATCTTAGTACTTATTATCAAAACCAGGAATACCACTACAGAAATGATACAATAGATATAGGATTTTTGTGGGTGATAGCTTTTTTTAGACTATTGTCAGGGCCGTCCCTAAGGGGCTGCGAACCAGGGTGACCACCCTGGGGGGCCCCATGGAGCGGTGTGGCAACTCCACACTGCTACTGGCATCATGTCTGGCCACTTGGCACCCCCGCCCCATCTGCCACTGGCTTCCTTGCATCTGAGGGTGGAGCCCTGCACCCGACTCGGGTCATCTCTGACTATTGGACTAACTGTATAGCTGGCAAGAATACAGATACGTTTTCTGGAGTACCATGTGCCCTTTGTCAGATCTTTTTTGCACCATCACAGCTAAATCATCATCCCACCCCTACCACAACAGGTACAGAAACTGAAATTTAGAAGTCGAAAGGAATTCAGACGTCTAATGGCAGCATAAAAAAAAAAAAAAAAAAATCTAGTCTTTGTGAAGGGCAGAGAGTTGAAAGCCTTAATTCACAGATGTAACATTGCAATTAAGCATTAAACTTTTACTGGAAGTATTAATCTCTCTAGCCCCTGACAGCAGACAGCAGCTTTCAATAGCATTGCAGAAGCTGTGTTCCATTAGAATTCTTAATAACTTGCCCTTTTTAACATCAGCTTTACAACATCTGAAGCATCAAAAACCAAGCAAAGATCAGACCAATGTTTTATTATTTATTTTTAATCAGCAAGACTACGGAGAGAAGGATAAAAGGAAATTGGAAGAGGTAAAGAGGTGAAATTTTTTGTATTAAATTTGGTTTGCGCCAGACAAGTATTGCATGCAGTAAAATTAAGTCATGCACCCAAGAAGAGAGAACCTAATATTTCCTAATATTTTGGATATTAGGAAAAACTCTCTCAGGAGGAGGGTGGTGAAGCACTGGAACAGGTTACATAGAGAAGTGGTGGAATCTCCATCCTTGGAGGTTTCTGAGTCAGGGGTTGGACTAGAATACAGCCTCTAGCTGCCACAACACAGAAGTAACTTTGAATTAGAAAAATAGCTATTAGAACCAATACCCATGTCAACTAAATGTCTCTCAACTCTCCTCTTGCCCTGATAATTAAAGCTCTCTTCACAAATTGTTACTGTGTTTTTCTTAGCTAATACAGACAACAAAGCCTATAGTAAAAGTGGACAGATACTTTTTATTAGAAGACTATTTCTTTTGCTTATAAAAATGGTTTCTAAAAATGTAACCTTTCAGCTACACTGAACATGCCCAGATGTTAGTAACAGCAGAAGTAAAAACAATTCGGTTGGGGAAAATAATCTATTCTGCCAATGCAAAAAAAAATACAACAGATCAAATGAAAAGATCTAGCACCTCAACACTTTTTAAGCATGGACTTGAAATTTGACAGGGGGAAGAATGCTGGCACTACCATGCCAAAAGGCACCATTTACCAGCATAGTAAAAATTTGCCAAAATATGGTCAAATTACAGGTCTCAAAATCTTACAACCTGCTCATAGTCAGAAGAGGGTTTTTTGTTCTGCTTTTAGAATCTGGAAGCTAAATATTCTGAAGCTCCCATCTGAACTGTACCGTCTCTATTCGCAGGAAGCAAGCAGTAGGCAGATTCTTCTCTACAGTTCTTTCTTCTGTCTACTAGGAAGAGTTGTAGCACTAAGCACTGGAACTGAATGCAGGAAGACTGTCAGTTTTCACCGTGCTGGCACCCTGGAAAGTATAAAGGAGGAGGAAGCCACTACACTGGAAGGGAGTAAGAGATTACTGCAGGAGCCACAGGATAGGGAGAAACAGAACAGGTGGGGAACAGAGGACAGCAAAAGGGCTTAAAGAGCAGCAACCAAGGAATGCTCTCAGTGGTGGCAGGTGACAAAACAAGGAGCAATGGTCTCAAGCTGCAGCAAGGGAAGTTTAGGTTGGATATCAGGAAAAACTCTCTCAGTAGGAAGGTGGTGAAGCACTGGAACAGGTTACATAGAGAAGTGGTGGAATCTCCATCCTTGGAGGTTTCTGAGTCGGGGGTTGGACTAGATGACCTCCTGAGGTCCCTTCCAACCCTAATTTCCTATGATACTAATGTATAGCATGAAGAGATACAGAGATAGGGAATGGACAGATAGAGAGAGACAGGAATGAGGTCAAAGCACATAGAAAATGCATAAGTTGAGGGAGAGGATCAGGAACCAGGGACTGAGAGTGTAGGGACAAGTACCAAGAAGTTGGGGACAGGTAAGAGAGAGTCAAAGACAGAAACCTAAGTAAAGCAGGGACAGGTTGGCTTTTAACCACATATGACAAATTTGCCTACAAAAACTTATACATTTCTGAATTAGTTATTCTCTGGAGTGCCACCCTGCCCTACTTTCTTGCATACCCTGGAATTCAATCAGGAACCCCAAATTTTTCTGTTCTTCCGTTTTGTAGTTGGTAGGGTCGGAAGAGACCTGAGCAGATCATCAAGTCCGATCCCCTGCCATGGCAGGAAAAAGTACTGCAGTCAAACGACCCCAGCAAGGTGCTCATCTAACCTCCTCTTAAAGACCCCCAGGGTAGGTGCCACCACCACTCACTTAGAAGTTGGTTCCAGGTCCTAGCCACCCTGACTGTAAAGTAGCGCCTCCTGATGTCTAGCCTGAATGTAGCTATGAAAAGCCTTTGGCAAAGTCTCTCATCTTTTATGTAGTAAAGGATAACCACAGACTCCTAGAGCCATTTAGGAATACAGGATCTCTTGGGTCAGGTCCTATTCTTCATTATAAGACACAACCACATCACATTCTCTTTCATAAACTAATCAAGTTCAACCTTCAAAGTGGTTGGGCTTTCTGTCCTACTGTCCTGATTGTAAAATTGTTCCTCTCATGATCAAAACATTTTAGTTTCCAGAATAAATTTATTGATGGCCAGTTTCTATCTGTTCTTAGTTTCTATCTGTTCTCCTGCCAAGATTGTCTTTTAACTATCTCTCTGTTCTCTCCAAGTATGTGATGGGATTATGACCAGGGAGAGAAATAGTCTCTCCTTCTCAGCCTTTGTTTCCTGGACTGAATAAACCAAAACCTGTTTTAGTCTATTCCTGTAAGATAGGCTCTTTATTCCCCAGTAATTGTAGTAGCTCTTCTCTGAAAGTGGTCTAGTTTATGCTTATTTTTCTTGAACTAGGGTATGCAAAATTATATAGTACTCCAGATGAAATCTCATCACTACCTTGAACTCATTGAAGTACCTTCCCTCCATTAGTTCAAACAACAGAGGTTTCTGTTGCAAGACATAAATGGCCAAACCCTATTGATGATCCAACTGGAAAACAAAACTTAAATGCAGTGCAGTTTTAAGACTTGTTTTTCAATGCATTTACCCCACAAAACAGGAAATTATATCTAAAATAGCAACATTCATATGGTCCCTACCTGAAAATGTCATTTCATAATCCCATATGTTTGCCCAAACAGCACATTCAGGATGGGTTAAGTCTTAGACAGTGGAACAGGAGTTCAGTTTGTTGTCTCGTCTTAAAAAGTAAACTTGAGGCAGACACTGCACAGTGCCCAGAAAAACAGGGTCCTGGGTCATGACTAGCACTTTTGGGTGTTACTATAATAAAAAAAAAAATTACTAATCAAGGAAGTTTTCAGATAAGAAGTAAAACTATTTCTATTTTTTATTATAATGAGGTTCCCAGATGCATGACACTGGGATTGGTATAACAGCACTGCTTCTGAGTGGGAGGAAGGACAGGATGGAAGGAAACACCCATGAACCTGCCACCAATCTGAGGAAACAAATTCTGAATTTGAAAGATGGGGGTATATTGGGTTTGTTTTTTTACTTGCACATATCTTAACTACTTAGGAACTGATTTCAAAGGCTTCTTTTTCTTTGATGTTACACAATAAATTATTTGTTTATATTTTGTCTGTCTGAACTCAGCTCTGATGTAAATAGTCCTTGGGAGCTCTACAGACATCAAAAATATGCAATAATTTCTCTTTGGGGTGCAAAGAGCAGACACACGGATAACAATTTTCTATGATATATGGAACCAAACAAACATTTTATATAAAGGCAGTGGTGTTCAGAGCACACCCTATGCCTGTGGGAGAGG
>JAGPOW010003685.1:16495467-16526087 GCA_030014935.1 Caiman crocodilus
GGTACAGTACTGAGGTTACAACTGAGACACCTTGCAAGCTGAAGTGTTATTCTATCAGGCAGGCCACTTGAAGGGTTCTACAGTAATGAGGCACTGATTAATGGTTTGAAAGAAGAGCCTAAATGGTATTAAAGTAACAGGATGAGATTCCACGAAAGAACACTGATGTCAGAGACATACTGGTTTCAAAACACACTGGACATTTGGGTAAAACAAAAACGAGACAAAGCAACTTGCCCTGTGAATGTCTGAACTGTCAGGTTTAACCTCTATTCCTTCTTGAAGAAATTAGAGAATCTTAGTGCTGATACAGCTCGGGAGGGGAAAGCTTTTCCCTACCATAAAGGACCCCAACTATGCCATGTCACTAGATTTATTTCTAGGACTAAATGCATGACTGGACATTACTTTTGACTATCATTTGCAGTTTCATAGGCTCCATTCACAAACCTGGTCACCTAGCTCATCCTCTTCACATTTTGATGCATGACTGGGGCAAATCCAACTGGGGTCCAGAAATCCTCCTTTCTGACCACCTGACAGCAGTACAAGCGAGGGACTTTAAATCCTCAAAGAAGGTAAGAAACCCTTTCCCTTCCCCTACCTGCTACTACCAGTGTCCTGAGGGCAAGGGAGCTACCATCCCACTCCAGCCAGGCTGCACAGGGGCTAAGCTCAGCCAGGGAGCAACAGTGGCAGGAAGATGGGATTCCTCCTTCCCTCCCTAGTCAGCCCAGGAGCAGATGTGGGAAGAGCAAACTTGTCCACCTACTGTCTCTGCTGCCACTGTCCTGAGCTGACCCCAGCCTCCATGCAGCATTAAATGAATCCAGTATTCTCTCCCCATCCACAGAGTTTCCCCATCCCCATCCACCTTCTCATAGAAGGAAGTTGTGTTGGTCAGGCATGACTTGTTCTTAGTCAGTCCATACTGGCTGTTCCTGATGACCTTGTTGTCATCTAACTGTTTCACAATAGATTCCTTGAGGACCTAGGCTGACTAGTCTGTGATGTCCCAACTCCTCCTCCTTCCCTTTTTTAAAGTAGGGTACTATGTTTGCCCTTTTCCAATCATCCAGGACCGCCCCTGACTTCTATGAATCCTGAAAGAGGACAGCTAATGGCTCTGAAATTACCTCAGCCAATTCCTTCAATACCCAAAAATACATTTGATTCAGCTGTGGTAATTTGAAAGGATCTAGCTTCTCTAAGTAATCCCTAACTTGTTCTTCTATGATTCTAAGTTGTGTGACTCCTTCCCTCCAACTGCACTTATCTGTGCCCCTATTTTTTGGAGACTGAAGTTAAAAAAAAAGTATTAAATATTTTGCCTTCTCTGCATTTTACGTAGCTAGATTGCTTTATGCATTCCACCAGGAATCTATGGTGTCTTTTGTCTTTCCCTTACTCTTAACATACTTGTAGGAGCCCTTTTATGTCCTTTGCCAGCTGCAGCTCAAATTGTGCCTTCACTTTCCTAATTTTCTTCCTGCATGCCCATATAATACTCTTATATTCTTCCCTAGTACTATGACCAATTTTCACTCTTCATGGGATTCTTTTTTGGGTTTCAGTTCATTAAAGACACCTGTCTAGTCAGGCTTGACTCCTGTTGCACTTTTTGTGACATTGGGATAGTTTGCTCCTGCGCCGTTAGGGTACAGGTAGCTCTCTTGGACTTATTTCCCCACCAGAATTGCCTCCCATGGGATCCTGCACACTAGGTCCATGAGCTTCTTAAAGTCTGCTCTTCTAAAGTCCACTGTGCTTATTTTGGTGTTCTTCATCCTTCGTCCCCTTAAGATCTTTAACTCTATCATTTCGTGGTTACTGTCACCCAAGTTACCTTCCACCTTCACATTCTCAAACTATTCCTTCCCTTAAACAGCAAGTCAAAGAGAGCTTCTTCTCTAGTTAGCCCATCTACCATTTGTATAAAAAACTTGTCCCCAGCACGCTCCAGGAATTTGCTTGGACTACTTTTGCACTGTTGTGCTTCCCTCCCAGCAGAATTTGGAAACTTCTGTCAGTTTAAAGAAGGCTTTGTCCACCTCCCCTTCCTGTTTTGGAGGCCTGTAGTAGACTCACACTATTACAATATCTCTTCTTCACTACCATGGCTCTCCCCTCTGGCCTCTCATGCTTTCCCAGGGCTGTGTGCAGTGGCAGGAGCTGCACCCCACCACCCCTCCTTGACACCTGGACAAGCCACCTACAGCTCCATCCCATACCCTATCCTGCCCTGGCTGGGCAACGCCTGTCCCTGCCCACCCCCACTCCCTCTCTCACCATGGGGGCCTTGATTGCCCACCTCCCCTTCTTCCCTCCCACAGACTACAGCCGAACACTGCTCTCCAAGCTGCCCGGCTGCATATCAGCTATTGGATTGGTATCAACAGATACGGCTGGTTAATTGGCCATCAGTACCAACCAAAAAAAATCCTTCTCAGTGCACTCCAAATATCAATTGCCCAACATCTGCAGTAGACTCAGGTGAGCACAGGACTATTAGAGAACATCCATACAACAGACTATTGATTCCAGAGGGAAAAAAAGGAAGTGAATGAGTACTTCTCTTAAAACTGATTTTTTGGGCAAAACTACTAACCTTTTCCTGTAATGACAAATTGCTCAAGAACATTATGTTAAGCTCCATACCAAGAGAAAGAATCCACTAAGAACGCGTTAACCAAAATGGATAAAAAAAAATTTCTTTAAATAAAGATGCTCATATTTTAAATGTAAAATGTTCTTTTTGAAATTACACCTACTTTAATTTGACAACTGATATTTAAACTTAATATAGGCTATTAAAATAAAATAAAAACAGTATTTATGCAGTACATTTATCAAAAGCTTGAAGAAGCCAAGCCATTTAATGGAAGGAAATCATTAGCTAAACACCTAAAACAAAGGGCAGAAGTGATAAACCAACTTTTAAATGGCTGTTATAAAACTTTAGCAGGTACAAAGTGACTTGAACTTCAACTAGTGCATTCATATTAAGAAACTGATTAAAAGACAGGAAGAAGAAACCAAACCAAAACAAACAAAAAGTAAAAGCACAACACACCCTCTAGGTATACTGTTGATCAATCAACATCCAGTCTACAGATAAGAACTAAGTGGCAAGGCTTAGATCCACTAGTTCAAAATTTTTATTTTCATTTACTATGTCATTGAATCAGTTCAATTAATTAACTATAAATATTGCTATTTTTGTTTAACAGCATCAATCAGTTTTAAATTTAAAACATAAGACATGTTTAGATTTAAAAAAAATTCATCTGGCATCTTTATCTCATAAACCATTCGAAAAGCATTTGCTTTCTACATTGCAATTCAATTTCAATCTTGAATGAAAAGCAACTCAACAAATATCACAAGGCCAAATCAGTATAATACATTAGAAACATATTCACCATTTTCTAATATAACATGTAACATTATGAATACAAATAAACATGATAAAGTTTAATTGCTTGAATGTGTATATAGTGTATTCTCTTGTGCAAGAAATAGTATCAAATTTAGTGTACAGGCTATAATTAGTTGCAAATCAAGGCCAAATTTAATTTTTTTTTTTTTATAAAGGCAAAATTAAGCACAAACCAAGTTAAAAATAAATTATCAAAATGAAGGTTTCATGGAGGTAAATATTCTTTAAATACACTGATTTCATGAAGTCTTCCTTCAAAGGTCTTTGCTTTGAACTTTAATTTCTTCATAGACCTGTTGAGATACCAGAGGACAAGAACTTTTCTTCAGTTTGCTGAATTCTGTCCAGCAATAATAGGAAATACAGCTAGGGTGACTATATATCCTAGATCAGCTGGGACTGTCCTAGATTTCGGAGGCTGTCACAGCAGTGCAGCCATTGGAGAAAACTGAAGCAAAAGTCCCGGGTTTGTGGGAATCCGAGTCAGGAACCGGGCATATGCAGGTGGGCTCATGCCAATCTGGGACATTTGCTTCAATTTCCTTCAGGGAGCCCAGCAAACAGGCTGCTTCCTGGTTCAGACCTGGGCTACAAGTCGCTTGCACAGTAGAGTTGGGGTTGGGCTGTGTGTATGTGCACACTGTGCTGTCCTGCCCCCACTCCTAACCTCCATGTCCTGGACCTCCTCATCCCGTCTTGGATTTTCCTCAAATTATTATGGTTACCTTAAATATAAACCTCATTTCCTCTGTGGAGATGGGACAGGCTCTATTACTGCCAGTCACAGATGATTAACTTGACATCTTTGGATAGAGGATAAATGAAGAGTACTGATTTTGTTCTGCCTGGCAAAGAAAGCCAATTTAATTTTTTGGGGGCATGAATGCAGGTTAAGCCACTTGAAGGCTGGCAGTCCTCTACTACCTCCCCATAATTCCAAATGAAGGATTATATATAAAAACTTGATCTCTGAAATATGAAATCCACCAAAAAAGCTCATATAAAGACCTGGGGGAAAAGAAACATGCCTTGGTGGAAAAAATGAACAATCCCTGGCCAGCTAGCCAGAAGAATGGAGAAGCACTCCTGTCACCAGGCTCCTACCAAGAGAATCTAATTGAAGAAAAGGATGAACCCATCCATTTTTCCAGAAAAAATAAATATCTATTCAAAAGCTCTACATACCAAAAGTTTGAAAAATGTGAAGAAAACCTTCACATGGGAACCAATCCTATGAAAATCAATCCTATGCTGTCCTTATGAGCTCACAGATTCATCATACCTCAACTTTTCCCAGGCCACTGGCAAACACAATTTAAGATGAATCACAACTTTATGCCGTTATTCAAGGTACCAAAGGTTAGAACCCTTAAGTTGACACCCGTCATGGCAGCTTCACATTGCTGACTGGAAAGACAGTTCAAAACGAATGTGGGAGGCAGACATAGAAATGTAGAGGTAGAAGAGAAAGAGAGATGAATTATATTAAATCAGGAGGAAGAGAAAAGTTCCCTTCCTTTTGTAACAATCAAAGATCAAGAGATAACCATCTTGTGACCAAAGTCACAAGAGAGTCTCTGAGATGGTGCAGCTTCTGCAAGAAATCCCTTAACCAAGAAATTTTTAGTAGTTAGGGATGGAGGTACTGAGGGTTTTGCTTTGTTTGTTTTGGTTTTTTTTTTCAAATGGAAGCTCCTGGCAATTCCAAGCTGAAATAGTCTCTCAATTCTGCAACCAGCTAATAAGGACAGTACATTACAAAGCCTGATAGCTATTTTTTGTATACCTACCTATTGTATTTACATATGTATGCCTACTGTAATTCACTGCCTGTATTATGTGCAGACTGGCATAAGAAGGAAGTCACTCCATACTTCCCTATAACTAAATTTCCACTACAAGTCACATTTTGGATTTGAATCCCCAAAAGAATCCACAGTCCTATCAGCTTTGAAAAAATTAGATCCAGGCCCATAGTATATTTTTTTCATGAATATTTAATCAGCATCTGTTCTTGATTTATGATTTCCTTGACACTGAGCTGTTCATCAGTCACAAAAAAGATCTAAACCTACTTTTGGGATACTAGGTGCTAAAAAAGCCCAGAAAGATAAAACCTTTCTGACTGAATTCCCACAAATGATATCCAGGGTCCAAGACCAGAACTATACTAAGGAATGCCTCAGCTCATGAGTCAGGCGATGATAAAAGCATAGGAGTGCTCAACTTCTGGCCCATGGTTCAAATGTGGCCTGCAGAACCATACCTATCTGGCCCACAGGGCTTCTCATGGATCAGGAAATTTGACAAGAACCAGTGGCAATAAATACGGCCACCCAGCCCTGCTGGCAAATTCCCAAAACCCAAGCCCTGTGCAGCCAGTTGGGGCCAGGTCATGTCCACTGCTCCCACTCCCATGGCTGAATGGGGCTGGGCTGGGATAACGTTATTCCCCCTTTTCCCTGCAAAGCTGGGATGTGGTTGGGTCAGGCTCCCTCCACCTTGCCTATATACCCTGTCAAGTTCCCTTCCCAACATGGGGCCAGGATGGGGCTGGGCCACACATCCTTTCCCCTGAAGGTCTAAGCCATACTTCTTCCTTCCTGCAGGACTGGGTTAGGTTTAGGCCACATGCCCTCCCCCAGCAGGGCCAGGCATGAGCTTGGTCAAGTCCCTTTCTCCCACAGAAAAGATTTCTAGCCCATGTGGCTGCAAGGAAAATTTGAAAATGAGACTCAAATGTAACTAAGTTCCCTGGCAAGTGTTACACTGAACATGCCTTAAATTGTAACCCAGTCACAAGTTGCAGTCAATTTATCACCTGGTAATACGGTAAACAAGCCACAAAGTTATTCCGCTTAATGCTGGGTTGGGGCTAGTCTAGGATGGATCTCAATGTTCAGCAGAGCATCGGGATCCAACATAAAGCAGCCGCAATGATGGATGTGCAGTTGTCCCCTACTCAACTGAGCAGGAGGCAGAACCAGCTCCTGGACCCTACGCTCCCTCCCAATCCCTGGGAGGCAGGTGGGAGGGTGCTGTGAGCCGATATCAGGAGACATCAGGCTCACTGATCTCCAGACTTTTAAAAAGCTGGTTTGCAGCTGGGCTGCACAAATAGTTTTTAAGGGTCCTAGCATGCTCCAATCCCAGGGTCCCCAGCTGCACACATGGTTTTCAAAGGTCCCGGTGAGATGGGATCCTATGACTAGGGACAGACTTCTTGATCCTGGACTCCCTGGGCATCAGGACATTTAAAAAAACTTGTTTAGCTGATACCCCTGGTGCTCTCTGTGATCCTCAGGCACCAGAGACATCAGACAATAACTGCACATGTTTTTTAAATGTTTCCATGCTCCAGGACCTGTGAAAACTACTGGTCAGTCCAACCATTGTTACTTATTGCAACACATAGGGATCTCAGGACTGGGGAGCAGTAGCCTGATTTGAGGATACTCATGCATTGCAATGTATAAAATCTCTGCAGGTGCACAGTTTAACATCACCAGCAGCAGAAGTCCTTTGGCTCCCCTCACTCAGAGCTGCCAAGGATTTCAGCTCTGATCCCCCCCCCGAAAAAAATCACACATCCTGCCATGCTCGTGTCACATGGTGAGAAGTGCAATTGTTGGGATTGCAGATCAGATCCCATTGTGCCTTTAAATGAACACCTCCAAACAGTCCAAGATAGGAATTTCTGCTTTAGACTGCATACAATAGCATGTTAGCTCCAAGGCTCTCTTATTTGGGAATCCCCATCAACACTATACTAGACATATGTACAGGAATAGGAAACCCAGCCAAAACAAAGCATATACCATAGAACTAAGAGCACTCAGTAGCTGGAATACACATGGGGGTGTTTCATTCAGGATGAAAGGGCACGTGCATACTAATACTGTGAAGAATAAGGAGGCCCATGTAGCCTTCTCTAAAGCAGAAGAGACCTGTTGCGCTATCAAAACAGATATACAAAAGGGAAAAAAACAACTAAGATGAGGCTTCTCATGCAGCAGAGATCACAGGAGCTTAAATGAATGTTGTGGTATGGCTAGGATAGCTTCAGGTCTGGCTTTCCTGAGATAAAATTCAGTTGGTTAATAGACTGATTTCAAGAACATTTGGAAGTTGATTTAGCAACGGCCAACGCAGCACCAACACCATGAATACGATGCCTCCAGATCACTGGAATATACACTCACCAGGATGAAACTAGTTAATGTACTTTAATATTACAGATGATCAACGAGCATACATGTACCATTCACCCCTCAGAGCTTGCCAACAGATTATGAAGGACAATATTCACTACTATCAATGAGTTACCTTGATAGTCCCAGAGCAACTCCATCTTAATTAGTCCCTCATGAATCAGAAGAGCTAAGGCCAGTTGTAAGACAAATCAGGAGCAACCACCCCAATTCTGGTGGTCTAAATGCTGCTCACTACAAAAAACTCAACCCTCTGTTGTTTGTAAGGGAGTTCTAAAATTCAGCAGAAGATGGCCAAGGCCATTTCACTACTCCATAAATATAATTCAGATTTAAGTGAGTTCTGAATAGTTGAAAATAGCCATTTCTTGCTGGTGGGTCATGCATTTCTGTTTTGATGCTGGTGGCATACCATAAACTCCACATGTTCTAAAGACCTAGATATGAGGGCTGCCCCAAGGCCTCACTTCCCTAGCTGTACGGGGCATCCTATTGACCAGTGGGGCTCAACTTTCTGACTCCAAGTCCTAGGATTGGGACCTGTGCTGTTCCTGCGTGCCAGGATTGGGCTGTGTGCTGCCTCCACACACCTGATGTAATGCACAAGGCCATAGCCCATGGCACTGGGGGGGGCAAATCTAGATCACAGGCTGGGATGCCCAAGATTCAGCCCATTTCACCTAGCCCAGAGGGCTGACAAAGTGCCTGGCACCTACCAAATTCCCAACAGAGGCCTGATGGGCATGTAAGTCCTCAGGAGGTAGGGGGAAGAAGGGCAGCTACTGCACTAACTCCAGCACTGCTGCCAGGTCCAGATCCAACCTACTAGATCCCCTACAGTGCAGAACCAGCCCATAGAGACAACTAAGTTTGATACCCCTGGCACAGAACACTGGACTGGACTGGACTGGACTTCCTACCTCTTGAACTGAATAGCCAAATCGCTTCCCTAAGGGCATGCGAGAGAGAATCTTTCCCCTTTCCCAGGGAAAGGAAAATGGGTCCTTCACACAATATTTTAACACTAACACATACATGGAATCATGAAACAAATTCCAGATTATTTTTTCTACCAATGGGTATTAGCCCCATGTCACACTTTTTATACACAAAAATGTTAAGCAAATGTTAAGGTTACAATGTCCAGCACTCAACAGTCTGGGTGACCTTAATTCACTTGTTTGTGTGCATGCATTATGATACTACCTGCTTACATGATTACACAGGTTACCATAAAGAGAAAAAACACCTTTTTCTCTCTTGCTGCAGAGAGTAAGACTCAGACAAATGAACTGACGTTGCAGCAAAGAAGGCTTAGATTGGATACCAGGAAAAACATCTTCACTGTGAGCCAGCAGAATAGACTGCCCAGAGAAGCTGTTGAGTCTCCATCACAGCATGTGTTTAAGAGGAAGTTCAAAAGGCATTGGTCAGGAATTATCTAGGCATATGTATGCCTATGTTCTACTGTGGATATCTTCTATGCTTCTGGATTTTGCTGGCTGCTACATGAGGCAGGGATGGATTTTCTTCCCCTTCTTGCTGTTACAGGTGTCAAGATTTCCCCCCGCCGCACCTGCAAGCCTTCCTCAGCAGCACTGGATGTTGGCTGCAGCCAAGGCTGGAGATTTTGACTGTGCCAATGTTTCTGTGGGACTTAAACCCAGAGGTTCCTGGCTAATGGACCTTTCCCCCCTCTGCCCAGGAACAGAAGTGGTCAAGAAGGAAATTTTGCCCGTGCTCATATTGATATGGACTGTGGGGTGCTTTGCCTTCACCTCTAGCAGGGACTGTGACACTTCTTGGGATCTCTTGGGCATATTTTTAACAACCTTTGCAGCAGCAGGACATTAGCTGCTGTAGTCTGCCTGCTTTCCCTGTGGCAGGTTAGGGTGTTATTTCTTGTGCTGTGTCAGGGTTGACTGCATCGTTTTGCTAAGAGGTTAGACAATGGATTTGTACAGGATGGCTTAGACAGGGATGATCCTGCCTCTGGCAGGAGGTTGGATTAGATGACCCGTGGAGGTCCCTTCCAGCCAGACTTCTCTGATTCTGTTAGTCCCAGAGAGATACTTCATTCAGTGCATAGGGGAACAAGATGCTCCTTGGTTGAATAGTTTTTCACTAGTTCTTTTCATGTTCACTTAGGATTTAGTCCCTGTATATTTTACTACCCACATACACATCTTGCATTTGAATACAGAATTATGAGTTTTCTTCTGGCATTTTTTGTGGGATACAACTGCAATATCCAAAAGCCTCCCAAAACAGCTTATCTTCATCAGTCCTCTTGTGGTAGAAGGAAGTACTATATTTACTCAAATCCAGGATCAGGTCCCATCCAGTTCCCCCCCCACATTTAAGGTAGGGAAAAATGTCCCTCATATTGGACTCATGTACAAGATGTCTGTGGGGGAGGGGGGACAGGACAGGCAGCTGCTGCAGCTCCAACTCTGGCCTTGAGCAGCATCAGTCCATCTCTCTTTTGTTCCACATCCCTAGTGTGCAAGTACCCACATTTGTGGCTAAATACAGTACAGTCACATCAGACACGCATTTAACTCATGCAAAGTCAACTATACGCGCGGTGGGAGGGGCTTGAGTTTGCGGTGGTGGTGGAAGGTTTAGGCAGCGTGGTGGTGGTCAGGTAGCACGCAGCCATCCCCATCATGCTATGCTGCTGCCGCCGGCCCCACAGCTCTAAGCACAGCTCCGCCACAGCAGCGGGAGGTTTTGAAGGCATAGGCAGTCACCGCTAGTCAAATCACTGGCAGGTAATATGCAATTTGATTATACGCAATTTTCGCCTTACGCGCCGAGTTCAGAACCTAACCCCTGCGTAAGAGGCAACATGCCTGCAGTACTGTTTCTGCTTCAGTTTTATTGTCACCTAAAGTCTGGAGTTGTAAGCTTTCTTGCTTTAAAACTGAGTAGGAAAACTAAGGATTTTTCTTCCTCCATTTTCCTCATTCATTCTTTTGAATTTCCCTTTCCTCAACTTAGAAAGATTTTTCTTCTCCAGCATCTTCCTCATCCTACTATTTTCTTTAACGACTCATTTCCTCACAACAATGAATTGAAGGCATGATCATGCATTTAGCCTCCTACATGGCTGAATCACTTTCAACTTCAAGAAAACCCCCTCATCTTTAATGAATTGGAAACATTTAGGGCATCAAAGGGTTTCTGCTGTAAATCCTAAGGTGTTCCTTCCTCCAGGGGTGTAACTGGGAACATTGCCAATGCAAAGCTTGTTTGGGTGCCCTGATCTGAACTACATGCTTCAGCAATACTACTAACACCAGTGATATCAATATTACAAGACTTCTGTCAGCACCTACAAAAACTGCCACACTGATAAATTACAATATTTTGTTCACACTGGCTGTTAGTTAAATTATATTGGAAACATGTGATTAAAATGAATATGCAAGCTTTAAACTATACTGGAGAATTCAGAGCTTAGCAAATCTTACCAGAAACCTCTAGACTCAGCAGCCAATAACACCGCTTGCAATCAAATCCAAGATATCAAAATTTATGCCCATTTTTGCAAGGAATAGCATCACAATACATAACATAATTTAGTCCTTCAAATTTTATGGAACAGATTTTAATAAATTTTAATATGTTTAAAAGAAATAAATCTATGCCTTATCATATCAAACACAAGGCTTGTGTTGCTTCACAAAAATTATTTTTGAATGCCATTCAAGAATAAATGGTATCACAACTCATTTATATAACATTCACATAAAATAAGTGAAAGGATCAATAAATGTAATTGCACAAATACTCTGGAGCCAAGAAATGCCGAGTCATCAGTGGCACTGAACTTCAAATATATCACTGCTTTACAACATGTTGCACCACAAGTTCTTGGTTAGGGACAGATGTTTTGGGGGTGTGGAGAGAAGTTGGTGAAAACAGTCCAGTTTTATGCAGGGAAAAAAGACAGATAAGGAAGCCTACCTCATTCTCCAGGTTAAAAGATCAGTTATCGGCACCTGTTAACAAAGCTACTTGTGGTATGATAAGCACTTCAAAAAATAGGAAGGAAGTGCCTACATGGAATAAAGCAGCCAGAGAAACAGGCTTGAAAGCAAGCTAAATTTATGAGATTGGGAAGCCTCCAGAGCAGACAGAAAGGTGTGTAGCGGTACAGTAATGAGTATCAGATGAAAACGGACACAAAGAGTAAAAATAATTTTTAAAAACTGTTTCAATAGGCAGATCAAGAGAAGTAAGAGTAGGAGGCAACAAAAAGGAAAGGAACAGGAAAGACTCTAAAAAGATGTTTTTGTGGAAGAAGAGAAAATAGGACGAAGTGCAGAAAAAAATCCATTGGTTCACCTTTTCTAGATCTTTACTGATTTAAATAAATAAGTTCTGGAAAACTGCTAATGAACACAGCCCAACACAAGACACACGTTTTACCAAGAACTGGCACTTGGTATGCCCACTCTTCTTCCTCAAGATTCAGAAAACTATAGATGACTGGATAGAAAATTCCTGTTACTTTTTTAGAAAAATAGAAAGTGATTTAAATGGTGAAATAAAATGCAGACATTCTGTTAGACTTCTCTAAAATACTGGAAGGTCTCACCATCCAAAACCCAATACACTATTGTATTAAAAAGTTTCTGCTTTAAGCTCACAACTGTAATTTATGCTCTTCATCTTAAATCTTTAAGCTTTACACAGCTGCAGTACCTACAAGAAAAGAATTCCTGTTATCAATTCTTATTGCCACAGTGCTTCTGAAAGCCATTACGTATGACAAGTAAAAGGAGTGGAGTATATCACAAAGCATGCCACCACTCGCATTATCTATCACCAAGAAGGGCAGAATGCTAAAATAAAGGCTTTAACAATAAATGTAGTTTGGGTTCTTCTTTTGACTTATACTGTAATCATAAGTGCACACTCTTAATCTTTCAGCCTTTCGCATGACACTGGACCAAGAACATTAGCATGTCAGACTCTACTTCAGCACTGCATCAAGAACCTTAACCTGCAGCCTACGGAGACTACAACTGCAATTTCTTATTCCACTTTATTCTACAGTCAAAAACATTTAAATGATTATATCCCAGACAACTGCTATTTAAGGCTTAGTTTGTACACCTTTACAGATAAGTTATCTGTATTTATCTAATAAAAGTCTTTCCTAAATTTCAGATTCCACATGGTCATATTCTTATTTAGAAACATTCTAAATGTTCCAAGGTCAATCAAAAGGATAGTACTTTTGCCCCCCACTTTTACGTATCACGAAATGCACAAAATAATGGAGGTTTATAAGGCCTGGCTTGACAAAGCCCAGGCTGGGACCATCCTGTTGGGGCACGTCCTGCTTTCAGCAGGTGGTTGAACTAAATGTGACTCTGGAGGTCCCTTCCAACCCTCATTTTCTACAATTCTAGAACTAGCACCAAAAAATAAATAAATTAACCTGCCTGGCTGCACCATAATGATAACTACAACAAGGGAAATTGCACAAGGCGTGCCTAACAACTGATAGGAAACCAGTTGATTCGTTAAAAAAAACCCACAAAGAAGCCAAAACCTCAGACCTGAATAAAAACACCTTGAATTGGAAAAGAAGGTCTCAAAACAACCCCAACCAGTCCAATAAAAAGGTATCACCCACAGAAATCTTGGCCTCTAATACAATTGATATTTTTAGAGGACTGATGATCCACTTCATTGGTCTGCCTTCTTGCAAATAGAATGAGAACAGACCTAAACTTTACACTTGGGTCCATTCAAAAACAAAACGACACAAAATCCACTATCCCAAAGAAGAGCAGAAGGGGAGGCAGGTGAGGTCCTGGCCCAGCCGCGCTGGCGGGCAGGGCAGGGCACGGCACGGCCCGAGGACTGCAGAGGGATTGAGACACGGAGCCAGCGCTAGCGGCGCAGCTGCTGCATGGTCCGTCTCGCCCAGAGGCCTTTTTAAAGATGCACCGGGCCAGGCACGGATGCCTCCCCTGCGTCTAAAGCCCTCGGGCCAGGCGGGAGCCGCCGGGCTCCCAGCGGCAGGCGGGGTATACACCCCTCCCTGCCGTAAACGGCTATTTTTCACGCGTCTGTGGACAAAAGTCAGGCCGCGAAGGGCCTAGGAGGCGGGAGGCGCCGGGCTCTACCCCGCAGGGCGAGGGGCTGGCAGTGCCCCGGCCCCTGCCGCCGCCTCCCCGCGCCCGGGCCCGGCCGCCCCCTCCCGCACCGCGAGGCCCCACGGCCGCGCCCCCCAACGGCCGTCCCCCTCCTCCCCTGGGCCTTACTGCGGGCGGCGCCGCCCCAGCGCGGGGATTCACGCGCGCGGCGGGACCGACCCCATCACCAGCCCCGGCGCGGCGGCTTCGGTTCCTCCTGCTGCCGCGGTGGGGGGGAGTCCCGCCCATACTGGCGGCGGCCACCAATGGCAGCGCGTGCTACACAGGATGGACATCGGCCTCAGCCAGTCAGCGGTGCCCCGGAGGCCCTGCTCAGAAACGCCCGTACCGCTTTCGCAGGAACACGCCCAGAGAGAGAGGACTAGCCAATCACCAGGGCAGCTCGGCCGATTGACTTCCCGGTGCACCAATAGAGAGACAGCGCCTCCAAAACCGGCATACGGAGCCCCACCTGAGCTAGGGAGGGATGACCAATAGTAGCACAGGGGATGCGGTGACTGATGCGTTTCACCACCAATGACGATCAAGTGGGTGCCGAGCCCTCCGAGAGACGTTAACCCTCCTTCTGTTCCTGCAGAGAACGCTCCCCCAGGACTACAGGTCCCGGCATTCACCAGGAAATACCGCAGCCCCTAGATGGCGCAAAGCTTCCTGGGAAAGGTAGTGGCTTCAGTTCCTAGTCTAAAACACGCGGAAGCCGCACTGCCAGCCACCTTTCAGGGCTCCGCGGCCGGGCCCCAGCTAGGGCAGAGGAGGAAGGGGGGACATACACGTCACGGAAAGGCGGAGGGGGTCGTCCTCCGCGCCATGCCCCGTCCACCGGAAGCGCCCACCGGGGGGCGGGGCGATGGTCTGGGCGGTGCGTCACACGCTCTCGAGGCACCATTTCCGGCCGCCGGGGGTTTGAGCGGGAGCGCGCGAACGCCTCGGGGCTGCTACAGGTGCGAGGCGGGGGGAGCTGGGCTTGCTCATCCTTAGCGCGCGGCGGGGGCGGGAGGTCTCGTCCCTCCCAGTGTCTGAAAGCTGAGCGCCGCTGATCTGCGCTTTCAAGGCCTTGCTGCACGAGCGATTTTAGCCGCTGTGCTGGTGACCTGAACGTCCCTCGCGGTGCGGTGCACGGTCAGGAGCCACCCCCCATCTGTTGCAGGAACAGACTTTCTTCCCCTAGCTGGGCGAACTGTTATTGAAAGGGTCTTGACTTTATCAGCATGCACCTGTATTGTTTTCGGGCATTTTTTTTGGCTGTTCTAAGAAGTTTCTCTGTTCCCGGCCAGCACAAGAATAGGTAGTTCAGGGCCATCCAAGAAAGTGAAAAAGGAAAGCACACGTGAAATGCTTCCCTGAGCTCTGCTGTCGCTGGTGCTTGGCTCTGGGGTTAGAGTCACAGAAAATCAGAACTGGAAGGGGCTTCAGGAGGTGCTCTAGGGCGCAGGTGGGCAGAATGTAGCCTGTGGGCCAGATCTAGCCCATGGAGGGACTCTGTTTCACAGCAGGTCCCATTTGGCCCAGGTGCCACCTGGCCCAAGGCGCATCCTGCCAGCCAAGGCTGTGCAGTGGGGCTGGGGCAGCTGGACGCTTGTAGGTAGTCAAGGCAGCAGTGGTTTCTTCCGGCTGGTCCGTGGTACTGAGGGGGACCTTCATGCGCAGCCCTGGTGTGAGGCTTACCTCACACCTGCCTCCACCAGAGCAGCCCAGCTCTGGAGCAGCTGGGACCCATGTGCACAGCCCTGGCCCATGCCCATCTTTTGACGACATGCCCACAGTGAGCTGTGACTGGGCAGAAGCTTCTGCTGGGTGAAGAGGAGAAGTGGCTGTCTCCCCCTCGCCACTGTCAGCCCTTCTTGCTATAGCTGCCTGGAGCCCACACCTGCCGCTGTCACTGCCACTTCTATGCTGCCCAACAAGGAAGTGGTGGCAGGGGAGAGGGGCTGCTGGGCAGCCTGGGTGTGGGCTCCAGGTGGCTGCAGCCAGTTTATGGCCCAGCAGCAAGGGGAAGGTGGTCGCTTTTCCCCTGTGCCCAGTGGCAGCTTCTGCCCAGCCTCCATTGCTACTGTTCATCGTGGGCGGGCGGGTCTGGAGCAAGCACAGGACAATTTGGGGTCAGGGCTGTATACATGGAAGCACTCTGGAGCTGGTCTGCTCCAGCAAGGGCAAGTGGATGCAGGGCAGGTTGCATGTGGGACTGGGGCTGGGACATATGCTCAGCTGCTGCTGCTGGGGCTGGTGTTGGGGAGGAGCTTCGGAGCATGTGGGCTCCAGGTTGTTGTGGGGAGGGGAAGTGGGAGCAGAGTTGACTGCCCTGTGATAGTTCCCCAGAACTGCCTATGTGTCCCGTATGCCTAAATAATTGCCTGCCTCTACTATGTCCTTTTTTCCTGCTCAAGACCGAATCAATCTTGTCTAACCTAGACTAGCAGTGTTAGACAAGTGTTTGTTTGACCTGTTCTTAAAAACCCTTCAAAGCATGGAGATTCAACAATTTCTCTAACTAATCCCTATAATTCAACCTTAATTTTGTTTCTTGTAATTCAAAAATGAGTTGTTCTGTCCCTGCAGCCACAGAGTCTGTCATCATTGGCTGTATAACTTCTAGTACTCACCGTTGCAAAGTAAGGTGGAAAAATTGCTTCCTTTAACTAGTAAGCTATTTTTCCTGTGCACTCCAGTGTACTGTTGGCTTCCCTTCCCTTCCTCGCCCATTAATAGCACATTGTTGGCTCATTCATCTTGTAGTCTAGTATAAACTCCAGATCCGTTTCTGCAGTATCGTAGTCTAGCTAGTCATTCTCTATTTGGCGTCTGATTATTCAATTCCAGTGCATGTCATCATTTGACAGATTTTTTTTTTAACCACATTTGCAGTTTATTAAGGTCATTCTGAATCCTAATACTATGCTTCAGAACGTCTGCATCTCCACCAGGATGGGGCTATCTGCAAATTTGCCAAATGTGCAGACAGTCCCATCCTCCAAAAAATTAATGAAGAGATTAATTAGTACTGGATGCAGGACAGATCCCCATTTGACACCTCTTCCCAATTAAGTGGTGAGCCATTTCTGACCATTCTTTCCCCATGATACGGCCATTAAATATCTATATCGGGGGGGTTTTTTGTCTAGACCATATTTCCTTCCTTTATAATGAGCAGGGATCTGGATTTTCCATTCACCACAGAAAAACACGAGCTCCTAGTGGCAGTAACAAGCTTCTCCGTCTGGTCCCAATCTGCCCTGCCGTGCTGGATCTTGCCCAGTGAGAGGGCAGTAGGGTGTGGAGCCAAGAGCCCGCGGTGGGCAGCCTGCATCTGTTCCACACAAAGGACTCAGCTCTGGCTGTGCCATCTTTGGGGGAGAAGGAGCTGGGTTCTGCACTCAGATCCATTGCAGCAGCTGCCACTTCTCATGGGTGGTAGCTGGGGCTCAGAGGCTGCTGCTGGAAGCTGCAGACCTGGATCCCTGGTTCCATAGCGCTGGCAGCTGGGGGCCCCTTCCAGCAGGGCTGGGGGTGGAGAGCAGGGGGCACCAGCAGGGCTGGAGGGCTGTGGGTCAAGAGTGAGGGGCAGTAGCATGGACAGGGCATATCAGGGCTGCTCAGTGCCACAAAGCAGCAGAGGAGGAGGTGGGGGACGGGACAGCTACAGCTGGACCCACTTCCCAGTGAGCCAAGGGAGCAGGGGGAGCTCTGATTTTCCATAATAAAAACAACTGAAGTCAAACGCCAACATTTATAAATATTTAGAATGTATTTTATTATACTGATTGAGGCACTGGTAGGCTTTCAAATGGTAAATATACCAATGAAACATTGTGTTCAACTAGTACCTAGATATGTACTGGTGTTAATTTTCATTGCAGCAAAACATGGATTTGGGGGTTTTTAATCAGAGATTTCTTTCTCTCTTGAGAATTGACTGTTTAACAAAAACAAACACCAGGATCCCTGTAATAAATAAGCCTTGCTTAAGTAGAGTTACCTTGCATCCACTGCTCTCTCCTATCTATTTGGTTTTGGACAGTTTAGAGGTTTTTAGTGTCTATTCTCTGCAGCTCCCTCATTAAGAAACTAGTCATTGCTATGCATCTGGAGCTACATTCTAAGGACATCACGTTATCTGTTGTCACTCATGGCAGTGCTCAGTTGTCACTACTACAAAGAATTCAATTCACAAGTGTGCTTCTCTACACAAGGTGAGGAGACCTAGAGCCACTTTCCTGGCCAAGACCGCAACCCAAGGTTTACACACAGATAGCACCATTGTAGGTACCTTCAAAGTTAGAAATCAACGTATTGCCAAAGTACTGAGGATTTCTTTTAAAAGGCAGACTGGCATCTTCCAGTCACTTTCACCCTAAGCTACTGAGGTCAAAACTGGGATAACAGCAGGTCCAGGTCCAGGTTCAGAAGTCATGTGGAAGGTGGAGGATGGAACTGGTGCAAGGGCCAGATGGACACTATCAGTGGAATAATGATATTAGGCGACTTGTGCCATTCAAATCATTTAACTGAAGGGGAGTAATAACCTAATTGAAAATGGCTAACATTTTGGGAGTACTACTTTTCTAGAAGTTAATGTAATAAGGATTTACTTTTAGGAACTTGTCCGAGATTAATTCCTTGCAAATATATCAGGAAACTTTTAAATGTACCCGTTAGCTTTGAGTCAAAATAATTAACGTACTGTCAGTAAAAACCACTTAGTATTGTAAGAACCTTTAAATAAGAACCCGTCCATAAATGAGCACCTTTGCACAACTGGTGAAAAAGTAAGCATCACAGTTTTATAGGAAATCATTGAATGGACCACGAAATAACGAAGGCAAAAAGTAACAGTTTGTTCAGTAAGCAAAAACATTACATTTCAAGGAGCTGACAGGGAGATATCCAAGATTAAGAAAGATTTTATAGATTTTTAGGGTTGGAAGGGACCTATTAGAAGATCATCGACCCACTGCTCCAGGCAGGAAAAAGTTCTGGGCTCAAGTAACCCCAGCCAGATGCTTGTCTAATCTCCTTTTGAACACCAACAAGGTAGGGGAAAGCACCACCTCCCTTGGAAGCCCGTTCCATATTTTGACAGCATTATAACATAATTATTATATAATATAATTATAATATATGTCTTATTAAAGTACCAGCGACATGATATAGAAGTTCATAATGGAGTTAGGGGAAAGAGTATTAGTTATTACTTGTAACATCTGGTATTTTCCACCTGCTAATGTAAGCTAAGGGTGCATTGAAATTGATCGTAATAAGCTGCAACTGTGGCGTTGAATTGAGATGCATATTTTTTTTTAGGTCTCTGTACTTTTCCTTTCCAAATTGCCCCTAGCTGTTAAGTTTTTGGCTGTGAAGGAAAAGGCACACAACTTTTACTGGCCTTACTATTAGGTAAGCTTGGCAGAATTTGATTTTTTTTTAATTTCGACAGCTAAAATCAATATTTACTTTAAAGCACTTATTTTGATTTTTGTTGATTGAAATTTTCAGAATTATGCAAAATTAGAGATTTTTTTGATTTTTACCAAATTAGTGTGTATCCACATGCGTGATGGCCACTGTAGGAGTTGGAGGCTGTGCTGGTAAGGCTATGCCAGGAGGCAGGGGTTGAAGAAGCAGGGCTAGTAGTGCCGAGGAGCCTGGTGCTGCCAGCCTCTCACTCTACCAAGGTCCCAGCCCAGGCAGGGGCCAAACTTCCATGGAGCCTGGTCAAGCTTAGCCACTATAGGAGTTTGTCCGCTAGTACGACTGCTCGGGCCAGGCTGGGCTCCACAGGAGCTTGGCCTCTATCCCAATCACGCTGTTTATCATACCAGGTAAGCATTCTATGTGTACACATCATTGAATTTTCATACATGACATTTCATGGGGATAAACTAAAGCTAAAATTTCTCATGGAAATTCATACCGCCAATATGTTTGACACCTCTGCTCTATAGCATCTTGGAAAAATCTTCTGTCATTTAAGAGGTCATTCTTTCTACACTGTGTATGTGAGTATGATGATTGTTTTCACAGATTTTAATAAAAAGGGTTTTCAAAGTTGCATTTTTGGCTTCTGTAAAATCAAGCCTACCAGTTTTAATTGGATTATACTGAGTTTATCGTTCTGGGTTTCATTTGAGTTTATGAAAAGAGTAAAACAGCGGATTGGGAAACAAGTTCACCTGATTTCCTTGTTGATGCAGTTTTCCAGGAATTTGAACTTAATTGCCTTCTATTTACTTGCCCTTTTTAATTTTTTAATTGTTACAAAAAGGATTTTGATTTTGTTGGTTCTATAACTTTTTAAGCACATTCAAAGGGTCACTTATGATAGTTTCAAACAAATGTTACTTTTCAGTGTCTTATAAAACTGTGTTAGTTTTAAAAAACAGAATGTTTCAATCGCAAAAATATTCTTATTGAGGAAGTAATGCAGGTGAATATATATACGTATTGAAAAAAAATTGTGTATTGAAAAAACTACTGTCCGTTGCCTTATAAAACTTTGTCTTTTAATGAATTACAGAATATTCAGTGCCCAACTTGTGACTCTTCTTTGGTTTTTGTTTCAGGGTTAACATGGTAGATGCAATGCAGGCAACCTCTGAGGTTGAAACGTCTAATTCTGAGAATATTGATGCTAAGTTACTTTTTCTACCTGAAAAACTGAGGGAAAGGCTGCTCCCTTTCCAGAAGAAAGGCATCATATTTGCACTTGAGAGAAGTGGCAGGTAAAATTCTTCTTTCACGATATGCTGAAACGTTAGTTCAGTTTTAGAAATTTTTTGTGAACAATCAAAAAGCTTGTCAAAATAGGTTACCTCATTCCGTGTTTGTATGGATTAAAACAAATTTGCTTCTTGTAAAATAAAAAATGGTAATGGTGTAGTGTTCATGAGCAATCCTTCAATATATCATTAGTCACCCTATTCACTGTAAAAATCAGGATGGATATCTTATTTTTTGTTGAGATCTTAAGCTAATGTAATTCATTCATTTCTGTTGTTCTTAAAGGAATATTAATATGGATCTTGATTGGTGGTTGTGTAGGGTGGGGTTTTGAATAGCAATATATCACGATTATGCTGAAAAAGTTCTTGGCAGCAGGCTAGGTTGGGTCAGAGGCAGGTTGGTGCTATGACCTGGCTGCTGTTGTTGCTTTGCATCAATGCCCAGTGGCCACGCAGCACAAGTGCAGTTCTCTGTTGCCCATCCAGCTGTGGCATGGTACAGCGGGAGCAAAGTCCCCCTCCATCAAACACCTTCATACTCCCCTGGTTCCACTGGCCAGATGTAATGGCTTCACAGGTCAGATCAGCCTGTGGGCCGTAGGTTGCCGACCCCTGGATTAAAGTATCAGTGCAGTAACTAGAACCTGATAGCTCTGAAAGATAGTTTCAGCTGGATACATCTTCCTGGATAATACCTCAGGTGTTCCTGAGGTGCAGAGAGAAGATGGACTATTTCGGGCAATGGTATATAGGCTTAATTCAGGAGAACACTTGCTGAGATTTTTGGGTTTGTTTGTTTTGTTTTTAAAACCACCTTGGTCACATACATGAGTTAGTTAATATGTTCAGGAACTGATGTTTATGAAATAATGAGATTCTGTATTCCTACTGTTTTTTTAATTAATCAGCAGAAAGATGTACTATATTTACCTGAATCCAAGACGCCTCTGAATTTAAACCTTCCCCCCAGTAATTAGATTCTATGTATGGAAAACTTACAAATTTATTATTAATTTCCATTGATACAATGTTACTATTGGGGGTCATCTTATATTCCACCTCTCCTTCCCCATCCCTGCTGCAATAGGTCAAACAGCAGCAGTGAAGTCAAATGGCCTGACGCTCCATGATTTGCCCCCTTTGCATGGAGCACACGGTCACTCCAGCCGCTGCCTGGCCCAGCAGTATCAGTTGCACAAAGGCTACAGGAGAGCAGGTGGCATAGCTGGCAGGGGAGAAGGGAGGGCAGGCAACTGCTGTAGCTCCAACTAAGTCCGCTTCAGCAGCTTCCCCACCCCTTTTATATTCAAATTCAAAACAATCCATTTCCTTCCATGTTAAATGGTGGGGGAGCCTTGCCTTGGAATCAAATACTGTTATCAAATAAAAAACATGTTAGTGGAATAAATTAGTTGTTGAGGACTGTCTAGAGGAGAGCATCCTTCTTGGCGTGACCTAGTCAGGTTTTAATAGTGTCCAGGAAATCGATGGCAACAAACTAGCTTGTGACAAATGTTTTTGATTTATAGCACCCATGACAATTCTGGAAAACATGGTATTACAAGTTCATTGTCACTTCTGTTGCTTCCTAGCCTGAGTTATCAGTGCAATTTACATTTGTCTTTGAAAACTTTTTTATTCAGCTGTTCACCGGTGATCGTAAGCCATAAACTAATTTAATTAAACTAATTATAATTACATTAATTTTTATTTGAAACCCTAAGCTGATCATTTGCCTGATATATGGACCAGGCTATAGGTGGTTTAGTCTAGCCCTTCTCTGGTGGCCCATTCACTAAAGTCAGGAGCTGGGCAGTCCAGAACTACACAGGGGGGGATGGGAGTTAGAGTCCAAGTTACCAAATCCCAGGGAGTATTCTAGAGGTGAAGTCCAGGACACTGGCCAAGTTAGAGACTAAAATGCCAAAGTTGAGAGGAGTTCCTAAAAGCCTAAGTCCAGAAGCAGAGCTGAGCTGGGTCAGAAACCAGAAAACCAAACAGCACAAGAACCAGAGAGGGTTGCCACAGTGGACCTTCAGGTTGACCTATTGGCTATCCTGCAGTTTGCTGCCCCAGATAGACTTAAACAGGGAAGCTGCTATCTCTAGCAGTCAATCAGGAAGCCCTAATAGTGACTAGCTGATTCATTAGCTGGGTGAGGCTGCCAGTTAGGTAGCCCAAGTCTAGGCTTTCCTGGATACTCTTGGTGGAAAACCTACACCAGATCAGGATTATGGACATGACTGTCAGTTCCCAAGACTGTTCTTCCCCTAAACTCATTTGGAGTCTAAAATTTGTCATATCAGTGTATTCTTTGATCCCTTCAACTATTATTAGTGGGTCTTTCCATTGGGAAAAGGGCCTTCAGTATAAGGTTTGAACAGAACCTCTATTCTACACCGATCCAGCCACATCTGGAGTATTGTGTCCAGTTTTGCACGCCCCTCCTCCCACTATACAAAGGATGTAGACAAGTTGGAGAGAGTCCAGCAGAGGGCAAAGAAAATGTTGGGGGTGGGGCTGGGGAACATGACTTACGAGGACAGGCTGAGGGAACTGGGCTTATTTGGTCTGCAGAAGAAAAGACTGAGGTGGGATTTGATAGCAGCCTTTAACTACCTGAACAGTGGTTATAAAGAGGATGGAACTAGATTGCTCTCAGTGGTGGCAGATGACAAAACAAGGAGCAGGGGTCTCAAGTTGCAGCAAGGGAAGAAAGCTGGATATTAGGAAAAACTTTATCCATAGGAGGGTGGTGAAGAACTGAAATGGATTACCTAGAGAGGTGGTGGACTCCTCATCCTTGAAGATTTTTAAGGACCGACTCAACAAAGTCCTGGCTGGAATGATTTAGTTGGGGCTGGTCCTGCTTTAAGCAGGGGTTGGACTAGATGACCTCTTGAAGTCCTTTCCAGTCTTAATTTTCCATGATTTTATGAAAGGCGTGTGAAAGACTTGGTGTACTGTCAGAGGTCCAGGCAGTTGAGGTTTAAAAGTGAAGTGATTTATCTATTCAGTGACTTCCAGAATGACCTCACCTGTGGCAGGTTGGGGGAAAGCAGACCGTACTGGATGAAGCTGGAGGTGGGATACATAATTAGAAAAAATACAGGGTTTGGTGTGTGGAGGCATGGAAAAGATTATTACAAACAAATTCCACCAATGCTAGCAAGGCTACCCAGTCATCTTGATGATAGTTCAAAGAACACTTGAGGTTTTGTTCAAGGTTATGATTTATATGCTTTGTCTACCTGCTTGTCTAGGGGTGGTACACAAACAAATGAATGTGTTCCATGTCCAGAGCCTTGCAAAACTTGTGCTAGAAAAGTGAGACAAACTGGGGATCGTGATTTGTAATTACTTGAGTTAGACAGCCGTGAAACTGAAAACATATCCCAGGAACAAGTTAACCAGTTTCACTTGCTGTAGGAGTAGCCTGAAAAGGGATGAAATAGGTTGTTTTAGTCAACCAGTCAACATAATTGTTGAGCAGTCCTCAGAGTGGGAGATCTACAATAAAATCCACAGGCAGAGCCAACTTGAGCAGGGTGTCAGGCCCAGGGCAAATCAGCTCATGCAGGACCCCGATCCCACACACCCTGGAACTGTAGAAGCTGCCGTTGCCATTGGCAGTGGTGGCATCAGTGGTGGGACTGGGATGTAGTGAGCTGCTGGATAGGAAGCCTGTGGCAGCTGCGTGGAGTCGCTGTGGCTGCTCTGCCCAGTTCCACAGGACCCCCAGTGCGCAGGGCTGATTCACTGCCCCCCCCAAGGGTGGCCTGTCCACAGGTACAGTTGACCTTGGTAATGGGGAAGTGGGGAAGAGCTGGAAAAGACCCACAGGTTTTGGGGTTTTGTTTTTTTCAGTTCTGGTACACACAGCACAAGAGCAGACATTAAACAGTATATCTAGATTCATCCTTGGCTACCAGAACTGTGAAGAGACCAATGGCTGTGTTTTAGAGCTCCCAAGCTGGCCAGCAGGTGGCATGTCATATCAGAGCTTTAGTATTTTGGGTCTTAGGAGTCCTTCAGGAATATCAGGGTGATGCTAGAGGAACAGGAAACTATGGTGCCCCTGGAAGTCAAGTTTGGATGGAACTGTTGCCTAGCACAGTTCTTTAAGATCATCAATGAGAGCTGTGTAGATGCAAGAAAGAAGACTTTTGGGAGTGGTACCTTGAATAAAGTTCTTGGATTGGAGGATGGTAGAAAAGGGATGATGGGTTTGGCATAGTGTTCATCTTTACAGGGCAATACATCTGCCTTGTGATTCTTAGTACGTGGACAATAAGTGACCACAGAAACAACCCAGGAAAAGAATATTGACCAGCAGACTTGACATGAGTTCAGTTTCAAACTTATCTGGACGTATTCCAAATTCTTGTAAGCTGTTTTCACTTCAACTGGGTAGTGGGTCCTTTCTAGAAGGTACCACCACTTTTCAAAGGCTGCGTTAGTAGCAAGCAGCTCTCAATCCCAAATGTAATATTTCTTTGTGGGACGGTGTTAGGGCCTGGGAGTAGAAGGCAAAAGGATACAGCTGCCTCAGAATCTGAGGGCTGAGACAGAATATGCCCTTTTGGCACAGCTTGATGAGTTGGCTCCTACCATAAATTATTTTGATGTACCAGAATGGGTGTAGAAGTAAATGTCTTTAGTGATTCAAAGGCTGCTTGAGCTTTCTGGGACCATTTGAAGACCATCTTCTCCTTAAGGGGCATGGTGAATGGAGCTATTGAGTGTACAAAACCTTTTATAAATCATTCGTAGAAATCAGCAAACACCAGGCAATACTGGACTCGCTGAACATTTTTGTGGAGCAGCCCATTTTAGGATTGCAGTTACCTTGCATGGGTCCATTGTCAGGACCAGAAGGGAAATTGTATATTTCAGTACGGGACTTATTGAATTCACTTTTTATTTTTTAAGGTAACATATAAATGGTTCTCCCAGAGGTTCTGTAGAATGCAGCATGCGCATTCTGCGTGATGGGTTGGGTCATCAGAGAAAACTAAAATGTGTAGGTAAATTATTACAAATTGGTTCAGCATATCTTGGAACACACTCGGAGCATTACAGAATCCAAAGGGCATGCCTACATGTTCAAAATAACCATATCAGATCTGAAGGGCAGTTTTCTGATCATACTTTTCATGTGTTTGGACCATATTGTAGGCCCCTTGTAAATCCAGCTTGGAAAATATTTTGGCCAGTCTGAGCCTTGGCCAGTCTAAGGATGAAGAAGATCATCTTTAGTCTCCCAGCTGGAGATTTGGATGGGCAGATAAATCCCTTGACTAGATTTTTCTGAATGTATTCCTGATGGGTGCCTAGTTCAGGCTCAGGGAAAGCATAAGTTGGTCCAAAGGGAATCTAAGCATCCGGTTGCAGGTCAGTGGGGCAGTCATAACATTTTTGGGATGAATGGCAAGATGTCTGCTTTCTTCTCATCAAAGACATCAGCAAGATCCTGGTATTTTGTGGGGCACAACAGTAGCCAGACCCTGTACTGGCTTTCTCTGTGGGCTGTGATGGAGATGTCATTGGGGATCAGGGGTATTCTCAGGGCTCAGTCTCATCAGCAGAGGAAGAGAGAGGCCCCTGTGAGGTATAGAGCCCTGTAGTGATGCTTGTTGGGGTGAGGGCAGATAACGAGCAGCCTCCTGCTGTTTGACTCATCACCGGAGGTGAGTCTGGATGCAGGCTCTGGGGGCTGGGTGAATTTGATACCCCTGTTCTTGTCCATCCAATCCACTACCAATTATGTGTTGTTCATAGTCCTGTAAAACAGCTAGGTCTTGCCAAGTTCAAGGCTGTTATTAAAAGCAGGTACTCTAAAGTGGTAAGGAGGATTAATGAGGTACACACAGCTGAAAGCATCCAATTCTGTAGAAGTTACCAAGCACACTGAAATCAGCTTAAACAGTGCCCTTAGTATTGAAATAATGAGATTTGGCATCTTTTAGTGCCTTTTGCATTACCTCAGTAGTTGCCTGCTGTATCTGTGGGAATCTGAAGTGGTTGACAGGGCTCCATGCAGTTTTCATGGCTAGAAATACCATGTTACCCCCTCAGACAATATAGGACCTTGCAGTTATTTTTAGTAATGACCTCTGACTTAGTAGTCTCAGTTGGGCTTTGAGGCACCTGTATTTTCTCTTCTCTGGTGTTGGGGGTCCCCACATGGCATGGAGTGTCACCGTGGTGTGATGTGACCCCCAGGCACTCAG
The DNA here is from genome assembly GCA_030014935.1 of Caiman crocodilus. Taxonomy (NCBI): domain Eukaryota; kingdom Metazoa; phylum Chordata; order Crocodylia; family Alligatoridae; genus Caiman; species Caiman crocodilus. The sequence goes on from JAGPOW010003685.1 coordinate 16,522,246, forward strand.
AAGTTGGACAGCCCAGGGCGAAGTCATTTGTTCTCATCAGTGTCTTCTAGATCAGCAGTTCTCAACCTTTTTTGTTTCAGGAGCCATTTGTAAACATCAGTGGCCAGTCCCGACCCAGTGTCCTTCACACCCAACCTGCTGTCCCCTGCCCTCAGTCCCCTGTGTGGGGTAGGGGATCAGTGTGTTGGGTGGGGGAGGGACCCAAGCAGCCCCTTTTAAGCTGGAACTGCTAGCCTGCAAGGAAAAACACATGTTTTCCCACGTTTTCCTCGTAAGGAAAATCCATTTTTAAAGTTTGTTTGTGACCCTTTCATATACTCTTGCAGCCCACTTTTGGGTCGTGACCCACAGGGTGAGAAACACTACTCTGTCTTCATCAGAGGGGTTGCTAAAAGAGTATTGTGAAATAAACTCTTTTTACCCACATATTGCATGCGGTTTTACTATTTCTCGCCTTTACAGATTAAACAGTACAAAGGCAGAAGTAATGTTCTGAATACAATGACTTCTGTTGCTATTAGTGTACCGGGGTTTTCTTTTATGTATTATTAATATTTTTCCTTCTCTTTTTTGCCTTTTATTTCAGGGTTCTTTCTACTTGTTTGTTTTTTGTTGTTATGAGCCTTTTTCCTTTTTGTGTAATGCATCATTCTTTTTATACGTGTTTTGCTTTTTCATGTTGTCAAAATCTCTTTGCTTTTGTATATTTTTTCTATATATTTTTTGCCTAACTTGTTATTGGATGATTAGCAATTTATGTTGTTGTTAGCAGTTAAAGTTACTGATATGCTTCAGTCTCGTGTCTTTGCCACCAGCTATCAATAAAAGACAAAATAATTTTACAGTTGTATGCTTAATATGCATGCATATTTTCCATGTATAGTATATTGTTTTTTGTTTGAAGGTCTGTGTGATGCTTTTAAGTGTACCTTGTGATTAAAAGGCCATCTGCTCTCTTCTCTGTTTGGGGAAAGATCTGAGAGCGTGGACACGCATATGACTTAGAATGGTTTGAAAGCGTACCTGTAAAATCAAACACTATTTTGAACCAGCTCAGTGTTGTGTTTGGATACCAAGTGTTCCAAGACACGGGTCTTGGTCAGTCTTCCAGATATCTCATATTGCATTGCTCTCCTTCCCACCCCTTCCATTGCTGCAACTGGCCATTTGGTAAGCAGCACCCCCCACCTTGGTATCTGGCATCTTCCCCTTCCCCCCCTTTTTTATAAATATGCTCCCTTGCACTGCTTGTTCAATAAAAGCTATCTTTCTAACAAGGATCTGTGTCTTCACTCCCTAGTTGGTCACAGCCGTGCATCACTTTCCAACCCTGCTCCCCAGCCCCTGGGAGCCAAAAAGCACAGATCCAAGTGCCCTCCCCAACTCCCTCCTCCACAAGTCAGCCAGGCATACTGATGGGTTCAGTTAATTCTTATTGGACTCATGTTTAGGAGAGAAGGGACAGCAGAAAAGTGAAAACATTCCCAGCTGTAGGTCTCTCACCCTCTGTGGCCATCAGAGCGTGAATACAAACACTCTTCCACCCCACTTGTCCCCCTCTCCCCCATCTTCATACTACCATGGTTTTTTGCATATAATACACCCTTGAATAATACACACACCTTGTTTTTGAAAATCAAAATGAAGAGAAGAAGAGGGCATTGTTTTCTGCTTAATTATCCTTGCTATTTATTGATTGTTTCATTACACACATGAAAAATTGGGTTAAAAAAACTTTCAGCTTCTACTTAAAAATCCATTTGTCTAGAAACTAATGGCTCCTGGTTTTACTCATTAAGCAGCAGTGTAGTAGGTGTATATACCAGGAAGTAGTTGACACAGTGTAGGATTGTAACAATTTTTAAAATTTTGTTATGAGCTTTGGTACGTCTGCTTTATAGCAAATGTATAGGTATTCATTAAAACCATTTCTAAAAGGGCTTCCCTTCACCTCTCATGTATGCTGGATTTTTCTTCTGAATAACATTGTTGGAGGTGTGAATGAGTCTTCTGACTCGTTCGTTTTTCATTCTTTGGTATTCTTTTTATTTTTTCATAAAACAGTATGATACACGTTCATGTATAAGTGCCTCATCTTGTAGGAGGTTGAGTGCCCCAGCATCCAGTAACATCAATGAGTTTTGAGGTTGCTCGGTTACTTGCAAGATTTGACTTTGGGAATAGTAACTATCCTGTTCATTAACTAGTAAGCAGTAACTAAGTATGCCACTACTCCTTCCAGTATAATTTTCCATCTACACCAGAAGTAGCATAATCAGTATACTGGTGTTACAATTACTTACACTAATTTCTCCAAGCAGATATGTCTTTGCAGACTTGGAATGTTTTATGCATTTCAGGCCAACTTGGCTTTTGAATGCTGAGCTGGAACTACTTCATCTATTTTGGGGGAAAATGTTCTTATCTTTTCCTGCTCTGTCTCTCTGAACTTGAAGGCTCTGTTTTGCAGTTGCCAAATTTGCTGTTCATGAGTCATAGAAAAATTAGGGTTGGAAAAGACCTTGGAAAGTTATCTAGTCCAACCTCCTGTTCAAAGCAAGTATATTATTCCAGCAAGGGCTTGGCCTACCTGGGTCTTAAAACCTCCAAGGATGGAGATTCCACAGTGTCTCTGGGTAGCCTGTTCCAGTACTATACTCCCCAGCTCCAGTGATAAAGTTGTACCTAATATCCAACGTAAACTTCCCTTGCTGCAGCTTCAGACCATTGCTATTTGTTCTATCATCTGCCACCACTGAGAACAGTCCAGCTCCATCCTCTTTGTATCACCCTTTCGGTAGTTGAAGGCTGCTATCAAATCCCCCCTTAGTCTTCTCTTCTCTAAATTAAATATGCCCAGTTTTCTCAGCCTCTTCTCATAAGTCCTGTTCTTCAGCCCTCTAACCATTATCATTGCTCTCCACTGGACTCTCTACAATTTGTCCATATCCTTTCTGAAGTGGGGGACCCAACACTGGACTCCAAATATGGCCTCATCAGTGCCAAATTGAGGGGAAGAATCACTGCTAGGATGCTTTTGTCCCCTGCAAAAGGGACCGTTCCTTTCATAACCTTTCAGTGTTGTTTCCCAAACTTGCTCACGGAGTCATAACTACTTTGTGGATCTGAGTAAATAGTCAAAAGATTATAAATGGATGGACAGCTTCATTGTTCTTAATTTGACCTTACTAAGACATCCGGTGACAAATTGCAGATATCTGTACTGATGCCATCAATTATTTGACTTCTTAAATTGTGACTCTTCAAGCTTTAAACTTTAATCATGATCTACAGAATCTCAACAGATCTTTGATTGGAGAGATGAGGGTTTTGAAGGAATACTCTAAGCTGCAGTGTATGCCGAGCAATGAAAAGTAGTAACTAAGGGTGAATTCTGCCTTGATATCTAAGCAGGTGGTCAAATTTTCACATTAAATGTGACCCATAGGCATATATGGGAAGATAAACTTTTGGCCCTGTAACCTGGATAGGAAATCTTTGTCTGATATTCCAAAGTATATACCTGTTTTGGATATATGAGTAATTAGCCCTCTGATCACCAGGATGTATGGTACATTAATACATAAGTAATGGAGGAATGACTCGGCTTCCCTCTTGTTCTTTGAGCCGCTAACTTTTATATCCGGTTAAATCTACAGTACTGTGGTTTCCATTTTCAGATGTCTTCTAATTTTGAAAAGAAACCTAAAACAAACCATTAGAGAACATGTAAAAGAGTGAACTTAGAGAACCAAATCAAACATGGGCTAACAGTGCTAGGGTAGTTAACTTGAATAATTCATTACCACAGATGGTTGTAGAAGCAGATAGTATAGCCAGGT
>JAGPOW010003685.1:16526505-16565716 GCA_030014935.1 Caiman crocodilus
TTAATGAATGATAGATCCATTAATACCCATTAAACAGAAAAGTCAGGGTTGTATCTGTTGGCATCTCTAAACCAATGAGGGTGGATGCCAGGAAGGGTATGATAAGGGATGGGTCACTCTAGACATATATACCATGTTCATATGTTCTTCCTCTGTACTGCTCTAACTACTGTTAGAGACAGGATACGGGGCTAGACAGACAGCTCTTCTGTATAATGCTAGACTCTGAAGAAACTTGTTTTGAAGAGGATTTGAAAGCGGATCAGAGCTTGCTGCACCCAGATTGAGTGACACTTCAGGTCAAACTATAACACTAGAAGAGACCTAGGGATGTATGCAGGGAAATATTAGTCTCTTCAAGGCATGCGAAGCAAAATAATGGCATCAGAGAAAAGACTGAGCAAAACTGCAGTGTGTTGGTAATTGGGAAAAGGATTTCAAGCTTGATGTAGAAGAGGTCATAGGAGGGAATAAAAAGTATGTAGTAGTAATGAAAAACTGTTATTTAAAAATAGGATTAATTGAGGTTGGAAAAGAAATAGCATTAGAGTGAGAGAAAATTTGGACTTAAATGTGCCTTTTTAGCAACAGGAAAGAAGAGGGGTTGGGTTTTAGAAATGTAGGGCATGGCTTGATAATAGAAAAGCCAGTTGACATAAGGATCACAAATGTAGATGATACAGATGGTAGATTTTTAACAGGGATAAAGGGTGGGAAAAATGAGTTCTGTGTTCGCTATGTACAATGCAAGTTGGCAACATGACAATCAAGGATGATATGTCAGAATGTGTGATTGAACTGAGCAGAATTAGATTTAAGTTTTCAGCACAGAGTTAAAACCTTGAACAGATGATGTCACCCAGCATCAACATTTAGTGAGAAAAGGAAATGCCCAAAATAAAGGGTGGAAGAGAGGATGGCGAAGAAAAGTTGGACGGATAAGAGGAAAATCAAGGCGGTGCAGAGGAAGAAAGGGAAAGGAATCACAAAGAAGGGTATGAGAGAAGAATTTAAATTGGCAGACAGGTTCAGAAATTTGAAAATACTAGTCCTTAAACTTGTTCAGGAAAAGGTCAAGAGGGCCTTGGTGTGTGTTTGAGAGGGCTGTAAGATTTGGAGGGCAGTTGGTCAAAATTGGGGGAAAAGGTCCAAGCAGTAGTGATTTGCAGCATTGCCTCAAGTTGGAGATAGTTGTCTAGAAGGAGCTGGGCTAGTATTTAGGCAGTTTGTCTTGAAGAAGCTTTTGAAAGTTGGGAAAACCAGCACGTTTGTAGGCTATGGGCTATGAGAAAGAAAGCGAGGGTGAAGAAGACTAAAGATTTGAAGTATCAGAGGGGAACATCCCTACATTGGAAATCAGGTCAAAAAGAAGGGAAGGTGTCACTAGAAACTTCTTCTAGACCAGGGGTTGGCAACCTCTGGCACACATCAGCATGGCTTGTGAGGCCATTTTGCTTAGCATGCCACATCTGGCTTGGGCTCTGGGCAGCTGCCACTGGCCACAGAGCCTGGGCTGCTCACAGCAGGTGGCAGGGAAGCTGCAAGCCCCGCTGCTAGCAGTTGGGGCTCCATGGTAGGCAGCAGCTGCCCAGAGCATTTGGCCTGATAGTACTTGGCCTGAAAGTGTTGCAACCCCTGTTCTAGAGTCTTGGAGTTTTTTTTAAAGTTGACTTGGTCTAGGACAGAAGGAAGAGAAGGTCTGAGAAAATTGTCTGAGCAAGAAAATGATGAGGTAGGGGGAATACCAGGCACAGGGTTCATTTTGGCAAGGGAACAGGCTACAAGTAGCTGAAGTTTGGTCTTTGCATCTCATCAACAGGGATCCTGATTCTTCTCTGTTTAAAAATCACAAACTCTTCTATTTAAAAAAATCCTGGGAATTCTCTGATTAAAATCCTCAAAATACCTCACTACCCACCCACAGCCTTCACACTCACACCTCCCTCCTCATCCACAGGCCCCTGCCCCCCCCAGCTGCCAGGGCTATGGGCCCAGGGACCTGGATCTGCAGCCCCCTGCCTGCTGCAGCAGCGCCCAAATACCAGCTGCCACCTGTGGGAGGTGGTATCTGCTACAGCAGCGTGAAACCTAGCTTCCCGTCCCCCACGGACAGCACGACTGGAGTGGAGCCTGTGGGAGAGGGACAGGTGCGGGCTCAGGGCTCCTCACCCTGCTGACCTTCCCATGGTTCTCTGCAGCTCAGCAGGTGAGACCTGGCGTGGCAGACAGAGTGGGGTGGTTCCAAGCTTGGTGCCGCTGCCACGAGTCAAGTGCTGCCATGGTGAAGTACCCCCTACCCACGTGGCAGCAGCAGAGGTGGCAGCATGGAGTTGTGCCTCCCACTGCTGCCAGGTGGGTAGGTGGCATTTTGTGGAAGTGCAGGGCTCACAGTGCATTGAGCTTCCCTGCCCAGCCCTGCTCTGTCTTGCCATGCCAGGTCCTGCCTGCTGGATCACAGAAGCCCAATTCGGGGGGCACATGCCCCCCATGTTCCCCTTGGGAGTGCACACAGCAGTGGGGAGTGGAGAGCCAGCCCCCCCCCCGCCACCTTCTGGACGAGCCACCCACAGCTCTGTCCTGTTCCCCAGCCGGGCCCTGCGGCTGCGCATTCTGGCCCTGGGCCCCAAGCATCACTCCGGCTGGGCAGCCCCAGCCCTGCCCAACTCCCTCTCTCCTTATGGGGGCCTCAGTTCCTCACTTCTCCCCACAACTACTTACCGGCAGGGAGCTGCTTTCCAGGATGCCTGATGGCCACGTGCATGTGTTGTGCACATGCACATGGTGCCCCCTGCCCGAATGCCCTCTGCCCAGTCCCCCCAGTCCTTTGTAAACAGGAACTCTGCCTGCCTGCAAGAGTAAACCCATCATTTCCTGTGTTTTTCTTCTTTAAAAGAGGAAATCCAGGTCTTTTTTCCTTAAAAAGAGAAAATCCAGGTTTTACCCCATTTTTTCATGGCGAATGGAAAACGTAGATCCCTGCTAAATCATGTGTTGCTTAAATCATGGTTTAAGTGTTGAGCCAAACCTGTCTGAATTCACCAGTTGAAACGAATGAATGTTGGTCACGTACCTACTTGAGCACTCTTCAAAAAAAGAAAACTGCTGGAGTTGATGAACTTTAAAGTCTCAGAAGCCAAGTATTAAATGATTATAAAGATTAATTGTCCTCTCATTAGATCAGTGGGAACCAACCTTTTTGGTAGGTGTGCCACAAGGTAAGCCTTGTACCTTCCCTGACTGCCACTCTTATCCCTTTTCCCTGTCTGATCTGCTACTCTGCTTTCTGCTCCTACCCAATGTGTTGCTCTGTTTTCTGCACCGCGTCCTACTTGCTATTGTGTTCTCTGCTTTCTCCCTGATCTGCTGCATGCCATATACATAGGTTGCCCTGCCATGTGGGGCACAGATGCCTGGGTTGGCCACACCTGCATTGAACTCTGCTCGACTAGGATCTTCAGGTTATATAGCTAACATGTTCAAAATTCCTAAGACAGCCTTTTAAACCAAAGCTTGACCAGTTTAGCTCACGTTACACCAAACCATCTTGGCTAGCTTTTTAGAAGATTAGTTGGTTAACATGGTAACACACCTTCAAATTCTAATCAAAACCAGGTATTAAAGGTGGTGACTCACCATCCAGATGGGGAGTACTGAAGAGTATATTCACTGTCTGCACCATACCTCTTATGTAAGTGGCAAGTTTTCAATGCTGTCAGTCTTAATACATCTTATTTGTACTAATAGACTTTTAAAATGCCCATTATAAATCAAGAGCAAGCCATATCTAGTTTAAACCACTTGCGGCTCTATTTCTGGGGAAGTAACTAATTATTTTTGCAAGGAAGTCATTTCCCTTTGTTCTAGTTTTAGGACTGCATGCTGTGATTACTGACACACAAATGTAATGGCTGCTTGCGCAGTTTTATATAAAAATGTACTAAGTTCACGTTCCTTAAATAACCCAGGGGTAAGATGTTAGTGCTAAAGTGTTGGCTTGTGAGTAGGAGGCAAATTATATGTTGTAGTGTTATATAAAACTGACTCACATGAGTAGGTGAGAATCCCAAGAATATCAGGACACCCACACTAGCAGAAGCAACATGCAAGCTTCCTTTGTACAGTATGTTCTAGCAGACTGCACGAGGCCTGTGTTCATTAAAGAAAACTATATTATTTTTCACATTTAAAAAAAAAATCTGCACTATTTAACTAGTTTTAGTGCTTTCTTTAAAAAAAGTACATAAAAGTATAGGTCTTATCTTTGAGCTAATGTACATGCCACTGTATTTATTCATTTTTATTTTTCCCTTAGGGACGTATCTTATTAGAAGTAAACAGGTGCTTGATGTGGGTAACAGTAAAGGCAATAGCTACATTTGCTATGTTAAAACTTTATAAGAGTTAAATCACAGTTATTAGTCTAGGTCTATTTTGGTAATTCACTGGATAATCTCTTATGATATTTCTGTAATGCCTTCATTGCTGGTGCCAACCTCTGTAGGTGTTAGGTGCCTCTACAATGGAAATCTTTATCTTCTAATCACTTTTATTTTCATAGTGTTCATTTGATTGGAATATATTTTATGTACCATATTTACTTGCATACCACATGCACCCCTCAATATCAGCCCTCCAGAATTGAGGTCGTCTCTTAAGTGGGGAGCTGACTTTTCTTTGCTGGTATAGAAGTATGCCCATGCTATCCTCTGATGGCTGCCAAAATAGCTGCCATTTCCCTGGGACCCAGGAAGCAGAAGGGGCAGAGTTCAGTGTTAACGATCTCACAGCTGCTAAGCAAATGTCAGCATCTGTTGAGTGAGCGCTGTAGTTTGTGTCTGAAGCAGCAGTTGAGCTGGCTCAGGAGAAGCGAGCTGCTATATACAGTCTGTCGGATCTTGATAAGGCTTCTTATGGGGAAACGAGACTTATTTACAGAAATGTATATAAAGCACTGTTTACAATGAAGGAGTAGCAGTCTTGCTCCTGTCCTTGCACAAGGGTCTGGAGCAGGGGTGGACAAAATGCAGCCCACAGGCTGAATGTGGCCTGCCAGGCCATTCTATCCGACCCACAGGGGGCCCTAAAAAATTTAGAAAAGTAATATTTATCTGCCCCTGGCTGCTTTTCATGCAGTCCTCAATGGCTTGCCAAAGCTCAGTAAGTGGCCATCCACCCAAAATAATTGCCCGCCTGGGTCTGGAGCCTAGCTTTATTGCTGTCCTGGCACAGCAGGATGCTGCCTCTTGCCTCACCCAGACTATCTCTTAGGCTGCAGCACTTCTTGGACACTGTCACACAACTGGCCTTGATTCTGGAAAAATCTTTATTTCTACATACTTCTTTCCAAGAACAAGGTATGTGTGTCATATGGAAAGGGGCAGTATTTGAGAACATACTTGAGGTATCTTTTTCATAATATGAATGATATGCTTGTCCTGTCAAATTTAAGTAAGCTCTTTCTGTCATGAGCAAAACTTCAGAAATAATTCCCTTCTTTTCTGGGATTAGCCCTACTGTTCTTTCTTTGACCTTGCCACCTGGTTCCTAGTTTCTAAGCACAGTCCAGGATTCAATGCTTGGAGGGCCAGCCAGCCAGCAACTCTTACTCACTGCAGGTCACTCTCTTCCAGAGAACTGCGTCATCCTGGCATGCTTCCTAACCTCCCACCTCTTGTTTTGGTTGCTCTCTGCAGCTGCTTTTCAGCTGAGCTGCAAACTTGCCTTCTGTCCTGTAGCCTTTTGACATGATTATTGATTTCCCTGCCATTTTCCAGCAAAGCTTAGTTCAGCTTGGTCATGTGATTGTTCCAGAAGAATACAAGTTCAAGAATGCTCAAGCTTAAACGGAGTTTTGGAACAGAAATTACTGATACTGGATTGCAACGATTCCTACACAGGCCAGAATTCCTTGTTGAATGCCCGCAAAAATGATAACCCCACTTGTTTCTTGGTTTTCCTCCCTGAGCTATGTTATAATGCATTAGTAAGAGGAACATACTGTTATTCTATTAGTGTAGCATGCTTATTTTTTTTTTTTTTTAAATCAAAAAACTTTGGTGTACCAAATTGTATAAATATAGCATGATTCACTCTTTCCCTGGAAATATGGTCCATCCATCCATCCATTACGATGATATTCACAGAAGTAAAGAAAGCTAAATCTGCACATCTGGTACATCAAAGTAAGCTTCTAGGTATTGGTATTGGAGTAGCAGGCTTCTTGGCTGCACATTACAAAGGTTCTAATCCTACCATTGGGATCTTCATGAAAGTAAAAAATCTTATTTTAACCCAAAGAAACATCAAACTATGATGTTGTGTCCGGACTGTTACCAAAGAGTGTGTGTGGCAAAGACACCTAATATTATCATGATTTTTTGAAACTTTCGGCCATGTGGGCTGAGCTTATAACAGGATATGAAACTGTTTGTTATATCAGTTTTGCATTCTTGGATATAATGATTATTAAGGTGTCATATGAACAGATGGGATATGAATGTTGAAGCTCAAATTGAGTAACTACCAGTTGAGAGGAAATGACTAATTGAACTTCAAAGAACAAGAAGTCTGTCTTCTCGCCATCAAAATATATGAAGAAAATACAGATTTGTACCTTCAAATGTATTTGAAGGTCTGCTGCTTCTGCTTCGATAGTATGTAATTTTTTATGTTCATGCTGGCAGCTTGTCTGCTTGCATTAGTGTAGGAGACAGTGAACTGAACTGAAATCTTTTACTATATTTTCATGAATAAAAGACGAGGTTTTCTCCCCCAATCACCATGGGGAGAAAGCCCCTTGTTTTATATTTGCATACAAGGAAACAGCGCATGTCAAACAAGCTTTAGTTAAAGCACCCCTGCCACCATTTTTTAGTGTGGGGACAGTGATACATGTGATACTGGAGTCTGCTGGAGCCCGGTATTTATCACGTGCCAAAAGACTCAATTAATCAAGTTTGCTCCAATGCATTGTAATTACAGTGCGTTGAAGCAGGCTCCCTGCACGTGTATAGGAGCCCATGTCCAGCTAAACCTGTAGTGAGATTAAATTAAACAAAGCAAAAGGCCTGAAAAGAAACATTATACAAAAAGCCCATAAGATAGAAAATTCAGATATACCTTTGTCTTTAAAATGTTAATAGTAGTGATTGATATAACCACAGGTATTAGATGTAGTTCTGCAATAATAAATACATTTGTGTTAAGTTTCTTAGACAAGGCTGCTTTGTTTTGACAATTTGTCTGTGAAGACCATAAACCAAGCTGAAAAGAAAACATGACAGTGAGAAGCAGAATTCCAAGATGATGAAGAAAGGAGATAAGCAGTCCCTTCCAAAATTATAATTTTCACAAGGACATAAATACTATTTAATTGACACTTTTCCAGTCTGTAGAAAAACTGGTTCAATCTGGTTCCTGAAAGTCTCAATACAACAAGGAAATCTAAGTCAGCCAATTAAAAATGTTTTTTTTTTAGAATAAGTCAGGTATAAATATAAGATACAGTCTGGAGAGAAAATTTGGGAACTCGGCAAATATGGGAAGATCTACTACCTGTCTAGATGCCACCATCTTCCCTGTGCTAGAGGCAGTGTAGGTAAGAATTTCCTGCACTGTGTTGGATATCTGGATTGACACTGGGATAAGTGTTTGTTCTTGTTCTCTAGGGTCTAAATAATAAAAGGTCACACTGTAGATCTGGCTCTTGCCTCTTGTATTAGTAGCTAACCTACTAAACTCCTGTAATCTGGGTAACAACGCACAGGAAGAAAAAATCAAACTGCACATCACATGGAGAGATGCAAAAAATGGGGACTGTGGACTTGCACAAAAAGCGGAGTAGTATTTAACAATAGGAAAATGTTATTGTAAAACCAAAATGTTTGCATCAAGATACCCTGTAAACCATACTGTTGGAAATTAAAATACCCTTTTCTGAAATCTCCATCTTTTATCTGGGTCATATTCATTCTGGATTTCCATAGAAATTAATAATCCAGAGAAGCAGATCAAAGTTGTAGTACATCTCAACCAAATCATTATGTCCAGGATGCAAATGAATTATGGCACTTCACTAAAAGACCTCGTGCAGAATTGTTTTTCAATGTATGACTGTATGTATAGATGGGTACACAATTAAACACTTGAACTCTAAATAGAGAATAATCTGTAAACTATCAATGATAGCTTTTAGCACCTGTCTATGAAAGAGTTCAAGAATTATCTACAGTTCTCCTTATCATGATTCCTGACACTTTAGGACATACATCTTTGGTTAACTTTGAACATATGTTTAATCCCATTCAGATTTTCTCTGTATTTATTTGTATGCTAGCATTCTGAGTTGGTTGCTTGCTGATAATAGAGCAAGCAATGTAATATAAATATAGATGCATCTTTCGGGGGGAGATGGGAAGCAGGTAAGAGTGGAGAGACTACATGAATAAGAGCAGGAAAGGAGACTTGGATATGGAAGGCAGTGGGCGGTGGGGAGACTGCAGCCCTAATTTAGTTTCTGGTTGACTCTTCCAAATTTTAAGTTGTATATGCTTTTGTTTTTTCTTGAAACCTTAGAAGTTATATTATGCTTGACCTTACTGCAAATCACATACTGGCTAGAGAAAAAAAATGAATTGCCAGTTTAGATAGCAAAAGCCCAAATGTGAGTTGTCTCACCAGTAAGGTTAAAGTGCAGCTACTGTATTTGCTTACATACCATACGCGGTTTCCACCCAAAGGTCAGCTCTGCAAAACTGGGGAGTATGTCTTAATCAGAGAAGCTAGAGGCATGAAGATACTGTGTTGCAAAATGGCTTCCAGCTCCTCTATTAGCAAGCAAGCAGAAGAGGAGTCCAGTGTTAGCCCTTTCACAGCCACACATATTGGTGGCTGTGAGAGAAGCTGGCAGTAATTTTGCAGTGCAAAAATCTTTTTGATATTCTGCATTCAAAAAACAAGGTGCCTGTCTTATTTGGGGGCATATAGTATGCGAGAAAATACAGCATTTGTCAATCCTGGTAAATACTATGAAGTTACAAGAGTTCAGGGGTTTCAGTTAGGATGTTGGACAGACTTACTGTTTCAAGCACTTGCAATGCTTTGAAATGCTCCAAAAAGCAAGTGTAGATGCAGCTAAAGCAGCACTTCAAAATGGGCCTTGGTAAAAAGAGGAACATCTTTTGAAGTGCTTCAATTTAAAGTGCTTCCTAAAATATCTGCACTTTTCAATCATCTTCTGGCCTCCCACAGTATTCTTTTCTCCTTCCCCACCACCCCCTTGCTGCATCTGGCTGTCCTCCGGAGCTGCTGGAGGCCGAGGGTCCCTCTAGACATTAGTCTCAGTCAGATGGTTGGAGTCAGTGAAGTTTCCTGATCCATATCTAAGTTTAAGAGCAATATAAAATGGTATATCAATCATGATTTTTCATTAGATTGTAGGCTCTGTCTTTGATATGTACTAACCTGTACAGCTGGGGACTGTGACAGAATATAGATCTTTTAAACAAATATTTCAGGAGTGGAACCATTACTGGTCTTGCACAGGTGATTCTACATAGGTGAAATGTGAGTTTGAAATGTCTAAGATTCCAGTGCACAAGTTTAAATTAAGATATGTGTATTGAAAATGGAAGTCAACTAACTCTTCCTTCCACTTTAGTCTGAGAACAAATAAGATGGTGTGAACTGGTGTACTGTGATTATTTGGACAGTATGATAAATAATCTCTCATCAGAGATGCAAAAAGCTGCTTAATTCTGTATGACAGACATTAAAATAGAAGATGTTCCTATGAAAATCTGTGCAATCCTATTTAAATTGTAGTTTTACACAGTATTTAATCTGACACTATATTGTACCTGATTTAATATACAGTTTTAAACTTTTAAACAATGCAGATGAATTTGATAAATATTTTAGAGGAAATGGCTCTAAAATATTTACAGCTGGTAGTTTTTTATTATCATTTTATCAACTCTTCATTTTCTGATATGTTTCCATAACATAGGTAAGAATAAGGCTACTTGTTGTTCATCTATTAAGCTGTTACAAAATTTGTTTGTAAAAGTAGTGCTATTAATAAACAGTTTGTAAAAAAAAAAAAAAAAAAAAAGTTTTATCTCTTGTTTTTCACATTTAGGTGTATGATTGCTGATGAGGTAAGTGATGTTTCATCTCTTGTATTGTTTTTTGTTAGCTTTTATTATGTTGTTTATTGGAGGGGTAGATTGGGGATAAGAGAAACAGGTATTATGGTGCTCCTCAGATACACAGAAGGTCTGTAAGCATGGAAATTTAAAGTTGAGATTATTCAAATCAACCTTAAGCCAGGCTGAGTAATCTTTTTTGTTTTTAAAAAGAGGTTTTAATAATTGTATCAAATGCAGGTTAAATATCTTGAGCTTTAACTTTTGCTGTGCATTAAGCAATTGTATATTTTTCTTGTTGGCTATTTTTAAAACAGGAGTAAATGATCTTTTAAAATCAAGTGACATTTTTAAATGGATAATTGTTCTAAATGTGAATGTTATAAGTGCAGCAGACCAAGTACATGAAAACATAAAAATAATACATCATTTTCTGATTAAAACTTGTTTAATTTTTCAGGGAAATGGGAGAGTAATACTACTTAAAATTAAAATCTGTTTGTGACAATGTGAAGTGCTTAGCTGCACTATATAACTAACAATAAAGCTTATACTTTTAAAAGCAGTTTGGGGAAGAAATTCTAATAGGTCTTCATGGACTCTCTTATTTTAAGTTGGATAGAGATTTTTTTTTTATATTGTGTTGTTACAAGTGACTGATTGCCCAGATATAGATTGGAGAACAAATGTTGCTGATGATGGGAGGAGCCACTTATTCCTGGATGTGATAGCTGGTGGATCTTCATTAAATAATAGTCAGTGAACCAAGGTGATGCCATTTTAAACTTGGTTTTGGGTAAGCAGTGATAACATAATAGAGCTGGTTGTTGAAAACAACCTTTGTCCAAGTAAGTACAAGTTGATTCCGTTTGTATGAAATGGAGGGAAGAACAAGAAATGCAGAGATGCTAATGAGCTTGGTGAGCTTAACCTAGCAGGCCATGGACAAACGAAAATACCCCAGTAAACAGAGGACTTATCACTACTAGTTCAAAAAGCCAGAGAGGAGAATTAGGGAAGATGCACTCTGTAGCCCAGAAAGTTAACAAATGTAGGTAGTGACGAATGGATGAGGCAGGTAATTTGTTTATGGTGGATCTCTCAAACATCCCTCATTTATACAGTAAGTGCTAACCCAAAAAATGTTACTTTTTCCAAACACAGCAGTGTATCAAAGAAAGACCATTTCTTGCTTAAGGAAGTCCCAAACTGTTTAAAAGTCAAGGTCCACTAGATACATTTTAAGTTGTGAATGCAATTTTCTATGGTTCTTTGAAATTATAGCTTCTTTCCATGTGTTTTTTCGTAGATGGGGTTGGGGAAGACAATTCAAGCAATTGCCAAAAAAAATTATACAAACTATTATGTGGCTTGATACCCAGAAAAAGCAAAAGATGTGTGTAGCTGTGAGTCAAGCAGCCTGGGTTCCATATCAGGTTTCTAATGTGGCCTCAGGGAAGACATTTACTTTCCTATGCTTTAGTTTTTCCATTAAATGAGAAAAAGTAAAAGGGATGTTAATACTTCTTTTTTTCAGAGGAGAGATTTGAAGTTGAGGATTCTGATTTTTGGGAAGTGACAAATATGTGCCCCCTGAAAATCAGTTTCCTTTTGTGCCTGAAGGTAGGTGGATAAAACCATTAGTTGCCCTGGAGAATCTTGCCCTTTAGTTTTATATTTAATGTAAAAAATGTAACATGAGATCCTCTTCTGGAAGATGCAGTATAAGTAAGGAAATTGTTTATATAGCTATAAATATATTTGCTTCATAAAGATTACTTCTACATTTTTTGCATAGTTGCCAGCAAGGAACAGGAAGGTTTATGTCAAATCTTCCTTTGCATAACAGGTTGAAGACAACATGTTCAACTATGTCTGTTTCCTGTCTGTCTTGAAATCTTAACAAAAAATACTTATTCTTGGTTTCAGTTTTTTTCAATTTCAGTATCTCTGATTTGAAGGTATTTAAAGGTTTGTTGAATTAATGATCTCATTCCAAGCCTTCAGCTTGCCTGTCACATACCTCATGTATGTCAGAGCTCTCTTGGCATCAGGCCAGGTTATAACTACCTATAGCAGTAGTTCTTAATGGTATTAGGTTTAGGCCACCCCTCTGAAAATGCTAGCTCTTAGCTTTCATTCATTTTTAATGCAGAAAAATAATAAAGCAATTCTTTTATTGCAAACAGCTCAGAAAAAAAAAATTCTTACTCATTTTTTATCTATATTGGATTCTTACTTGAAGTTTTCGTTTTTTTTAAATCGCATGTAGGTGTTTACACACCTAACAGTGCTAATATTTCATGACACCCCATGGCAGTGTTAACAAGATTTCATGGCCCCCTGGGTGAAAATTGCTGACCCTAGGGACTGCATATACAAAGTTAACCTCAGCATGTACTCGTGCTTCAGTCACAGTCATCTTTGGCATAGCTAGAGAAGACTTTTAGTATAGTGGTGTGAAACTTACTTTTATTTGTACAACAAGCATGCTCCTGTAGTGAAACAACTGAGGTGAATTACTGTAAATAGAGCCCTCAATGAAACAAGGTTAAAGTTATGTTTTGCTACATGTGTATCACTGTAGAACAAGGCAGCTATAAATTACATTGTAGCAGCTTATACACTTATGGTTCCATGCATTGGTAATTGATGCCTTTGTCTGCACCCTTGAAGAGCTACAAAGCCATGCATATTTCTGTTTTTTTTCCTTTGGCCACATAGTCCTGTTCAGTTGGACAGTCATGGCAAAAATGGTACATCTAACCAGTTTCCCTATGTGCAAAACCACCACGTTAGAATATTAGTGAGTGCTTGATATGCGTGGTATTGCACTCTTAAAGAATACAAACAAACATATGGGATTTGGGAATCATAAAGATACAAGTTCATAGGTTTCTTGTTTGAGGAAATATTTGAGGTGGGGAAGGAATACAAATTGACACAATGCCACCAAAAAAATCTTCAAAACTTGCATGTAGGTGCATTTGCAATGGTTCTACAAATGCTTACTAAATGTATGGTTTGTAAATGTTTCAGGTGCTAGCATAATTTGGGTTAAACATCAAAATTCTGTAATATCAATAGTTGTGATAGTTGATTGTATAGATTTAGTTGCATTAAGCCATATGCACGTTGAAGAGGTGCATCTATAGAACTTATTCACAAGGTGAATTTTGTTTCTTTCTGATTAGTCTTGTTGTTATAAATTAGTAAGTACACATCTGGATTCTCTCTTCCAGGAGAATACCAACCAGCAAAGTGATTGTTTTGGGTTATGGCTTGCTAACTACAAATGCACAGACATTAACAGCTGCTTTGTATAAACAAAACTTCAAGGTGGTAATAGTTGATGAGTCTCACTATATGAAATCTAGAAATGCAACCCGTAGCAAGATTTTGTTGCCAATTGTCCAGAAAGCTGTACGAGCCATTCTCCTCACTGGAACACCTGCTCTAGGAAGACCTGAAGAGGTATAAAAATGGGCTGTCAAACAATTAAAACATTTTATCATGATTAGTTGCATGATTAAAAAAATTAGTCACAACTACTCTTGATTTTAACCTCACAGCTAAAAACTCAAAATCATGTAAAATTATGCAGGTACTTTGTATGGTTATGGGGTGGGTGTGGTGTAGGGGGTGGGATTTGTGAAGGTGCGGGGGCTATGGGTGTGTATGTGAGGTTTGGAGCCAAGGGAGGGGTGTTACCCACAGTAGGGTCTGGAGCCTAGGGAGGGGGAACCTCTGTGCACCCTGGCAGGATGCCCAATCGAAGCAGGGTCTTTGCAGAGCTGCCCTGGATCTGGTGCATCCCCCCTGCCTGATCATAGCCCCAGTGGCAGTGGGATTACCCCATTCTTGCTCCAGTAGTGGGGGCTGCGGGCAACCCAGGCTGTGGGTAGGTGTTCTGGTGCTGGTCCTGACCCAGGCCCGAACTTTCCTCACTTACTTGCTCAATAGGTCCCAGGCATTCCTGACCTGCCCCAGGCCCAAGGATGCCAGGCAGTCCTGCCATGGCTCAGCACTGTGGTTTATTGCATGTTAATTGCCCCCATACACGTCTCTGAAACAAGATTGAAGTGTTAAAATAGTTTGAAAAGGCAACTGTTCACACCTAGAGAAAACAAACTTGGTGGATAGGGGATATTAGCTTAAAATGTTTAAAAGGGCAGAAGGGCAAGCTGCTGCTTTTGTAGATGCACACCTGTTATGGGAGCCAATAGCAGGAGACTCTTCTGTTGTTTAACAGCTGTGGCTTGAGACTATCACCACTAACAAGCTTCAAATGCAACATTTCTTAAAATGCAATTATTTGAAACACTATAAAAATGCAAAAAACCAGCCATTTCTAGGAAATTATTGAAGACAGATTTCTCTTTCTGGCCCAGAAAATGTGTATAAAACAGCATTCTTTGATATTCTAGGTTAGCTATTGAAGGTTTTCCCTACTCCCTGAGGTGGTGTGCATAAAATTACAAATCTAAACTAAAATCATTTGCTTTGAACCGAAACTTCAAACCAAAATCTTTGGTTCTGATCTGAACACTGTCTACTTTGGTTCAAACCAAAACTTTGAACCACGAAAATCTTTGTGCAAAATAGATGCAAAACACATCTCATCAGAAGCTCTGCAAAAGCTAATATAGGTATATGAGTTGCAATGACTCAGTGAGTTTTATTGTCAAGATGCAGTTTTTTCCATCTTGTCCTTCTCTCTCTAAATCTTTGCTAAGCCCTGTGCCTTGGACTTGGGACCCACACAAAAATAATGTGTACTTTGTATTACTCTCTTTAACTTTTCTCTGTGAAGTCCTCAGCCAGGTTTTTCAAGTTGCTTTGGTATACCATCTATAAGCACCTTTTTCAGGCATATTTTTATGATTCAAGTTTTATATTGACATATTGTTGCACTATTGAACAGAATGCTGACAAATTGTTCTTTGGTAAGGGGAGATTACTTTTAAATAGACCTATGCCAAAAGTATAGAGAAAAATCTGTTTTAAATGTTGTTTATATGACATGAGCATACTTGCTTTAATAATGTATGTTGGTGTGGTTTTGTTTATAGCTTTTCATGCAGATTGAAGCACTTTTTCCAAGAAGATTTGGAACATGGAGTGAATATGCAAAAAAGTATTGCGATGCTCGTGTCAGGTACTATGATACCTACCCCTTTATTTTTTCTGTCTGTCTTGGGTTTTTGTGGCAATTTTTCCCACACAGGGAATTAATGAAAGAGTGTAATATACTGCATGTAATAGGTTCATATTTTATATTATATTTCATGACCCAGTCTTCCACGAAAGCTCAGCTGAGGATGTTGCAGAGGAGTTGCATTGTCTATGCAATGTGGAGGAAAATTGTTTTGTTCTTTTGCAACTGATAAAAGACTTGGGTCACCTTCTTTTGTTGCTATACCTTTTTCTTCTGTTTCTCTTTTTAGAAACTATTATTTCATGTTCAGGGCAGGATTGGACTGACCTTGGAACTTTACTCTCTGGAAGTTTTAATAATTATTGCTGTTTCATAAAAAAAAAGTGTAAGCCCTCCGTGATGTCAATTTGGCCAATCTATTAGCCCAGAAGTGAGCAAAATCTGGCCTGCAGGCCGGATCCTACCCGTGGAGGACTCCATTTCCAATCGGCCCCTGTCTGTATGGCTGCTGGCTGGTCTTCATAGAGACCCCAAGATCGCAGGGCTGTGACAGCATGGGGCCAAGGCCCCAGCTGGGGCTGGGACTATGGAGTCCCAGTTTTGGAGCCCCATACTGCCATGGCCCCGCGATCCTGGGGTCTTCATGGAGACTGGCTGGGATCCATGCAGGCAGGGACTGCTGGGAAATCGTCTGCCATGGGCTGGATCCACCATTTTGTCCACCCCTGTATTAGCCAATATGAAAAATCCTGAAAAATCCATTGAAACAGGAAAAAAAATAAATCCTCTTTTAATTGCTGACCCTTGAACAACTCAAATAGTAATAGTTGCCATTTTTCAACTTCAGGGCAATTTGCAGGCAACTCTAGGGAGTAAAGAAAACAAATATTTTTAGTTAGTTTAAGCCTGATTTTAACCTGGGGTTTCCTAATTGCCAGGTTTCTGGAAAATATATACATCCCATTCTTCAGTATCCTGTCACTTCACAATCAATGATATGGCACAATGCCACTTAGGCTTATGGAACTAATAGTCATTTTCAAGATGAAACACTTGGGTGCAATCTAAACCAATTATAACACTTTCAGAAGCATGAAAGAGACGTGCAGTGTCATGGAGTATGTCCACAGCTTAGCTGGCAACTCAACCCAGATATCCTGAGTTCCAATTAATTTTCCTTTTTCCTACTTTCTAGATAACTTGTTACTAAAGATGATCTCATGCTCTTGCTCTCAGCGTAATGTAAGAATAATTTCTCTAAATATGTTGTTAATATAAAATAAAAGGGGATGGATTACAGTTTTGGATTACCAAGAAGTTGTGGTTAAAATACCTGGTTTTGCAAAAATTAATTAATAAAACCATGTGTCAGGTATCCAGGTTTAAGTCATATTGGTCTAAAGGAAGAAGCATTCAGGACTTGTGGTAGAAGTGATATCTTTTATTAGACCAACTAGATTTTTGCAGAAAAATTTCTTTAATTGCAAGGCTTAGGGCACAAACAGCCTTCCTTGGGCATCAGAGAAAAGACTGTAAAAGTTCTCCTAAGTAGAAATGAAAGTTCACATTTCAGCGGAGATTTGAAGGTGGTAAAATCTTCTGTTAGGAAGAGTCTGAGCCTAATCTGCATATAAAATGAACTTTTCCAAACAGGAGATTTTACTACCTTCAAATCTCCTCTGAAATGTAAAGTTTCATTTCTACCCAGGGGAACTTTTACAATCTTTTCTCCAATGCCTGATGAAGGATGTTTGCGCCTGAAAGCTTGCAGTTAATTTTTTTTTTTTTTTACAAAAATCTACTTGGTCTAATAAAAGATACCACCTCTGCCACGAGTCCTGAATGTTTAATAAAACCATGACATTCCACTGAGTGGCAAAGAAATGAATGCCTAGGGTGGTATTGGGTTTTTGTGTTCATTGTTGGGTAGGGGTTTTTTGTTTTATCACTGCTGAATTAACACATGCATACACATATTTGGAAACTTGAATTTAGGAGGAGAAGTTTCTGTTATGTAAGGGGATCCATTTTGCCACCTAAATTTGCTTACAGTTGGATAACATTCATAAAAATTCATATTGTAAAGTTCTCCTTTCCTACAGGCCTCCTGTATTTCATCAGTATTATTAGACAAAGCTGTTTCATGGCATTTAAGTCAGATTTCCAGACAGAGAAACTATTTTTTCCTTGGTGTTTTGACTGTGAATATGTAATTTTCACACCACAAATGTGCGTGGGATATACATTGTGGTTTGCTACTCAATTCTAGATGATTATTTTATTTTTGGAATGCCATAAATGTACTAAAATCAAACCAAGTGAAGGTTTAGCAAGCTTTTAATAAATAAATTTAAAAATCATTGTGCTGAACCTTAAGTGTCCCATGGTGAAAAGCCTGATTAATTATTTTGTGCAGTACTCTCCCTACATGCCCTTCTACTAAGATGTTCACGGTTATCTGTTTTTGAAAATGAGAGGTCCAGAGGGAGTTCACGAGTCCTCCTGCAATTTCTTAATTTAAATGCTTAAAACGGCAACACAGTACTGCTAATTGGGACAGAGAAAGCCCCTTCTGTAGGTAGCATATATAGCATTTGAGCATTTTATTCAGGGGGAGGACATTCAAGCAAATAGGATAGTCAGCATTTTCTTTCTGAATACAGTATCCGCATACACTGGTCAAACTTCACTAGCCCAGAAATTAGTTCTAGACAGCAAAGTAAATTGTTGTTGATTAAAATCTGAGGAAGTATAGAATTTTATTCTTCCAGGCATGTCCAAAACATTTCTATCTCAAGAATATGCTTACCCTGAGCATATCTCCAAAGGAAATGGAATATACAGTATTATTCCCTTTTTCCCTCTTATCTCCTGGCAGGCATGATAGAAAGGGAAGAGAGGAGGAAACCAAGGAGAAAGATGAAAGGGGTACTGAGTGGGTAACTTCCTGTACTCTTGTCTGCTCATAAATATTACTAAGAGGGTTTTAAAAGTGACAGCATTTGAAGTATGGACAAACACAGATTTTAGCTGCTTATCAGGACCAGACATCAGCTGTTGTGATCAGATTTATGTCTGCATGATCTTGTAGTGAACCAGGTTAGCTAAATCATTCCAACTTTGATCCTAAATGAAGCAAGTGAAATGTTGGAGCAGTTTTGCTCCACTTGTATCACTATGGCATCCTTCAGACATCACAGTTGCATCATAACAACATGTAGGAGTGCCCTTTGATATTGATTCGATTGTGTCTTTCTGAATGTTTGGAGACCCAGAGGTTCCCTGCTCACTAAATTTTTCACTGGCTTAAAGGAAATGGATTCACTAAAGCCCTTGGTGAGAGTAATATTTTTCTTAACCATTTTGTCAGCCTTTGGAAATTCTCAAGGCAGTTACAGGAGTAGAAACAAGCATGGTGATCATCAGCCTTTGTCCTGGCCATGCTGCAGTTACAGTGCTGTATGGCTGATAAAGTATTGCTTGCTGATTCACAATGCACTTAAGACATAATTCTGTTCTTGTTCAACTACGGAAAATCAGCATTTTGGCACTCATGGGATGTGTAGGGTTATCTTGATGCTACTATGTTAATTGACTGTTCCCCCGGCTAACTGCCTATTCATTATAATGTTAGCTAGTATTACATTTTAAGGTGTACTCATCACAATACTCTTTTCATAAATATAAGGGTTTATGCATTTTTTCTATGCACAGAAAAGGAATTTTTTAGCAACTTGAACCCTGACCTTAGATTTTCTTCCCCCTACATTTTCTGTCACTACCTATCCTTTCTCAGTCAGGAAAAAGCAGTTTAGGTAACACTTGAGGATTCCACTGGGAGAGCCAAACTCAGCCACCGGCTTCTTTATCCTTGCTGTAGGAATTCCCTGGGCAGAGGACATGGTTTTGGGGCAAGGCTTGTTTCACTGCTAATCTTACCTTTTAATTGTCAGGTTTTTTGGTAAAAGAGCTCAGTGGGATTGCAGAGGGGCTTCAAACTTGGATGAATTGCACCAGCTGTTAAGTAATATTATGATCAGACGCCTAAAGAATGAAGTTTTAACTCAGTTACCTCCCAAAATTAGACAGCGTATTCCTTTTGATCTCCCAGATGCTGCTGCAAAGGTAATGATTCTTACTTAGTTTTTTTTAATGATCTAGCACACTTATTGCTAGCAGTAATATCTTCCTAATTTCCCTGTTCTATCTGAACTATTTTAATGATTATATTTTACATAACTCTTTTTTTTTTTTTTACATGCACATACATGGGTGCAGAGAAATCTTTCACAGACCAAAAAGTAAAACAATGAGATATATGTCTTATTAGAATTAATTTGTTGTGGCCCCATTTTTACCAATGGGAGGTGAATGAGTATGAACAATTAAGTGCATCCTAGAAGTCATGAAAATCATTACCTAATATATCACTTTTCTGTACATTCCATACACAAATGCTATATTAGAAAGTTTGGGTTCAAGTATGTTGTTTGAGGTATGTAATGAAATATATATTTTTACTTGTATTCTTCTTATAGTATGGATCTACATAAGTTGCAGCGAACAAAGGGGGTTTTCATGGGATGCTTATAGCCCCTTACCACTGGCCAAGTGTGTTGTGGAGCCCTGCCCTTGTCTCACTGATTGGTAGAGAGGGATGGGGGCTATGCAGTGGGCAGCGCTTTCAGCCAATCAGCAGTGGGGGGAAGCCATCATCTTGGCTGCTCCCCTTTGTGCTGATGTCTTTGCCCTGCCCGGGCCGACTGCGAAGCCAGTACCTTGTGTTTTCCTGATGCTCCAGTATACATGTGTTATTTAGAACTCCTTTTTTTCCCCAATATATATTTTAGGGAGAAAGCTCTTATCCTTTGATATATAACATTAACAGAGTAAGTTTTATTTTTACCCACAGCTTATTATAGGTTTCTGTAATTGGTAGGTCCATCACATGTTCCTATCTCTGCACTGATATTTAACTATGAAGAAGCTGGATATATTTTGTTTCTTCGCTTTCCTTTTTGAAGTACACATGCTTCACAGAAGCATTAAGTGTTCTGCCTTTTATACTGTCTCTCTAAATATTCTTTTTCCTTCTCATTCAGGAATTGAATGCCAGTTTTGAAGATTGGGAGAAATTAATGAGGTCTTCAGCTTCAGATGCCACTGAAAGTCATTTTGTTCAAATCATGGGTCTAATTACACACATGTATAAACAGACTGCCATTGCCAAGGTAAACCTTGGAATCTTCATTTAACTTAGTTCATATAATTGTTTTATTTATTCTAGTTTTATATTATATTTCCATTCCCCAGTCACTGTTAATTAAGTAGCTATGGGTCTTCAAGCTGCTTTACATAATTGGTACTGTTGGACAGTTGTATAGTCTTTAGTTTTATAGAATCATAGAAAATTAGGGTTGGGAGGGACCTTAGGAGAGGTCATCTAGTCTAGCCCCCTACTCAAAGCAGGACCATCCTCAACAAGACTCATATGTCTTCAGTTTCCTTAACCCTCCCTAAGTAGATCCCATATGTCTTAAGTTTCCTCAGCTTAAGACATTTTTGTTAAAGGTAACTAGCTAATTTGCATGAAATGTTTTTCATGACTTGTGATCTCTCTATTTTAAGAACAAACTATAGCTGTTTGGCAGCTATTGATCTTCTATAACATGGTGTACACATAAGAGGTCTAGTCAGATGCCTGATGAATCCATTTGGGCTGACAAGCCCAATTTGAGAGTGACAGCTTATTACAAGTTTCACAAATCCATATATTGTCTGAGTTAGAGTCTGAGCATGCTGCTTTCTTCTTTCTTGCTTTGCTTCCATCCTCTGGATCAATGCTGCTTCATTTTGAGCTGCACCTAGTGCCAGATGTTCCCTCCAAATCAAACAGGGTTCTGCATGCTTCTTCAGCTTTCTACATTGATGTTGAATGACTTCATATCATTTTTGTCCACATTATGGTACCGCCATCAAGAATGACCCCGTTTTCTAGAGCCATCTCAAATTTCACTATACAAAGTATTCTTGGGGATATGGTCTCCTCCCATTCTCCTGACATGACAATTCCATCACTACCTCCTCTTCTTATAGTGGTTTTGTCCACTATATATTCCAGTATGTCTGTGTTTAGTATTTTGTTTTCCAACTTTATTCTGTCTAGCTCAAAGATAAATTAGCAAAGTATTTTGACTGAGTTCAGAGTTCTAAAGCTGATGGGTTATTATTGAATGATGATCAAGAAGAGGCTACTTTCTGGTTATAATGCACCTGAGTTCTGCATTAAATGTCTTGTCTTACCATTGGTCCCAATCCCTGTCTTGACTTCTGTAAAGAGTCAATTTTGCTGATTTGTTCTCACTAAGACTCCCCTCCTGTCATATGTTTGCAGAATCCATTGTCCTTTTGCTTTTCAGTGTTTTTCAGCGATTCCTTCAATTTTTTTCAGAATAAACTTACTTTGTAGGCTAAGATCTTGTGCCCATGATTTTTTTTTCCCCAGATAGTTTCAGTTTTTAGCTCTTTGCATCAGATGTAATGCTTTTCTTTGTGGTTTTTCTCTTTTTCAGTGATGATGATGTCATGGTATGAATTAATGAAGCTGTCTTGCATAATGCTCATCTAGCAATGTAAAATTGCAGATCTGCTCTTTTCATAGTCCTGAGCATTACATTTTCAATAACTCTGTATGATGTTAACTCTTCTGCTTTATTTAGCAGAAAAAATGATAGGTTTTAAAAAATGGGGTTTTTTGCTTTTCTTCCATAATCATCCAGGTCCACAGCTAGTACTTTGATTATAGATGGATTAGGAATGGGGTGGTCCACCTATAAAGGCAGGGGATGTGGGCTCAGTTTTTTAGGAGCCTTATTCTTGCTTAAGAGCGCTGAGCTCATTTTAATATCAATGGGAAGTTTGGTGTCTAAGGAGTTGGGCGCACCTATCTCTGAGGATTTGACTTGGGTCTGGAACACAAAGCTATCGGACTAGTTTTACATGTCTTGCCATCTGTTGTTCAGAAGTCCGCAGCGCAGAGCCTGACAACACCCATCAAGTGTTATATAAACTTTCAGTTCCTCTGTGCATGGAATCCATCAAGCTGTGAACATGGTGAGAATAACACAAGTTACCTCTGATTGATTGCTCTTCACCTCATGGGCTCTAATATCAGCCTGGCAGATTGCCTCAGCGATACACAACTCATGAGTGGTCATTTCAGAAGTCTGTCAAAGAGCCAATATTCCTGTATTTGGACTGCCTGGTGATGGATTTTTTTTTGCCACTGATGTCAATACCATGTGCCAGAACTTTGGTTTGATAGGAGATATAAGTCTGGAGTTGTACCTTGATCACTTGTTTATATTTTTTCATCAGCCTCTCAAATTCGTAGGATGATTTTCCAAAATCAGAGATGACAAACCCACAATAAGGCTCAGAGCTTGATGTTGGCTGAAGCAGCTCTAACTGACTAGTGTACTACAAATATCTGTCCAGTCTCTGAACCAGCTCACAGACTGTCTAAATTCCATTACAGAGCACTGCAGCTAGAGTGCTTCCAGACCTAAAGTCACTGCTCATCACGTGCTGGCTGGTTAAGTACCACAGATCACAGATACCAGATTCTTGCTACAGGTCAGGGAAGTTTGTGTCTACTAGAAAAAGTATTCAGCTGAAAGCAAGATATTCTCAACATGGGCAGCACAACCTGAGCTTAAACCTAGCCTATGCCTCAAGACCACAGATTCTTAACTCTCAGTTGCACTTAGACTAGATTCTCATTTGCCTGTTTTAACGTCCACCTTGTGGCAATCCCTAGTGGTCAGCCATCCTTTGGGGTCAAGGAGACTGACATGAATTTGCTTTGCTCAGTGTCCAAGTTCCAACTGATCTCTATTGTGTAATTTAGCTTCTGTATAAGAGAACAATTCATTCTAAATGGCCTTTTCAAGGTGCAGCTTTCTACAGTCTCAACTTGCCATCCACCTGTGTACAGTTATCCTGGGGCTGTTCTTCCCCTAAGTATGGAACGATGTGTCTGTATTTCAATGTGAATTGACCCTATGTGAGCCAGAATACTTATGGTACCCACGCTAGCTTGTTTAATAATAACTTGGATAGCTCTTCACTAAGCCGCTGTGTGCTGTCTAAAAGAACTGGAAGCTTTTCAAAGGGAGAAAATCGCCACCAGTTGAAGAAACCAACTGCTTCCTGCAATCTCAGCTAGTTATCTTGTGCCATGTGGAGCCTGCATTCAGACCTTCAAACTGTTCCTTGACCTCACTCTGAAGACAATGAGCGTACTGGAGAACTAGGACTGTAAAAGACAGGTTCACTGGAAGGGAGAGTAAAAGAACAAGTACACCTTTCAGGAGAAGAGAAGAACATTGCTGGGATATTAAAAGCATTGACCAGAATCTAAAGGGTTCTTAGATTAAGGCAAAAACTGAGGAAGAGTTTCACGTGCAAGTTTTTAATATTTTTGCCATAGATCTGTCTCTCTTTTTATGTGGTGTCTGTGAGCAAGGGGTATGAGGGATTTAGCAATACCTTTGCAAAGTTTCTGTACCCCTTGCTTCTGTGATCTTATAGTCACCAAAGGAGTAAATAAATTGGAGGCTCTCCAGCTTTGAGAGTGAGCAAGAGCTGCTGGGGCAGCTTGGGAGCACTGGCACTAGTTCCAGGACTATGCAGCCGAACAGTGAAGTCTCATTTCTCAAGGAGGCGTGCTAGACAGAAGATCTGTACTCTGAGTGTTAAAAGGCCTAGAGCCTGAGATGTTGTTTAGACTCTGCTCAGAGCCTCTAAGCCAAAAACACAGGATTCAATGTGGATCCTAGTATAGCAGTCTAGTAAGAGCTGTAAGAAAGTGCAAGATTTTGGTGGGTTTTGTTTGTCCCCCCCACCAAGCATCTGTCTTTATGCTTAGATTGGTTATTTGCAGACTGTCAGAGCTATAACAAGCTAAGGCTTTGTGTTCTCTCCTTTGCAACAGCTGCTCCAAACTAAACATTTTCTGGCTAATTTGCTTCTTGTGACTCTGGAAATAATGCAAGCTTGTGTCATCGCCTTAGGTAGGAAGGTGGAAATGAACTCACAAATTCCTTTCAGGTTTAAACAATGCTGGTTGATAGTAATCCTGCTTGTCAGAGCAAGTGAGGAGGAACTCCACATGGTCTGTGCTGTTTCAACGGGTGTACAAAACATATTGGCAAGTAAACAGGGGGAGATAATTTTGCTGTCTTATTGTACAAGTGTAATGCCAGGTCTTGTATTATATTTTCCTTTATTCCAACATGTCTTATTCCTGCCTGCCATGGTGTGAAAGAGAATATGAACAGATGGCATGTTTACAACACTAATTTGGGTTAACATTTCTTAGTTGAGTGCAGATTTACTCTGAAAGAGCATATAGTAAAACTCCTTGAATGCAAGTTACATTGGTTTAGGTGTCATCTATCATCAGTTTATCCTGATGGAGTCATTTGCTCAAGGCAAACAAGGTTCTTTAGTACTGGCTACCCTGCCACCTCGTGACAAGGTGTGGTAACAGCATCCTGCTGTCTTTACTTTCCTAGGATTAGCAGCTTCTCTTACATGTTTACTGTAATTTACACTAGCATACAAAAGCAATATTAATTGTACAGGAGTACATGATCATCTGGTCGATCACTTCCAGTTAGCTGCTCCACAAATTGCTGTCCTAGTCTTCAGCCACTGAATCTCTAGATATCTGAAAGACTGTGACAAAACTCGTAAAGCTTAAATCTTGAGGTATCTAGGTACATTGTATGGCATCCAGTGCTGAGAAAGTGAATCCTTGATATAACTATTTCCAAGTTCTTTATTCCTCAAACTACCATCATGTTAAACACCCCCTTTCACAAATCTTTATAAAAGGCGTGAGCCTTCTGGTTTATGCTTCATGTTTTTCATAAGTAGACAAGGTTCTTTGAGTGAATCTGGTATCTTTTATTAGACCAACTTAAATAGTTGGAAAACAATTATTAAGCAAGCTTTTGGGTTCAAAAACCCTTCGTCAGGCTAAGATTTTTCATAAGGAATATGTTAGGTAAGAACAAACACACGTACAGATAAGCTTTGCAGAGTTTATCAGCAGACCCTTGCTTTTACTTTGAAGGTAAAGCACAAGGCTTCATGAGAAAACAGCAGTTTTCTAATGAAAACTGCCGTGCCCTTAAGTGTACCTCACATTCCTTTAGATGTCCCAGAGTATTTCCTAAGGGAAGTAGATGGCACACAGTATGCTTTCCCTGACCTTGGTTCTGCAACTATACCAGTCCCTCTCACAAAAGCTAACTCAACTGTTTTCCCTCCTGTCCAAAGCTTTCAATACATTTCCCTTTGTCTTTCACTTGTATATCATCTTTTTTCAACTGTTATGGTCTTGCTGCTGAACACTTTTTCTGTGCTCTAAAATCTGACCTCTGCAAACATCTGCCCAGGCTAATTTGCCCCAATGTCCCAGCTAGCTTGTTGTCCCAAGGTATTCTAACTCATGCCCCATGCAGACATTCAGTTTCTCCTGGGAGAGTCAAACTTGCCCCTCACTTCTGTGCTCAGGAAGATCAGGGTCTGATAGTAGTGGGGAGCAAGGGGAAAATGTTCGCGAGGGGGAAGGGGGTAGTTGGTAGATGGCTAAGTGGCTCTCTCAGATGTATTTTCCCTGTTTAGCAATGGAAGGAGGACAAAATCAAGGTAGAGCTCCAGCTTGCATATCTGAACAAGTATAACCAATTCATAAACTTTCTATATATAGAATGTACTTGTTAGGTTGTCGTCATATAATCACGGTTATCTTGTATTTGGGTAAATATGGTAAGTATTTCAGTAGCTGTGTTTGAGACTCTTAAACAGCATGGGCATTTGTTGCTGAAAATACTTCGAAAAAGAATAGATACATTATTTACGCAAAAAGGAACCATATATAAAGTTTTGTGACTCAGCCACACTACTATGGCAACATGGCTGGAGTTTAACTAGGAGCTTTAAATTTTAGCATTAAAAAAGCTTAAGATTTAGTTACAAAATACTTGAAAACCTTGGTAACTATTATGCTTTTTCATAATTTTATATAATTACAGGCTGGTAAAAATATTACTCATTGGTATTTTCTGTTGTTGAAAATCCAAAAATAAGTTAATTGACTATATTATGAAGTAGATGGTGAATAGGTTGTTCTTGGCTGCAGAGGACAAATTAAATAATAACTATCTTAAACTGCGACACTTGGGTATTTAGGAAAAGCTTTCTTATTTTGAGGGTAGCTAAGTGTTGGAACAGATTACCTAGAGAGGTTATAGATTCTCTGTACTTGGACGTTTTTAAGAGCAGGTTAGACAAACACGTGCCAGGCATGGTTTAAACAGGGATGATTCTGCCGTGAGCAGGGTGTTGGACTAATTTAGATTACTTCCCAGTGACACTTCCAGACCTATTTTTCAACAATTCTCTACTTCCAATCTCAGGTTATGTAATCTTTGTATTTTATATGCAGGGTGTGTTATACACTAGAGAACTTGGTAACTAACTGCCTTTTTACCAAGCAACTATTAAGTTATTCCTTTAGTCTTTAGTGCTAAAGACATAGGTACCTTGTTGTTTCTTTAAAATAGATCTGTGATACAAATCACTTGACTGTCAGCATATGTTTAAGATATCCAGAGATGTCATCTTAAGTGAAATATTTTTTAACATTGCATTTTTAAGTTTAATAAACACTTTGAACTGTCAGAGCAATCTTTTCTACTTCTAAAGGACTTGTTCATTATCCTAAGGTGATATTTAGAAAGGCATTTTTCCCTATTAAAATGCATAATTTGTCAATAATTTAATATTAACAAAATCAAATGATCATATGATATATAGGAAAATAATTTTCCTCATACAAGTTGAACTTATGTTCACATTTTTGCAATCATGGGAAAAGGAGGTATTAAAGTAGAAACTGTCACTTGCTTTATGTTAATTTTGAGGTGATGTTGCTGTGATGGTTCAGGAGATATGCGAGAGGCAAGAATTCTTGTGGGTAATATCTTGTATTGGAGCAACTGTATGGTTGGTAAAAGCATTGGCAAACTTTCAGGTATCGCAGTACCCTTCTTCAGCTCTCTGAGTCAGAAGCAGACACACCTGAGCTAAACAGCAGCTGGAACAAAAGCTTAAGTAGGGTCATTATCACCTGTGAAGTCCAAGGTTAAGATTATAAGTGACCATAAAGTCATTGTCTATGTTAAGAGTTGATCCAATAAAATACAGCACCCACAAGGATTCTTGCCATGGTTACATTTTGTATTCTCCATAGAATTAATAAAATTGCACAATTTCTTATGCTGTAGGCTGGAGCAGTAAAAGACTACATCAAAATGATGCTTGAGAATGACAAACTTAAGTTTCTGGTTTTTGCTCACCACTTAACCATGCTCCAGGCTTGTACAGAGGCAGCCATAGAAAACAAGGTAAATCTAAGTGATTTGTTCTTTATTGCTTTAGATTTAGGTCCTAGTCCTATCAAAATTTAGCCAGTTAGTAGCTTCTTGCATTTAATAGGATTAGTTGTATATGTAGTTATTCATAAACTTAAATATATGTGGGATCAGCAATACACTATTCAGATATCTTATTTGTAGAATATTTTATAGTGTTTGGGGAAATAATTTTAAACAATGCAGTCTGGATCATTCTATTATCAAAGAGTAGAACCTTTAGATTATTGCTTAAAAAACAAAAGAAAAAAATCCATGAAGAAAGTTCTGTAATACTTCTATAAAATGGTAGTGGTTTAACATTCTGCTTTGTTCCAAATAATAATGGCAACAAAAACAACACACTTCTTCTGTAGTGCCAGCTATTTTGAGATTAGCCATTGCTTTACAAACATTAATAAATTAATTGAATCTTACTGAACTGTAGGTAAAATTATTTCCATTTTATAAAAAGGAGTGAAGAACAAAACTACTGAGTAGTTTGCCTGTGGTCTTGATTATAGGAATGGAATGATTTCTTGTTTTTCCAGTATTTTAGCATCATTTTCTGTGAGTTAATTTTACAAGTAACATTACTGTTGCCATTCTTTTGGAATTGTATAGGCTCGATACATTCGAATTGATGGAAGTGTTCCTTCAGCAGAAAGAATACATCTTGTTCATCAGTTTCAGAAGGATCCAGATACCCGTGTAGCCATTCTGAGCATTCAGGCTGCTGGTCAAGTAAGATAAAATCAGTGAAGGGGTTAGGGGTAGAGCACATATTAATGCACTTTGAAGTAAGAAATTTAAAAATACCAAGCATACACATGCTATTATACCCGAGAAGATGTTTTACTGCAGGCAACCTATCAAATCAAGCTTTTCTAGACTCCTTTGTTTGTTTTCACATCAACCATAAAATTAGTACAGCACTTCATCTGACATTATTTCAGTAGAACCAAGGCAAAAGAGTCATCCGGTAGCTGAATAATTAGTAGGAGTTCAGTATTTCTTTAAAAAACCCAACATCCTGCTTTTCACTTTTATCTTCTTGGGAAGTGATATAGAGCATTTATACAATATTACAACTTATTCTGCTTCTCATTAATATTTTACATGATTTCTATTTCATGTTGCTGCGGGTACAAATATTTTAGTTGTTATTAAGTCTTGCATCCATTTTCAGTGCTTAAATTAGTGGTATTTTACACGTGTTGTGGGTTACTGTTTGCTGGAGCAGCCATTAAATAAACCCTGCCTTTTTGGAAACCAAAGTACAGATCCAAAAAGGGACATGGCTAGTGCAAAGCTGAATACTCAGCTCCTATCTGCTGGCACCTGACCCCCATTGTAGAATACAGAACCTGGGTGGCAAACTTAGGCAATAAGGAAAATGAGGTGCCTTGGGCTGATCCACAAAAATCAGCAGACTGAACAGGGAGCCATGTAAAGTCAGCACATTGACTGGGGAGTTACGTAAGGTAGCCAGCAGGAAAACACTGAGGGCAGACCATTCTTTGGGCCCTGTCACATGGTCAAAAATTAAATTAAAAATTAAAGCTGGGTGGAGATTGGCTATAAAGTTGTTACACATTTTCAAGCACTAACTCTAGCTGGTTGGCTCTTATACAGATGGATGGACATTTTCATGGCATGAGAATTACTTTATATGCATGGCTGGTCTAAATTTATTGCACAGTTACCCAGCTAATTGGATGATAATTTCTTTACACGTGTGACCAGTGTTAATGTATTGTGTGATTAACCAGTTAATTGCATAATCTATGCAGAAGTTCAGTGAGCCAGGTCCAACTAAGACACTGCATGTGTTGGGCTTGGCACAGGTTTAAAGAAGTGCACCGAGTTTAAAGTAAAGCACCATTTTTTGGTTTGGGGTTTTTTTAACATGTACAAGCAGCCTTTGTTATTTTCTTAAAAAAAAAAAAAAAGCATGATTCACTCTTTTTCAGCCATCCTTTAAAAGAGGAGGAGGTGGTGGTTGTGGTTCTTACCAATAGCTCAGTGGTTAAAACTTTCACCCAACATGTAGAAAATCTGGGTTCAGTTTTCTCCCCTGCCTGAAATGCTTCAAATCTACCCCTCCCTAGAGAGTGCCACATCTATAAACTACATATAGTTTAATGGGCATCCTCTTTCCTTCTTATTGAGCTGTGTCACTCTACAAGAGAGAATTTAGATTTTATTAGACCAGAGAGTGTCAGAGCGAGTATGACTCTAAGCTTGTTGTTAGATGATTCACAGGAGTGAGTGTTAACCTGGTTTCAGCTACTGCTCCAAGGACTGTATACTGCAAAATGTTTCTATTGCTGACCTGTTGGAAATGATGTGATTACCTTTCTCTATCTTTTAAAAGAAAGCTATGGTCACCACTGCATTTGATCCCTCCTGAGGGAAATAGCTGCGATGGAGCTGGTTGGTCCTGTCAAGACTGAGCTAAGATTAAAAGCAATACTTTAAGCACCTGGAAAACTTTAAGGGTGAAGTACCTTTGGAGTTTCCATGCTTCTAGGGTACAGGTGTTTTGAGGATCACAATGCTTGACTTGAGTACCTAAATTCTATTTAAATCCCATTTTGGATGTTTAAAAATATATTAATCAACGGAAATCTGAAACATCTGTCTGGGTGTGTTATTTCAGAATGTTCTATATAATTTGAGATCATAAGAAAGTAGAAAAAATTGTGGCAATGCCCTTTCGCCGTTCTATCATTTTATAACATTTTCTTGTCCATTTGTAAAATCATATCATCTCTCTTTTACTTTTTAGAAATCAATTAATCTAATTGCTAATTTTGTCTAGGGTTTGACTTTTACTGCTGCCACTCATGTTGTGTTTGCTGAATTATACTGGGACCCTGGACACATAAAGCAAGCCGAAGACAGGGCACATCGAATTGGACAATACAGTTCTGTAAATGTGCACTACCTTATTGCAAAAGGAACATTAGATCCCCTCATGTGGGCAATGTTAAATCGCAAGGTACTTGCTGGAATAGAGCTAAGTAATCAACAATGCGTTTTATTTGTGTCAGGAATCCACAGCATCTATGGCATGCGTCTCTGAGCAGTGCCCCTGGAGGATTCTTACATCTGGGTCACTGTCCTGCTATTAAGATTACCAGGTCAATCAGTTTTGTGTTTTTATTGCAGGGTGACCATGCTTATTCTGAGCTTGCTTTTTATCCCTTCTGCTGTTCTTGTAGCCCTGTACAGAAACATTATTGTCATATAATGGCTGTGTTTGATACGCATTTTGCTAATGTTAGTGACCTGGGTGTTTTTTAATATTAATCAGAATATGTTGGTTTGCTTTACTGTCACGATTGATCTATATTAGTTCTGCTCACAGAATAAGCTTCACCTATATGCATAATTAAAGCTTCCCAGGAATAGAAAAGGTGGCTGAATATTCTTAAATGTACAGATCCATCATCTTCATCCCCAACTATGAAAATCTTAAGAAGCTAGGTGCTATAAGTTTCATTGCACAATTCCCTTTAATTGTAACTCTGTTAAGCCCATTTGAAAAATCTCAGTATTAAATTGGGAACACTTAAAGCCTACTCCTGGAGAATTGTCTCAGTATCCGTTCATCATTTCTCATCTGGGGATTCCTTCACTGAATGAGAAATCAATAGTTAAGTGGGGCTAAGTGAAAGAACAGTTATCTGCTCCAAAGCCAGTTTAGTGCATCTTTCATGGTCTGATTATCAAAGTTGGAACCTGGCCTAGGAGTCCAGGCTCAATAGCCATGTTTGTGTCAAGGGCTTTTAATTAAACTGGCTTCCTTCTTGCTGATATTATTTTGTAGTTTTTATTTTGTTGATTATTATTATTCATCTATATTTAATCAAGAATAAATTAGCACATTTCATTATAGTAGTTCAATTCTGTCTGGCATGTGTTATGGAAAGTCCATTTCCAAGAAGAATTACTCAGAACTGTATGTAAAATTACCAAAGAGTTTGCAGTCTAAGGGTACAAGCAACATTCAACACATTTATTTACCTAAATAAATATTAATTTCAATGTAGCAAGCTGTCATACATTAGGAGGTTTGTTCTTGTTACTGTGTTAGCTGTGGATTTTGATTAGAGAATCGGTAGGAGTATTGGGTTTTAGGTTTACAGGTTTTTAATCCTGTTATAAATATTATTCTTTGAATTAGTAAGTGATATTCTTCCCCTTACAACTACTAAGTTATGTTTCAGAAGAAATAACTCTTGGATAATTGCACGTTTTCCAAATTATGAATTAAGGAAACTGTTATGTATTCTCCTGCAGGCCAAAGTTACAGGCAGCACATTGAATGGTAAGAAAGAGAAATTACAGGCTGAAGAAGGTGATAAAGGAAAGTGGGATTTCTTGAGTTTTGCTGAAACCTGGACCCCAAATGAAAGTCTTGAAGAGATCAAGAATGAAGTTTTATTCAGTCATGTAAGACTACACAGATTTGTATATTTTGTTATGATCTTGTAAATTAGTTCTACTATCTAACTGTAAATTGGGCTTCTAATTAAATATTAAACTGACCTGTGTGAAAAGAATTAAGTCTAAGAAATGAATTTTTAACTGATTAGTTGCTTTTGTTTCTTCCCGTCACTGTTACTTTTTTTATACCAGTCTTTTCTTGTTCATGTTTCTATTTCCCCTTGTCAGAATAGGTGGAGCTAAGCCAGAATCAGTCTCATACTATCTTAGTGAACCAGTGAAACTACTAAGAATATCATCTCGAAGAAGAGGTGCCATTCCAGAACACATTCAAAATTAAGCTAAAAGTGATCAAGAATATGCAGTTAGGTCAGCCATCTCATTAGTGCATGATGGTTTCCAAGTCTCTCTTTTTTTTTTTTGCCCTGACTTAAAAGGGCTCTTACTGCTGAAATGTGCTTTGTTTATTGCTAATGATAAGTAGCTTAGCTATATTTACAATTAAAGTTGGCCAAAGTATATCTCTACAAAAAAAAGTCTCACTGGAAGCTGCTGGATGTGGTACTTTTGTAAGACACATGCTCAGCTTCCCTTACATGATGTCTAGGCACACTGTTCAGTATATGCTGTGTCTTGGTCAATAAAGAGCTTAAGTGGGGCTCAATGAACTGGGCCTGGGCATACTTGGAAGAACATGGTACTGAGGACAGTGACACACATGGTACCAACTAAGATATTTTGGAAGTTGTGTTTGTTGTTAAATATAAACAGATAAACTCATCATTTCATGAACAAAAATGGTTTTAATAATATAGTAGCTTCCTAAAGCTACATATTCCTGGTGTGTGTTCAAACAATTGATATTTCCTTCATGCTCAATTTGAGGAGGGATGAAGGAAAAGTAAATCTTCCAACACCTAGTAGTTCTAGTTAAAGAAGAAAAGTTGTAGAGCTTCCTAAACAATGCCTAAGTCTGGAAAAAACTTGTGTATGCAGAAACGTATCAAAGGGGTCACAATTATATCAGAGCTCTTTAGTGAAAATTGTTACTAGAGCATGCAGGTGGGATTGCTCTCCTGTTAAGAGTATGTCTGCCATCTGATATTAAAAAAATCCCTGCAATCTGAGTTAGAACAGATGTAAAGTCCCTGCACTATATAAAATTAATATGCTCAGTTCTTTTGGATCTTAACCAACTACATAATTTTGCTCTTGATCTGTTTTCCAGTGAGTGAGCAGTTGAGAGAGTATGTTTCAAAATTTATGAGACATTTCTTATAAACAGTTCAGCTCTTGGTGGAAAATAAAACTGGAACCTCTACTTTAGGATGAATACCCTCACTCTTTGACCTTTCTTACATTTTTACAGTGTTGTCATATTCCAAGGGATTCCCAAAGTATTTTGGCCATGATTTTCCAATGTGATTAATGTTTTATTTAATCTTTACTTTTTTGTGGGCATGCAAAATCTTCCAACTCCTAGTAGTTCCAGTTAAAGAAGAAAAGTTGTAGAGCTTCCTAAACAATGCCTAAGGCTGAAAGAAACTTGTGTCTGCAGAAACTTATCTAAGGGGTCACAATTATATCGGAGCTCTTTAGTGAAAATTGTTACTAGAGCATGCAGGTAGGATGCTTCAAGGGGCTTGATGTGCTTTCAAGGGGCCTAATTTTTCAGAGAATCACTTCTCTGCAAAAGCTTATTTGATAAGTATTATGTGGTCAATTTGTTAGCTTGGAGAAAATCCTTGTATTTTCTCTCTTTGCAGCTTCTGGCAGCAGCTGGTTCCTTTTAAGTGCAAGTTAAACAGCATGGCTAAGATGCTATCTCATGATACTAGCCTTCTAGTACATCATTCATCATTGTCTTATTTAGCTATTGCTTCTTCAGTTGATGCCACTACAACTGCCTAATCTGCTACTTCTGTTTACTAATAGTATATTTGCACTACATCACGTTATAGTGCAAAATGGTTTTGAGATATTACCTGACTCGGTTTCAATTTATTGTTACACAAGTCTTCAACAGCAAGTGGATTCAGATAGTACAACTACAGCTACTGAA
Source organism: Caiman crocodilus (assembly GCA_030014935.1). Taxonomy (NCBI): domain Eukaryota; kingdom Metazoa; phylum Chordata; order Crocodylia; family Alligatoridae; genus Caiman; species Caiman crocodilus. The sequence continues at coordinate 16,560,811 of JAGPOW010003685.1, forward strand.
CCCCCGGTAGATGCTAGGCAAATCCATAGTCACTACTATGATGAGATTCGATCTTGGTATAATGATTTATTTCTGTGTCTCAAAGTGTACCCTGATAGAGTAACGGTTTGTATTGCATATTTAGGTCAGCAAAGATACTATGAAGATGGCTTGCAGTTTGACACTGTATATAATTATAAAGTGTTTTGTCTTCAAGGAAGTAAATAGACATGAGTAGGAGTGTACTACATCAGAAATAAACATTTTCCTTGTTTAGATGTGCCTTAAAAGATATTATTTATATTTGCAGCACAGAAACCTTCAGGGACTAAAGAGCTGCTTAGTTTTGCATATCTTCCCACTTACTGCTGCCAGTATATCAAGCAAGCATGTATACAATTTAAATTAAGTATCTTTCCTTATGTAATTTTAAAATAATGCATATGGCATGCCAACACTGCATTTGTTCTCCAGTGGTCTCTGATTATGCTGCTTTTATCATTCTGACTAGAATGGTGAAAATTATCTTGGTTTTTGAAAAGAGGGCTGAATTGCTTTTTATTTTCAAGTTCCTGTTATTAAAAGAGATTTTAGTTGATTGTCCTCTAACTAAAAAACCTCATTAAAAAGAGCAAGAATCATAACTGGAAGCAATTATATCTTCAAGGAGATGGACAATATCCAGTTTAAGTAATTTGGGGTTTGTTCTCTTTCTAATGTTTGTTTCTCTTTTCTAGTTTGAAAAAGAAAAACAGCATGACATTCGTTCCTTCTTTTCACCAAAATCTTCCACTGAAAAAAAACGCAAAATGTCCTCTTGTGAGACATTACGGGATTTTACTTCAGAATCTTCTACAATCCGTCTGAGAGAGGACACAGAGGAGAGCAGTGGGGAAGGCGACTCCAGCAAAATAATTGATGTAGTTGCAATTTGTCACGAAAAAGACTGTGAGCGTGAAGCAAAAAGGCCAAGATCTCTAGGTGTAGCTACCCAAAGCAGTTCCAGTAAGAAAATAAGTAAATCATTGTCTGAGAAAACAAACTCTTTATTTACAGAGGAAATCAATCAAGGACTCTCTGGCAGTTCCCTGAGCAAGTCAAGCAAAAGCCCAGCATCAGACAGTGGCTGGTGTTGTACTGTTTGCACTTACACTAATAATGAATTATTACCTTATTGTGAAATGTGTGATTGCCCTCAAAATGATGATGGTAAGTGACCCATGCTGCATGTGATAGTGTGCATATGCAGTTATAATCTTGCTTTGTTTCAGAGGATACACCACTATTTTTATAAATTGAAGAACTAAATCTTCAAATGAAGAAGAAAATATATGAAATTGTTTCCTCTTTTAGAAGTCCTGATTTTGGCCAGGACTATTTCTTCAAAGTTCCTATGATATGACATTAATTTGGTACAAATGGGTAGTTCTGATTAATGTCAGCAGGATGTAAATTCAATGGGCAAGCATAGAAATTCAGTTTCCATGGCAGCAGATATGACTTAAGTCATTGCTCTGCTGCTTTCTTTCCCTTCAGATGATTTATCATTATTAACAAACCAATAGAATTAGAGATTTTTTCCAGATATTTGATGCAGCTCAGATGCTTAACTTAGTTAACTAAGTGATAGATAATTGTCCTGAATCCTAACATTTGGAAGGCATCAGAAGCTTAATTTGAAATATTATTTTTCTCCCGCAGTCAAATGTTGTTTATTATGTTTACTTTTACAATATTCAGGCATCCTTAAAAAAAACCCCAAGTATAAGCTTCTAAACTCAGTGCAATTTCAGTTGTGCTTTCCTTGTGGAAGAAAGTGACCCATTTTAAAAGTTGTTTAAATGCATTTAGGGGCTACATGTTTGGCTTATCATCTTTATTAAATTATAATAGAATAACTTGTAAATTAAAAAAAAACACTCCTGGGAAATGCCCCAGTATGCTCATTGTACTACTTAAAGATTGCAGTTACTATGTTATCTATTGCATGCTTTGGGTTGTTAACCTGTTTGCATGAAACGTTCTCTGTACTTGTCAAACTAAATTTTGGATATTTGAAAATCAGTATCTGTAGATAACTTGCCCCTGAAATGGTGTTCTTGGATGACTGATATCTGTAATGGAAAAGTCACCCCCAGTGTTACTAGCACTTTTGACAGAGACTGGGGAGAAAAGATAGTATAATGTGTTTGCTGACCTGTTTGTTCATCTCAGTAAGTAAATTGACTTTGTTTTATTAGTCAGGGAGACTTGCATAGTACCTGTGCAATGCCAGTGCCAAAGGAAACATCTTTCCAGTGTCCTACACCTGACACTACACAAACACTAAAATCACTTAGAAAAAGAACAGAAACAAAAGTAATTCTGTTGTTTCTGATTTCACAGGCATTGAGATACTTATTACAATAAAAATAATAGAGGTAAAAAGGTGGGAGGGGAGAAACTTTCCCTCTACATTTTCCTCAAAACAGCAATAGATAATTCAAGAAGTGAGCTTAAAAAATTAATTGAAATGTATCAGTGTTAACGCTCTGTGACACTAAGTATACCACATGTACTCAAATCTAGGCTGGCGATCTATTTAAGATGACCCCTCACAATAATTAGATTCTCTATATTGAAAATGTATAAATTTGTTATAATTCAGCAGGTATCAAATCTAATTACCAGAAGTCTCCGCCTCTCTCCCCCACCAGTCTCCCCCTTACTGCCAGATGCTGCTGAAGCTCTGTTCCCTCCCAGAGCACAACACATAGAAGAGCAACCCCTGCCAGCCATGCAGCAATGGTGACGCTGCTGACTAGCCAGGCAGGCGACAGAGTTTCCATGTGCTCTGTGCCCCACAGAGAACCCAGCCTGAGCTGGAGCCAAATTGTGCCTGACAGTAAGGGGTGGGAATGGGGCAGAAGCTAAGAGGGCAAGCAGAGATGGGATACAAGGCTGCTGTGAGTCTGACGCTGGGCCTGAGCCCAGGTTGGGGCCAGAGTAAGAGCCTCAGCATCTGCCTGCCTCTGCCCCCTCCACTTAGTAAACAAATCTAAAATGAGGCGGATGATTACAAGGGGAGTGGGCGGGGAACCTAGCCATAGATTTGTGTAAATAAAGGAATATGCTGAGTAATTTTCTACACTATACACCTAAACTTCAACTCTGATAATATATTTGCTTCAAAGAGACATTTAAAAATGAACTATGTAATTTGTGAAATTATCTGTAAATGTTCAACTTAACTAAAGTTGGTCTTTCATTTTCATAGCAGATTTTTTTCAAAATTAACCATTACATGCTTATCATCAAATTACAATTTGAAAAACCTACCCTTTCAAATATAAGTTTTATTATGCCCTTTATATACCTGCCTCTGTTCATGGAAGTTAAGTCTTAGGGCCCTGCTACATGTTCAAATTAAGGCTGGATAGGAACCAGCTATTGAGTTTTCCCCATTTTCAAAGACTAACTTTGTAGTGGTTTGGTTCTTTTTATAGCTGGATAGATTTTTTTTATGGTATAAGAATGCATGGGTGGCTGGTCTAAATGTATTGCATGATTAACCAGTTAATTGTGTTGTAATTACTTTGCAAATGTGGCCAGTGTTACTTTGCACATGTGGCTGGTCTAAATTTATTATGTGATTAACCAGTTAATTGAGTCATATATGTAACGTGCATCAGGGGCCTAAATGATCACTTTATTTCTTTAATTACAGTTAAAAAGAATATAGATCAGAGCAACCCTCTGTCTACCCAGAAGGAAGGAGAAAATGCATTAAAGAACTCTAAAAAATGCAAAGATGCAGTGGTACGCAATACAGATGATAAAAGGGAAGACTTTGTACAAACAGCAAAGGAGCCAGCTGATAAAAATGTGGATGAGGTAGCCAATGCAGTTGAAAATGAATCTGAAGAGAGTAATCAAAAGCTTAAAGAAGGTAGAGGAAAATAGAATTCCTACTATAGCAAACCTACCCCATCAAATCTGTGAAATAGCATTAAACGCAAGCTCTGGGAATGCAAAACAGTTTTAACTAAGTGTAGAAAACTATATATTTGAAACATGCTTCAGCCTATGCATGTAGACTGCTGAATAGGCAGCTGTGTTTCAGCATAAGCTAGCCTGATAAATTCTCTGATTGACTGAAGCTTTTTGTGCAATTCTGATAAAACCATAGATATATGTAGCTTCCTTTGGCATCACCTGGCTGGTATGGTATACAATGAGCTGCCGGTTAACAAAAAGTAATATACCTACAGTTTATCACTTTATTAAAAGGGATAATAGTTTGTTAGTATGCTGCACATTTTCTAGATAAATTATAACGTTCAGTTGAAACTAACTTCAATTGTAACACAGGCTCTTAATTTTAATTTTTCTCCCTTTTTTCCTTCAGTTTCCTCCACAGTGTCATTTCCTTACTTCTTAACTTGACTGCTTTAGCTTGGAGTGGTACTGTGCAATAATCTTTATAGCATTTATAAATCTATTTCTAAAATAGGCCAGTGTTCATATAGAGCCTCTGTCACAGGCAATCTGTGATAGCCCACAATCATTCTCTCATTTTCTTTAGCAACACCTGGAATAGTTTAATAGTAGCTAGGGTCAGGAGGGTCCTGAACAGATCATCTAGCCTGACCCCCTGCCACAGACAGGAATGAATACTGGGTTCACAAGACCCCAGACCTGTGATCATCCAACCGTCTCTTGAATTTACCCAAGGTAGGGGCGAGGACCACTTCCCTAGGAAGTTGGTTCCAGATTTTGGCCACCCTAACTATAAAATATTGCCTTCTGTTCTGTAACCTAAACCTATTCTCCATCAGCTTATGACCATTGCTCCTTGTCACCCCAGGTGGTGCTGGGAAGAAAAGGGCTCTACCTATTTGCTGTTGATCTTCCCTGATGAGTTTGTAGGCAGTCACTAGGTCCCCCC
>JAGPOW010003685.1:16565816-16589131 GCA_030014935.1 Caiman crocodilus
GTCCTCCTTGCAGCCTGACCCAAATTGATTCCACCTGGTCCTCAGTCGCCCCCAAGTTGATGCTCGATGCAGAGAAACGATCTTTGACATAGAGCGCAACCCCTCCGCCTCTTTTCTGCACCCTGTCCTTCCTGAAAAGGGCATAGCCATCGATGCCTACGGCCCAGACATGGGTCAGGTCTCACCAGGTTTCTGTGAGCCCAACCAAATCTGGGTCCTCCACAGCCACCAGAAGAGACAGCTCCTCCTGCTTACCTCCCATGCTGCGAGCATTTGTATAGAGGCATTTAAGGCTACCCACTGCCGCCTCTCCCTCTCCACTCATTTCCCCCAAGCTACAACCACAATAATAATAACAATAATCCAGTATCTGAAAAACTGTGAATAGTGCATCTCCCTACTTCGGTAAAAATTAACTTTTTTTTGTAAACGTGTAGTGAGCTAGGTATTTCACAGAGCAACAATTAAATATGGGTCTAATTAAAAAACCTACCATTTTAATGGATGACTAGACTTATAAGTGAACGAATGGGATGGATGGAAAAGAATCTGACTTCACAAAGAAAATGTGGTTACAAAATTTAGACACATCTTTGTATTAATGTCTCAAATTTATTCAAGTGTGAAGATTTCTCAAATGGTATGAATTAGGCACAAATGGGAGCATGCTGTTGTCAGGATACCTCAAACTTAAAATACTTTCATTGTATGATATAACAATAGCATTCAAAAGCTCCATTTGGAATCAGATCCCTCAGACTTAGCACTATACAAATGCATATGCAAAACCAAACCCAGTAGCAATGATCTTGCATCCAATGAATGAAGAATACAGTAGTAGGAGAATTTCATGTACCGTAAGTCATAATTATTATACAACAGCTTTAAAGCTAGTGCTAGAGGAAAGTTTATTAGAATGATGTTGCTTAATTGAAAGTTGAAACTTTTTTGTTTCAATCTGAATTTCACCAACATTTTATAGTCTTCTGAGGAATTAATTTTTAGGGAAAAAAGCTAATAGGCATTGAATGAATAATGTACATTGTATAAGAACAACTCCTGATTACTTCAAGTTTACAAATCTCTTAGTTGCTTTTCCGTAGGAATGTGCTGCTTAGATAGGATGTTCATCCTAAGTCTTTAAAATTTAGTTACCCATTTCTGTGGTTTACATGATCATTTTTTCCACTTTTGGTTACGTTAATAAAAATTATATGACTTATTGTTGGGGAAAAAATCAGTCTTGTTTTTCATTTACAGAACCCACAGACAACTCAGGTACTTTTTCAGCATATGATGGGCTCATGTTCTGTGCAAGCAGGAATACTGACAGAATTCATCTCTACACAAAGGTAAGCACTAGATTGCTCTCAGTAGCTCTCTCTAAATTTGCCATACCAGTTGTTTATTTTAGCATACTAGCATTTTATTTGTAATGTAATCCTTCATGGTTATATCTGTATTTCCATTTTAATTAGCATACTTTATAACAGATGTCTGTTTTTCCTATCTCCTAATTATTTTTCCTTCAAGAAATTAAATAGTTCAGTAGAACTAACTTTTCTCTCCTAGGTGACAAATGAACAAAATTTTTTTCATAGAAGATATATATTGAGTTAATTAATTGGATTAAATGTTAGAGGCACAGGTGTTCATTCCTTTACTGCAAAAAATAAATTTCATGATATTTAGTTGTTAGAATTGTAAATTCTTTCTTCTCTTCCTGTTTGTAAAGTTTTGTCATTCTGTTTATTACTACAAGTGAGTTGGAGGTGGAAAGCACTAATATCTTGTCTAATTAGGACCTAATTGAAAATTAAAATCACAGGGAGTCACAGTCCTGTTTTTAATGGGCTCTTCTGAACAGTGATGTTGATCTGGTGGACTACAATGACAAAACAGAAATACATGTTTTCCCTGAACACCCTTAAGCTATTTTAAAATGCTGTTTGAAAACTGCTTTACCAAACTCATTTCTTCAGATCTGATATGACTAAGCCATCTGCCTTGACCAAAAACAACAGAAAATTATCAAATTAAGTTTTCTTCAGTTGTTTTGTAGAATATCTGAAATTATGGTTTGTGCTGTTATTTTTTTTTTCTAAACTATTTACAAATCTTTCAGTTAAAGAACTGCACTAAGTATTTTGGATTATAGATGAAGGTGGGTGTATGCTTTCCGAGGTTCAGCTATAAAGAGGATAACAAAAATGCTTAACTGGCAGTATGTTCAACGTGTCAATACAAATAATGACAGTTCCTCATTTAAGCTAAATGTGCAAGTGTAATGTTTCTTCCTAAATTAGACATGATTAATGGTGCCATGTCTATAATACCCTACCATCCCCTGAATAAAATAAATATAGAAAATTCCTATTGGTACGCAAAGCAATCAGAGTACAAAAATAGCAATCAATGATCTTCACTGTTTTCACAGGAAGGGCTTGCTTGCTTCTACCTCTCTCACTCTCCAGTTGCTGCTTTGAGAGTTAGAAATCTTCAGTCTAATAGACTCCTTCAGGCTAACCATTGTATTCAGTTCCAGATGCAACTGAAGTGTGCATCACCTGGGTTTTTCATGTCTCACCATGCTTGAATGATTTATATAGTTTCAGACAACCATACTGGTTTGTTCATTGTGAATTTGATAAAATATTTTTTTTATGAACTTGAGAAAACAGAAATTCTATGAGGTGACACGTGAGCCAGTGGTAGCATTTGAGCCAAAGATCTTTACGTCCTCAGTGCAAATCTATGAAACTTTAGTTCTAGAAATGTCCTCTGAGTGAATAGCCATTGCAAGAGGAGAAGATGTGTACTTTACACCTCTGTTAGCTACATGGGTTCTGGTACCATTTTTTTTAGAAATCTGAAAACCTCTCAGTTGCCTTATTCATAAAATAGGCTAAATTATACTGGGTGCCCTAATCATTTGAAATAAACCAGAGGCACAGCTTATAATTTTGGTGCCCTGGGACAAGTGGGGAGAAGGTGAGTGCTTACCTCCTTGGACACGGGCCGCTGCTGCCTCAGTGCAAGCTCCCCTGACAGGCTGCTGTGGCAGTACAGTTTCTTGGGGGCTATTTTTATGTTGCACCCTTTGTATTGGTACCCAGAGCTCCTGCCCCTCTCCAATTATGCTACTGCACAGAACTGAAACTATTCTGAGAGTGAGGTGAGTTTAGAACTGATGATTTGGTGGTTCCCAGTCTGCCCCTTCCAGTTGGCTAGAAGTTGAATTGAAGAGTTCCTAGTATTACTGTGGGAACGCCAGTCATCAGCCAAAGTCTCACGGTACTCAGCACTGCCAGCTCTCCTGTGCGCTGTGATATTTGAGAGTTCGCTTCTCTCCAGCCAGAGCAGTTTCTCTAAGTCCCGGATTAGGCTTTGAGCCACAGGGATCCTACACATTGAAAATCAGTTGAGAAAGCTCATTCAGATCCCAATGGAGAAACTCGACCTATATCACACCACTTCCTAGACAGTTTTCAGGTGAAATCGAGTCATTTTCTCCATTCTAAAGGAGTAAGTCTGTATCAATTCTTGTGCTTCTACAGTGCTTTTCCAGTTAACAGTTGAAATACTGCTAAATTGTCTTATTTAATTACATGCAAAGTACTGTATTTCAGATCTATTCACCACATATCTAATAAGATACATGGACAGATGCATTAAAAGAGAGGCATATAACACAAAGCACAAACTTGTAATCCTCTTGACTTGCAAGTACTCTACTATGAATTGAGTTTTTCAAGTCTATACAGTATTAGTGTACAACCACCATGAAAATGCTTTTAAAAATATTTTCCTGTATTGGTGCACTGGATTGTTGGGCTAACTGTTGAAAAAATGTGTACTTTCTTTCAATTTAAGACATTGCAGTTGTAAATAAAAGTGAAGAACTTGAAGACCTTGGTTACCTCCAGATTTAATAGATTTAATCAAATTGTCTTGCATCCCTAGGAAGGAGAACCACTAAACTGTAATTTCATTCCATTGGATATAAAATTGGATAACTGGGAGGATTTACCAGAGAGTTTCCAGCAAAAACAAAATCGTTTTTTGGTAAGAGCTGTCTTGCAAATTTTACTATGAAAATGTTTAATTTGGATGGGGGGTTGGTGGTTATATATTTTTTTTTTTTTATAAATGGGGAACATTTTGTTACTCTGCTTCAGGTTTTAGTCACTGGTTACATTTTCATCAATGCCAGCAGATCTTATAAATGTTGATATGAATAATAAATGTGCAGTCTGTTACTTTGGCAAATTATAACACCTCCTGCCACCATTTCTGTAGATAGAATCATCAACATATCATTTAATTTCTCATTTACAAGATTAGTAACTGATGTTCTTAAGTTAAAATCAGATTTTAAAGGTTATACTTTTAAGCATGGTAAACTGTGGCTGGAAGTATGCTTGCCTCACAGTTGCAATTTTGGGCAAAGTTGGAGGTCTCCTGATTCACCCTGTGGTCATCTTTTTGTTTGACGTAATTTTTATATCAGTGGTAGAACAAGATACACTAAGACCTGTAACCTTTGTGTAAAGAAGAGATCTACAGCTATACGTTGGGAGAGCAGTACAGAAGAAGAAAAAGCCCTCACAAATTAAGAAATGCCAGATTTAAAGCTGTGCAACAGGGCAAACTTAACATCCTTTTCTGAATGCTCATTGCTATATTTTTAATAATGCAAACTGAATAAATGAATTCTGTCTTCTGGAGCTTGTATCAATTCCTTGGTGGTTTCATCTGCAAGACTAACGTGTTCATATCCACAGCCCAGATCTCTATGAATTCAGTTAATTAGTAGTGGTAGAAGGTTGTTGTCTCTGTGGATCAGCTGCTCATGTGGGATCAGGTGCACAATTTGCCACTGGATCTTTGAGCCTCTTGCTAGACAGCAGAGGAATAGTGAGATTCAAGAATCTTAGTTTCAAGTTCATGTTTTAAAAGGAAACATGCCTTAATTCTGGGGCTCTTCTGCCCCTATGCCTGCAGTGTGCCCTAGCTCTCTTCTGGTTTTTCTTTCTTCAGGGAGGGAAAGCACCCATTACTTCCTCTACCTATTGTCTGCTTCCATAACACCCTGCTCTTCATGCTTTGTCTTCAGGTCAATCCCTTTCCCTGTTTTATGCTGACGAGGTGCTGGCTACAAGCTCATTAGCAGCTCAAGAGTCTCCTCCCCATTGTGCGTTCTCGTGCTCAGTACCCTAACAGCCAACCCACGGTTGCTGGGAAGGGCAATTCCAGGAACAGCATCTGCAGGCCGACAGCCGGCTCAGTTCAGCTGGCACATACAGATGATCTGGGGAGAGAATCTAGTGAGTTTGGCTCTCAGATTCTAACCAACCTACTGAATGCAAGCAGGCTGAGATTATTTGGCTGTATGTGGCAGATTTTCAGAAGGATAGCGAAGGACATCAAACCAGCACCCATCCAAAATGCATGCAAATACTATCCACAAAATAGTTCTAAGACTTCAATTTGGATGCAATATTTGTCATTAACTTTTATTATCAGAAGCCATTTTAGTAGAAATATTCAGCCCAGCTCAAACACCCACATAGAAAACTGCTGCCTGAAGAGCTTTATTTTGGAAGACCTGTAAGCAGTTTGAAAACAAATTAATAAAGAGTTAAGTCATCTTAATTCTAAACATCAGTGAAAGGGGCTCCCTGTGATGAAGACAAACACATTCTCCTCTGTTTATTACAAATTAAAAGTAAGCTCCAAGCACCTGGCAGGTTACCATAGCAGCCTTCCTTGGTGACCTGATAAAATTTTCCCTTTTGTTATAAATAGAAATGAATTCAGCCACAGAGATTGGGCTAACATAAAATATGCTGTCCGAACATTTGTTAAGAAAGCTTATTACAAAAGGCATTTTGTATCATTATAAACATAAGATTTAGAAAGTCCAAGAACAAGGAACTCTTGTTTGCTATAGCACTGGAAAGACACCTTGTGTTAAAAGCACATGTATTAGTTCTGAGACTGTGTCTATTGCATAGAGTTGTAGCTTTAGCAGCAGGAGGCTTTTTTAACACAACTGTTTTTATATTTCATAATTCTGAATGAAAAGTGAGAAAGACATGCTGTAAAATGCCGTTTTAAAAGAATTTTTAAAAATCCTATTTTTTTTCCTTTTGTAACATCTTATTTGACTTCTTCCATTCTGCTCCATCTCCATGGGAAAGAGTCTCTAATCTGCACACTTTTTAAAAAATGTTTTTACATTTATTCCCAAAGAGCAATTATCTGAAAATAAAATCATAATTATAAGCATCTAGTTTTCTGGTTCTGCAGGTTTTTAGGGAAGGCTCAAATCACATTTGGAATAATCTAGTCCCCTAAGTAGATGCTTTTTCTGCATTGTAAAACCATTTGATGGTTTGGCAGAGATAACATCTCAGACAAGGCTTGATATTTCAAATAAAAAGGTGTTGCAGGTCATGTAAAGGAGTATATTGGAAGAGCTGAATGGTGAAATATAACTATGCTGGCTAAAACAGTCTCTTTCACTTAGACTAAATTATTAGAAAGCTTTTTTGCAGTGAAATGAAAAGAAAAGTAGAATAATTTGCCCCTGCCCATCCCCCCCAAATGTACATGCATGCAAGTGAGCTGTTTTTCCATTAACTACATCCCTGACTACAAATTTAATTTTTTTCTCATTTTCTGTAGTTTGTTAGCTGTATTACTCATTCAGTCTATAGCTTCAAAGGGTTTCTTTTAATGACTCATTCTAGGAATACTGAAATCCCTGTTAGCTCTTCCAATTCAAAAATATAAAAGCAGCAACCAAAGAGAGAGGTTCAATTTTTGCATTATGGTTTCTTTTTCTATTATGAAAAGCTGAATATAGCAGTAGGTGATTAGCCATATAGAAAAACCTATGTATTACATGAATCTGTGCTGGTTGAATTTATTATTGAATTCACTGCTTCTTGGAGGTTTGTGTTCAAATTTAAATTGTAAATTTGTCTCTAGCCCAAAGAGGACCTCCCAGACAAGGGCCAAGTGTAGCTGATGATGAGTCTTCTGACAGCCTGAAACATTTGGTGTAGGAGGTGTGAACTGCCTACATCAGTGGGAGGTTCATGCTTCAACCTTGTTATGGAAATCTGAATATTACTATTAACTCTTTTGTTGCTCTTCAGTTTAGAAAGTCTCAGCTATTATATTTGCTTGTGGCGCTCCTTGCTGTCAAGTACTGCTGTGGTAGGAAATTCAAATTTGCCTTGACTTGTGCCTTTGAAGTTGCAGAAGCACAAATCCATATTTCTAGGTGCTAAAATCCTGATTAGTCCTGTTCTGTGCAGTGTCAAAACTTCTGGTTTCCCTGACAACCTCAATTTAGTTCTGCATCTTTACTACTTAATTTTGCAGTACATGATACATTAGGGGCCAGTGTAAAATAAAATTGCCTTAACATTTTTTTGTGCAACTCAGCTTTATATTGCCCTGCTTACTGAATTCAGTAACAAATTACATATGCTAATTTGTCATAGATTTCCTCTTGCATTGAAGTGCCACAGGAAGAGTGGATAACTTATAGTGAAATAAGTGAAGCTATGATCATAAAACATTTTGAAAATGAATATGCGAATACACTTGAATTATGACTTCATTACGAACTGAGCCAATTTTAATACTTTTGTATGGATCACAAATGAGTTTTTTCTAACTATGCAGTAGTTAAATATTTTTTAAGGAGGCATAAATCTTCAGGCATTACACACAAACAGTTTGATTGATTTTTGTTACAGCTTTCACTGTTGCCTCTGGAATTAGATTAGGCTGTAAGAATTTTAGCAGTAATAGAAGAATATTAAGAAAAAAATTTTTCAAATTGTGTAGAGGGATGCCATTTAGTCTAGTACTGAAACTAGTGCTGGATTTTTAAAACATGAGGTTGTCTGTGCACCTAATTATAGACTTTGTTCACAGCACTTTTACGGAGCCAAAACTTCCATTGTGAGAGAAAGAGACAGTATTGGGAGTTTTGCCTAAGTAGCACATAGCCTTCTGCCTACATTTTTCCTATTAGCCAAGGTCTTTCTCACAAAAGAAAGGGTTTGCCAATATCGCACCACCAGCAGATCCTCCTAGTAGAGACAGCTAAGACTAGCAAGAGTTCTTTGCTCAGAATAGCTTATGCCAGTGCTTCCCAAATGAATTGGCTTCTTTGCCAGTGTAATTGTGTTTGTACTAGGGCTTTTGTCAGCACAGCTATGTTTAGTGGGTGAGATTTCTTTTTTCACACTCTTAATCCATCTAGCTATGCCAGCAAAACTTTTAAAGGTGAACCGTGCCTGAGTCTCAAGACTTTGCAGGCCTTTTGCAGCTAGTATCAAATGGTACAACTTAGAAAGGACCAGCTTATAGCATGCAAACTTTTTCAGTATGACATTGTTCAGTATACTCATTTAAGATATTATTCAGTATAAATAGATATTTATTTAATGCCTGTCCTCTTGACCTTGCCTCTCTGTCTCTCTCTCTGACAGATTTTGAGGTTTGTGAGAGAATGGAGTAATCTAACAGCCATGAAGCAGAAAATTATCAGAAAAAGTGGTCAGATCTTTCGGAGCCCCATTCTTGTTGCAGAAGAGCTGTCTAAACAGCAGGCCAGGCTTAGCAGCACAAAAAGGTATGTGTTTTTACTGTCCATTCTTTTGTGTTCATTGCTGCAAGGGGCCCCAGGTATTTTCTGTACCTTTCAGTAGAATCACGTTGAGATAAACTGAACGTAATGTGACAGCTTGTCCTGTAGGGACAAAATTACACATTCTGTGCATGTTTGAGCGAATCTGTTGGTGCAGAACACGCTGCCTGTCTCTCTCACTGTGAATCTAGTCCAGCAAATATTCTGGCTCTGCAGGTTTCTGCAGCTTTAAACATCCAGAATCTGCCAGAGATTCAGGAGAAAAATCTTTCCTTCATGGTTTCCAAATGCCACCTATTGGCTTTCACATCTCATTTATGTTGGCATTATTTGTTATTCATTTAAGCACTAGCAGTGTGTTTGAAGCTTTGAAAGGTGCAGTTGCAATCCTGAAGATAGTATGGTCCTTTAGAAAATGCAGAATACATTGAGAGAGGCAGAACAAGGTTTTGTCCTCAGTTGTTTACCTACTATAATGTTTTTGGCACTGTGAGGTTATAAACTTAGATACCTTTTTTGCTCTTAATTTTTAACTTCTTGGCTTAGCTAGCACTTCTTGCATGCATTGTGAGAGAAATTCCTTTTTTTAACTTTTTTTTGTTCTGACTCACTCTTGTTGCAATAGGGGTAGCATTGTTTCCCAAAGGAGCACCTTTTTGTATTTTTTCCATCTTGAAAGTTAGCTGCAGACTTTTAGAAAAAGGAAAAAATGTTATTTGGCATTAGGTTAAACCAGGAACTTATATTTTAACACTGTGTTCGTGTTCATTTTAAATGCCTCCCATTCCAGAAGAAGGTAGTCTTACTCCTCCTGTACCCAGAAATGCTTGTTGGTACACTGTAAGATACAATATTCAGGAGGGAGCCTCTCTGGAAGTAATTTTTAAACAGCAGGGCTGTAGAAACTCTGTTCACCATCTCCTTCTTTTCCATCTCTTTCAATCCTTGTAGAAAAATAGGGCTCAACAAGACCTCAGAAGTTATCTAGTTCAGCCCTGTAGTCAGGGCAGGATCCACACTATCCACACTGTCCCAGACAAATGTTTGTCTAACCTTATTTTACAAACTTAGGGAAGGAGATTTCATAGTCTTTCTATGTAATCTGTTTCAGTGCTTAACCACCCTCATAGTGAGAAACCCAACCTTTTTGTAATATAAGTCCATTACTACTTGTCATGTTCCCTGTGGACATAGACATTTTATTTTTTTAATAACACTTTTTTAGTTAAGATGATTGTTATCAAATTCCCCTGTCTTTTCTTCTCCAGTCTAAATAATCCCAGTTTTCTGCAGCCTTTCCTCTTATGGTATGCTTTCTAGACCTCTGTTCATTTTTGTCGCTCTCCTTTGGCCTCTTTCCAGTTGGTCCACATCTGTCTTGAAGTGTGGTTCCTAGATAAGGCCTTGCCAGTGCTGAGTAGCGTGGAAGTAATCACTTATCTTGACTTGCATGCAGCACTTTTGATAATACATCCCAGTATACCATCATACTTTTTGCAATATTATATTGTTGATTTATTTAACTTTCAGTCTACTATAGTACGGTAGCCTAGCCTGTTAGTCCCCCGTTTTGAGTTTTTGCGTTTGATTGTTCTGTCCAAAGTATAGTATTTTGCACTTACCTTCACTGAATATCATCCTATTTATTTCAGGCTATTTTGCCAATTTATCAAGGTCATGTGAATCCTAATCTTATTCTCGAAAGTTTCTGTTCATCCACTGTGTTGGGTGCCATCTGAAAATATAAAAGTGTGCACCATATTTCAACTTCCAAGTCATTAATGAAGATATTGAAGAGTACCAGACCCACAAAAGACCCCTGGGAAACTCCACTGGATATGTCCTCCCAGTTGGCCATTTAATCATTGTTGACTATGATTATGACTATCTGGCTCACTTTACATTAGTTTTATGTAGACCATATTTCCCTGATTCTCTGTAGTTGAAACCCCCACGTATCCCTAATACATCAACATAATCATAATCAGGAATAAATTACTACTCATGATAATACGTTCATTGGCCCAATATTTATTTCGTAACCCAGAATCTCTTTCTTACCTTTCTCAGAATCAGCTCTTAGCCAATTGCCTTATCTTCTTCAAATACCAACTTTTTCAGTACTTGCTATTACATCCTTTCCTGTGTTGCTGAAAAGTAGTAGGTACCTAATCAGTGGTAAAATCTAAATTTACCTTTCCTCCTACTCCCTTTTCTGCCTCCTTCTCTCGCTCCCATAATGTCACTATCCTGTCTGACGTTCATGCTCACAACCTTTAGTCCTGTAATAAGACTTTTCTTAAAATTTCTCACATTCAGGTTTTCTCATAAAGTAGTCTGCAATTATCTAAAAGCTGTTGTTTCCTCTTAACTCCTACTGCTAAACCCTCCAAAATGACTGCATTTTGGTGGTAGGCAGGAATTCCTCTAACCATATGTAATTCTAGGCTTGCAAAAAAAGTATAGATCAGCAAGTGGCAGCAATAAATAGGGCATTTATAAACCTGGCTTAGGTTTGTTACTCTAGTTACTATATCAAACAGATCTGATAGGAGCTGTGTGTTCATAGATTCATAGATGGTATAGTCCAAAAGGATGTCAATGGATCATCAAGTCTGATCCCCTGCCCATGGCAGAAAAAGATGCTGGGGTCATGTGACCCCAGCCAGGTGCTTGTCCAGTCTGTTCTTGAGGACCCCCAAGGTAGGGGAGAGCACCACCTCCTTTGGAAGCCCATTCCAGATTCTGGCAACCCTAGTCATAAAGAAGTTCTTTCTGATGTCCAGCCTAAATCTACTCGATCAGCTTGTGGCTGTTGTTCCTGGTTATTCCAGGGGGTGCCGTAGTAAACAGGGCATCTCCATTCCCTTGTGCCCCCCACCTGGTGAGTTTGTACACTGCCACAAGATACCCCTCAGCCTTCTCTTGCGTAGGCAGAAAAGGTTTGGGTCCTTCAGAGGGCCCTCCCTGCAGGCCTCTAACCATACGAGTGACCCTCCTCTGGACCCTCTCAGGGTTGTCCACATCCCTCTTGAAGTGCGGCACCCAGAACTGGACACAGTACTCCAGCTACGGCCTGACCAGTGCCGCATAGAGGGGAAGCATCACCTCTGTGGACCTGTTCGTGATACACCTGCTAATGCATGACAAAGTGCACTTAGCTCTGCTAATTACTTCATCACATTGATGATTCATATTCAGCTTGGAGTTGGCAATGACTCCAAGATCTCTTTCTGCTGCTGTGCTGCTGAGAAGATTGTCTGCCAGTCTGTAGGTGTGCTGGTGATTCCCTCTCCCTAGGTGCAGCACTAGTCCTTGTTGAACTGCATCCTATTATTCCCTGCCCACTTCTCTAACCTGTCCAGGTCTGCCTGGATTCGGTTGCTTCCCAGCAGTGTGTTTGCTTCACCCCATAGTTTTTGTGTCATTTGTGAATTTGGACAGAGTGCTTTCCACAGCCTCTCCAGGTCACTGTTGAAGATATTGAACAGGACTGGCTCAAGAACCAAGCCTTGGGGGACCTCACTGCCCACATCTTTCCAGGTCAATACTGACCTGTCCACCACCACTCTCTGGGTATGACCCTGCAGCCAGTTTGCCACCCATGTGATTGTGTAATTGTCTATGCACAGCTGTTCAATTTGTTTATGAGAATAGGATGGGATACTGTATCGAAGGTCTTCTTAAAATCCAAGTAGATGATGTCTACCTTGACTCCTGCATCTAACTATTCAGTCACCTGGTCATAGAAAGAAACAAGGTTAGTTGGGCAGGATCTGCCTGCTATGAACCTGTGCTGGTTGCCCTTCAGCATTATATTACCTGCTGGACGCTTACAAATGTGTTCCTTGACAATTTTTTCAAGGGTTTTCCCAAGGATAGAGGTGAGACTAACCGGTCTGTAGTTACCCAAATCCTCCCTCTGTCCCTTCTTGCAAACAGAAACTACATTGGCCCTTTTCCAGTCCTCTGGGACCTTGCCTGAGCACCATGAGTGCTCAAACAGCTGTGCCACTGGCTCGGAAATAACAAGATGACACTTATTAGTATGTGAGTGACTATATCTATTGATATGGCTACTGTAACTTAGTTTGCTTTGTAATTACATCGAATAAATGTCCAAAAATATTGGGTTGAGGACTGCTGAGTTTTTAAAAATGCTCTATTTAGAAGAATTAGTCTTCTGTGGTACTACAATAAAAGGAAACCAAATATATGCAAAGTTAAATTTAGCAAGGAAAATCTGTGATATTTGCCTTGAGTTGTTTTCTTTCAGTTGTTTTCTAATCACTTTTAAACTAGACATCATTCAGTACTTGCTCATTTATTGGCTACAAAATGGAGCAAAGGCTTATTTTGCGGAGGGGAGGAAGACAACCCCATCTCATGAAAAATCTGAGATAATAAATTTATTGCTGTCAATTGTATGTCTGGAAAATGGGGAATATTTGGAAGAGGATTTTCAACACGAATATTGCTGCAGGCAGTAGTAGGCATGTTCTGTAAGTGGTTCATTGTCTGCCACGTATGACCAGAAACGGGAATGCTGAAACTATTTGTAATCATTCTAGGTACATGACAAAAGAAGATGTTGCAGTTGCTTCACTAAGCAAAGCGAACAGTAGTGGGGGGAGTGTACGTATGGTTTCAAAGGAAGCTACATTTAACCTGAAA
This sequence comes from Caiman crocodilus, assembly GCA_030014935.1. Taxonomy (NCBI): domain Eukaryota; kingdom Metazoa; phylum Chordata; order Crocodylia; family Alligatoridae; genus Caiman; species Caiman crocodilus. The sequence goes on from JAGPOW010003685.1 coordinate 16,579,165, forward strand.
ACCGAAGCTACTTCTGTGGGAGAAAAAAATGGCCCTTCCACAAAGTAAGTTCATCAGTGTTCATCAGTGTTAACAGCAGACAAAATAGCCATAATATAGTGATTAAACTATTGATCCTCAAAATTTATTTTTATATTGGGTAATAAAATTATAGGGCATGATGACTTATGTTACTGCAATATATTGTTTAGATGAGGGAGTTTCTTGTGCTAATTTAACTAAATTGCATTTCCTGTAATAATAACTAGACTGCTTGTCAGTTTACAACTGAGTCCATTAAAATGAAAGAAGAGAAATGGAGAGCTTTCACTCAAACAAGCTTGTGAGTATATGGCTTGGAGACATAGTGTCTCTCTTACTCCGTTTTAAATTAAATATAATACAGTAGAGAGCAGTGTCTAAAACCACCTGGAAACAAGCCCAGGCTTGCTTTTTAAACATTATTGGTCAACTAGTTTTCAGCTGCTGAAGACTACAGACAATATAGGAACTGCATCTAAGTCAGACTATTACCAGATAGCCATGAAAAATGTCAGCTAGTTCTCACAATGTTTTTTTCTGAAAAGAATCAATTTACTTTGGCAATTTACTTTCAGTTATGGGTAATAATTGTCAGACCATACTCCAATACCCCGCTTCTATGCAAGAACACCCCTCTTTAATATTTGTGCAAACTAGCATTTCCACAGGAATAATGGAAAATTGCAGGTAATAATCACATTTACATATGCAAATACACTCATTGTATGTGTAAAAATCCCTTTAAAATCTGGTCATAAAATTCTATTAAAAATATAGTCCAAGGGGGTTAATTGCATTGAACAGTGAATAACCAGAATAAGGTATAAAATGAAGTAAGGTGTAAGATATAAAATATAAGAAACCTAATAGTACATACTATGGTATTAGTAATAAAAGGCGAAAGATTTATGCGATCTGAAGAGAAACCAGAGTATTGATCAAGACCAGTTTTATTAAATAACTACTACTTGTCTTCCTAACAGGTTGCTTTTGGAAGATGGAAAAGACTCTCTAGTTCTTAATTTAGTCTCTGCTCAGGCTGAAGTTGAGGAAGATCCTTCCATAAAGAAAGGTTATTTGCAGGCTGTTGATAATAAAGGGAATCCTCTTTGTCTGAATTGTCAACATCCAACAGTCCAGCTTGACCAACACTGCAAATCCAGTGATTGGGACACAAGATTTTGCTCACATGCATGCCAAGAAGACTTCTTGATTCGCTCAAGTAATAGCTACCTGAGGACTAAAGTCTTTGAAATCGAGCGAGGTATTTGCCAGCTTTGCAAACAGAATGCTGAAGAACTCTACCTTAGCATCAGAGATGCTCCTAAAAATCAGCGTAAGAAACTTCTGGATAGTACTTGGATGTCACAGCTTCCATTACGACAGGTAATATCAATAGTATTTTAATCTATTATACATAATCACTTCAGTTCAATTGTGGAAACTTATGCTCTTCAAGTTATTTTAAAAGGGAAGCAGTCAAACACAAATGTAGTAAAAACCCACAAAAACACTCTGATGGGCAGCAGTTTGTTACTAAAATAACTGCAAGGCAGTCTGATCTGATAATGTACTGCTTCTTATTTCTACAAATCCAAATATATCTTTAACTTAAGTTCTGCAGTTGCACTGTGCCAGGCAGTGGCCTGGCTTCAATACACTGGCACTTCTGAACTGGAAGCGGTATACCTGCATTTGTATGGCACTATGAAGTGTTTTATATAGATATTTCCTGTTTTTCAAAATGAAGCTTATGAAAATATATGGAATGAGAGCTTGGGCCCAAAGACCTGAAGCACCGAAGTGAGGAATTAGTTGCGTAGACGAGTGCTCACTTAGTTAATCGTATCTCATCTGTTTAAGATGGCATGTACCTTGGGAGTGAGCTTTAATCCTATGCCTGAGTTTCCTTGTGCTGCAGCTCAAAGATTTTATTTGAAACACTAAAGAAAGGCCTTGTAGCTGGAAAAGCTGCGTGTGTCAAGGGACAAAGCTTAGTATCACATGTTGTTACAAGAGATGTAGGATTTAGATATAGCTGTTATACTGTTGATTTTTTTCCTTTTTGAAAAATCATTTTATAGCCCAAATTGCTGATGAGAGTAGAACTTGCAGCACTAACAAACATTTATTAAATGTTATCAAAACTGTGCATCTCTTCACTCTTATTTGAGGGCCTCTTGTGCCTTCCCATTTGTGGCTTTTCCTTAAAAATCGCATCCAGTTGTAGGTGCAGCTCTTGTCTTGTCAACAAACTGGCCCCAAGAGACACTGCATTTTGAATCTGTTCCACAACATGATGCTGAAATTACCATATCGTGCATGTGAGAATGCACAGCTATGTAGGGTTGTTGGTTGGAGAAGGGTGTTTGTGCCTGAAAGCTTGCAAAAAAACAATTTTTCCAGCTATTTTATTGGTCTAATAAAAGATATCACATCTACCCAAAAAACCTTGTCTGCTAACACACGCACCGTATGACTCTCAAAGAAGTTATTGGTAAGTGACCTCTATCAGCAGAATCATCAGCAATAGCTGTTATACAGGAAGGGAAGAAGTGCTGTACTGTACTGTCAGTCAAAGTGGCTGGATTGTTTTGTGTTGGTTTGTTTTTTCGTAGCCTAACCTATTCCTCTTTAAATGCATTCAGTATCTAGTTTAGCAGTTTTGGTGTCCTCCTCTTCGAAGTGCTTTAGTCATGCTGAAGAGTTTCATACACTGCAATCAGAAGCTCTTATTAGTTGCAACTTCACCATAAATCTGAAGTAAAAATACAGTGAAGGTTAAAGCATCTCAGACCTGGCTCACTTCAAGTCCACTCAAAATTCTTTCCCTAAAATCCTTGACTCTGAAGTTTTGTATTTTGCTAATGTCCAGTGGACACTCATGCTGCCATTGGCTCCTCTGTCATCTTGCCTACATGACATGCAAGTTTCTCATCTTCCCACTGAAGCATCGTCCCGACCTAGTTCTAGTGATCTGTTCCATGAACTTTTTACAGCTGACAGTTGTTTCATTCCACCCATGTTCCAATCTAAAATGGGACTTGGAGGGGAGACGTTTCAGTTGCAGAAATGACAGAGCTTCCAGACCTCTCCGAAGAAGCAAGAGTAAAAAGTTCATTCAGACTACAAAGATAAGACTGATAGTATTCACCTCTATAATACCTTTAAATTACAATAGTTCCTAACCTTTTGAAATTAGGAATACAGTTTATCATGTTGCTCATTCTTACAATTTTTGTCAACAAACTAAAAATTTAAATATAGTAGAAATAGTGAACAAACTTCTAAATGGCAAGCATGTGGTAACAATCTGATTCTTTGTTTTGTGAGCAGCAGAATTAAAAGTGCAACAGGGTTTTTTTCTCTTACTATTGTTTTTAATATTTTAGTATTTAAGTGTAAAATAACAAATTTCAGGGCGAGTTGCCCATGACCATCAAACAAATCCTTTGTTCTGCATCGTTTCTCAGTTGGAAGTCTGTGGAGGAGCACAGATGCATTAGGATGTGTTTGCATGGAGTCATGGAATTAAAATATAATATAATATAAAATATTTGATATAAAATATATCAAAGTGCTGTGGGCTGAGGGAAACTCTACCATCCAAAGTACAATTTCTGGTTACCTGCTAGCAATAAACAAAATAGCAAAGAGTCAGTTTTTTCCTTCTCTCAGTGAAATCTATTTTAAAAATATTTAAAATATTTTTATTTGAATGTTTCCTCTGTTCTTACTATATAACCATGACTGAAGAACGTTGCATTTTGATCAGCTCGGAGTGGTCCATTTACAAATCCTGACATTGTCTTTTGTTTATTGTAGCTAAATGAAATTATAACCAACCCAACAGAAGGCCAGTTCTGGCAGGTGGATCATATCAAACCAGTTTACAGTGGAGGAGGACAATGTTCTCTGGAAAACCTTCAGACTCTGTGCACAGTGTGTCACAAGGAGGTGAGTATAAATTGGAACATATTATCCCACACTGTTCATAGAAAATTTACAAGAAAGGTTTTATGCTGTGCGTCTTCTCCTCTTGCATATGAATGGGTTACTTGCCAGAATGTGGAATTGGAGGTTTTAGGGCCAACTTCCATCCTTCTAGAAATCTGAAGGCACTGAACCATGTCCAGGAGGCTCTAGGGGCAACTTCTTAGTAGCCTCAGAGTGAATTTTGCCTTGCTGCTGCAAACCACTGACTCTTACTTTGCCATTACATAAAGCTTTGAACTACTTTCATGCAAGGCTCTCGCTCTGCATACAGAGAAACAACTCCCCTGGCTACTCTGGAGAAGGAGCATGAAGAAACCTAGCGCTATAGGAGCTCTTGCTCTGAAGCAAATCCTTGCGAATTCCAGAGGTTCTGGTTCCTAAAAGGACAAATGCAAGTGTCCTGTTCGTTAGAAAAGAAATGATGGGAAAATTAGTAGTTTTACACCCTTTCTGCTTTGTCTTCCAGTCCTAAGGATTTTTCCCTGAACTAAAATGAACAGATGTTTACAACATGTCTTGGCAGCCATCAGTCTTCAGGATCATGGGTGTGCATGTAAGAGGTCTATGTGACCATTACACCAAGACCTTCAGCACATACCCCTAGGCAAGAGTATGGAGGAATGGAGGCTGTCTTAGACCTACCATCCGTCTTTTAGGCCACTGAGAAAAAGTCCAAAGGCCAGGCCAAGTCCAGCCGTTCGGTGCCTCGATGTTTGTAGCTTTTGCCAGGCAGCAACAGATTAGATCTGCTGCTGACTATCTGACCCCTCAGCAAGGGCACGTTTGTCAGAGTGATGTCCGTTAGCCTTTCTTCAACCAAGGAGTACCCACAAGGCAGTGGAGCTAGGGTTTTGAGGTGCCCTATACTCACCGTACTTTGATTGTTACAACATTGCGGTATTTCATAGGAGCTAGCCCTCATGAGTAGCCTCACCAAGCCGTGCAGTCGGGTGCAGTTCATGTTCATACCCAGGAGCATTGCAGCATATACAGGCAAGCAAAAACGCCTGTTACTTCAGTAAAATCTCATTTTAGCCAGAAGGGTAATGGTAACAATTCCTGTCAGGCTTTCAGGCCACAGATCCTTGCTCTGCTGAAGGTAGGGGCCAAAGAGTGTGCAAGAAAAGAATTGGTCTGTTTCCTCGCACAACCCACTCAGTAGGGTGGCTCCATATTAAAGTGCACGGAGCAGTGCAAGCAGTCTGTGTCCCCACAAGAAGCACAGAAATACTGGTTCCCCCGTGTAAGCACGTAGGAGTACTTAAGACACTGGGAATATTGCAAAATTCTTTGTTATGACTACAGTGATTCCTAGTTCTCAGAGTGAAGTGCCAAGTGGCATTAGGGATCTCTTTAAAAAAAATCAGGCTTGTGCTGGAAAGCCTAGAGAAACAGGCAGGCACTTCAGGCTACTGGGGCCAGCTAGCAGGATATGTTCAGGGGTATTTGTCACTGCATCCTTTCCCATGGAGTCATTCCCAAACCAAGATGAGCAATGTGCTACCTCCTCCCAGCAGACAGCCAGGGGTGCAAGCATGCACACCACCTGAAAAGCACAGAAACTCCCTGTGGTGGTCCCTGAACAGGAAGCAAAGGGCTTGCTCAGAACTGAAAAGCAAAATGAGATGGTGTTTTCTGAACTCTCGTTCTTTGTTTATCACATCTGAACAGCTATTTCTGGTTAACAAAGTGCTAACCTTCAGTATTTTATAAAACCACAAGGAAACTTATAAGTTGGGGCAACTTCAAGTGTGTGTACTACTGGTGTGACTAACCTGTGGTATGCCTTTGCATTGCCATTGTGTGTGGCCCACAGTCTTGTAGGAGTTATGGGGACAGGGGTGGGAGTGGACCCAATTCAGGGCTGCAAGCAAAGAGGGGTGGGGAAGACAGGTGGGGTCTCACTGTCCCTGTTGACCTTCTAAGCTGCTCCACGGTGAACCCCTCTCTGCCGGAGGGGCTAGGTAGAAACAGTTCTGCACTGCTGGACTGGAGGGGCTGGGTGCAGGACACAAATGCAGCAGCAGCAGCTGGTTTCTTTTTCTTCCTGACTACCCCTTCCCTCTCCCTGTTCACTGGTGTTTGGCACCCTGCCGCACCCTCTGTACCGACAGGGCACAGAGGAATGTTGCCGAGGGTGAAGAACTCGGTAGTTACATCTCTGCCTGGACCCAGCCAACTAGTGCAGTTGTGTCCTGCCACCTGCCACCTCTGACCCAGCAGCATAGGGCTGTTTCCACCTGGCCCCTCCAGCTGAGCCGAGTACCCTGTGGAGCAGCTGAGCAGATCAACAAGTGCGGTGCAAACCCCAGCCTGGCAGCCCCAGACCAGGACCTGCATGCTCACAGCAAGCTCCAAGTCCAGGGAGCCCAAAATGAGACCAGACCCATCATTTCCCCTTGCCAAACCATCTGTGCCAGGTGCCCCCAGACACAGCAAGGCACCCTTCATGTAGCTCAAGTGCACAGCAGTGGCTTTCCACACTTCTTTAAGATGTTCACAAGCAATCCTTTTAATTTTACTTTTTTCTTTTTAATTCTAAGCCAGACAATGCAGTACAGTAGAACAGGGGTGGCATGTGTGCTGCGAGCAGCCACTGTGTGGCACGTGAGCCCTGGCTGCCCAGTAAAGGGGTGGCTGGAACGGAGGCAAAGGAGCTCAAGCCTCTGACAAGGTTGCCACCAAGAGCCAAGTTAAGACTCCCTGGCCCTGAAGCTGCTAAATTAGGAGCTTTGGATCCTTGCCATCCAAAATTACAGCGTTTGCTGGGCCAGGGACAAGATAACTTGGTTCTTAGCAGTGACTCGTCCTCTCCCAGCATCATCCTGCTGCCGCCCTGTCCCACAGAGCCGGAGACTCGAGCCCTTCTGCCTCCATTTTGGTGCCTCAGAGCTCTGTATCCTATTCACATGCTCACCTCTAATGTATCTACTGCTGCCACCGCCAGAGACCAGATGCTGGGCGAGAGGGACCATTGATCTGCCCCAGTGTGACACTACTTCCGTTCTCATCTCTTAATTTAAAAAAAAAAAAGCGGCAGTGTTTTTTTGATGTGGTAAGTAGCTCAAAGGATGAGTGTGCCTACTCAAGATTAGTTCAGAACTTGGAAATGTTATTAAATAGTGTCATAAGTCGTTTTAACACTATTTGGTCAAACTTGAGGCCTTTAACTGATTTAGATCAACTCAAATGTGGAATGCTGTTGCTCAGTGAGTTGAAGTATCAAGTACAGACTCTTTTTTTTCCCTTTTCAGAGAACTGCAAAACAAGCCAAGGAAAGAAGCCAGATAAAGAGACGTTCGTTAGCTTCAAAGTATGGAAGTGACATTACAAAATTTTTTGTAAAGATGTGAAGTATAAGTATGCTTAAGTATAAAAATTAAAGTTTTATACATACGTATAGTTTCAGTTGGACATCGGTATAAAATTCTAAATCTTACAGTCAAAACCAAAGGTTGAGGAAGAATTTGTTGCTGTCCGTAACTGCATCAGTACTTCATAGGCTGTAGAACCACGTCTGGTGTTAATTTACTGTCATAAATTATCTCATTACGTCAAGAGGTAAAGATGCACTGGGAAATTCCAAGCCTGGTCCCGGGTTTTGGTGTTTCATCAAATCTTTATGCCATTTCAGTAGAGACATATTTTATATGTGTTGTATTTTTTATTGTGCTGTTAATTTTTGAAAAGTCTCTTCAAATAGATAAAACTGCTGTAATTATCATCAGCCTTGTATTCTTTTGGCTTAGATGGGTGGAGGGTAACATCTCATAATCAAGGAAATGTCTTTGCTTAAAGCATCATAATTCATCAACATTGGTTCAGACATTACATTTATATATATCTTGCGATGTCTGTTTTGGACTCCATTGCTAAATAAAGTTATTCTTTTTACAGTAAGGATTTTGAAAATAAGATGAAGTACATAATAAGTTTTGGCTTCTCACTAAAGCCATTGCAAATCAGCTTCCTACTTCAGGTGCCAGTTTTGGAGCTCCTCTAAAGTTCTTCTTGAACTACAAAGAATATGGAAATCTAAGGTAGATGACATTGAGGGTGGCTAAAAACCCATGCTGCTTCAATTTCATGCCATTTTATCATCTTAAACTATACAAAATGGAAATAGTGGGGTTTTTTTTTTGAACAGTTCTCATGTAGGTACAAGTAAACTTATGGTTGTATTACCTAAACATATAAGGAGATATTGGATTCTCAAGTGGAAACTATTAGTGGTCCTGTGCATTTTCCAGTATGAAGGATCTTACAAAAAGACTGTCTGTGATTAAACAGAAGTTCTAAGATGAGCAAAGCTAGCCTCAATTTTTTGTAAAATATAATGTGGCAAATACAGGAGCTGTTTTGCTATTAAATAAAAATTAGCTGAATTGACCCATCTGAGTGTCACTTACCCAAATAGATGTATAGCATACTCTGTGAATCTGTGAAACCTGCCTCAATGCTAGTCCTGTGAATTTATGGCATGACAGTTGCTAACATTGGGACTGACACTAGAAGATCAGTAAAACATATTTTTAGTCAGCACGGCTTTACTTAAAACTGTTTCATGAGATTCTGTAGCATCCATTGTTCACTGTCTTGCTGAAGGTGATATCTGTGCAAGTGCTAAGATTCCCATTAAGACCATTCCAATGCCCATCAGTGGGTTGCTTCTAGTAAATTGTGTCTTTAGTTTATGAAGTACCCTGAAAATAAATAAGTGCATTCATACTCCATTTTCCAAACCAGAAGACCACAGCTCTTTTCCATGGTCTGCATAGCAGAATAGGATCGTTGGATCATAGGAAAGTAGGGCTAGAAGTGACCTTACAAAGCCAACTGAACCAGCCTCCTGTTCCATGCGGTATTCATCCCTGACTGAACCATCCCAGCCAAGTGTCTACCTAACCTCTTGAAAACTTAGCAAGATGAAGCTTGCATAATATTTCTGGGTAGCCTGTTCCAATGCATGTCTACCCTTGTTGTGAGAAAGTTCCTCCTAATCTCCAAACTCTTCTTGGTTTGGTAGTCTGTAGCAGACACCCGCCATGACATCCTCCCTTCTGCTCTGACGATGGCAACAGATATATGCTCCTTGAATATTACCATTTTTATTCTATCTGCAAATTGATTTTAAATAGCAAGAGAACAGTTTCCTGGGGGGTCTGTGATTTATCAGTTAGGATGACAGGATCTTTGTTTCTGACAGGGTTCATCACTTCTTTCTTTTTTCATCTGATATCAAAAATGGAAGACCCAGTGCAGCCTCTTGTCTCCAGCCCACAGAGGCAGCCCACCCTTGCCCCATGCACAGATCCAGGTGGCACATGCCTTCCCCAGGAGTGCACACAGCTGCAGGTGCTGCCCTCTCCCATTCCCCAAACAAGCCATGGCTCCATCCCACATCCTGCCCCCCGCGCCATGCCCCAGCTGTGCAGAGCCTGCCCCTACACCAGCCTCAGCACCACTCCTTCCCTCACTGTGAGGGTCTTGATCTGCACCCCCCAAACTCCTTCCCCCCAACAGACTTACCAGCCAGATGCTGCTCTCCAAGCTGCTGGGCTTCACTCCTGGCCACGTGTCTGCTGCAACTGTGGTGCGTGTAGTTCAACCAGGAGAAATGCAAAGTGCTGCACATAAGGAGGAAAAATGTCCAGCATACCTACGGCCTAGGAAATGACCTGCTGGGTGGCACGGAAGTGAAGAGGGATCTTGGAGTCCTAGTGGACTCCAAGATGAACATGAGTCGGCAGTGTGACAAAGCCATCAGAAATGCCAATGGCGCTTTATCATGCATCAGCAGATGCATGACAAATAGATCCAAGGAGGTGATACTTCCCCTCTGTTGGGCGCGGGTCAGACCGCAGTTGGAGTACTGCATGCAATTCTGGGCGCCGCACTTCAAGAGGGATGCGGATAACCTGGAGAGGGTCCAGAGAAGGGCCACTCGTAT
>JAGPOW010003685.1:16600982-16646247 GCA_030014935.1 Caiman crocodilus
AAGTTATTCCTTCATTCTTTCCAATCAGCTGTTAGCTGACCTATTAAGTCACTACCCTCAGGTGCCTCTCAACTTCCAAAAAAGTTAGAAATCAGCTGCAGAGGCAGTGAACACATTAAAAGCTCTAGGCAGAAAGTGAGAGGATTTTCTAGCAGCAAAAGACTAGACTGGGCAGAAGGCTCCAGCAAAGAGTTCCTATTCCTCTCTTCTGAGCACAGCTACCTCCTCAGCTATAACCAGTTAGTTCCAAAATTTAAGCAGTCTTTGTTTAGCCAACCTAAGAATAAGTAAATCAGAGAGCGTATGGTAGAGCAACGGGGAAAAAACCCCAAATTCACAGGCTAATTAATTCATTAGTTTTCTTACAGCCCTCACAATGATGCTTCGGATTAGTAAAGAAAATAAGTGGAAAAGTATTCTTTTGGCCGTTTCATTCTTCACTGTGTAGAGAAGTTACCATTACTGTACTTTTCATTAGCAGATCTCAAACTTGAAGTTCATCAAATGAATGACTCAGAGTAGGGTTATTTGGATCCTCTTATCACATTGCTTGCATTAAAATACTCTGGTACCACTAATTAAAGTACATATAGACACTGACATCCCAAATGCCCAATACAGCTAACCTCTAGAAATGGTTCTTCCTATGGAATTTTATTCTCTGTTTCCCTCATGTGGTGTGAGGTGGTATAGAAGGAATCAGCATTTTCACTATTATAATCTAAGCCATGAAATAAAAAATACCCAGGAGAATAAGTTAGTAAAGTACCAATCACCTTTGTAGATCTTCTTTTTCCTCCTCCTGTTCACATTTCTCTATCCCAAATTTTGCTTTCAGCGACCTTGCCCTAGCAATGATAGCTTCCACACTCATAATCTGAGCAATGATCTCCTGTCAGAGGTTAAAAAAAAAAAAAAAAAGACAACTCAAGAACAGTTAATCACTCCTACAAACAGTACTACCAATTCCTCCTTGGCCAACATGAGAGGCTTACTTCCAATTTTTTGTCCTCTGGGTTTGGAAATCGTAAAATTTTACTGGAATGAGATATTATCTGCTTAATAATCTTCTTCACTGAAGAAATATCTTCCAGAGTTTCTGTTATGAAAAAAAAAGGCAAGAGTCAGTCATGATACCATCTTTGCTTCTAAAACATTTTAACTACTTATTAAACTTTATTTACCTTCCTCCTTTACCTTGAGTACAGCTGCATGAATGACACAAGGCAAAAGATGCCTTGCAAGGTCAGCTGGTTTCTGAACGGCAAAATAGTGAAGCACCTATAGTAGGTCAAAAAAAAATATGATACATTACTGTTCAGCTTTTAGAAAGCAGCTATATTCTTTCAACTTCCAGAAAGACATTCCTTTATGATGCCATTATACTGAGACCTCTATTATGCTAGGATGTTATCTTCAGTAGGCTAAGGCATTCAAGTAACAGTTTTACAGCCACTGTGGCTCTTATTACAGACATGTAATGAGAACTATCTATCTGTTTTGTAACACAAACAGTGACACAACTGGTAATAGGCATCACAACCCAGGCATCGCTAACACGCAGCTTTTTACCTTCTCTGCCTCTCTAGTGTCATCAAAAAGTCGCTTCTGCCTCCGGGCTGGAACTGGCTTTGCCGTCTCCCAAGCCTCTACCCACATGTTGCTAGGAATCTTCATACGAGCACTCAGCTCGCCCTTAATTACCACATTCCCCTTTTCATCAACCACTTCCTCTTCAATATAATCTCGGGGAGAATACCACCTCACAAAATCCTCCAGACAGCATCCAGGATTAGCTGCCTAGAATGGAAGAAAAATTCAAATGTATTTATTACAATAATTCCCTGCCTCCATCTCCCTCAAGTACAAACCAATTAGCAAAGCAATGCAGTTTCATGGACAAAGCACAGAACTAGGAGTAAGACGCACTATAGTTCTAGTAAGTCACCCATTTGTGGGTCTACTTCTTATACAAGCCAGAACCACCCCCAAAAAATAAAAAACCTCATGGATTATGGCACAATTTCTTTCTGCTCCTTTTGTTTTCTACAATTTGCACTGCAATCGGTAATCTAACAAAGAAGGAAGCAGTTGTTTATGCAAGAAACCTTAGCAAAATAAAATGTGCCCTATGCTTCCTTTAAATCATGAATTTTACATCTCTACTTTAGGTTTTCAAACTGCCTGTACTACAGAAGTGATTTATGAAGTGTTACAGCTACCTACCACATGCTGGTAATCATTCCCCTATACTAGTACAATAGTATTCTTATAATGATAATGTAATACATTCTTGAACACTAATGTCCAGAAATTCAAAATTTAACCCTTAATACCTTATTCTACTTGCTGAAGAAAGCTGTTTCTTGTGAACCCACACAAATCCACATTCTTCCCCTTTTTTTACTTACAATTTTTAAGTATTCTGGTAACCACGTAAAAGATTTCCCATTTCCATTCTCCATCTGATCAGAAAACTCCAGACAAAGTTAAAAGGTGTGATCAGTAAAACTAAAAAGTTAGTTGTTTTCTCCCACTGGCTATCAGGAGATCCTTCAAACTGCTCATCTTGATCATCTCAGCTTGTCCATGTCAAAATGATCCCAGACAATCTGCAAGTGGCACATACCTTAAAAGACTCCATATCCGAGAGCAAGCAAGCACTTTGCATGCGTGCCCGAAGGTGAGCTCCTTCTGCTGATGTCCCCAGTTTAGCTAGTACTTCAGACTGCTCTTCTAGCAGATCTTCTGTCATGGGTGCTGGTTCCTGTAACAGAAGATAAACATTTACAGTCAGTCTCTCCTGGACACTTCTGATTCAAAAGGAAAGAAAGCACCAAAAAGGGTAGACAAGCTGTTAGCTTGGTTTTCAGCAATTATAAGATCCACTGTTTATAAAAGAATTCAGAGAAGAGGAAGTCAAAGCTTATTTTTTTAACACAGTAGCTTAGAAACACAAAAATGGTCAAACAAACTGAATTTTATGGCCAAATACCAAGTGACTTGTATACCTATACATACTAGAGCATGTCCATGAAAGAACAGTTTAGAGTTAGTTTGTGGGAAGCTTTTACTGTCAATGCAGTTAGCATAAGATTAACTGATGACATTGTACAAGTGCAATCACTTGTAGCAATGTGGTACTAAGTAATAAATTATTGTTCCGCTGCAGTTCATCACGAACCAAAGAAAAGCTAGTCTGTATCTCAGTCATGTCTGACTTCAGCTACTGCCTTCTTATCCTGCTCTTCCTTACTCTGTAGCATGCTTGCTTCTCATTTCACTCCTCCCTAATCTGCATGATTTCCAAGTCAAGTGATTTCTCACTTGCTGCTAACTGCACTTTGAAAGGAGAGGGTCTAAGACACCTACTCCCTGAAACTGGTGTCAGAAGCTGGGAATGAAGACAGGAGGAAAAGCTGACCCAATATTTTGATCAGTCAGTTCGAAAGTGAAAGTCTAGAAGTAGAGGTATAGCCAACACACAGAAGAAGTGTGAACTACCTCCAGTATGCATTAAGAGATGCACATTCCAAAAGTATAAAGAAAACAGAGATTAACATAAACTTAAAAATTGGAGAAAGATGAAAACATATAATATTTCTATCATAAATTCTTATTTAATGTTATTAATAAGTAATGTGCTAGGACTACCTGAAAGAGTAGGCATAACGTAGCAAAAGATTGTAGGTTTTCTGAATGAAAATTATATTGATGGCAACATTTGAGCACTTTTAATTCCGCCTACCATCATGGTGAATATTTATTTAAATAAAACATTTTCATCTCAAACACGTGAATAGAAGTGGAAGGTACAAGCAGGCTTCAGATGATAAATGATAACATTAAAAAATGTTCAAGAAGTCCCCAAGATTTAAATCAGTTTTGAAAATGGACAGTGTTCAGAACTGCATTAAGTCCATGGTCCTAGTGAGCCCCTTCACTGGCAGTCTTGGAACAATGCAACCCAGAAGATCTCTCACTCAAAACCTTTGTTGAGATACACTGCAAGGAAAGGCAAATTATGGCAAAGCAAGCACATACCACTCTCTCATTCTGGGGCTCTCCTACAGACAATGAGATGAGATAACATTCATTCCCACTTGTGTTGGTCTCACAGGCATTATTAGATCTTGACAGCAAACATACAAGTGTACTAATGGATATGGTAATGTAATATAGAGTGATAACGCAACCCGAAAAAGAGATCTGCAACATGATAAGTCACGGTCTAACAGGAATATTGCTCTGTTACGTTAGACAAATCTGGAGACAACAGGTTACTCCAATATAGAAAACCATAAGTTCAATAGGAAGACCGTGCCAAGTGTTCTCTCTTTTAAATATACACCTCCCATTCTGACCGAGTGAAATTTAAATAAATTGCAGATATTATTTTTGGCTATCAGGGCTGTTTTCACTGCAAAGTTAAATTTTAGTTACTCGTGTGTTCCCTATACAGTCCTGTCAACACACAGAAACCATTAACTGAGCCAAACCACCAATCATGGTCATACAGATTGTAAAAATGCATGATTATGAAACTAAAAAGCCATTCTCCCAAGACATTATGATAACTGCCCTTCAAAACAGTAAAGATAATTAATGCATAGTACCCAGGCAACTTACAAAACATTTCAGATACATGTGTATTTTTATCGTACAGGAGAACATTGCTCCCTTCAGCACACTGAAGGGACATGCTTGGGGGAAGAATCAGATTTCTGTAGAAAAGGATCAGGACCGTGTAAGGAAAGGCTGCTTCTTGTAGGACAACTTATAACAAAAACATTAAGTTGAAAAAAGGGTCTTATAATAGACGATAACAGAATGCCAGGCAGTGTTAAATGGGAAGTGATGCAGTCAGCCCCAATGCCAGGGAAGTATTTACAGAAAACAAGTGGTTTCTCTCTCTCATGCACACACACACACTACTACTTTCTAACCTGGGTTACTGGAATGTAGAGTGGTTCTCCAGGATGCAGCAAGGTCAGTTTTCCATGTTGATGTAGACGACCTTCTGGTTTGAAGTTGGTGAATTCTTTGCCACCTTCTTTTGATCCCCCTTTCTTTCCATTCTCCTGCCCATTTCCTTTCAGGTCTTCTGTGTCACTGAGGCATTCAAAAAACTCTTCTTCACTGTCACTCCACGATTCCCAAGATTTCCCAACTTCTTTTTCCTTATCAGACTCCTTTTGATAGTCTCCACCAGAGTGGTCTGCTGCTTTCCCAGTATCACCAGAAGTACCACCAGGGGAACGATCAGCAATATTTGCCTTTTTTCCCTCATCCCTTGCTTTTTTCCTTTCGATACAACAATTTAACATCTAGAAAGTTAAAATCAATAATTAATTTCTAGTGCAATAGCAGCTGTCCACTAATAGTTTCTGTAATGAGAATAATGCCTTTTAAGCTGCATTATATGCTATAAAAGCAGCAAAAACATTGCCTCAGCTCTAATAGGTAACAACTGCAGTGCAATTAATATGGAAAAAAACATTACTATTTTACCAGCTCTTAGGATAAGTGACCACTAACCACAAGCAAAACAGTGTGGAAAACTAACAATGTGTGTTGGGGAAACCACATACTGAACTGTGTGTTAAAAAAAATTACTGGTTAAACATGTTACTTTATTTTGAGGAAAGAAACAAACATAGTTCTTCCCAATACTTACCTGAAGCTTCTGGTGCAGAAGACAGCATCTCAGATCTGGAGGGCCGCTAGCCAACCTAACAAAAGATTAATGTTTGCATTTTTGTTTTGTAGGAGAGAGACCCTCCCCCTCCTCAACCCTATGTTTCTTCCCTTGAAGGTAAGAGGGAGAAAAGCAGCAGAGGGCAATAATTCAGATAGTGTAGCTAGAATCACTTTTGCAATGAGGGGGCGGAGATGCAAATCTCAAAGCATATTTTAAACAGGTTTATCCCAACGATGAACATTTCTGATCATGGGCCAATGGAATCTCTTACCCTGGAATAAGGTAGTTGTTCTCCCATCTGTAGCGCATTTCTAGTACAAATTCTTGCCAGAGGTGGACCACTCCTTTTACCCCTCCATGGTAGAAGTTAATCATACAAAGACACAGAGCTAGCTTGTAGGTCAGACTATCTGAAGGAGCTGATTTGAACTGACTGAAAAGATTCTACATAAAAAGGAAATAAAAACACAAAGTAGTAAGAAAAATTAGGAAGTGCTGACATTTGATATCATGAAAATATCACAGTATTTACATGGTCCCCATGAGGGTACTGCTGACCTCTCAAGTCTGCAGAAATTGAAGTTATTGTGAAATCAGCGTGGAACATACAAAGATCGAGATTCTAAAGAATTCCTATTACATAAAACCTATTCTAAATGTTCTCAAATCATTAAAAAAGACAAACTGTCAACAGTTTTGGAGAAGAGAATGAGTAGAAAACTCTGCTGGCCAGTCAGGAATATAACTGGGCTTTTAAGTTTGTTTGTATTAAACAATGCAAACTGACAAAGAGCTCAGGCTGAAAAAGGTCTCTTACAAAAACTGTTATGGAGAAGAAAGATGAATAAAAGCTAAATCTTAAATAATCTTAAAGCACGTTAAAAAAAAATACCATGTTGATTTTTTGTGTTTTTCCCACTTCTCCCCACATCTATTTTCTTGATATAGTTACGCTAAAATGCTACTAGAACGTCAACTTCTCAAATTACAAAAGTGTAGCGTGGAGGCTACTTCATTCTGTTTTTAATCAAACAGACTTCTACAGTCAAATAGCATTACATCATTATTTCTCTCATGAAAAACTATTACTTTAGCAGTTTTGTAAGTCCCAAACAGGGGAAGAAAAACAAACAAATGTATATAATAATATACATGAACAGCTTGCTTACCAGCAGAATAGCATTGAGGACTTCGTTATTTAATGGCGATTCATCTATACCACGGTGCTTGCGAATTTTTTTCTTTGCGCTGTGAACCATGTTTGTGACTGATAATTTATGGATTGGGACAGGGGCTGGCTCTGTGAGCTTTGACAAAGCATGGCTGATATCAGCAGTCTCTACAAAATTAAGAAAACATTAAAAGACAAGTTGAGAATTATTTTCAATAATCTGTGTTTTTCATTTTGCATCTGAAATCTAATCAACCTGGTAACCTTTATAATGCTAGTTTCAGATGTGGAACCAACAAAATGAAAAGGCACAGTCAACTACAAACAGAAACAACCTAGAAGGTGTCCTTGCTTCTTTTAGAGATTGAAGATGAAACTGGGTTGACTGTGCTGCTAACATCTTGACACTTAGGGTGTCTATACGTGTGCTTTGGGAGTTGGAGAAGCACTTTAATTAGAGCGGATCTGAGAGCCACTTTCATTAAAGTGCCCGGAGCATCTCATGTATCAATGCCCCCCATTCAAAATGGTGGCAGAGTCACTTTAACTAAAACTTGTTTGATGAGCTTTAGTTAAAGCACCCCCATCACCATTTTTAAGTGTGAGGATGCTGATACATGAGACACTGGGGTCTACTGGAATGCTCCAGCAGATTGAGTCTGCTCCCATGCACTGCATTTATAGCATGTCAGGGCAGCCTCGCTGTTCATGTATAGCTGCCCTCTCTGCCTAATTCCAAAGTTATTATAGTGCCCAAGACAGCGTTTCCCAATCTTTTGGTTCCAGTGGCACACTTACCAGGTCTCTCCCATCCCACAGCATACCAGACAAATGGGGGGGTGCACGCGCGGCGGCAGCTAAGCAGAGGGGTGATGGCGCAGCTGAACGCAGAGCATGGATGCAAATCACTGGAGCCATGCCCACCGTCTGTCTGTGTACCCGTAGCAGCAGTAAGGCAGGGGGCATGGCCCCGGCCAGCAGGAAGCATGGCATACCTGGACATGCTACAGCATACTGGTTGGGAAACACTGGCTCAAGATATACTAATTAAGGAGACAATGTCTTGCTCTCAAAACAACAAATTAAAAAACAGAAGTGAACTAGTATGAAAAGCAGAGAAGGCGAAAGACTGAATAAACAAGAACATTTTGCCAATGAAAAACTACATGTCCAACATCAAATAAAAATAACCCTTGATCGAGACACAAAAGGGAAGCAGAATAAAAGGTAGAGACACTTGCTGATGACACCCAAACACTAGAAGATTGTTTCCCAAATTACTGGCTGTGAAGCAAGGGAGTTCTGGGGTTTGTGAGAAAATGGTAACAGATCATTAACAGCTACTGGTTCAACCCAACACAACCTGCTGACACTTATAAACCAGTGATGAAGCTAAAGTCAGGAACACATAAAATAGCAGAATGGAAAAGTGATACAACAAAAATAAACTTTGTTATTCAAAAATTAAACAGGAGATTTTATTTTCTACCTTTTCCATCTTCTTCAAATGCAGATCTTCCAAGAATTTCATCAGTTGACTCTTTCCGACGACAAAGTTTAAAAAATTCAGTAAGAAAGTCACCTATAAACATTGAGAAAAAATGTCTTTAGTCAGTGGAGACTCACTGCTAGTCATTTCAAGAAAAACAGTTAACCCTTGGGGAAAAAGCAGAAAGTTGTGTTTTAAATTCTTAAATTAACTCTACATGTTCTAAAATTTTATGTTAAAGTGTAACAAGAGTCAGCCAAAGCCAACTAGAGATCAATCAATCAATATTCCAGTTAATGCATCTTAAATTTTCTATCATAGCCCAAAGCTCAGACACAGAGTCAGCTTTCAAAGTGAGTTCCCAAGATAAAAACCACACACAAAGAACATCATGCCACCTTGGTTTAGCAACCAAAGGGACTATGAGGTAGAGGAACTCCTCTATCTCAAATCTGGAGGATGGCACTAGAAGAGACCATCTCTTACAGCATGGGTCTCAACCCCTGGCCCACAGACCTGATATGACCCTTGACGCCATATCATCTGGAAATTTGGCAGCATGGGAGCAGTGCCACTTCTCAGCTGCCAAATTTCTGGACCTATGGGGAGCTCCAGGCCCTGCAGGCTGTCCAGTCCTGGTATGAACCCTGCTGTATACAATGTAGCACATTACAAAACAAAACCAGCTCATGAAAATTAGCCAAAAACCAACAAAGTCTGGAAATGAAGACATGATTTGAAATCCAACAAAAGAAACTTTTTTTTGGATGAATGCAGGGCTTGAAAGACAACCTAACATGAAGCCTATTCAGAAGCTGGCAGGAATATGCTAAAATGTTAAGAATCAAGAAAAATTCAGAATCACAAGGGATTAGGAGACTTCTCTCTTCGACTTTGATTTCATCACAACAGCCTGAATGCAGAAGTGGTAAAAAATTCTGGTGTCTTACCCAACAAACATTGAGGATTATCTGCTTTTCTGACCCTCACAGACCACTGTGGTGCTTGAATAGGATCCAAATCACTAAAACACAAAAATCAGGTTTCATTTTGTCACCACCAGTATCAGGGCAGGATGTATAATGCAAGTAATCAAACTTTTTTGTGTTACGTACAAGGTACGATCTAGGGCAGGGGTTCCCAAACTGTGGCATGTGTACTATATAAGACATCCGTGTCGGGGAAGGGGTGCATAATAGCAGATTTTATTTTCATTATAATAAGAGACATTTAAGGGGTTAAAATATAAACTTTATGCTGGTAAGGGTATGCAGACAGCTGGTACATCTGGAAGGGGGCATGCAATAAGAAAGTTTTGGAACCTCTGATGTAGGTACGGACAAGTGTTACACTGTAGAGGAGGGGTGGGCAAAATGCAGCCCACCAAGACCTTCTATGCGGCCCATGGAACCCCTAAAAATTTTGAAAAGTAATATTTTTCTGCCTCTGGCTAGCCGTCATGCGGCGCTTGGTGGCTTGCCAAAACTCAGTAACAGGCCCTCCACTCAAAATAATTGCCCATCCCTGCTGTAGAGCTACAAAGGGCCAAGAGAACAGAAATGCACGCTGCCTGCAGAGCTACAGAAGCAAGGACAATTCTACAGAAATGTTACTGGATGGCTGCGTATAGACATCGCCTTGTCATGCTAGAAAGCATTTAATGCTGGATAAAGTGCAAACACAGACATCCTCACCATTCATCCCAAGATAAATCCCCAGAAATATTTGCACAAGACCTACTAGCAGTTTGTCCTGCGTTATCGCAACAGATACTGATATAGTAGGTCCCACAATATTCTCATTGGGCTCATGGCCCAGTCAGTTCTCCAGGCATCCCACACTGCTTTAGCCCCAATTCCTGCCCCTCTGGAATCTGTCCAGTCACTTTGGCCCTGACCACATAACACTACTTCCCACAGTTATAAGGCTTCAGGTGGCTGCTGCTGTGTTTACTACCCCGCACAGCAGCTTGCCAGTCATTTCAGGAAGGGCATCTTGAGGCCCTCTGGGTCAAGATATGAGGAGAACATGGGGAGGGTGACATACCTGTAGGAGTCTACTACACACCTCCCCACCAAAAGGAAGAACTAGATTGGGAATTCAGTATGGAACTGGTTGAGGTCACACACTCCCGATGCACGATCGTCATGGGGGACTTCAACTTCCTTGTTTTCCAGTGCCACAAGTAACATACAGCACACTGTAGTATTATAGGGGGAGTTCTCAGTCCCCTTGTCCCTCCCAATATCCCACAGTGCTCTGGTCTCCCCTCTCACCCCAGCAACAGTTGTGGAAGGAAGGAGTGTGGGAAGGACAGCTGATCAATACTACCTGGGTACTCAGCACTGTCAATGCCAGCCCCCTGCACCTCTGCAAAGGTGGGTGGGGGAGGTATGAGGAGAGCTGCTGCAAGGACTAGGGGTATCAAAGCCTACTGCTAACCCTATTCTCTGGGAAGCTTCAGCTCTCCTCACCCACCTCCACATGCCACAGGGGTGTGGAGGAGGAAAAGGAAGGAGTAACAGAGCCACAGGGGTGAACAAATCCCTATCAGCTCCTAGTTGGAGAAAACTGAATGTTGCTGTGGCAATTTTGCGGCACTCTTTCTGCAGGGGATCTGCAAATATGCCCACCACTCAATGCTAAGTTTGCATAGCGCTTCGAAGTGCAGCAGCATTTGTAGCACTACAAATGAACATCTAAAGACAACAACATCAGCCAACCTAACTTACAGAAATCATTCATATAGCTTCTGTTTTGGACCTCAGAATTGGCTACTACAAGGAAGAAAGTGACATGAAAAGAACTTTATGAATTCAGGCATGAAAAAACAATGGATGGAAGGCTGTTTTCTTGTTTTTGTGCATTTGTCTATTGAAAGTCAGAAAAGAAATAAGTATTATGTAAATCTAGAATTTCTAAATAGAATGTTTTTCTTTAAGTATTGTTGAAGAAATTCAATTCTCTATACATATTTTCACCCTTAGTTTTCCAAGATGTGGAACCAATTGCTATAGGTCCATTAATACAATTACGTGTTAACATGCTTAGTGTTCTTTTGTAAGAGAAATGAGTACATATTGGTGACCCATGTCTCTTAGATGCAGCAGAAAGCAGAGCTGAAAGTTCTTCAGGGGAGAAATAACACTACAGGATAAAATATCTCCTTTTACTTCCTAACCTCACATTAATGTATATCCCCTTCCCCTCAAGGCTAGCTTTTTTTTTTTTTTAAATGCAGGTGCTCACAATCCATTAGACTGTTAAACTCTTGATGCCATTATGATGATGCAAGTTGTTAATGGCTGAAGAAAACAGACATCTAAACATTTATGAATACACATACTTACAAAAGAGACATACTTACGAATAAACATCATTATCCACAATGATACCTTCTGTTAGATGAGGCCATGTGGTTGCTAAATGGAGCTCACTGAAAAAAACAAAACAAGATTTAAAAATCTGGGATAAATTATATTAAAAGGTGTTGCAAGAGCCTTTAGATATTTTCAAAAGATGTAAGTGTTGGTGGGTACTTACCTTTCACTGACATTCAAGGGATGTTACATTCCTGACTGCTTTTGATTTATGCTTCTGAAAAATCTCCCTCTAGGGTTTAGCCCAATAAAAACACCAAATATGATGCAAGAGATGATCAACATTTTTATACAAGACTAACAAGGCAATCCAATTTGAGGTTTTCTATTATGGAATTTAACCATACATTAGCAATTAATTTACTTCAGGGAGGGAAAAAAATTAAGATGCATTTTTAACTCAAATAAGATGATATATTCCACAAAGTGCAACTGTTCTTTTGGTTCCTAGGTGTATGTTCATTACTGTGGTACTTACATGCCCTTCCCGAATGTACTGAGTATTGTATTTAAAACATAAGGCATACATAGTTCTTTCTACTTCTTTACACTCAAGGAATATTGTGGGATTCCTTTAACACGTGTAAAAATCTTAGTGTCTAACTTAATGGGAAGGTAAACCAGGAATGTGTTCAGGAAAAGGATGAATGGAGACTTTTTCCATCAACTAAAGCGGGGAGTGGGGGGAAACTGCAACAGACCCTCGACAGAATTTCATCAAAGGGCAAGACAGAGAAATCAAGTTACCATGCTCCTGACATTCAGTTCCTCCTGGAACAGTTGCTGCTCTCCCAGGAGCAGCGGCCAATCTTACTTCGTATGTCTGGCCAGTCTAAATGTACTGCATGATCAACCAGTTAATTGTGTAATATCTAATGTGTAGCATGGGCCTCTCTCTGATACTTTGCATATGATCACATCATCTTTAAAAATTTAATCATCTGCAGCTACAGTATGGTTTGGCACAAAAGTGATGATGTTAAGACCTGACTGATATATATAAAGCTGCAAAAAAAGTTTATAGGACATTATGTTACATCAAAATGTCCATGTGTTATTGGATTATTTGTCATAAAAATTATAAATGAAAATAGTTTAAATGGTCAAATATCAGGCAATTGTAAATCCTTGTAATACACTATATTCTTCGTTTCTGTTCAGTATTTAAACTATGAGGCCTTTTATCTTCAGTATGTTGTGACAGCAAAGTACTGGCCAGCCCAACTCCATATAAAATTAGATATAAAATAACTTTCATTTTTCCTCTTGAGCACCTCCAGCCTACATTATAACCTAACACAATTTCCTGTACACAGTATTACCTTATTGGATCCTCACAGGCACCAAATGGCAGTTTCCCAAATTCCAGGCCTCCAACTTCTCCACCAACTAGAGCATCTATATCTGAAGAGAGATCAACACGTTTTCCTTGATATAACTGTGATTAGTTTACTAGAACAATAAATAGGTTGCTGCCTAGTAAAGATAATGTCCATAATGCATTTTTCTGCTGCAATGAATCAAAACAATCACCTTGAAGAAAGCAGTGGTCCTTTGTGTGACCCTACACAGCAATGGGTAGGATCATGGGCAGATCCAGGAATTTGAAAAGCCAATTTTTTTTTTTAGGTAAAAAGAAACTGGAAGCTGTACCAATATACTAGGGGAGTAGGGCCTATTATTCAGTTTGACTGATGCAAAAACGAGTATAAGACTTTATCAGGATTAATTAAAAAGTTTGTAAGGCTGTAAATTAGAGCTACATTACCAGGAGCAACTAACCAACAGCAGAATTGCAGATGAAAGGCTACCTTGACTGGTGGAACATTAAGACTATTAAACGGGAGAGACAGTCATTAACACATGTACAATGAAGAGTTTAGAAGGAATCAAGTAGATTACAATAGACCATGAAGTCAGTCCACTATAATGCGTGCATCTCTAGTCCGAGACATTTTCAATTGTTCATACTATCAAAACACAAACAAATTAAAAAATAAAAAAATAAAAAAATCAATCAATGGCACCACCTACAGCTAGATATCTCTTCTCAAAACACCCTTTTTGTTAGTAACATGAAGTTTCAGATGATTCATGGCTAGTCAATTAGCAATCTCTCATTCATACCTATCAGAGCTGTAGTGGTCTGGGTTTGAAATAGATCTTCCCTCAGCTTTATATCTACCAGCTCAAAAACATTATTTCACCCACATATTAATTTGTTATCAAAATATTTTTAAAACAAGGACAATGTCAAAATGTAAGCATTGGGTCCCAGGTCTCACAGTCTGAGGTTTTTAAAAGGCACTAACCACCTTGATATGCACATCTATAGCACAGGCAGGAATAAAACCTAAACCTTCCAATTATCAACCCTGTGTCATAGTCATAAACTGTAAGGGGCTGGAAGGGAAGTCACAAGATCACTGGGTCCAGTTCCCCTGCACTAGGCAGGAAAGGTAACTGGGGTCAAATGACCCCAGCGAGGTGACCAGTCAGTCTCCTCTTGAAGATTTCCAGGGTAGGCAATTGCACCACCCCTGGAGGGAGTTTAGTCTACAGTCTGAACACTGTGACTGAAGTTTTTCCTAGCATTAAGCCAGAACTAGTCTTCCAGGAGTTTGTGGCCATTACTCCTGGTTTTCCCCAGGAGTGCCCTGGTGAACAGTTGTTTGCCAAGCCCTCAATGCATTCCCCTGATACAACAGTAAGCTGCTACCAAGTCCTCTCTCAGACTTCTCTTTTTTAGGCTGAAGAGACCCAAGTCCCTCAGCCTTTCCTCGTATGGCTTGCCATGCAAGTCTCTGATCATACGGGTGGCTCTTCTCTGGATTCTCTCAAGCTTTTCCACGTCCTTGCTGAAGTGCCCAGAGCTGGATGCAGTACTCCAGCTGTGGTCTCACCAATGCTGAGTTAAGTGGGAGAATCATTTCCTTGGTTTTACTTGAGATGAAACGGTTGATGCACGCCAGAGTATTGTTTGCCCTGCTGGCTACAGCATCACCCTGACAGCTCATGTTCATACTAAGGTCTATTATTACTCCTAGGTCCCTTTCAGTCATGGTGCTAGTCAGTTTGGTGCCACCAGGCCTGTAAGTATGTTGGGGATTGTTCAGCCCCAGATGAAACACTAACTTCTCAATGTTGAACTTCACCTGGCTCCAATCCACTCAACTTGCCAGCCTGTCTAGGTCTGTCTGTATCTGCAACCTATTTTCAAGTGTGACCACGCTCCCTCATAACTTGATGTCGTCCACGAACTTGGCCAGTGAGCTCTTCACCCCCCATGTCCAAATCATTAATAAAAAATGTTGAAAAGCACTGAACTGAGCACAGACCCCTGAGGGACACTGCTAGCCACTTTGCCAGGGTGACACAAATCCGCTCATTAGAACTCTCTGGGTCCTACCCCACAGTCAGCTTTCTACCCACCGAACTGACAAGCAGTTAAGCCCACAATCCTCCAGTTTTCCTGAGAGAACATCATGGGATACCAGATCAGAGGCCTTTTGGAAGTCTAGGTATACAATGTCAACCTTCTCTCTTATCAAGGTGGCAAGTTACCTGGTCATAGAAAGAGATGAGACTGGTAAGACAAGACCTGCCCACAACAAAGCCATGCTGGCTGTCATTCAGAATCCTACCTTCTGCAAGCATACTGCACGTCGACTTGTTGATGACTTTTTCCAGGATTTTTCCTGGGACAGAAGTTAGGCTAGTTGGCCTGTAGTTGTTTGGGTCCTCTCTCCTGCCCTTCTTGAAGATGGGCACAACACTGGCCCTCTTCCAGTCTTCAGGGACCTCCCCCTAGTGCCACGAGTTTTGGAAGAGTTTCACCAGAGGTCCCCTGATGACTTCAGCCAGCTCTTCCAGCACTCTCAGATGAAGTTCATCCAGTCCTCCTGACTTATAAATGTCTAACTTTTCTAACTGATTGTGCATCAGCTCAGCGGCAACAGTCCATTCTGAACCTTATCTAGTATAATTTTCCCCTTAGTCCAGTGAAATACCAAACCAAAGTAGTCATTCAGTTCAGTTTTCTCCCGAGTGTTGGTAACCAGCTGTCCTGAGTTAAGCAATGGCCTCACACTTCCATTGTTTTCCTCCTGTTCCCTACATACCTAAAGAAGGACTTCTTATTATCCTTGATTTCTGTTGCTAGCTTAAATTCAGTCGCCGCCTTAGCCTTTCTAATCTGCTCCCAACAAGTGTGGACCATTGTTGTATAGTCCTCCTTGGGACTGTCCCAAGCTTCCATTTGTTTGTATGCCTCTTTCTTCTTTTTCAGGAAGACTATGATATCCCTATGAAGCCAAAAGGACTTATCAGTCCTTCTGCTATCTTTCCTACGTGTGGGAATGGACTTCTTTTGTGCTTTGAGAATAGTGTCCTTGAAGAATGACCACTCTTCATGCACACCTTTCCCCTCTATATTCAAGTCACTCATCAGATCACCTCCTTTGGCCAAGATCAAGTCTAGGAGAGTGTTACCTCTGACTGGCCCATGCACTTCCTGAGTCAGGTAGAGCTCTTCAATACAAGTCAGGAAACAACATAACCAATCTGACAAGTGTTCTGCTCAGGAGATGTCTGGGTAATTGAAGTCACCCATGATGACTATGTCCCGTGCATGCGCGGCCTGTCCCAATTCTCGAATGAACACCAGATTGAGCTCCTGCCCCTGGTTTGGTGGTCTGTAGTATACACCTACAGTTAGGTTTCTCTCACCACACATTATATATACAGATAAGTACAGCTATCTTCAGTTTTCCACATAGCAACAGGAAAGAAGAACTCAATTAAGAGTTTAAAAATGGGATTATACAATCGCAAAAGCTGGTAGCAGTACAATAGCACTGATGTAGCACCTAAAACTAATTTCAATGCATTTTTTTTAAAGTTACTAGGAGTTCAAGTTCACACAGGGTACATCTACACATGCAGTTTACTGCAGCTGACTAATTAACTCCACAGTAAAGCATATCTACATTAGGGTGCAGTAAATTAACTCTGCTGTATGACCATATTGTTGGGGGCAATACTGCGTTATGGCAGAGTCATTTACTGCACAGAAAACACGTGTTGACCATGACTGGGAACACAGCAGTTTGAACCGGGACAGAGCAGCCGCAGGCTTTCAGCAGGCTCAGGAGGTCAACTACACAGCTCCCCACTTTGGGCCAGCCCCTCCACTGCCTGCTGCCAGGACAGAGCTGCTCTGCCCTGGCTCAAAGTGATGTGGTCCCAAGTGCACGTGAAGATGCTGGGCCTGGGAACAGCTGAGTCAGGTGCAAACTGAACCAGAGTTTGCTGAACACACTAGCTGCACATCTAGATTCACCCAGTGTCTCTTTATTTTCTACATCTGAAATTCCTTAGGTCAAAATAATTAAATATGAGTAGAGAGAGAAGTTTAAGAATCAAAATTATTAAATAGCGTTATAAAAGCAAACAACAAAATATCAATACAAAAAAGATAATTCCAACTAAGCCCAATAACTTTATCTTTGAATCCAGTGACAGCTAGAAAAATGTTCTGAGGCAAAAAGGGTAGAAAATTGCCTTAGCTAAGAAGGGAGAACACTGGGGGCATTTATACACGTACCGCAGCACAAAAAGGAGATTCAGTGAATCAAAGCAGACTTGATTAATTGAGTCTGTTCCACATGCAAGCTCAGGTGTCTGGCATTTTGTCACGTGTACTTGTATACATGGCGAAATAAGCATCAGCTCTGGGGAAGTGGCGGCAGTGCGCTTTTGAACTAGAACACCTTTGATGCATTTTAGTTCAAAAGCGCACTGCTGCCATTTTCTTGGCACCATCACACATTTCACTGTTTAGACAAATGCACATGATGCAGCACCTGGTGCTACGTCGCACGCGCACACACATCTAAGAATGCCCTGGCAGATCAAGCTGATTTAACTTGCAGTGAAAAAGTCCTGTGTTACATGAACAGTCATTTCTACATAAATTTGTTCACTTATCACAAAACAGAAACCTAACAAGTCTTTCCTTACTTTATTTGAATAATTTTATTTACAAGACTACAGATACTTAACTCTTCTAACTCTGAAAGGATACCAGTCTTGTAATTTTTACTGAGTCTTCATTTCATACTGTCATGTGAGGTCCTAACCCTACCCATCCACATACCCACTCTTTTTTAATTAAACAGGGCTTTAAGATTAGGATAGCCAGCCCATCACAATGAATGGTTTGGAACTCATCTTCTACTTCAGCCTGAGTTAACACCAGAGTCCCCAGACACTGTTTAAGCTAGATACAAAAACATTCATATTTCTGGTGAGAAACATACTTTTTCCTTAAACATAAACAAATTTTAAAACACTTTAAAAACACCAATCTTTTACCTGGTGGTTGCTGAGGCCAGAAATACTGCAACCAATCTTGAAGAACATATGTAAGTCGAATAGCAATGCTAACTGAAGGCAGTGGAGTTAAAGGGCACCCCTAGGAAATAAAAGAGTATAAATTAATCTAAGTAACAAATAAACTAGAGTTGCAATAATACTCTTATATTTCACTTTAAGAAAATAGAAGTACTTGGTGAAAACAAGTGAAAAATAAGTTATCAATATAATTGAAACACAAACCTCTTCTACATTTTCAGGCCCAAGCAGGTCATTTACTACTAAACATCTTGTTTAACCTGGTTTTAAAATTGGGCCACTTTTTAAGATGACTTTTTCCTTACAATGTACAGGGGAAAAAAATATACGGTGTAAGAACATCAGACCAGATGGTATCAATTTACAACTACAAGTAAACCGAATTAGATGTCCTATATTAATTCTGAGAAAAAATGTGGTACAAAACATGCCCACAATAAGCAGGTCAGCATATCCACCTGATTTCAGTGGGATTCACCCCCTGCACACAGCCAAAAGGTTAGTCTTTGAAATAGCAAATTTTTTTTTTTTTTAATCTAGGCCCCCAAATATATAAACTGTCACACCCCAGTTCTTTGTATACTACTACACTCAAATGGAAAGACAATTCTTTCCTAATATTAATTCACTCAACAAACTCCCAGTGAGATGCAAGTCAGAAGGTACTACAAATCTACCAAAATGCATAACGTATGCTTGTCACTGTGCCCTTCATCTCCATTTTTTTTCCAGTGGGCAGCCTTTACTTACAATCTACATTTGATGCGACATATCTTCTTAAGAAGACAAAAGTCATGTCTTAGGGAACTGCCCAATATATTTTGGTCATTTAATCAATTACTAAAAGTTTGCATCATCTCAGAACAAGCATGGCAAATTTCTGCCTAAATTTTATTTTAAATAGACTACTTGGAAAAATAAGTAGTTATGGTGAAAGCTGTCTAAGAATAGCCAGGATGTAGTTGACTCATTCAAAAACAGACACATTTCCATTAAAGAAGACAGACCCTATACAAATAGTGTTACCAATAAGTAGTCACAGAATCACAGAGAAGTAGGGCTAGAGGGGACCTGGAGAGGTCATCTAATCCAGTCTCCTGCCTAAGGCAGGATCAGCCTTATAGTCAGCTTTACTATGCTGCAACATCTTCTCAGGGCTATCCATATTTCATCTGTTGGATTCTGCTTGTTATTAAGACATATATTAATAATTGGAAAACAGAATATCAGAAAATAAATCCAGGCAGCTTTTTTCTCCTTCATCCCTTCTTTTCAGGAAAGAAAATTGTTTTGAGGCTGGAAAAGAGGGGCATACCATTATAAAGTGAATTTTAAATCAGACTGTGAAGGAAAAAAGGATGCTATTGATGCAGAATGTTGAACCCAATCTTTAATTTGATCACCTAGATATTTAAAAAAACTGCTCATGTGAAAGGAGATAACCATGTTACAAACTGGTTATAAAAACAGCTTCTAGCAAAAATACTTACAATCTTGGATTTAAAGATGTCCAATAGCCCCGATAAGTGACTATACTGATTTGGCACTTTACGAAGATGAACCATTTCAAAGTCCGTCCGAACTCCAGGGCCCTGACATTCTCCAACGTACATTCTTCTCCATTTATGATGTATTTGCACAAATAATGGTACCTGACTGAAAGATACTGATGTTTTAGCTTACAAAATAGCTTATTCTATAATCTTCAGAATTATTTAATATTATTATATACAAAACAAATTTCAGACATTTGTCCACAATGGAGTACACAAACATCACCACCTAGTGGC
This sequence comes from Caiman crocodilus, assembly GCA_030014935.1. Lineage (NCBI taxonomy): Eukaryota > Metazoa > Chordata > Crocodylia > Alligatoridae > Caiman > Caiman crocodilus. The sequence continues at coordinate 16,620,928 of JAGPOW010003685.1, forward strand.
ACTGGAGTTTTAATGAAAAATTGCCAAGTAAAACATATTTAATAGCAGACATAATACATAAATTTTTTAGGTAAAGCAGAACACATGCAAAGCCACAGAGTTATACCAACAATTTCATCATAAAACAGACTAAAATCAGAATTTATTTGCAGGTCTGAATACTGTCAGGAACACCAGAAACCTTATGACATAAACCTGGTAAACAAACTGACCTAGTTTACATAAACACCGATTTGTGAACAGGTTGCTCTTACAGTTTTTGATATTTTAAAACAAAAGTTCCCCATTTTCAAGAAATCTACTGAACAGAAGTTATAGATGTAGATTCAGTGCACCAAAATATTAAAAAACTCTCTGAACATGTCTGTCAAAATACTGATGCTAGGCCAAGCTTCCATTGCAAGATATAATTTTAATGCATCTTTTTGATTAAATCTGAAGTTTTAAATTTTCTAAACCTGTAATATCTTCTGTTGCTATTAACACAATTCTTCCTCATTGTAAAATCATTTTAACATTATCTTGATAAGTAAAGCTTTTAAAATTCCACTTACCAGCCAGTGTTTCCCAAACCAATAGAAATTGAACTCAGAAGGAGATTACATTTGGACTCACTAAGAACTGCATCACTATTTGCTGCTGGGGCAATAACTACAAATTCACGTAAGCCATACCTTTAAAAAAAATTGTAATAGGTTACACAAGAAAAAGTAGTTGCATGTTCTTGATTCAATCCTATGTAGTTTGAAATAAAATCATCACCAATTTCCTAAAATATCAAATGTATTTTAGATTTCAGTTAGTTTTTCTGATTGATAGACAGAATGATGCACAAATACCACATGCTTTGAAAGCCAGTTACTAAATGCTATCCCTTTAAATATCTACAGTTACAATAGTGCACTAACAGAGTATCTAAGACAGCACATGTTTATTACTTATATTGCGAAAAGGTACTTATTAGAGATAATTAACAATTACATTCTCCACAGGGTAAGAAGCAAGACACTCAATCTGAAATTCAACCAGCAAAAATATTTAAATACTTTCACTTTGGGTTCAAATTTACATCAGCACCTACTTTATATTTGCTAAATATTTCAGGTACAGAATCATGCTTAGCTTTTTGGGACACGTAACTTAACAAGTACTCACGAACTCTGTCAACAGTAACTGAAAATCTTCTAATTAAAACTATGAATGCACCACAGTTACTTGCAATATAGAAGAAAAGACTTTACGTACCATCTTACTAGACAATGAGCTCTAGGAGGAAAATCGTTGTTCATACACAGCAAATCCTGCATAGGTAGTGGAAGGGCATCTGTGAAACCATTTAATGATGAAAAAGCATTAGTATTTTTTTTAGTAAGTTAAAGGAAGCCCGAGAAAAAGAATGTGCTCTTTAACTGCTTTAAAAAAATAATAATTATTTGATGAGGCCCGTTGTAATAAAAGAACCAGTTTTTTTTCTAAATAAAAAATAATCCCTTTAGTCAACTCAGTGCTAACTTCCGTGTTCATTCATACTTCAGATTTATTTTGTGGTATAATAGTAGAAAGAGGTTGGTGTCATCCCTGTGTGTATTCCTCCCATCCTCTTTTCAAAAGTAGCAGTGATCATTAAGTATTCAGCTTGTAGTTATGCCTTTGAATGTCTCCTACACAAATTGCAGAATGCTGGTCAAAGTAAAGCCAGTCTCAAATCTTACCTGATTCCTCAGAACAGAAAAGCAAGGCAGAAGATCTTGAAAAAGGAATGGCAGGGTTTCTCAAGCTTCACTACAACACTGCCTTCACCAGCTCAAATCGTAATTAGTGCACAAAAGATTATAGTAAAAGTAAATATATACTAATAACTATTTTGAGAAGATATTATTTTTATTATGCAAAAAGTGCCCAGCACAATAGAGTTCCAATCACAGAAGAGCATCTCTAGGCAATTTTCCAGCAGAAAACACCCAGCACAACCACCACCAGCCTGAATGGAAGCTTTCCATTCAGGAACACATTAAATTTGTATCTAAAAATGCTAATCATATAGTACTGAAGTCAAAAAGAATTTTGCCACTGACTTCCGTAGAGCAATGCTGGTGTCACAAAGCCAGAAATAAGCTTTCTAATGCACAATCTTTCCTACCATAAATCCATGATCCCAATTTGCACTCTACTGAGAGAACAGAGTACATGAGCTGATCTACTATGGTGCTTTTTTCTACCAGTAGTCACTACAGGACTGGATGAAGGACTATTAGTAGGCTGCTATGAAGAAATTTCTGTTCAGTAGTTATATGTTCCTGGACTGCTGCTAGAGAATGTAGCCTTTACAATAGTTCAATGCTGGCAAAAGAGGTCAGAACAACAAACTTAAAACATAAATGGAAGATGAAAATGGACTTCTTAAAAGAACAAACTCATTTTTTCTTCTTGTGTATTTGAAGTTTTCCAATTCTGAAGCCCATCCTTTAAAAACATATTAGTTGAATAAGGATAATTTTGTTTTTCCACACTTGAGGAGTTACACAGAGGTCAAAACACTTTATAGAAAGAGACTTAAAATATTGCAATTACATAATTTCATATCATTTTCATTGAACAAAGTGAAAATATCAGCATTAGATTCTGCTGCATTCTTTAAGTGTTAAAAAAGAAAAAACTATAAACAAAGTACCATATACTTTTATAAGTCTTCATACACTTGGTATAGTATAATAAGTTGTTTGATCCCTGCCATCATGTGCAACTAATATGAAATGCTAACATTCAATATTTGCATCACACACACACACAAAAAAAAAAAGGCTGACAAGATTCAAGTTCCTACCCGCTGGCATTAGCTAGAGCATGTGATCAACAATCACAGGAAAATATGAAACCACTGTTATAGTCAAACCCAGGTTTCAGAAAAATTTACTTTAAAAAGAATAACTGAACATATGGGTTATACCAAAATTGAAGACAACAAAAAATGATGTTTAACTAGGGGTTAGGTTGGGGCCAAGATTTCTACATTCTAAATCTCAGCTGTTACACTGCCTGAACTTGTTAAGGTCTGATTTCCAGAGAAACTAACCACCCTCAACTGCAACTGAGGCAGTGGGAGCTTACACCATAAACCTCCTTGTACTGAAATTTATCCTTGGGGTGAAAAAGAAGGAAAATACCCATATCAAGGAATATTTAAAGACCCAATATAAATGCAAATATTACTATTCATAAGGATGTTCTCATTATTAATGGAAACATTTACCATACTATTCCAAATATAAAGTTATCCTTCCCTCTTCCTCAAAGAACCATAAAGACTGTACTCAAGGACTGACCTACAAATTGGGCTTCTGGCAGTCAGGCTAAGCCAAACATAATGGTATAGAGCACTGTCATAGTTAAAGGGAAAAAGCTTTTTTACCTAAATTTGAACCTGAAAATAGAGGGTTATCTTACATGTGAGGTTGACTAAACTGGAACAGTCTAGTCTACATCAGCATCATTGGTAGACTTAAAAAAAAAAAAAAAAAAAAATCAGAGCTTTCTGCTTTGTTTGAGATCATATATAGAAATGCTGTGACTATTTTCCTGTTTAAAAAAAAAAAAAAAATATCTAGATGCTCGTTTTCACAAGAAACCTGTTGTGCTGATAAGTCAGACAGAGCTGTAGAACAGGCTAGCAATAAAGAGCCATATACTTATTGGACTTGGAGAACTGTTCAGAAAAATCAATTGACCTTTTACATTTCATTTGCCATTCTGTGCAAAAGAGATTTATCTCCAGAACAAAGGGAAGAAGTTGAGAGAGGAAAAAGTTAGGAATGGACAAATAAGTGCCCCGTCCAGTATTGCAAATATCCCTTTAACAGGGATACATTTTTATGTAGCTATGATACATAACATTTCTGTTTTTTCAGAAATTATTAGAGATCTTAAAAAAAAAAAACAAAACAGAAAAGGAAAAAAAAAGGCAAACTTTTTTTACACTCAAATATCACACAAACTTACAAGTTTCTACAAATCCATATACCAATTACTTATTTTTGCTTTTTGTACAGTGAGGCAGCTGAATTAAGAGCCTTTAGATTTATATACAAGTTTAGTGAACCAATTCTTAATTATCAAATTAAAAAAAAAAAAAAATCAAAGTTCAAGTTGTTTCCATGCCCCATTAAATTACTACGTAGAAACTATAAATTCCAAAATACTTCAAGAAATAAACTTAATTTCATAGGGGACTCTGCAAGTTTCTAGGTAAGTTAATTTATCTTATCATAATTTTCACATTAACAAGATAGGCTGAGGGTAATTTTTGAATGCTATCTCCCCTATTCATATTTACAATATGTAATAAAGCTAATGATCTACCTTCTACCAATTCTTCTTTCCCATCTTTGTCACTAGATTCTTGTACAAGATAGTGATGAGTAACCGAGAACTTGAAATCAGCAAATGAAATTTCATCTGATTTCTCTTCCCATACTCCACTTGTATAAATACCCTGCATAAAGAAGAGAGGCAAAATAGATGATTGAGCGTGCATGTTTAGGTACACCTTCATGAACAATAACTAATGTACTGGAAGTATCACCTAAAGGATTCATTCTGTATGGATACCAAAGCTGTTTTATACACAGGGTCCATGTTATATACATGAAGAAGAGTCCCAAAATACAACCTACGCCCCTCCAAAATACTTTGGTATTCATACATCTCTCTTGCAAAAAAATGGAATCCAACAGTGCTCACCCAAGTCATGCTCAAAGACAAAAACTCCCTTCATAGGTGCAAAGCATACTGCTTATCTGCATTATTTGGTTTGAAATACTTCTTCAACAAGGATACACACCTATCCTCCATAGAACAGTAAATAAATCCATGCTCTAAAAATACTAAATCAAATTTCATAAAGAAAAAATAGCTAGAGTACTGCAGAAAAGACACTTGTAACATTGACTGAAAAGTCACTATGCATTACTACACCTGTACAATTAAAAGCTGTAAAATTCTACACAGTAATACTAAAACAAAGTGTAAATAATTCCCTCAATTTGCACCATCAGTTCTTACTACTGAACATCAAAGAGGTCAGAGGGCCAAACTTAAAGGACACATAAAACATTACAACTGTTAAGGCAAAAATGTTTCATTAGATAATCATTTTAAGCCTGAAAACGTAATGCTCAGACCATCAAATATAGAAGAGTAAGAAAATGTAGAATCACAGAAAAATATAACAGCTCATCTGCACAGTAGGTAAAAGGCAGTGGCAGTCTGACCTGTCCTGATCAGGGGATGGGTCTGGCTGCATAGAAATGCCTTCATCTCTTGCCCAGGGTGAGAGGTAGACGAGCCATGGCTGGAACTGTCCACGCTGTGGGAGAATGCCACCTGCTCTGTGCTTAGCTCCAAGAAAACCCAAAGCTGTGCATGGGGAGAGGCAGACACCATGGCTGAAACCACCCCAGAACCCAGGACTGTTCAAACCATGGTTGAATGCCACTTGCCCTCCCAATCAGCTGATCGCAGGAAATGGGCCATTCCCACACTGCTTGACCTGTACCAGGGACATCCAGAAGAAAAGGCCACAGGGTAATGTCCCCTTACTCCTTATACAGATCAAACTGTCCGGGTCTGTTCAATGGCACAGAAGGCAGGATGGCATGGGTGCAGATGCCTAAAGAGTCCATATTCAAGCTGCATCAGGATCCTTGTAGGTCTCTGGCTGCTTCTGCCTCTGGCTTGTGCAAGGTAAGGGAAGGTGGGGAGGAGAGAACTGTGGGATACTGCGTGTATCCCAGTATCAAGAGAAGCATACAGCCATTCACACTTGCACGAGAGAGAGATCTTCCTGGTTAATATACGAAGCGTCATACTGGGTCATGCCAAAAGTCCATCTAGCCCAGTATCTTATCTCTGTGACAGTGCCAGGAATGGATGTTTTAGAGGAAAAGCATAAGAACAGCATATATCTAGAGTGCTCCCTCCCTGTCATCAGGGTGGATAACAATCAGTGATTTTAAATAAATAAATAAAATTAGATTTTTAAAAATTTAAGTGATTTTTTTTTTTTTTTTTTACTTAATGGTATTTTTTACTTTTTTTAAGATACTTTAAAAAAACCCAACTATATACAGATAGTTTTAATTTAAGATATGTTAAAGTTCAAAGATATCAGGGAACAGGGACTATAACGTCTAATTATATACTACTTGAGACGAACATATTCATGTAATTTTTTTAGAAATGTTTTACAAATACGTCACAACAGGCCATGGACTATATTAGGGGCCCAATTTTATGGGGTTTGCAGGGGCTCCTCTATAGATTAGTTAAGATTAAAGAAAACCACTCTACCTAATGAGACTCAGTGCTCAGTCTAAAAGAACCCATTAAGCATCGCTGTGATGCTTAGTTTCAATTCTCAAATGGTGGATGTGTGTCTCCAGAGATAACATCCTTGTTAACAGCAGTATATGGAGAGGAGAAATAACAGACCTGACTACCCTATCATCTTTCTGCAAGTTTGTGTACCCAGAGTCAAGCCCTTACCTCTCTCTAAGAGCGCAGTTTCAAGAAGTTAAATGAATAAAGGATATCAAACAACAAGAACTCACTTTTTTTGTGGAAACAAATTGTTAAATCAAAGCTTCCTGACCAGTGATTTAAACAATGATTTAACTCCTTTTGATTTAAATCAAATCCACCCTGTCTGTCATAAACCATCATTGGTTTAGGGCTGCCAGAGCCTGTAACTGTTCCTTTTAATATCTACTAATGGCTCTTTCCATGAATTTGCATAGTCTCTTTTCGAACCTAGCCATACTACCTGCTTCTACAGCCTTCTGTGGTAATAAATTCCACAAGTTAATTATGCACTTTATAAAAAATACTTTTTCTGGTATTTTTAAACCTGAAATTAGCAGAAGACAGTGCGTGCCCTTTACTGTAACTTGAGTATTCTGGGACATGGTGAATAACAGCTCCCTATTAATTGTCCACACCCCTTGTAATTTTATGGACCTCTATCATATCCCTCTCACCCCCAGCCTTCTCCTTTCCAAATGGAAGAGTCCTACCCCCTCTAGCCTCTTCTAGTATGGCAGCTGCTCCTGATCATCTTGGTTACCTTCCTCTGTACCTTTTCTATTCTACTATATCCTTTTTGAAATGTGGAGAGCAGAACTGCAGTTGGAAGTACTCTATTTCTTTCCCCACAGAAGAGACTGTTCTCTTCTGCAAAAAAAAAAAAAACCAACCAAAAAAAAACCAACCAAAAAAAACCACCCCAAACTTGGGATGCCTTTACATTCTTCTTTCAGGTGGAGAGAAACATGTGTCTATCACCCTTGTCACAACAACGTGCTATATAATTAAATACTGACTAATGCCGATTTGATCTAAGAAACTACTGAGCAACCCACTACCATAAGGAAGTGATGTGTGGCATAAAGTCTGAGTGACAGAAAGGGGAAGGGACAAGCTATCTCTAAGGATTTTAGCAGGCATAGAGATGGATCCTTTGTCACTATGAATTTAGGAACAAGGACTTTGGAGAACATCCAATGTTCACTTATCATAACACCAGTATTAATGAAACTTCTCAATCACTCCAGAGTTATTTTTATCCAAGAATTCATTTCCACAATAAAGTTCTCCCAGGAAAACTGTTTTCCACTACACATAACTAAATGTTAGCATGCCAAACAACTGGATGTGTAAATCTAAGTAAGTTACGTATTATACAGTAAATCAAAAATTCGGAGATAACTCAGACACAGCAACTGACCTTTTCTAGAGGCTTGCCTGAAAAGATTCCGATAAGTTTCCAGTCATTCAAAACTTCTTCAATTTTTGAAATAAATCTAGTAGAAAAGAAAGTGTTAATATTTCCTAAATACTGTGTGTATATTAGAGCTCAGGGTCTTAAAAATGAGGAAAATATACACTATAATTATTCACTTTTCAGGGATTCCCTCTCTTCTAATATTTCAGAAGTTTTAGTTTGTTTGTTTTTTCAAACAGCTGTCTTTTTCCTTCTTTCCTATTCATTTATACCATCTTACTCTCGTTGTACCAGATTGTGGGACCCTTATTCACTGTAGTGAGCACCTCAGTTGTTACTCATGGGACTAGTGTCACTTAAGAGTGAATAAAGCGAAACCTGGATCCATAGGCTGCAAAACCTATATTCTAACCAGCAGAGAGCAGCATTTGAAAGGGTGGATCCTCAAATATTATTTATTAAATGCCTCACTTTGTACACATCTATGATTCTGTAAATTTCAATGAACAGCAAAGAAATGATACATTTTGAAAGTTAATTTTAAAAATATAATCTGTAGTTCATTTCAAGCTGGGATAATAAAACACAGCATAGAACAAGCAGGCGGACTTGTCCGTCTCTCCCAGCTTCCCTTCTCCTCCCCACCAACCCTTGCTCAAAACTGCAAGCAAAAAAGAAACAGAATGAGATTTCTTCTGCACGGTTCTGGTGAAAGCTGTAAGTCTCTGGAAACTTGTGCTTAGTTTAGAATGATTCTGGAGCTTTTCCGTTTTCCAGCATATATAACCACTATAACAGAGTCCCATTGGTAGGTGAGGGTTAGCTAAAAAATGTTTTATTATACACAGTTCTGAACACGTCCCTGAAGTAGATATCAAACCACCAGAAATCAAAATAATCAAACCGTTAAACATAAATAACACCGTATTAGCACCAGCAAAAACAGTGTTCTGCCTTTCTCTAAAGATGCACGGGGGAGCCCAGAGGCAGGGCAAACACACCAACTCATGCAACACATTTGAAACTCCCGCTTCTTGGAAATATGAAAACATGAGAAAAATACATACCAGGATCTGAGCCGTCTGACTTTTCACCTGACCATACTAGCTAGAAGCCCTCAGAAAATATTAAGAATCCATCAGAAATACAAGACCGCATGGAAGCAACGAAGTTCAGTGCCGCGGGTTACCCAAACGGCACCAAAACGGGCTCAGATAAAACTCAAAAAAAGGAGGCCTTCTTTCTCATGTGAAAACTAGCAATAAAAAACGCTTTTTTTTTTAAATGACACCAAAAAACTGTCATGAAAGACTATTCTTTACCATGCCCACTGCCTCTAGCAATAACAAACCAAATCCCCCCCCGTACAACTTCCACGGATGCTTCCTTCCTATCCGTGGGACCCGAGTCACAGACTCCTAGAAAAGGAGGGCTGGAGGGAGGTTGCATCTAGTCCGCCCCCCCCGGGGGCTCCAAGCAGAACCTGTCCCGGCTCAAGCTTTGTCCAGCCGAGTTTTGAAAGCCTCCGAGGATGGCGATGGCAGCACCTCCGCCCTCCTCGTTGAAACCACTCTCCCTAAATCCCCAAGCGAAACCTCCCAGCCGACACCGCTGGTCCTTGTCCGGTCCCCTGCCACCACCGACACCCGGGCTGCCGTCAACCCCCCTCTCAAGTCCCCTCTTCTGCAGGCTCCAACTCCAACCATCCTCCTCACCCTGCCCCGGCCCCCACAGCTCAGGCGGCTGATCTCCCCTCGCCCCTTCCCAGGCCCAGCCGGCCGCGGGGGGAGAAGGGGCCGGGGGCACGTACCTCTCCCACTCGGAGGCGGTGGTGAAGTCCGTGATCTCGAACACGTCGGACTCGGGCTGCGGAGAGAGCGCGGGTGAGCGCGGGGCGGCGGCGCCGCGGGGGGCAGTGGGGAAGGGAACAGCTCGAGCCGGGACTCACCTCACTGTCCGCCGCCATCTTGCGCAGCGGCGCGCAAAGGCTGCCGGGAGCCGGCGGGCGTTGCCCTACCCCCGCCCGGAGAAGAGCGGTAAGGGCGGGCTGTGTCGGAAACCAGCTGGCAGCTGAAGTGTCTGTGGTTTGTTTTCAGCTAAATTGTGCTAAATCAGGGCCGTCCACCTTCCAACAGGTTCTCCAGCTGCACGGGCACGGAGCTGGGCTGGGAAGAGGGTCCCCAGCAGCTCCGTGCCACCCGGGCAGCTCCCAGGGGCCAGGAGAAACATTTGCTTCTGGTCAGTGGTCACCGCAAGCGCAGTGACTAATCCCAAGTAAATTGGCTACTTGCATTTGCCGGTAGCAAATTTGCTCACAGAGCAGTTTACTGCGCAGTAAGCGTGTGCTCGTGTAGACAGACAAGGTTACTGTGCATTAAACTGCTGTACTGCACAGTCAAGCATCTTGTGTAGATGGACCGCCCACGTTTCAAAGCAGCAGCCTGGCCATGGCAGCAGCATGTAAAGGTGGCAATTGTAATTGTAATCGGGCTCATTATAGTCCACCTGGTTTCTTTTAACCTCCTCGTCCTGTTACACAAATGGTATAAATCCCAGTTTTGTGTTGGGTAAATAACATGGAAATTTTGCCTATTGCTTTAATCTTGTGTATTTTCTTGGGTTTTGCATTGCCTCAAGAAACTCCATGTTGTACTGCTCCGTAGCTTGACAGAAGTGCTCAATCTTTCACTCCTTATGTGAGGGTATAGTTGAGAGTGTGTTTGTGGAAAAGGAAAACACCAGCTGGTTTGAAGAAAGAAGACAGATTAAAGACCCAAACAAGAAGAATCTGCCCCAGAACAGCGAGAGGACAGCATCCTTCAACCTTTGAGAAGGAGCACAGCGATAACACAGCAGACACTTGGAGGCCTGGATAAATTGACCAGGCTAGAAAAGATGGGGTGAGACATCAATTTTGAGTCTTGTTCTGCATATCACCCTAGAGCATCAGTTCACCTGATGAGACAGACCGCAAGAAGCCTGGCTCCTACTTATGATCCACTTAGCTGGCCACTAAGTTGACTTGAGTACCAATGAGACGGGTCACATATACCAGCTTAGAACAGAAATCGTGGGGGGGTGTACACACTAAGCCCTTAAATCAGTAACTAGGGCACTGCCTTATCCCTTCAGAAGATCTCACTCATCATATGAGCAATTGATTATTTGTGCAACAGTTCCACAAGTGTCAATGAGCCAGTCTCCTTTATAATGGTTTTGAGCATGTTCCCTAATCCAGCTCTTCTTTCTTCAATTCTGCTGTTACATTAAAACAAGCAGCTAATTAATTCTTATTTGACAGTCCTACAGGTTGTTTTTAACTTTAACTCAGGTGAACATCAATGCAGAAGTGAAAATAACTTTCAGTGAGGTATTAGGTGCACTGTCAAGATGTTCAAGAAGGCTAGATTGCATTTTATGAATCTGAAAGAAATCTACCTTAATGACGACAGGACTAAAGAAAGAACACCCTTTGATTATTTCTTGCCTAGTTTGTTGGGTTTTTATACATTAATATGGTGCAGCAAATTAATGCACATTCTAAAAAAGTTGCTTTTTTTTTTTTTTTGCTTTTATCTTAAAATGAATAATATAACCCTAGGCCCCTCGCATATCATAAAAGCTTCTAATTTCTTTTCACTTGGAGAAAAATGTATGTTGTGGTGTGTATATATATATATATATATGATGATGTGCTGCACCCCCCCCCTTTCAAAATCCTAGCTCTGCCCATGGACATATCTTATGCACTTTCATACCATCTCAAAAAGGGGTAAGGAAATATTTATTAAATGGTATTGGGATTTAAACAGTATATTATCAAGAGAACAGTGAGACTTCACCTCAAAAGGAAAGGGCCAGAAAAATAGTCAAACAATGAACCTGTAAAAAAGTGATTCCGGGGGAAAGAAATAAGCTGTTCTGGGTGTTGGTATAAAAATCTTACTGTGTGGTTAAACTATGTTTGGCTTTCATAGATGGCCGAGTCTGTCTGAATTAGAAAATGCCCAGTGGACAGTTGCCTTGGCAACAGCTTGTAAACTAAACAGTCTTGTTGTAGCAGTGGCTGTTTAAAGGGTTTTGCACTAGAAGAACCTAATAATAGGAACAGGCAAAGTACATGGAATTACTGTGTGAAGTGACTGCTGTCCAGTGAAGGAGGACAACTCTGACCTCAACATGGTCTTCAGCTGCTCTTCAGATTAGTGCCTCTTTCCAATGTGCTCAGTCAAGTTCTAGGTAAGAGAACTTACATGTTTCAGCATGTTTCCTAGAAACTCTATTTTCAGTTGTTGTTGTTTATTAAGGGACATCCTAACAGTACACAGAAGGAAGTGTTTATTAGATCCCTTATATGGAAGGTGCTATAGAACTTCCACTTCCAATGAATCTAGATGATACTCTTGGAGGGAAATCTGGTCAAGTCTTTAGTGGAAGCTATAGTACATGTTAAAGGATTACACCTTCCTTTTAGTTCATGTAATAAATCCCTAATCATTTTATGTTTAGTTAGTAGAAGAGAGAAGAAAAATTATGATTCAATTTGAGGGAAACAGACTGGGCCCTACCATTTCTCATGTTACTCTATTCCTGTTAATTGTGCTGGCATACCAATGTTCTGAGCTCAGCCGAAATAAAAAAACAGAAACAAACCCTGCAACCAAATTAAGGTATGTAAATTCCAACTTGCACAAAGCAGAATACTAACTCTCAGTTTTTTCCTTTAGAGATAAATAATGTTATAGATTCTGTTAAGTAATTAACAGCATAGGCCTTGATCCAAAACCCTCTTAAAATCAATAAGGAAGGTCAGCTAGATGTTCCTGTTTACCCCCTCTCATAGTTCTACCTATCCAGAAACTTGTATGGCCTCAAACAATATATCCATCTCTTTTCCCAGCCTGTAAGAAAAGTCAATTTAAAATGGTTTCATTTTAATTTGTATGTAAAGTGATAGTGAATTTGTATGAATGAAAAATTTATTAGGGAAGGCTAACCTGAAGAAGAGAATGCAAGAAAAGGAAACGTACTTTGTAAAATGCTCCTAAAATATTTTTTCTTACATAAAAAGTGACTTCATGACTAATTGCCACATTATATCAATCAGACAGAGTTCAGGAGAATCCAAGACAGAATCAGACATTTATATTGTACAGATACCAATACCATCGGTAGTAATACTAGTTGGATAAACATATATAAACTCATGTTTCAGACTGCCTGGTAGGAAAACCCCTTTATGATTGATTTCAGAAATCTCTCTAACAGCCAGCTATTGGTAACAGGACATTATATTCTGTGAATTACTGACAATACTTATGGGCAGAACTTATATAGAAATCATTTAATTTAGTAATTAAGGAATATCTTCAATTATTTAAATGTTAAATTTAAGGTTACTCAGAGATAAAAGTAGACAGCTCTAGGTAATCTACCCAGAAAGATGGAGAGAGGATGAGGAGGTTCTTCTGAAAGACGTGCTGAAGGAGCAGTTAGACAGGTCATAGGAAAACAGGAGGAGACAGTCATTTTTCCAGTATAAACTCCTCAGAGCAAGTATTTTTACATTTTATGCTGCATAGAACATACAAACAATAATAAGGCTAATAATAATCAATACATGTCTGCTTCCATATTCAGGCTTCATTATAGTAAGAAATTAAAGTGAGTTTCTTTGTCCTTCATGTGATATACATTAAAAAGCCCTGCTTTTCCCAAAAACGTTTAAAGAGACTTGCACATTTAGGAATTGCACAGGAACTGTCTGTTGGCACTAGATTTATGACCCAAGTACCTTGTTCCAGGAGGACCCAAACACTTAGCCCAACCACAACCTCTCAGTTCAGTAGTAGATACATTTTATTGATACACAGTGATAGCAGATAAGAATAATGCAAACAAGTCTACATCTACCAGTCCCACAATTTACAGAGTCAAGGTGCATCTGGCCTGTAAGTAAGCTTCGCTCTGAGGTTCTCTCCTGAATGTCAGATGTCAACAGCCTGGATGTCAGAGGCTGAGGTTCACTCTCCCCCGCTGGGGTGGGTGAGGCAGGCTGGTGGTGTGCCTTCTGCCCATGATGGCCTCAGGTTCCCTTCCTGGGGACCCTCTCCTGCTCCGAAATACCCATTTTGTATTTTTTTCCCCCTCCTAATGACTCTTCATCCCTGTGCATCACTGACTGGCCTTCCTGTGCTCGACATATTGTCCATTTTCTGCCCTGTCAGCATATTCTTTTCTTTCACAAACCCATCACATGCACATGGACCAAATTAGGAGAAACCAGAAAGAACCAAATCAGGACATTTACCAAAGCCAGACCTCCCAAGAGCTCTGCAATTGAGCACTGTGACTTACCTCATGTTATGAAACAGTGTCCCTGTCTTCCGTTTCCCAGCCTGTGTGCCTGCTTGCTGCTTCCCTGCAGACACACTGGGCCTGTCACAAAGAGGCTTTTAGAATCAATTAACCTGTGCCATTGCCCTGGACCATAGTTGTAATGCATATCTACTTTACCTACAAGCCAGTTCCCAAAAGCAAACCTCTAAATACCATTTTCTAGCCATCACTGTTCTAATGGAATAACTAATTGTTCTATGCCGGGGTAGGCAAAATATGGCCAGCCTGGACTTGGCTTCCCAGCAGCCCCTGCAGCGGTGGCTCCTTCCAGCTGCTACTGCCAGTGTCTCCACTGCCACCACCAAACCCAGCCCTGCTGCAAGGTCACCCCAGCCCCTTCACCCTGCACCCACCAGCAAGGGCATCAGATGGGGTGGGCAGGTAGCATCTCCAAGGAGACTGGCCTAGGACCCCCACAGGCTGGGTGCAGTCAGCTGGGCTGATGGGATGGCACTGCAGGCAGGCAGGGAGCAGAGTCCAGGAGTGGGATGGATAGGCAGGGCTGGGGTAGGCACTGGTTCTGTGGGCAGCAGCCAGCCTCTGCCCTTGGAACCAGTGCCAATTGCAGGGATGTGTGGGGAGTGGATCATGACTCTGCCCAGGGCTTTTACTCAGGCTGTTACCACCCTGTGATCCTGGACCAGGCTCTGGTCCCACCCACATGTCCCACTCCCAGACACCACCCGCACCTGCCCATGGCCCCATCCTATCCACCCAGCTGAGCACACTGTATCTGTCCATGTCCCAGGCTGGTCTCAATGGAGATCCTGCCTGTTCACTCCATCTGGTGCCCCCAGTGGTGGGTGTGGGGCAAAGGGGCCCAGGGCTGGATAGGATCAATTGTCAACTCCTGAGCCACTCTTTCCTTCTTCCCCTTTCAGGTGGTGTAAACAGCCATGACAGGGTTAAGGCCAGACCAGCACCCCACCTATCACCAAAACGTCTTAAGTGGTCCTCCAGCCCTAATAATTGCCCACCTCTGTTCTGTGTAGTTTAGTGTTTTGTTTTGAAAACTGTTAGTGATCCAGAGGAAGCTATAAACACAGTGGTTTTCAAAATGTTTAGGCTCAAGACACCCCAGATTAGACTCATTAGACCTTCCAGATCTTTTGTGAATTGAGTGGCACCCCATTTCAAGAATCTAATTTATTTATTACAGTGCTTGTCTTCTTGCAGAGGGCCTAGGAAGTCAAGGAGGGGGAAACCATCAGGCTGAGACAGTCTGAGCCTGCTTTTCTGTGCTCATCTCACATGTCCTGTGGCACTCTTCAAAAGATCTCACAACAACCCCAGGGTGCCTGGAACCCTACTTGAGAATCGCTGCTTTAACACTTGTTATAACATGGGGAAAATTCCTTCTTGACCATCACATAACATGTGACTTTACAGCGACTAATTAGACACCCGGAACTCTGACCCCCCCCCCCCCCGGCCACATTTCCTTTCTTCTGTTCCATCCCCCAAACTCAGTTCCTCCTATTGCTCTTCTTTTCAGCAAGGTTTTAACTAATCCAAACAATTGAATCTCTAGCTGTAAATATTGCATTTAACAGAAACAGCGCACACATTTTTTAAACTAACAAGCTGCATTTTTTAAATGTTTAGCTGCTTTGTTCTTCATTGTTGCTTCCTTTATTTTTACATGGTTTAACTTTAGGCAGACTATAAGTTTTTCCAGCAGGATTTTTCTTATGATTCTTGTTTTTACAGCACCCCTCTCACAAAGGATGCTAAGTTATAGATGCTATTTATACCTAAGCTTTATCTGAAATGTAATGGCCTATTTGACAGTATTTTGCTGCAATGTGTTCTTAAGATTAATTATACAATGCTTACGTATATATCTATTTGAGGTCTTTGCTTACATAAGCATAACATTAATATTTACCAATACTATTACTCATTTTTTCTTTCATCCACTTTAATTAACCTGCAATTTAATTGTGGGTGAGCCAGTAAATGGGAGCACCATTCATTACCTCTTTTTCTGAGAAGGGTTGACTGTTAAGCATAATGCAAATCACATAGTGTAATCTGATTAAATGATTTTAGCTTGATAAAATGGACACCTGTAAGGCATATACAACTTCTGAGAGGTTGAATTAATAATCTTCAATATACTTTCCGTGGTTCGTAATTTGTAACTTTGTGTTGTTTTATAATTGTTTCCCTGTTATAGCATTGTCAGTTGTTAGAATACTCTCCGGAAAGGAAGCCAATATCATTCCTTGTAATGAAAGTAATGAAACAGCTGTCTTTGTGGCTAATCATCATGTGCAGGAGAACCTTCTGTCAGCTGTAAATGACAGACAAGGTTCTTTGGGTGAATCTGATCTCTTTTATTAGACCAACTTAAATTGGTCTAATAAAAGAGATCAGATTCACCCAAAGAACCTTGTCTGTCTGTCTGTCTGTCCCGAGACCAACATGGCTACAACCTACACCCCTGTCAGGTATAAGTGGAGTTCATGTTGTGCTGAAGCAGGTGTTACATTCAACAGGGCAAGGTGATACACAGCTGATTCCACACTTGCCAGTTAGTTAGGTGGAGGTTTCATTGTACATTTCTTACTGGGTATAAGCCTACGAAAAATATACTCCACTGTGACTGGTTCTCTAGTGGTTAAGACAGCTTACACCACTGGAAATACATAAATCATGCATCATGGGAGATGTAATCTGTCCAGACTACAGAGGATAAACTGGGTATGATGTATCACACTTCAACTCCCATGAGGCATATTAGACTTGACAGAATTAGATGTTTATTTTTTAATAATTTTTCTGGCTACAATGTTTATTTTTAGGTAGACAAGGTTCCTTGTCTGCCTATGTTCTTAGACCAACATGGCTACAACCTACACCCCTGCAACATGTTTATTTTTAAGCATTTATTTCAATTTTTGTGGATTTAAATTAAATTAACAACATAAAGATCTTCCATCCCTGGGATGGCAAAAAAAACCCCAAACCCCAAACAAACTGAAAAAGCCAAGAAAAACACCAAGACTTGTATCCTTTCTAATTGGAGACTTTCTCTCACATACCTTACCAGAAGCTTACTGGTAAGACTACCAGTAAGCCCAGTCTTACCAGTGGGCTTCTTTGCCTTTTATTACAGTCTCTTCCCAGTTCTCTGCAGCTGAGTTGTCCCACTCAGATGTCAGGAATTCCCTTCCACTGCTTCCCAAGTCTTCTTCCAGAGCTGCTCCTTCTGGCCTAACTCAAATAATTTTCCCCACTTTAGGTAAGGATTTAAATATCCTGTTATCTCCCTCTAGCCCACTTCCTAGCACCTCTGAATGAGTAGCTAATTGCTTAGTTGAGTCATTAAGCCACCTGCTGTTTTCCTTTTTAAAGAGCCAGGGCCTCTATACTCTGACCTGTAACACTTTTTCATCGGTCTGTGAGCATGAGGTGAAATCAATGTTTATCTATGTTTACCAATAAACATTGAATCCTGCCAAGCCTAGGAATAGTGGGTTTTCCTAATAAAAATATTTGGTTTAAAAACAACGTCTTCAATGTCAATTTTTCTTTATTTGGCCAAAAATCCTCAGTTTTAAGTTTTTCACCCAAAAGGTAAAAATCACCATTGTCTGACCAGCTGTAGTTAGTTAAGAAGATAATGACAGAAATTGTGAAATTTAAAATATACAGAACAATAATTCAAAATATGTATTTTAGTTTCCTCTCTCACAAAAGTGAACATCTAATATACAATTCTATTACAATACTTCAGGTAAATCTGATATCTTTATTAGACCAACTCAAATAGTTGGGAAAAATATTTGCAAGCTTTCAGGCACAAACACCCTTTGTCAAGCTGAGGAAGCATCTGCTTCCTAAGCCTGCCGGAAAACTTGCAAAGAATTTTTTCCTACTATTTGAATTGGTCTAATAAAGGATATCAGACTTACCCAAAGAACCTTGTCTGCCTATGTCTTTAGACCAACGTGGCTACAACCTATACCCCTATTACAATACTTCGTAGTTTTCAGCTGATGAGACCTTTATTTTACAAGTAAAGAAACTGAGGTTCAAGGCCAAAATAAGTTTTCCAAAATCATACATAATGTCTGGGAATAGAAACTAGACCTAATATTTCTTCTGATCTTACTGGGTGCTTCTACAAGTGCTTTTAACTTGCAGTAGGCTTACTGAGCACTAAGAATACTGCACAGTAAGCCTACCAGGGAGCATATGTACATGGGCTTTCTCATAGGAACAGATTTGTTTCCACCTTGCTCTGCCCCTTACAGCAGTCAGAGGGAGCTCCAGACTTCCCCTGGGTGTTAGCCCAGGGACTGGCAGGGAATACAGAGCTGGTTCCTATGCACATGAGGCCAGAAGACAGCTGTCTCCTGGACCTGTACATGTTGGGAGGGGTCCTGATGTGCACCAGGTGGGAGAGCTGCTGTTGCAGAGCTCTCTTGCCCTGTGCACATGGGAACAAGACTTGTGCTCAGCAGGGCTTCCCCTCGTAGCCCAGGGTTGGCTGGAACCTGCCCCTCCCCCACAGTTCTTTCCCAGCCCTGATTGGGCAACTGGGGCATAGGGCTACGAAATAGCTGCAGGGGAGGGACAGGTCCCAGCTCCTTGCCCTGATCTGCCAGTGGGGCAGCTAGCAGTAAGCCCCTAACTGGGTGGAGAGTCCTTGCTGAGCTGGAGGTGGCTGGGAGCTGCTCCACCAGTGGAGAAGCAGCAGCGAGCCCCTGGCTGGGTGGGGATTCCCTGCCCAGTCGGTGGTGGCTGGGAGCTGTCCCACTGGTGAGGCAGCTAGCACCAGGACACCAGGGTGGAGAGGGACCCAATCCCTGTACGGACTGACCCCGGGGAAGCCGGGAGCTGAGCAGCACCAGGACCAGGCTCCCTGCTGGTGTGCAGGGGTGGGCAAATTTGCTCCCGGTCAGTGTCTACACAAGCCCTACTGTGCAGTATGTACTACGCAGTTAGTTTAGTACCTGTATCTATAGTTTATTGTGCAGTAGCTATAGACTAGTTTACTATAGACTGGTTTACTGTGCAGTAGTTTATTAGCACAGTTATTTAGTGATGCTTTACTATGCAGTAGATTAGTCTACTGCACAGTAAAGCATCCCATGTAGACCTACTGGGCATGTCTACACATGCACCATAATGAGCAGCAGACTATTTTATGGAGCACTAAAGTGTCGTGTAAAAAACCATGACATTATGCTAGTGCACAGTAAAATAGTCTACTGTGCATTCAGCATCACTAAAAAAGCATGCGCTACTGCACATTAGGGCAGCCTAATGCTCATTTAGTACCTCACATTGGAGGTACTAAATTTAACCTGCATTAGAAAAGGCACGTTAATATACATATAGACATGTCCTGTGGATGCATCTACACATGCCCTTATGGCACCATTGTTACTACACCATCATTTAGTTACTTCCTTAACAGCCTGTACTGTGCCATACTGGTGGCGCATGGTTATTTTTAGCCACTGTCACTGTAGCCACACACTGTACTGAGGGATCGTGTTGCTACAGCGATGTAGCTGCAGTGTCACGGTTTGTGCCCACCAACGCTACGTTGCCATAGCACATTGCTACGGTGACATAGTGTCACTAGTAGATGTGCCCACAGAGTACTACATTTCTTCCTCAGATAGTTTTATACCTAAAAAATAATGAATACACTGTCCTCAATACAAATAACTATTTAAGATTTTGTGCTTAACTTTCTAGGCTCAAGCTCTGTTTCAGTCACTAATATTGTGATAGCCAGGGTTCAATATCACAGGTAAACTGGTATACACACAACTTGCACTGACTAAAGTGGAAATGTCCTACATATAGCTGAAATATAGGCAAAATTTAAGTGATAGTAGCCAATATGAACTGTCTGTCTCCTAAACCTGTGCTGCTGGTAATGTGCTTTGGATCTATAAAATGTTGTTCCAGAGTAATACCAAGAGTAGGAATTTGTCTATGCAGGGGTACTGCAAATTATGATGCAGTAGAAGCCATTCTAGTAATTTCTGGTGTGATTGAAATAGTTGCATTAAATTTGTTCCCTACAGCTGAAAGCTTTGCTAACAATTTATACAACCAAGTAGTAATTTGTTGTTATTTTTCATAAATATGTCAAGCAAAGTATAGAAAAGGTATTTACATAGCAAGCGGGGAAAACAATCACAACATTTCTGTTTTTAAGGCACCTGAACATTTCCTGGATGTAAATATTTCATACCAACATGATCAGACTTCTCTAGCACCAATGGTGAAAAATGTGGATCTATTTGATAAGTCTTGGTGGGTTAACCAAATATAGCCCAGGAGAACTTACAGAAGAGCTGCAGAATAACAACAGGTGAGTACTAAATAATAGATGTAGTCTACCAAAGAACATTGCTCTTATTTATACTGCTATGCAAACAATTGCTTAGGCCTGATTTCGTTTTACGTAAAGACGTCTGGTTTTAATACTGACCTCTATAAATACCAGATTATAACCAGAGCTATTACCTGGGAATCCTAAGGAGAATGTGTTTTTAGTCTCTTAGGTAGTTCATGAGTGCTAGTTTTGAGTAGCCTGTCAGGTACTTCATGAGATCTGCTTTTCAGATCTCATGCTACTGCTATATCTTTTTGCCTCCTGACTTTCTCAAGCAGAATACTGCAAAAATAAAGCAGTATTTTTCCCACCAGTGGCCTCTGTATCTCTCTTACACTTTTTATTTTTCAGTGGTGTTGGTCCATCTAAAAATGATACTTAGTGTTTTCAACTACTTTCTACAAGTACTATACAGCAATCCAAGAGAGCGGGGAATGAAAGCACTGGTTTTCTGATAGCCTACCCAGGGGTAAACTGCCAGGCAGTACTGAAAAATTCCCCCACTGTGCCATTTAGCTAATTGGCAGGATGAGGGGGCATTCTCCTGGCAGGGACCCTCCCCAGGCTGTCTGTGGCAAGTGTTGCTTTTCAGCAATTGCTAACTGCTAGTTGACAGCCTGCCCCCTTCCCAGGCAGGAATTAATGGGCTTCTATAAGGGCAGGGGTGGTCCAGGGAGTAGCCCTTTGGTGCTCTGTGCCTGTACAGCTTGCCTGTGAAGCTGTCCATCCAGGGGGCTAAAATGCAAACCTCAGGCTATTTTATTACTAGTAAGAATTTCTCTTAGGAAGTTCTGTAAAATGCCCATAGAAATGAACATTTGTGCATGGGCTAAATCTGAAAGGTTAAGTGACATGCCCAAGTTCACAAAACGTACAAAAATATACCATTAGCAATGTTTGAATAAGAATCAACCTGGCTCCAATCTCTCGGCTGATCCCTATAGATGACACTTCTTTACAGGGAAATCTATTATTTAAGGTCAGTGACTCAGCTGAGTTATAAAAGTGTTACAGCAGGCTAATGCTGTTCCATCATTTCAGCAATAGCTACAATTTGCAGAAGTTAGATTTCTATGTTGTACTCTATAGGGGATATTGTATCCTGAAATGTTTTCTGGGCTGACTATCCTTTTGAAAGACCTTGCTCCTATAATGGACTCATGGCCCTAAAAAAAAAATCACTTAAGTTCTCAATAGTTCATTTACCCTAGCTGTAGTAGTGGGATATTTCCCAAAGTTCTTTGGAATTCTCAAAATTAAAATTGTAATATGACTGTAAAGTATTATTTCATGCACACAACTGTCAGTCAAAATCAAGAAGAACCAGTGGGCATGTCCAGACACATGTGGATGTTTGGTTGCCTGGGGACAAGTAGCAGCAGTGCACCTTGTGCCACTGCTTCTTGTCCCCAGGGAATGCCCATGCCACGTGCTCTGGTGTGCTGCAAGTTGTCCCAGGTGGCCTAAGGGAGGCTGGGGCCAGCACTGTGCTGGCTTCAGCAGCCTTTCTTGGGGTTCTGGGGGCCTCCCGGAGTTGCAGCCACAGCGATCCTGCCAGGTGGAACCTGGCCAGCAGCCGCAGAGCCACTCTGAGTGGCCCTGCTCCACTTTTAGTAGTACATGCTGCCCGAGTAGCTGCTGTTTTGGGTTTTTTCTGTGGGTTATTTTTGACCCCTGGTATCCAGAGATCAAAAAATATCACAGAAAAAAAAATGGAGCAGAGGACGCTCAGGCAGCATGCCCTTGCAGCATGGAGAACTCTAGACTGTGCAGTATATGGTGCTGCAATCATGGTTGCAGTGCCACATACCGCACAACTGCACTGATCTGGACATGCCTAGTGAGTCTATTCTCAGAGGGGAAATGAAGGAGGAAAATCAGAGAGCCTAGGCTGACCATACAATCCAGCCCGGGCGACTGGTGCCTCCTGAGTCTGGGGGGGGTACCAGATCGCCCACAGGGGGGGGGTCCCCCTCAGTGGCCAATTGCCAACCGGGAGGGGGCAGGGCGGGTTTCCCCCAGTGGCCAATCGCTGAACCAGCAGCAAAACCATAAGTGCACTTCCACTGGCACTTGTGGTGTTGCAGCTGGTGCTGCCAGGAGGTTCATGGCCAATCTCAGGGGGTGCATGTGCATCCCCTACATGTCACCAATGCAATCCAGGAACTCAGGCCCAGTTTAGTTTTATTTGCTGGTTGGAGGATTCCGTAGAAATTTAATCTGTGTTGAGTGGGTTTCACTAGTTGTCTGAAAGACAACAGGTAGATTTCATAATCCTTAAAAAAAAGAAGTGAACTTGGCTTTTCCCACAGCAGGTACTCGTCGTGTGAAATTGTTCATAGGATGGACCTGCCTGCGTCTATCCTGACCCTAATCCTGACCCTGCGTCTACATGAGACACTGACTGCACAGTAACCAGCACTACTGTGAAGTAGCATCTCCATATGGCTTCCAGGTGATGCTGGCTGCACAGTTGCTCATTACTACTGCACAGTACGTAGCTCGTTACTACCCTGCAATAGCAGGGTGTGGCCTGTGATGCTACTGTGCAGTAATAATGAGCTACTGCACAGTAAACATCTCATGCAGATTTGGTCCCTGTTATATATTTGCTTCCTTACAAACTTATTGTTTTTTCTATTTCATATCAGTAATTAGCTCAGTTTCTCTTCTGTTCTACCACATGCTTTCTAGAGATTCCAATCTTTGTGACACTGGCAGAAGACCAGCAGAGCAGCATGTAGTTTAAGTAAAAAGCATTAGCTCAGTGCCATTACCAAACATTTTAATGAGTTCATTATCTGAGCCAGGTATTCCTTCTGCTTCATCCACATCTTTAAAATGTCGCATCCAAGATACAGGTGTTTTATGCTAGAGGTTGTATATTTGAAAAAAGAAAATTAATCCAGATTTTTCTCTATCCTCATTATTTGAAAACTTGTTGTGAAGACAGCATGAATTTCCTCATGGGTTTTTCAGAGACTCATATTTATGGTATCTGAGTGATTCGCAAATATGAATTTATTTTCACCAGTGTAAGGTGAAAGGAGTGTTTTTATCTCTATTTTACAGCTGGGTAATTTGAGTATGAAAATATGAAGGTAAAGACTTTTTCTACCAACTTTGGATGTTGAATTTTGAGATGCTTAGGACCTGACTTTCAAGCACTTTATGGCTGCATGCACACATCCAAGCATGGGTGCTTGCAGCAACTCAAATAGGAACAGTACAAATTTGATCCAGGGCTTTTTGCCTCAGTGCATGTGCTTGGTCATGCACTTTGTTGTGGAGCAAATTGTGCCACTTGGGGCAAAATAACCGTGCCTGGCTCCTCCCGGATCTGCATCCAGGGGGAGCTAGAGCCCAGGGCCAGCACCTGTTCTGTCCCCAGCAGTATAAAAAGCTACCCTGGCAAGTAGCTCAGGACTACTTGCTCCCAGGAGCTTCTGAGACCCGGCCATTTGGTATCTGGGGACGCTACCCCTTGTGGCAGCCGATCTGCTGAAGCAGCCCTGAGAGCTCCCTGCACCCTTTACCCACTGCAGCAGTTGGCAATGGAGGCTGCTGCCTGCCTGTGACCTGCTGTGCACCTGCCAGACCCAGATTGGCCAATCTGCTCCTCTGGGCCAGCTGCCAGTGGGCCTCCTGCCCAGCCATCTGGGCAGCTATTGCCCAGAAGATGTTCCAGGTGTGGTGCCCTGCATTGAACTATCAAAGCATGTCCTCCTGGCCCCATTTGGCCAGGAGGTCAGCCACAGCCAGCTGGGTCCAAGGTACCAACTCTGAGCAGACAGAGTCCTGCCACTGGCCTCTCTAGCAGGGAGGTGTTCCCTATTGGAAAACTGAAAAATCCCCAATAAAAAAATCCCAAAGTCACTCTGTAAAATACTCCAAAATCCATGTTCCTCCACAATTAAAACAAGAGGCCACTATAGAGAGAGAGAGTGAGACAGAGAGACAGTGGAGACAGTGATTAATTGGGCAATGATTTATTGATATATCTACAGGTTAAAGCAATTTGGAAGACTACCAGTTTCTCTGTCATAATAATAAAGTGAACTCTAAATACCTTTCATGAATTCATTAATACATGAATATATGTTTTGCTGCCCCCCTCTCAGGGGCTCTGCCCCACCACAGGGGTAAACAGCACCCCAAACAGGGGCCACCCCACCTGCCCCACCTGGCCCCATCCCTCGCCAGCTGCTGCAGCTCCCCTGATGGCTGCCTCACCCGAGCCCCGCTCCCCCAGCCCTCACTTGCACCCCCAGGCCCCCCATGGCTGCCCCCCCCAGCCCCAGGCACCGGCACTTAAATAAATAAACCCTCTACACACTGTAGCAAGGGCTGTAGGGGCTCCAGGGCCTTCTGGCAGAGCCCCACCCAGGCAATACAGGGCAATGGGGGCGGGCAGCAGGCCTGGGTTGGGGCTGCTGGGGCTGTCATCCTGCCCTGCATTGTGTGAGCAAGACCCCAGTGACCCAGATGGCAGCTAGAACTGCTGGTAAGTGCCGGGAGGGAGGGAGGGGAGTGGCGTTTTTTTTTTTTTTTTTTTTTTTGGGGTTTGTGGGGTGGTGGGTCAGGGCTGTGGGCCCGCAAGACAACAAATTTTATTAAAAACACGCCGCTTTCATTACGTAGTGCTTGGCGCCCCCCCCCCCCCCCCCCCCCCCCCCCCCCCACCCCAAAAAAAAAAAAAAAAAAAAAAAAAAAAAAAAAAAAAACGCCACTCCCCTCCCTCCCTCCCGGCACTTACCAGCAGTTCTAGCTGCCATCTGGG